>JAOTQQ010000006.1:5619899-5631727 GCA_026546715.1 Gallinago undulata | reverse complement strand
AAACACCTACATCCTCAATTGTAGGTTTTTTCACCAGATAATCTTCTTACTTTAAAGACAGTAAGTTCACAACTCTAAGTTTCTCTCCATAGTGCAGAGTGTCAAGAGACACCTGCTCTTCTACTAAAAATTACTGTCCGATTATTGCCCAGTTTGGGATCTGTACAGGATTTCTATCAAGAATAACAGCAGAATTCGGACTTAGCAAAAAGAATCACTGTGCTAGACCCAAGTGGGACTAACTCGAGTACTGGTGTCCAGTATGTCTCACCACTGATGGTTATTACTCTGCCTGGAGAGGCTCCAGCACGGCAGGGCTGTGCCAAGCAGGGTAGCAACCTGGGAGCCAGCCAAGAGGCCGAACAGGCCTCAACAGCGTGAATGCCAACGGCTTGAGTGGTGGCAGGTCTTTTGTAAGCAGTGTAAGGGGCAGGCTGGCCTCAGAAAGAAGTTAAATCCTGTTTCCAAACTGTGAGCGTCTGTGCACCATCTGGGTCCCACAGAGCGAAGCAGCTGCGTGTCTTTTTCCAGGAGGTTTGTCACACCTCCTCAGAAGAGGACATGAAAAGCCTACAGAGGCTGCTCCAGCAAACACCAGAACACTGTCACATTGTAAACCTGTTTCTCCATGATTTGAAGATGCCAAAGCCCTCTTTTAAGCTTTCAAACCTGCTAACTTTAGAAAGCAGGAACTGTTAAAAGCTAGGTGTTCTCATTTCTCGGACCTGAACCTTTCCAATAATCCTCTCCATCCACATAACGGAAAAGAATGCAGGAGGGGGCTGACAGATGCATCATTCCTTGAATTCCCATCGACACTCCAAACCTAGCCAAATCCTTTTGTTCAACGTGCTGAAAGGAATCGGTTCAAAAGTCATTAAGCTACTTAGACAAACAACAAACTGGCAATCATAGGAATGAAAGATTCATCAAAATTAAGCATATACTTTTTGTAATCTGAGGAACACGTACCCTTCTGCAGAAAAGGGGAAAGGAGGGATGTATTGTTCAGTGGATGGAGATCTCTGTCTGCTGGTCATCTACTAACTTCAAAGGATTTACTCAAACTCTCGAGTCAGTTTTATGAACCATAAAATAAGCATCTATCTTGCCTAAAATATGACACATAATGAAAGACTTGCAAGTTACAGAGAGATATGTCCATATAATCGAAATTTTACTTTTATTAAAAGATCACCCTTCAGCCACCTGTGAATCCTTCATAAAGACATCTTTTACAAAGTTAGATACCACTGCAAAATTCTTAAAAATGTGGGCAAATCCACACGAAACAGATATCACTGCCTTTGCAACAAGACACAGTTATGCCATGCAATTATCAAGATGACCACGGTCCCAGGAACAGACTGTCCCCATGACATGCTGCCAGCTGATCCAGGAACACTGACAACACTATCATGTAACTGTCAAGCCTGCCAAGAAGGAATTAAGTCACAGGACAGTCTTCACAGGTAAAAGTATCATACCGCATTTCCATAAAAATCAAACCTATACTGACTGTATCTGGATAGAGAATTCTTCTTCGCTGGGTCAATGGGGGGAAGGAAGGAAACAAAAAGAACTGCATAAGATTGGAATTCTGCAATGAAATTTAAGGAAAAAAAACTGACCAGAAAACACCAATACTCATGGGCAAGTGGTATCCAAAGATTAAATTATGAAGTACTTCCCCAAAACCATTCAAAACAAGCTTGCTAGCTACTGTAATATGCCTTTTTGTCCTCTGAATAGTGTTCCTCAAAGATAGCTTCCCATTACTAATACTCTTGCAAAGGGAAGTTGTAGATAAAACAGACTTGACTTTCATCCCTTTGTTCATTCTATGCTAAGTCTTGAAAGAAAATAGATTAATCACAAAAAGGAAGACCAAAGTGATGCATATACTTGTGCAGCAAAACCTGCTCCTTCCCCCACCTAGTCAAAATTACAGCCCTGCTATTTCAGTAAGAGACAAATGTGATCTCCCATCTCAGAGACACATACTGCTTTGTACCTCTTCGTTTGCAACAGAAATGAAGTACCATCCTTGTAAGACTGACGTGTCAAATCCTGCATGTTGTTGGGTAAGTCTTTCACTCACCAACGACACCTTCTACAGCTTTATTTGAAAAATGAAATCCGTTTTGTATTAAAAATGCTTTAAGGCAGCCCAGGCTTTCAGGCGACCTTCTAACCAAGGCAAGCAAGTAAATCCCTCTAAACTACACGTGTTGGCAAAACAGGGTATAATTCAGTTCTGGTGGCCTGTACGTGGTGGTGTCTCACTCTGCAAACACGAGCACAACTTACCAAGTGCTCGAGCAACTGCCAGGAAGGGAATCTGGTCGATGACGGTGCTGCGGCGCACGGGGCCGTTGTGAGTCAGACGCGGCCTCTTCCAGACGACACGATTCACCCCAGATTTGTTGATCACACTAAAACCATCAGAAAGAGGCAGCGGTTAAAAAGGAATGGAAATGAAAGCATGAAAGTTAGTTTAAATGACACAAAACCAGTAAAATATGCAAACATGGAGTCAATAATGAAATAACCCTCAGGGAAGTCCACAGCACAATTAAGTGTTTCAAAACACACGGTATCACTTAGATAGTTTCATTCCTCATTAAGCCAAAGCAAAAGTGAGAGATGAAGGGCAGAAGAAAAGAAAAAGACCTGGAAGAAATTCTGGCTGGCTGCAGCAACCAGATGTAAGACTTTCTTTTAATCTGTGGGAGAAAAAGCATAACTGAATTAGCTTTCCTCAAATGAGGACCATCAACATCAACTCACTCTGGTGGAAATATCATGTAGTTCCTCCTCCGTTTTTCTCCATCTGCCAAAGTTTGGCAGTGAAGAGCAACACAGTTGAAAAAAAAAAACAAAAAAAAAAAACAAGAGAAAACAGAACAACCTTCTGTAGGGATGTCCTTAACTATGCACTAAGGTGAGGCAGAAATAAAAGAGGAATTGTCCATAGTTGGTATCTGCTGAAAGTAGGAGATAGTAAGAAACAGCTCTGCATTCAAATGTTAACACCTGCTCTAAGGCACCCAGCACTGGTTTTAGTCCTCACAGATGGCATTAGAAGTGTCAAAGGAAAAGCTTACAGAGCAAGTAAATGGGGTAGCTGTTATCAGACAGGAAAGACAGAAGAACAGCCATCAGGCAAAAAATGGCAATGGAACAAGGAACTAACAAAGCTTGGTCCCAACCAAGTTAAGAACTAGATACTTAAAAGCTAGCTTTTATCCATGGAACAGCCATTGGTAATTAGAAGCTAAGAAGCTCTGGAACAGCCTCAGGATTCCTCATACTGAAGCTATTCAAGATGCACTTCCTGCGACTTCAAAGGCCGTTAACAACAAGGGCATGTTTAGCTCCATCCTTTCGCATGCACAGTGCGGCAAAATCCCAAACACCACATCCTAAAATCGATCTCATCCATTTGTACAAAACTGATGACCACACAAAGCTAACTTCAGGCGTTATCTGAAAGATGACTTCATCCCACACTCAGAGACTGTTCCTAGGAAAATACCATTTTTAATGAAAAATTCAATTATGCTCTCCCATTAACTTTTCCTAATTCACTCTCATGAGAGAGAAGACATTAATAAGCAGAGTCTCACCGTTCCACCTCACTCCTACCATTTGCCTCATAACAGCCTGCAACAGCCAATGTGGGAAAAACAGAAGCAGCACCATAGAAGTTTTAAAAAATACAATTTTAACCATTCATAGAATTGTCTAGGTTGGAAGGGACCTTTAAGATCATCTAGTCCATTCCTGTGATACGAAGTTCCAGAGAAGGCTTCTCTAAAGCTTCAGAGATTTTCAACCTCCTAGATAAAATCCTTGGAAATCTATACATTTACAAGTACTAATCTAGTAAAATTGCAAATTACCCTTTTTGAAAAGCTATCATCCCTAATACAGCAAACTGATCAACTTCCACCTGCCAGAGAAACAAATATCGGAAGGTTAATTAATGAACTGACAGGGTTCTTGTATGAATGATGTCAACAGGAAAACCTTCAGTGATCTCTGCCTCTGAACTGCTCAGAGAAGGAAACCGTGCCCATCCATCTGGTGCGGTACCGCAGAGCGAGAGAACAGAGAGCTCCTGTGAAGCTGCGCCAAGCGCGAGCCCCGAGGTTTGTCTCAAAACATTAGTGCCATCTGACAAACCTGCCCGCTTCCCTCCTCCATCATGGGCAACACACACATCAACCACGACTCAGAGACGTTCTAACATCTGCCAGCTCCTGACAGTGAAGAAAATACTAATGTAGATACGCATTAAAATGCAGTGTTCTAACATTTTAAAGTGTATATTTAAACACAGCAAATGCAGTATCTTGTTTCAAATCTAGGATTTTTTTTATGTTCCTTAAACAGAAGCTTTGAAGAGCCTACTCAACAGCTGCCATTGTCACCTCAGGAACAATGCAGAACGCGTGGAGAAATTAGATAGTATTTTGTGTCAAAACTGCTGGGTTTGACAAAACAGATATTCTAGACCTCCTATCATCACCTACATGGAAAGGCAATTTTTTCCCTCCTCAGATTTTAATGAAGAGTAGGACAAAGAGCAGTATCTCCACTTTCCAAGTTTTCAGTGAACTTTAGAATTGTAACCACACCTCAGCTGCATGGGAATCCACCAGGAAATTTAAATTTTGTTTATACCATAAACAAGCAAAAAGCACAACAGTGTAACAATGGATCACTAGAACGTATTCCCCAACAAGCTAGGAAAAAACAAGAGCATAGATAGGGAAAGAATATAAACAAGACTATGAGATTCACCAGCTTTCTTGCCCCCCCCCTAAAATAAGCAAGCTTAAGCCTAGTTCAGTCAGAAAGACAGAAACAGCACTCGGAGATCAAACCTGAAGTAAAAAGCAACAGAGACAGCTACCTGCCCCCAAGGCCTTCAATTCTCTCTCTTTCCTTGGGAAGTTCTGGCTTGTGGTCCTGTGTCACCTCCACAGCTCTCACAAAGTCGTCCTTGGGGTCATCCTGGACTCCCAGCACCACTCCTGAATCACCAACGTGAGCAACATACATCTTCGACCCGCGGATAATCACCACGCTGGCAGTAGTTCCTGACGTGCTTGGGAGACCTGTCATGGTCTTCGGCCACTCTGCTGCAATGAGGGAAAAGAAAAAAGAAAAACAAAGGTAAATAAAAAACCCCTTTGTTTTTAATTCTGTGGAACTGGTAATGTTTCAAAGATCAGGATGAAGGGTGTGTCAGAGGCTTGCGCAATGTCACAATCCACTGTGTGCTTAACTATAGTGTGGCCAGGTCAACCAGTGCCCTCAGGTCCCCCCAGTTTCATCACTCCCCTCAAATTGACACATATATATAAGGCTAGTATCAAAGCACCAAGACAGGATCCAAGACCCTGCCTCCTCTGGTTCAATAGTCCAGACTGTGTGGGAAGATGTGCTCCTGGAGTGTCGAACAGCATCAATCAAGCATTTTGTTAAGATCTACCCTTTACTTCCCTGGCTGAAGAGGTAGGAACATTATAAATTAGGTTATTTTGTTGGACATTTGACTGGCAATCAGGCTGTCTTGATGTTCCTGATCCTCTTGGAAGGAAAGAAAATGCTATCTTACTTTTATACGCTGAACAATGTTTTAAGGTGAGTAACACTGCAACTGTTTTATTTGCACTTGCTTTTGGAGGACTGAGTAGGCACGTTATTTAAATATGCTATCCGTAACCCAACATCAAGTCTCCTGCAGAAGATATCCCTTGAATTCAGAACAATAAAATACATATAACTAGTGTGAACTACATACAGTTGGGGAAATCTTCTTTCCCAACTACTTTGCCCTCAAAACACTGTAATTTTCTGTTACACTGCTCTCCCCGTTTACGTCCAATCCTTAAAATTGGAATTCCTCTTTCATGCTTTTTCTTATTTTTGTGTCTGCACACCCAAGTTCATCTTCTTCCAAAACTCCACATCATGACTGAGACAACATCCCAATTAAGAAAGATTAGCCATACCGTCCTTCTCCCTGCTTTAGGAAACAGAACTCACGTTCCCAGTTATCGCTTGATTTCAACTGTCAACAGCAACCTCATATTTCTTCTTCACTGCACCCACTCACGTCTTCAGAGAAACTCGGAAGGGAGACTCATCTCCTTGTCACATTCTATCTTCTGCACTTCACAAGTCACACTCACACAGTACAACATAAAAATTCCACTGTGATACACATTCTGCTTGTAGGAAATACCCAGGCCAGACTGCCAAAGTACTATGTTATTTATTTTTCTATGGCACAACAAACACACGAGAAAAAAACAACACCAAAACACAATTAGGCCTTCCCCTCTGTGAAAATAGGTATTTTAAATTTCAAAAGCTTTAAGCAGAAGCAAAAAATGAGGTACTTAATGAGTTCTACTGGCACTGAACGATGGCAAGAAAGAAAATAGTTGGAAGACATGCTGAAGGAGAAATAGAATTTAATATAGACAGTCTCACGATAAAAGCTGTATTTCCTCATTTTTAGCTACCAAAATGTCCGGCATAATTTAAACATTTAAGTTCTAACACAGAGCTTTAGCTCTGTGTTTTAAACACTAAAATACACCTTTCTCCCTAGGAGTAGCTTTATTTCAAGAACACAAACATTCAATCAGCATATTGTAAGTACTTTGTCTGGCAATTTTAACTGTGGATATTAAATCTAACACATTCCAAATGGAAAGCAAATGAGGGAGGAAGCCAAGTGGTAGTGAGGACTTCAACCATGCACTTTACAGAAAACAAGCTGCAACTGAGTTTCTGTCAGTGCAACAACCCCTCAATAGCAATAAAATATATTAGAGAGTTAAACCAGTCTTTATGGGAATGAAGAGCACAGAGAGTGAAATCACTCACGAGTAAAAGAACGATCCAGCAGCCTCAGATTTTAGGCTCCAACAGAACCAGAAATTAGATCTGCTTATCAGCAAGGGACTTTAGTTTATGTCTTGCTCCTCTTTAGAGATAAGTATTATATATAGTATAGAATATTACTCTCTTTAGAGATTGTGTCTCATCAGAAATTAACACAAGTGTCAGAATTCCTAAATTTTCTTCTGAGCTCAAGTATTAAAATCCAAGTCACACAACTGCTCCCCATTTCAGGAGCATGTTTTTATCAGTCTTGTAACTCAAGCAATAGGACGTATTTCTAAAACAATTTTTCCCTGTGCTTGAAAAGCACTACCCTTCACTCAGTTTGTAACTTTGAGTCTGTAAACTCAACTGGTTTTGTAGCTGGCAAATTGGAATTGTCACCTGCTGCCTGGGACAGGAAGTCTAAAGTGTTTTCCTTCATGATATTTGACTTGGTCACACCTTTTATTTCTCTTTATTCATTTGAAAAAAAACAAACCAAACAACCAAAAACCACCCACAAAACATTTTAGTGCAAACTATATGGAATTCCTACAACCAAACATATACACAGGACACTATCATCAAGAAAGTTTTCATACCTGCTGAATTCTTTTCCTACACACTATCACGACCCCAAATGCTCTTTTTAAAGCCTATTCTTGTCACCTCGTGCTTTATCTTGTATTTAGATGCAAGACACAAGACAAAATATTACTCTGACTTCAAAAAAAGTGCCTGTATTTCTTTCGTAATAGTCCAAATGATCAGGTAAAATCAAAAGGCATTTTCTCCCCTAACAAATTAACTGGGATTATAAACTAACTAACAGGTAAGAGTAGCAGCACAGGAAACTCTTTCTTTGGTAGAAACATCAGCCCCAGATGCCATTCTTATTTAAATACACACATAACACTTCTTTCCCTGCCTGGTCAGGACAGCTCCAACAGAAACATGAGCTTTTTCTTAAACACAACTGGCATCGCTGACAGTAACAACGTTAAATGCCACGGGCTTTTGAGTTTAGACCTTCAGTGAGTTCAGAGCAAATTATTGCTCATTTTTCATACCGCAAGCTGACAGATTAAAAGAAAATTACAACAAAGCTCTCAAAACAAAATTCACACTTCAAAGATATACCCGAAACCCCAACCAGTGTATCTGTTACACCAAAACATGGGTCCTATGCCTGGATACCACATCTGTAACAGAAAAAAATACTCTGCCACAGTCTAAAAAGTAAATTCTCTTGCGATGGCTGGACTGTGATCTGAAACACAGAGATTGCTCCTAAACACGTTTGTGGAAATTCTGCTCCTGTTTAATTTTGAGAATGATTCAGAATTATCCTGGGAATCAAAAACCACCAAAGAACATATTTAATTTTTATTTCACTGTTTTTATATACATTAAGTCAAGCTACCTCATTTCAAAGTAGTCTGATTCTAAAATTCTTACTAAGCTTTCAAAAAACAGATGCTACATGAACTTTTAATACAGCAATAGACCCTAAAAATTTTTACATTATCCTGAAAATCTGCATTGCCTCAAGTGGTCCAAGTCATTCTTTATCTTTTCAGATAAGAACACATACATAAATTCTTAAACATTTCTAAGAATAATCCTGAAATCATGACTGCAGTGAAAATTACAAGAACACTTGTTATTACACAAGAGATGAAAATATTATTTGACTTTTATTGCTTCAATTAAACTTAATGGGAAGACTTATAACTGAAGCAGAAGCATGCAACTTTCTCAATTGTACTAGTAATGCTGAAAAATGTTTTTAATAGCACCAAGCTAAATACAAATGTTTAAAAACAAGCTCTCGGCTATACAAATATTGAATTACCAAAGAAACATCAATCTATGCAATCCTCTGTAAAGTTACATCAAAATCTGGGACCTCCCGAGTATCCTTCTTGTAAACACCTTTCCTAGCACTGCCAGTTGTACAAACAGGCTTCAAATTAGAACTTTTACTCTGGAAGCTCTTTAGTATACAGATAATTTTATTAGTATATAACTAACACCAAAGTTATCAGCAATGACAAAGGGGCATTTTTCTGTTTTAATTTTTCTGGTATTCTCATCATCACTGTGTTTCCTGTCTATCACGGCATGGCCACTGGAATCAGCCCACTGCTTCCAACAACTAACGAGTAGGAGCTTCTCTTCCAATGGCCATCAACTGGCAGCAATAAGGACTCCATCCATTACACCAAAACCCAAACCATTCTGCCGCCTCCATTTCAAGATACCAAAAAACCCAGTCTCCATGTCCATAGTTCACAATTAAAGATCTAGCCTTCATATGATGATGTGCAAAATTATTCACTCTAAGTAAAATTTGCACTGGGATTCCATAACGTAGTATGAGAAGTTATAAATTAGACACAGTAAAGCTTTTGTCCCATAAAACTCTAGCTGTTCTACACACACAGCAGGACTCAGCAAGACCAAACACACTACACAGAAGTTTACTATACAGCCTACCTAAAGCTGTCATCAAATACTCATAGTGAGAGCTATGCTTCTCACAACTTAAATTGGTTCCACAACCCAAGTACTATTTGCTAAACACTCATTACTAAAATAGCATTTCCTGCATTCTGTCACCTCACCCCACCCCTCTCCATTTTGTAGTCACAGATAGTTACAGGGACAAATAACAGACAGGGATACTACAAACTAGACATCTGAACTCCTTATCTTTCCGCCCCATAACATCTTCCCCTGTTCACACGGCTTCCTCCTTATCGCACCAGTCTGAAGCCCAGGAGATTATGTTCCACTCACCACTCCTTCCCCAGCATCAAGGTCGTGGTCAAGTTCTGCTGCTTCTAAAATTCAGACCCTTTCCTTTCTGTCCGATACCAGCCTGCCCCCAACCTTGCCATTCCTTCCCCCCTGTATCTTTTCAAGTACCTGACATTTGCACAACTTCCCTAGTTTGCTATTCAAGAAAAAAGGAAATGAAACTGTTTTGACACTACAACCCCTCACACACATACACCCCCCCACCCCCAATGAATCACTTTTGTTGAAACCCTGAGGTCCTCAAAGTGCAATTCTTGCTTTTCATGTTTGCCTCCCAAGCCTGTCAGTATCGCTGTCTGGTTTTGATCCAATTTTACTGTGTTCCCCTCCTGCCTGCGCGTCCTCATCTGCCGTTCGCTGTTCTTACGTTTTCTGGTGCTTCTGAATACATAAACACACACACAATACACACACGCACTTTACACATTATATATAAACAACCACCATACTCTAACCAAGCCATAACCTTCACCTTACCAATAGATAAAAAAAAATAAAAATCCCTTTCAGAAACTCAGTTCTGCAGTCTCACTTGATCTCAGGGAGAAGGAACAGCACCAAAACGTACTGTCACCCGTCTTGTCACTCTCCTCTCCTTTACCCTTTCCTATTTAGGACCCCAACTTCTATCCTACCGCAGTTAAGGAACCAATCTATATAATCTTCAGGAAACTACGTGTGCTTTTTGCTTTCTGTTTTGGCAGATACGCTGCATATTCCCTAATGCTCAAACGATAAAACGATCAAGCAATTACCCTTTATGAAACAGCCACATTTTGAATTGTTCCATCAGGACTTGATAGAAACGGATGGGATTAAGGCACAGTTAGGGTAAAAAAACTGTCCCGGCCCATTTAAGGTTGCTAAAATTACTTTTGGGGTTTTTTCTCCCTTTTCATGATACTCTGGACACCTGAGGGGGTATTCCATGCAATTCCCCGAGGCAATAAGATGAAGACCTCCCACTAAATCGAACCTGGAGATGGGGCTTGTAACAGCCTGAAAACAAACTGCAGCTCTACAACCACACCATCCTCAGCCGCGCCGCACAATCGCCCTACATTGTGTCCTCACCCTCTGATTCTATCCTCGCTCCCACAGTTCGCTCTCCAGTTTTTCCTGTTTTACCGAATTACCCGATTCAACATCTCACTCACACGGCGCTTTTTGCTCTCCTCCCTATTCCCCGCACACAGATGGCAGCGATGCTACCAGCTCCTAAGCGGAGATGGAGGGAGGCTTTCAAAGCACGCAACTCACAATAGTGCGGGGGAAGGCGGGGGGGGAAGAGAGAGACAGACAGAAAAAGGCGGCTAAAAGCGGGACGTCCCACGCTCGGGGGACACCGGCAAGGGGAGGAAGGGGGGGGGGACACCGAGGCGCCTGGGGGCGATAACGGGGGATGGGTAAGGGGTCAGAGGGATCTGCCGTCCCCTTAGTTCTCACTGCAGAAAGGAGAAGAGGAACCCAAGGGAGAGGCACGGCCAGGCGCGGCGGCCGGGCGGAAAGGCCGCGTTACCTGCTGGCCCGGCGGGGAAGGAGGCGGGAGGGGACGGGGGACCCGGCGGAGCGGGGACGGCTGGAAGGCGCCAGTCGCCTCTAACTTACGCAGCTTCTTCCACATGGCCCGGTGGCAAGCGATGAAGCCCTTGCGCAGGGCGGCGCACACCTCGGCCGGCTCGGCAGAGCCGAAGCCTTTCTGTTTCTTGATGAAACCCCACAGGTTCTCCCGGGCGAACTGGGCCGCCTCCCGGCCGCCGTGCCCGTCGCACACGGCGAAGAAGGCCACGGAGCGGCGCGGCCGCCGGCCGGAGCCCGAGCCGGCCGGCAACGCTCCCTCCTCCGGCGCCCGCGGGCTCCCTCCCCTCCGCCGGCCGCTCTCGGCGAGGGGCTCGGCGACGCGCGGGCCTCCGGTCGCCGCTCCGCCTTTGTGCGGGGGGCCGCGCTCCGCCTCGGCCGGCGGCTCGGGCTCCACCACGATCTGGGTCACGTCCTCCATGTATTTCCTGCCGCCCTGGTCGGAGTACACGCTCACCCCCAGCGCGTACAACCCCTCCAGGGAGGGGAGGTCCATCCCGCTTGTGGGGCTGGCGGTG
>JAOTQQ010000006.1:5586435-5611402 GCA_026546715.1 Gallinago undulata | reverse complement strand
GGTGGCGGGGAGGGGGGGGGGGCCGAGTCAGGCCGGGCCGGGCCCGGCCGGGCCTGAGGGAGGGAGGGAGAAGGAGAAGCGGGCCGGGGGAAGAGGAGGGAGGGAAGGTTCGCTCCCGGTCTCTCCCCAGGGATTCGGGGATGAGGGGCCGTGGAGCCCCTTGGCCGCTGGTGCGGGGTAGGGCCCGAAGGACGGGCTGGGGGAGCGACGGCCTGTGTGGGGCCGCCTGGGTTGCGGCTGAAGGAGGGGAGGCTCCGGGGTTGGGGGGGGAGGCTGAGGCAGGGCCGGGGGCCTGCGGCTTCTCCCCCTTCCTCTGGTGAGCGCCTGGCCCACGGGAAGGGCCCGGGGCCGGCGGGGAAGGAGGGCGGCCGGGGGAGCCCGGTGGCGGAGGACACGGAGAAGGGGCCTGTCCTTGGGGGCCGCGGGGTGAGGCCCGGGGCGGGGGAAGATGTCTCCCCGCCTTTAGAGCCGGAGAACGGGTAAGGGCAGGATGAGACCGAACTGTCTGCGTTGGGATATGTTTTTTTCCTTCCCCATCTCCTTTTAGAGAAAAAAAAAAAAATCTATTTTTACATTATTTTAATGTATTGGAGAAGGTGATGTCAGTGGGAGAAGGAGAGGACTTTGCTGTGCTCTTGTACCTTCTTTAATCATATGGTAGTGACCAGATGAAAAGAACTGAGACCTATTTCATGATATAGTTTATTAGCTTTAAATCAGTCTTTCATGAATGGGCTGTTTCTCATTCATCTGCTTCTAAAATACACAGAGTTAACCTAAAAGGTACACGGAGACAGTCCATTAATTTCTATTGTCCATTAAATAGGCATTTTCTCCATGTACAGGAACAACTGGAAACAAGCATTCATCAGGGAGAAAAAATGTGTAAAAAAAAACAAACAAACAAAAAAAAAAAAAACAACAAACCCTAAGATGGGGGATAAGCCTTCTTTCCTCTGCCAGTAAATTCCTAAAAATCTAGGACGTGCTAAATGAAGTAATTCTTTAGATGACATTTATGAACCAGGAGTGGTGGCCCATCACATATAGAGAGAGTAATATTATTTATGAGGAAGGCTGCTCTCCGTTAGAGGCAGGGAAATTGTTTCTGCAGCGCTGAAACAGGCGAGTACATTTTCTGTGTACCAGCTATTACTTGCCTGCCTTAGTGTTGAGAAACATGGAACCCCCTTTCTCTCACATCCAAGCATGCTCGCAGATAACGATGTGGCTGACATATGGCAATCGTCAGATAAAGACTAAAGATATGGAACTCACAACGTGGAATAATATTTTGGGGGTTGTTTTTAATTGTTAGTAGGTATGACTATTGACAAAAACTTTCTTGGCATTGCCTGTCCTTGTGTTCATTCAGATGAAAGGCTGGTCCTCTGTGGCTTTTAAAAGCATAAAACCCAACCTTCTTCTAATGATAGAAATATACAAGTGTTATTCCCAGATTGTTTAACAACTCATCTGCAGGTGAGCTTAATAAATTATTGGCTTCTTACCTTTTTATTAGTACTCTTCTGTGGTTGCACTGAGTCAGATTCATATGGTGGTGTTCCACAAGGACAAAAGAACCAGCAGTATATCTGACTTCTAAGGAGGCTTTCTGGTCTGTTTGTTCTGCTTTTGCATGTTGCTACCTTCTCTAATTGGGCAGATGATAATAAACATGCTAAGTATCTGTCCTCAAAATGATGTTTCTGTTGTGCTAATCACTAGTCAGTTTAACTTCTGCTGGTGACAGTAATGTCTCTTGCTTCTCCTGTTATTTCTGTGTTTCACAACAGGATAATCTTTGATAATCTGAAACGTGTAAGGTGCCTCTATATTCCTTTTTAAAACGCACATCTATGAGGTGTCCACGTGCGGAATAAATGCAACTAGGCTGCAGTGAGCAGTGGGTGTTTTTTGCATTGCTGCCAGTGGTTGGCTGATCTTCCATGGCTTCACTACTTGATTTTTTTAATATCTTTTCTGTGTAGGAGAACCTGTCCTCTTTGATAGTCACATTCAAATTAGCTTATACATAAATGTAAGTAAATCTTGGATGGGATGCTGGGAGAAAGTCCTCAGCCCTTACTAAATGGCCTTCTACATGCAGAGATGTCTGACTGCTGTGAGTGCCTCAAAGCCTACCCCAAATTCTAAGTCTTTTGGAACACTGTTTGTATTTTTCTATGCCCCTGTACAACACTTGGTAACTGGTTCTTGTTTTCTGTATCTGGATGGCTACAGCAATGCAAATGGTGTAGCTGAATTAAGTTAGCATGATGACAGCATCACACCTCTGGACAGTCCTCTCACTTTGTTTATGGTGCCTGTTTTACTGGTTTGGTTCCAGATAAGGTTATTTTCAAAAACATATGGATATTAAATACCATTTCAGGATTGTCAGCTATGTTCAATGCATCCTGACCATCCAATTCTTTAAAGCACAGGTAGAATTTCAAAAGTCACTGTGAGTATTTAAAGGAAGACAAACTCGAAGACTTTTAAAGTTCTGTTCTGACTCTGTGGTCGTGGTGGTTGTTGCTGTGCTGAGGGGGTGTCACTTCTTAGTATCATACAGAATAGTACTTATTCTTGAAATGCAGCTGAGGGAAAGTGGTGTGTAATTGAGGATTTGCATGAATGTACTTGCATTTAGACCTTGAAAAGGGTGAAGATTCACTTTCTTTCTCTGATTATTAAAAGGAATAAAAATATTTCCAGTTTTTCACATTTAACTTGTAAGTAATGGTTTGTTATCCAGGTGTTAATCATGGACTGTTGTACTGGAGAAACTGCCACTGATTTTGCAGAAAAATATAAGGTAGTGTCAGTCAGACTTGATTTTGATAATCAGATGTTAATTGGCTGTGGCTGTACAAAACTTTTTTTATTGTATTCATTGGTTTGAACACAACATTTGCCAATCTTGCGCAGTTTGGCAGCCTGTTCATGTTGATTAGGAAGACATAGGTAAGGCATGGTGCTATTACAACAGATAGTCATTGTGCTGTTATTTAAAAGGAAGGAAAACACTGGCGGAGTGTCTTGGTCTTTGTTTTTTGCCCCAGGGTACCCTCTAATCCAGTGTTTGGTTCTAGTGTCATAATATATTGCCTTTGTTTCCTGTTCCTTAACAAATCCAATTGCTTTTAATTATACGTATTCCAGAATTGTTAACTTCCAGGACGTGCCTTTATAAATCTGTACGTTTGCAGTTAACAGTGAGAAATCAAACCTGGGATAGTTGCAGAATCTTCTCTGTTGTAGACTCGGTAAGAAATGGGTTCTGCAGCAAGGTGACAGCACCAGGCAGGTTCCTAATACTAAGCATGTTTATTGTTGTGTAGCATTCTGATACAATGAGTGGAGCTCAAAAAAGGCAATATCAAATAATCATGACTGTTGTAAAACAAACCTGTACTGGTCCAGCAGGGTGTTACTGGATTGTTTTCAGGCAACGTTTGACTTTTCCTTGCAACCATTAGAAAAAAAAATAGAGGCAGAACAGAATGCTTGCAAGGATCTTCTGGAATTTTTCTAGTCTACATTTGTGCTAAAAAATATTTAAATGTCTTATTAATCATAGCTGTCTTTTGAAGAACTTAATAACTGATATTGGTACACATAACACCTGTATCTGGAGGGGGGCATGAAATAAATGTGCAAACATATTTTGTTTCCTGTGTTTCTTTGCCAGATTTATCCTGGTTGTGTTTTTTTTTTCTAGTAAAACTAGTTATGTTCTCCTTGGGTTTTTTGGGGGGGAAGAGTGGGGGGGGGTGTAGTTCTTTGAAGCCAAAGGAAGAAATGTGCTGGATCTCAGTTAAAATAGGACATGCCTGGCAGGTGGGCAGCATCTGCAAGTGCCAGAATTCTGTGTTAAAAAGTAGGTGACAACTGGAATAAATTGTAAATCCTCATAAAAACCACAAAATGAGGAAAATGTCGTGCGTTGTAGTTTGTTGGGGAGAGGATAGTGTTCACGTAAAGAATCTAGTTTCCATTGACAGAAATAAGGTTTTTAACTGAACAGTTGTTGGACCAGATAGTTTGTGTCTTATAAAGAATTCAGTTCTCTCCCTCCTGCCTCAGCTTTATATTGTTATGCATAATTATTTCTTTGATGCTCATCGTGCTTTTGAAGAGATAGTGCTTCATTAGTTTGTGTCCTCTGTCACAGGTATTTGTTGCAGCACTGATTGGCTGATCTTGGACTTGAGTTGACTAACAAGGAGTTTCATCCAATATTTATTTTCCTTTTGGAATGTCTTTCCTGGATTGTGTGCTTTTCTTTTTGTTACATTGATTTTTCTTGAAAATGATTTGGGTTCTTTGGATAGTTTCTGATGAGATCATTAACCACAGGAACAATTGGAGGTGACATTAATTTGTTTTAGTTAGTGCAGACCTGTGATCTTTAGTAATTGTGCTATCCTGACTTGTTCTGCATTACAATTTTTAGGCAAAATCCAAAAGGTTATAATCGTGCTTTCTCCTTGAAGTGTTTGATAAAAATGCTGAAGTGCTCCTACCTTGATGTGACTCAAAATACCAGATTTTTGTGTTTAGATCCTGATAGTGCCAGCTCCTAAAATAATGAGTGTAGGTGCAGTATCAGGTCTCCTGGCTGTGTTCTGCAAATCCAGCAAAGAACAAGCACAACTAATAAAAGCTCCTGGATCACATCTAGGTATGCTTTGAACCAAAAAAAAAATGAATAAACAGGAATTTGCTGACTGTTCACAACAAGCAGTAGAACATCCATTCTCTGCATTGCAGTCGAGATTGTTTTTACTGATAAAGAATATTTATAAGCATAATTTCTATAAGATTAGAATAAATTTATCTTGTCCCAAGGCTTCAATCTTCCAGCTGTTTGATGGGAGTGAAGACGATGAACTCCCCATGAAACGAAGTGTAGCTTTGCTGCTGGGGTTCTGAGGCTTTCTGACCAGAGAAGGACCAACAAGGTCATGAGCGAGCAACGTATGATGGAGGCAAAAAATTCCCAGAGCCAATGGGGCGTATTTTGTAGGACATCTCGTACTGCTGTATTTTTGGGGTCAGAAAGTACATGTATATGTGGGAAACAATCATGATTTTCTCATGTGTGCACACACACTTCCAACCACTCTGATCATCTGGGTAGGCTTCCAGAGCAGTGTGTGCAGCTGCACTGCCCTGAATATTTAAATTAAATTCTATCTTTGTGTCGCCTTTTTAAATTAGAGCCTCACAGTGAAGGAAAATCATCACTTCATGAGTTTTTTCCAATTATTATTACTCTCTATTTTAACACGTGCCTTATTTCTATAGTCTAAACTTAGACCATCTTTCCTTGTTATGTCTTTACTTCTTTGAAACTTCTTGCCTTTGCTTATCGTTCTTCTAACCCATGTTACTCACTTTGCTTTTTCTTTTATGAGTCTCTAATTATAGGGCATGTTTTCTCACCCTGATATTCTCTGGCTTCCCCATTTATTATTTTTTTTTTGGTATCCTTGTTGAGACTAAGATGCTAAAACTCATCATAATTGAGATAACAAGGTCGCATCATGAACAGAGGTGTTCGGCTTTTGCTGAAACAGTAATTTCCATTTCCACTTTGCTTCCTTTGTACTGATTTACCTTCAAAGCAAACTGGGTTTCCCCACTTCTTGCTGCGGGGAATCGTAGGTGTGTGTGAGTGTAAGGGCCAGACTTTGTATCCCTTGTGGTGGACTCTGTAGATGGGAACTAAAAAGCTTTGCAGAGTGCATGGGAAGGTGTGTAGAAGCATGCTGTGTGTGAAAGCAGTAGCTCCAAAAGTTGTTTCTGAAGTTAGGCTTAATCAATAAAGTGTTGGGGTTTGGTTTTTTTTTCTTGATTATTTATTTGATTGAGGTTCATAAAGATCAGCCTCATAATTGCCAGTATGTTTTCAAAGAAGAGCTCTAAAATTTGCTTTTTAAGGCCTAAACAATACCCAATAGAACTAGCGCTTGTCCAGAGGCTCTTGTAGATGCTTTTGAAATTTATTTGTACGGATCAAATGTCCCTAAATTTTGAGCTGATTATTTTCTAAGACTGTTCCCCTGCCCCATTTATAATGAGTCATTTGTCAACAGATTGATTCAGTGCACTCTTGACTCGCAATAAACTTTTTCCTTCCTTGTTAAGCAGGGAAGGAAGATTGTGGTTACAGCCAACATTTATTTTTTTTCCCCCAAATACTGATGTTTGTTGATTAAGTATCCGGTTCTTCCCAAATTTGGCACAATATTCCACATTACATTATTAGTCATTACTAAACATGCTGGGGAGCTCCTTGGAATTCCTTATATCTTTAATTCTTACTGCAGTGCCCTTATTAATGTTTCGGTCCTATTCCAAATTGGAGCAATAGGAGCATATTTTTCACATAGCGTATGCTACTGCGCTTCTTCTACAGTGTCCTTTTACAACTGGTTAGAATTAATTTCCAGCTGCTTTAGAATGTGATTTATTTTTTTTTTAATTTTTATTAGATTTAGAAAAAATCTTTTTGCTTGTACGTAATGAAACAGCCCAGTGTGTTGGTGCTACCTGTACCGTGTAGCTTTCTCTCTTGTGTTACAGCTTAGCTTTTCCTGGCAGTTTAACATACCTTTGTCTTTATTTTGGGGGTTTGGTAAGAAGTAGCTAGAGCTCAGCTTAATCTATCCAGATGCAAGAAATCCGATAAGAACTTTAATAGAATTACATGTGCATGATGATATCATAATAGAGAAGTTATAAGTTGATGTTATTAACTGGAGGCACCACTATATGCAGGGTTTGAATGCTTAAATGAATGTGATATGAGTTAAATACTGAGCCTTAGATCTTGAAGGAGGATGATGGTGACTTTCTCACAGCTGTGCAAAACAGTTTGATTGTGCATGTCTGTAATAGCTCCTACATATCAAACTTACACCTTGGTCTTCAGTGCCAGAATTAATGTGTCAACGTGAGCCAATGAAATTGGAAGTCATATTGTAGGCTTTTATTCATTTTTTTTCTGTAGTTAAAGAAAAATAAGTCTCTGTTAAGCTCCAAATAGGTGAAGTTTCTGCCTAGAAGTCATTTGTTTCTTAAGAAAAGTATAGTTCTGCAGAAGTCCAAACCTCTGCCATTCTTGTCAGGGCATGTTTTTCTTGAATCACTATTTTGTTTTGTTTTTTTGTGTTATGTAGCAAGGCTTGTGGTCAGGAATTCTGTCTCTGTGGAGCTGTAACAAGGGAATCATTTCTCCAGTGCTTGCGACTGCTTCTCAATGGACAAATGAGTGTTACTGAATCTCCTGGAATTGCTTCACAGTTTGACGTATACTCACTATTTCCATGTCAATTTTTGTTTGAGAATATTGCTGTAACAGCTACAAGTTTCAGGAAACTTCAGGCTGAGTTAGGTCCGTAAAAACGTTTGCCAGTATGTTGAGGGAAGGGGTGAATAGTGTGGTAGATGTCCTGGGGATGCTGTATTTCTGGTCATAGCAGTGAAAAATAGGTTGTGGTTTTTTTTTTCTGCATGCCAGAATGATGCAAGTGTTCACCTTTGAGCTGGGATGAGAGGTGCAGACACCAGCCTTGCACCTTTGCACCATAAGGCAAATTTTACTTATGCCCAAAATAATTGATGTGTCACAATTGAGGGTGTAGTTTGGAACCTTCCCCCTCCCTCCCCTCCAACCAGGGCATTTATTCATTAGGAAATTAAGAATTACATGTAACAGTGGGCGTTTTACAACATGTGTTCATCTAACTTTATAAATATGTTCATTTTTAAGAGTCTTGCTGCAGTTAGTATTTGGTAAACTAGTATCGGAGTACTCTCTGGGATGCTTAGCCCTGTGAGGTGATAAGGGGAAGTGATCATGTGTTTGGTTGAAAGCCTAAATGTTGAATGTGTTGAACGTGTGCTAGGACTTTTGATTGGTTTAAGCCCTGGTAAAACAGCTTGGGTACGTGTCTTAGTTTTGTCCAGAAACTATCTCCTCAATTATTGATGAGATGTCTACCCTCGGGTTTGGGCCTGGAATACCAGGCAAGATTTAATCCTCTTTTTTGACTGTGGAAAATATGCTTTAGGTTTTTTAGAACAGTTACCATTAGACAGCTGTGGGTGAAGAAAATGAGAACACTTACCCATGACTGTAGTTTTTAAATGCACCAGACTGGATGTTCTTTCACTGCCAGAGAGAACAGAGCTTCAGAAGCAACTCTGATCCCTTTGAAGTCCAGGGACACGGCGCTGTTTTATCTGAGCAGTAACTTTGCGTGCAAACTTGTGCTGCTTTTTAAAAGACTTCCTTTATTCCCCCCCCTCCCCAGTGAAATAGATGACTAAAAGGAAAACATTCATTTCTGGCAATTGACATTATTAGGTCAAAGTATTTTTGAGGTGGTTTTTTTAGGTTCTGTTGTTAAAATAGCAAACTTGCTGTGCTGTAGAAGGGTTGTCATGTGCTTTTATAAGAAGAGTTGACTAAAACTCAGTTTTTGGCTGGAGAAGATGTTCTCACATGCTTTGTTTTGAATGCTAATTCCTCTGCTTCCAGTGTTTGTGAAGCAAAAGATGAACCAGACAAAAGATGCTTACCAATACAAGTTTTAAAATAAATTATTAAAACTGAGAGGAATGTTAAAATTTTCATTAAATCTGTGTTTGAGCATCTCTAAATAAAATGTTCTCTTAACCTTATTTTTGCTTCCATAATAAGGGTGGCTGCACTCCTCATGTCAGAGTTGGGCCAGAGCTGCTGGAGAGAAGAGCTTGGAAGACAGGAGCTACTGGCTTCTCTCTTTTCTCCAGTGAGCTATTGCCTCAAAGAAAGGATTTTATTATTTATTTTTTTTTATGAAGAAAGGGTGTAGGGATGTAGGTTTTTTTTCTAAACACCTAAAATAACAAACAGTTGTGTTGTGGCTTCATACCCTGCTTTCAGTCATTCCTGGTTCAGGGGCTTCCAGAGAGCAGGAATCCCTAGCCCCCAGTGGGGTTTTCTACCATATATTTGTCCAGTTGCTTTTGTACCTATGTAAATTGTTAGTACTTATAGCACAGTGTGGCAGAAAGCTCTGCAACTTCTGCATTGCAGAAAGAACTGCCTCTGTGGTTTGTTTTTATGAATAAGTTAACTGATATATTTGCTTATCTGCAAACACAAATCAGCTTGGACATAAAACTAACCATTGCTTTTAATAAATGCCCAAGCAGATTCACTTAAGTTTTCCCATTTACTTGTGCAGGAATGGCTTGTGGAAGCTCAAGTGTTGGTGGGGTCAGGGCTCGTGCCTACCTTGAGCTCTGGATGTTGGGGAGTCACCCGTTGCAGAACTTGTGGTCTTGGGATTTATTTACATATATTTGTATATAATATAAAATCTACTTGCACTGCTGTGTGCTAGATTCGGTGTCATTTAAAAAATGTTTTCCAAGCATTTGTTACTAAAGCTAATAAGTGTATATTTTGCTAGCTTCAGGAGTTTTTTGGTTTTGCCTTGGCTTTTTAGCTTGGGTATCATACTGTTTTCTGATGCAGGTGGGCAGAGTTGATACTTGAAAATCCATTCATAGATAAAACCAACTTGAAACCTCCCAAGAAACACTTATTGCTTGTGGGCTCAGTTTTTAAACACTGAGATTGTGCTCCTGTGTGGAGATAGTGGAAGTATTACTTCTTAGTTGGCTGTATTTCAGTACCTTGAACTAGATTTTAAACCATCTTTACTATTAAGCTACATTTTGCAGAAGAACTCAGGTATTCAATTTTAAAATTTATTTATATTTTTCTTTCAGCTATACCAACAGGGACGCTTATGCCAGCTGGGTAGTGAATTTTGTGAACTAGAAGTTTTTGCAAAGGTGCTACGAGCTTTAGATAAAAGGTAAGTATCTTAATATATTGATAATTCTCAGTTCAGCTCTTACCTCTTGATCTAGGTTTTGAACTTGGAAGATGTCTCTAATTTTCTTGGTCTTTCTAGCCCATCTAATAATGAAACCAGCGGCTGATGGGTGCCCAGCCAGTCCTTGAGCACTGGCAGTCAATAAAGGGCTATCAAGCTGATGGGATCACCCCAGTTTAAAGAGTTTTCTTGGCTTTAAATACTCCAATTTGTGATGTTGTGCTCAGAACTTGACATTTTAGATCAGATTCTTTGTAACCAGAGTAAACTTTGAGTCTTTAGACTTACCTCTGTCCCGTTGTTTGCATGTGTGTGATGTTAATGGGTTCATCATTGCTCATTTATCTGCATTTTCTGTGGGGGTTGTCTGTTAGTGGTGGATATGAGGCTTCTGCCCTCGAAGTTTTAGCTGAAAATGTTGTTTTTCAGTTTTAATATTGTGTGGGCAGCTTGTGTTTTGCTTACACTGGAGGGTGTCCTTGTAAAGAACTCTGTGTACACTCACTCTATTTGGATAATTCAACAACTGTAATCCATTAGCCCCGAGATTGACAATTAGGCTTGCATTCATCTGGTTTGGGTTTGAGAGAGGGTTGGAGTTATTTCTCTGAATCACTACTCATTTGGATTCGTGGCACTCAAGAGCCAACTGACTGCAGTGTTTTAAAAACTTCATGTGTAATCAAATTCTCTTTTCTTTTGTTTCAGACATCTGCTCCACCACTGTTTTCAGGCTTTGATGGACCATGGAGTAAAAGTTGCTTCTGTCCTGGCCTATTCTTTCAGCAGACGGTGCTCCTACATAGCAGAGTCGGATGCTACTGTAAAAGAAAAAGCAATCCAGATTGGGTTTGTTTTAGGTAACTGGGGATGGTGGGCTGTTTAAAGTATGATCCTTTCTTTCATGCAAGCTTCAGTTCAGCTAATGCTATTTTTTCATGTTGATGTTTGCTGTTTCTTTTTAAAGTTTGGTTTTGGAATGCAATATTTAGAAAACTATTTGGTGTCTTAAGAAAGATATATTGGATTTTAATATCTAAGAATATATAGGCTTATCTTTGCTATTTCAAATGTTGCAGATTTAAAAGTTGTTTGCAGATGTGATGCTTAAGACTTTGTGTAATTTTAGTATTAGTAAGAACTTGACACAAAATTGTAGGAAAACTATGGAAGATTAAAAAGTCATCCTTGGCTAAAGGAGAATTCTTCTACTCTTGTATTTCATCCTTTTCAATTCCAGACTGGAGGCTCTAACCTTGACAGGATTCCCTTATGTAGTGTGAAGCTCTGTGAAATTTTTCAGAATTATTTTGTGAAATGGAAAAAAGCTTCCTTTGCTTTCACTCTCTCTTTTTTTCTGCAAGTTGCTTAGCAAATCTTTCTTTATTGGCAAAGGGAAAACAGAACTAATGTATTCCTGTCTTTATTTTTAGTGATATGTAGTCTTCTTACAAGACTTGAGCAAACCCTTTTCGTCTTAAAAAGGTGGTTTGCTGTTCAAATTTCTGATTGTTCTTGTTTTATTTTTTTTTTTTTCCCCCCAGGAGGGTTCCTATCGGATGCAGGCTGGTACAGTGATGCTGAGAAGGTATTTCTTTCCTGCCTTCAGTTGTGCACCCTTCACGATGAAATCCTTCACTGGTTCCGAGCTGTGGAATGCTGTGTGAGGTGAGCTCACCTCTCCTTCTGTATTTCGTGTGAAATGCACATTGGTGTGTTACCAGCTGCCCTGGAGCCATTGAGCTTCAGGTGCTCCCTTTAGTGTTCTGCTGCACCAAAATCCTTCCCTGGCTAGAGCTGAAAATGCTTGTTTTACACTGATCCCTGGGGTTTCAACACATAAACTGGCAGCACAGTTCAGTGGGGGGGGGAAACAACCAAAAAACCCCAACCATTATTTTTCCTTTCTGCATAATTTATCATCGGTACTGACAGTTGGTGCTCCAGCACCTTGGGTTTTTCAAGGGTTTTTGCACATGAAGGAACATTTCGTGTTGATATTTGCTGAAATATTTATTTATATTTACTACAGGAAAAATTTGCTAAATCCTAACATAAATAATATAAATAAAATTGTGCAGAAATAAAAGGAAAACACCTTTCCTGGTTCCAGGTCCAGTGAGTTCTCTTGTTCTGAGAGCTGAGCTAGTTAATAGTGTGGGGAGGGACTCTTTATGAGGGAGAGGAGCCATAGGATGAGGGGGGATGGTTTGACACTGAAAGAGGGGAAATTGAGATGAGATCTCGGGAAGAACTTCTTTGCTGTGAGGGTGGTGAGAGCCTGGCCCAGGTTGCCCAGAGAAGCTGTGGCTGCCCCATCCCTGGAGGGGTTCAAGGCCGGGTTGGACGGGGCTTTGGGCACCTGTCCCTGCCCAGGGCAGGGGGTGGCACTGGGGGAGCTTTAAGGTCCCTTCCAACCCCAACCATTCTTTAATTACTTCATGTTAAACAACAAGGCACAAATACTTGGTTCTCCCACTTCATTGTTTCACATTTTGCTGGTTCTTGTTTGGCTTTTTTCTGATACTTTTAGACTTCCGAAGCTGCTGTGTAACAGCGTTTGCTACGTTTTGTACGCTCTTAGAGTTTCTTTGGGGAAGGAGGTGGGTGGGAGGCTAGCTATTCCCCAGAAGCTATTATTGCAGACATCAAAGAAGATTCATAGCTATTAGCATAAATGTCCTAGGGCATTTTTTTTCTTCTTCTTGGCTTTATCTTCTAAAATTCCTTTGGATTAATAAAGGATTTTTTTGTTACTTAGAACTGGATCACATAAACTCTGCTTATCCTAGAGGATTGGGTTAGGTTTAGCTTGGTTTTTGGTTGCTCTGGTTGTTTTTAGACACTGTCACTGAAACATCCAGATACTGGATATTATCTTTCCCAGGCGCTTATCTAAATTGCAAAACTCCCTGCTGGCTTAAACCATCACGTGGGATTTGGGCTTTGTGGTTTTGATGTTGCAGAGCAGCTCCCAGTTGGATGGGGCAGGCAAAAGAGCTTCCCTCTTCAGGGAAACTGCACAGGCTTAGTTTTCCTCTCTAGTTCCTTGAAAAATTCCTGTCTCTCATTGCTTGAATGTTAGTTTTCTGCTGCCTGTGCCTAAGAACAAAATGCTTTTCTACATTGTGTTTAGTTCTCAGATCTTATTAAAGGAAAAATGTGGTCGTTGCTTTTTTTCTTTCTGTTCCTGAGCCACGTTCTGTGTTTCTGGTTGGAAAGCTGGGGTTTGTTTACCTGGTTTGTTTTTTGAAGGTGTTTTCTTTTGATCATCTCCTTGCGTGTCTAATGCCCATCTGCTCTGCGCTTTGGCTCCTTCCCTTGTGAAAATGTGAACTTTATTTCCTTTCTTGTTAGTGGGTGGGTTTTGTGATACATTTCAATAGGAAGGTGTCGGAGGAGGCTGTGTCAGAGCTGGGCTGAATTTATAGGGCAAACTTGGATGCGTTACTTTGCTCTTGCAGGAGGCAGAGCTCTAATAACTTATAAATCTCTACTCAGATAAATGGTAACGGGAAACAGAGAAAAGAAACATTTGATCAAAACCCTTGCTGTTCTTTCCCCCCCTTGCCAGTTTTTTGGAAGTGCTATTGTAATATATCATAAAAGATATAAAATGCTGTAGCCGTACATTAGCTCATGTTTTCAGAATTTCAGCCTCTTTTGGCTTTACATTCTGCTTCACTTGGTGTGTTTTTCTTCTTGTGTAATATCGTCCTCCCGATTTGCAAAGAGTTTGCCTGATGCTTTTCTGTCTCTCTTACTCATTGTCTAATAACAGATTTCCAGGAGGTGCAATGGAGGTTAATTGACCAAAATTCCATGTGTGCTAAATGGCAGGCGTATGCAACAGAGAAGGAACAGCTGCCTCTTCTCAGCCTCCCATGGGTGGGGATACAATTCTGCCCTTTAGGCTTGGAATATGATAACACACACGTTTCTAATCTATCTCTTTAAAGTAAATAAGCATCAGCTTACTCTTAGGAAAAAAAAACTTCTTTACTTTTATTTTAAATAGATGTCAGAAGCTGAAATTGTTATTCCTCTAGAGAAAGAGGAATATGTTTCATTAGTGCTGTGGTTTATTGTCTGCGTTTGGCTGTCGTTTCATGAAGCTCCCGTTAATCCTCCGGACGGGAGAGGCAGCGGGTTGGAATGGGGCAAGATGGGGGAGAGGGGTTTGTTTAGGGTTGTCGTGAACTGGGTCAACAAAGTAGGGTTTTTTGAGGGGTGCTGAGTCAGTGCTGGATGCCATGGGGAATGGGTGTGATTGAATCTCCTGTGAAGACACCTCCCTAACCCCTCCCTCCCGAAAAAAACATCCATTTGGGCAGTGCTGTGCTACTTCAGGTTTGAGGAAAAAGTGCAGCAATGCACAAAAAATAGCTCTGTCTGTACTTAGTGTCTGTCTCAGCTTGCCATGCTTTGGAAAGGTGGTGGAAGGGATTTAATGCTGTATATTCCAGGGGTTTGAAATGGAATTTTATCAGCATTGAGAAGATTGGATTTTTATGAAAAGTCAAGCGCAAATCCACCACCCCGGGGTGGTTCAAGTGTTGGATATGTAAAACTGCAGCAATTTGTAGACTCATTTGACATCTCCGATAGTAACAGTTCTTGCTGTGCAAGAGACAAAGTGTGGTGTCTGAAACCATGTTCTGTAAATAGTTCTCCTGTGTTACTGAGGTGGGATTACAGTGGGAATTTGTTGGGATGACAGACCCGGTCTATTGTAGGTGTAATGTCAAACTGTAGATCCTGGTAGTGCTGTGTATTGAATTGGTTTATCCAGGCACCGTTTAGAAGATGTCTTTTACCTCTTCCTAAGGCTGCTGCACGTTCGAAACGGTAACTGTAAATATCACTTGGGAGAAGAAACATTCAAACTTGCTCAGTCTTACATGGACAAACTTGCGAAACACGGGCAGCAGGCGAACAAAGCGGCGCTCTACGGGGAGCTGTGCGCCCTGCTCTTTGCCAAGAGCCACTATGATGAGGTGAGTGGGATTTTGTTGTTGTTTTTCTGCAGAATACTGGTTATGAAATCTGCTCGGGTGTTCCTTATTTACATAATCTCTCTGGCTGGAGTTCCGGATCTTTTCCGGTTCCTCTGCGGCAGCACCAGAGGAATCCTTGATTTATTGACTTTTTTTCTATTTATTATTCTGAGTTAGTCTACAAGTTCTTAATGATACTCTGGCCAGCGGTAAGAAATGCTGCAGTATGGGTAGTATGTGCTGGTCATCTGTAAATGAAATATTATAAAACAACCTTATTTTAATGAGTAAAAATGAATAGAAGAACACAGGTAACAATTCTTTGCACCTATTTTGTGAAAACTGTCTGAAGCGTAACTGCTGTATAAACTGCAGTTTTCCTTTAGCTCCAAAGTACCCTGACCTTGGAGTTGTCCTGCACAGTAGGAATTGTGAGAATTGCTTAAAGATTATAAAATACCATTTTTTGTCTGAAAAAGTCATGGCAATAATACGTACCTTAGGCTAGAATAAAATACTTACTCAAACATTCAGTATTAAACTTGAGTGCTTTTTAAGTCTGTCTTTCAAGACACAGCTGAACGAGTTTCATTATGCACACTCAGTTAAACAGTATTTTTAAAATTTTGTGATGTAAAATGAGCAGTATATTTTTCAGAGCCAAGTGATATTTTTCTGAATGTCACAGCCTAGAGAAATTCCAGCTTCATTATGTTGGTAACTCTCTGTTCCACAGGCGTATAAGTGGTGTATAGAAGCTATGAAGGAGATCACAGTTGGGCTGCCTGTTAAAGTAGTAGTGGATGTTTTACGACAAGCTTCAAAGGTGAATTTAAAATCTTTCACGTTTCTTTTGTGAATAAATCGCTACCAAGAATGGGTGAGGGTAGGTGGTGCCTCCAGGATACTTGGGTAACTGGGTCTATTTCATGAGCCTTCATGGCCCACCTCCGTCTCAGACCCGTGAGGATTTTAGTTTTTGGGGTTTTTCTTCTTTCTGGAAGGGAGTTACAGCTTTCAATTGAACATTGTGACAGTTAACCTGAAAGTGTTCCATGAAAAGGTGTCTGTTCCCCTGTTCGATGTAGACTAGGTACGGTACTAGCCCTTTAGTTAGGCAATTATGGCAGGATAAAATATAAGTTTATCTGTGTCATCTGTGAACCTTTTCTTAAATTGCTGAAAAGTCCTTTAGTAACCATGATGATATTTAGAAATTAAAAATAGTAGTTGGCAACCGCGCCAGTGACTGTAGGAGATGAGTTTGGAGCGTACACCTCTTCACATGCTTCCTTTCAACCTGCTAGGCTTGTGTCGTAAAGCGTGAATTTAAGAAGGCTGAGCAGCTGATAAAACACGCAGTGTACCTTGCCCGGTAAGTAGCGTTCCAAAAACAAAACCCTTTTAAAATCATGCTTAATTTCCCTCAATTTGTAATACTGAGTGTGTTTCTACAGGGAGCATTTTGGAGCCAAGCACCCAAAATATTCTGATACCCTACTAGACTATGGATTTTACTTGCTCAACGTAGACAATATTTGCCAATCTGTTGCCATCTATCAGGTACGTGCTGGGACTAAATGTCTGCCTTCGGTTTCTCTTGATATTCATAAATTCCCACATTTCTACCGAAATTCACGTACAGAAAATAGTTGATCTTAATTATCGCAGTGCTTGTTCTTTAAGAAAAAACCCGTAACACCTCTAATTATGGGGTTTTGCTTTCTTCCCCCCACCCCCGGCTTCTAGAAATTTGATCCAGTAGATTACTTTTTCCCCTTTTTTTAACAAGGAGAGATTATTTTGGGTTTCTTTTTCTGTATTAACTGATGAAATGGTGGTTTTGTAACTCTTCCAGACAGCTCTTGATATCCGGCAGTCAGTATTTGGAGGTAAAAACATACATGTAGCTACAGCTCATGAAGACTTGGCTTATTCGTCGTACGTTCACCAGTACAGCTCTGGGAAATTCGACAACGCGCTGTGAGTACGATTGTCAGAGGCGCTGGCAGCAAAGGGAGAAAAATGTTCTTAAATGGTACAGACTTTCCAGATAGAATTTAAAGGCATCTGTTCATTATATAAGTGTTTCTACTATTTTACCATAAGCTTCTAATGTAAAAATAAGACTCTTGATATTTTTTTTTTCTTTAAACTCTTTCAGATTCCACGCTGAACGTGCTATTGGCATTATAACTCACATTCTCCCAGAAGACCATCTTCTCTTGGCGTCTTCAAAGAGAGTTAAAGGTAGTACCTTCAGTTGGGTTACTGGGACAGGCTGAAATCAGTCCTTCGGATGTTTATCCCATTCCCCAACAGAGACAATGTAACTCCACTGGGTTTGGTTTTGTTTTTTCTTTTTTTTTCAAATGGAGGTCCCTGGACATATTTGCAGAGTGCTTGGTGTTCTCTGTCAACACACTTGTAAAACTTAAAAAAAAAAACCTCCTTTAACCCTTAGCCAGAAGACTGGGGGTGGGGAAGTAAAAATAGAGAATATAAAAACAGATGTTGGGAGCTTGAGATCTGTTCATACCTGTTGGCAAACAGTTTGTAATAAACGAAAGCCTGATGAGATGTCTCCTGAGATGTCCTGGGTGGTGGCTTTCTGCTGCCCCCAGTGCCCATCTCCTTGTGGTTGGACCACGGTAACGTTGTGGTTTTGTGTCCCGTGCTCAGCACTTATCCTGGAGGAGATCGCCATAGACTGTCACAACAAGGAGACGGAGCAGAGGTTACTTCAGGAAGCTCACGACTTGCATCTTTCCTCACTCCAGTTGGCTAAAAAAGCCTTCGGGGAGTTCAACGTGCAAACAGCAAAGCACTATGGCAACCTTGGGAGACTGTATCAGTCCATGAGAAAGTTTAAGGTAAGGTTATGTTGACAGAAACATCTTCACTTAAAATCTGCAAGACATTATAAATCGCAAGTGATGATTTTCAGTGTCCCCATTTCAATGTTCAGTTGCTCATTTTATAGTTGGAAAAGTTGTACTTTATAATTCATCTCTCCAAAGCTTAGAGCAAAAATAATGCGTTAAGAGGCACAATGCCTTTTTAAAGGTAATTTTAAAGACAGAAAAAGTGATGCTATTTGCTGATTCATCTCAGAATATGGACAATTTGATTTGGCTTTGGCTTTTTTTTTTTTGCCTTATATAAAATACTAGAGCCTATTTAGCCACTACGTATTTGTTTCTTTAAACCTTCCTTTTTACCCTCGGGGTGGTGTCTGAATTTGTGTGAATTTGCCCCTCGCAGGAAGCAGAAGAAATGCACATCAAAGCGATTCAGATCAAGGAGCAGCTTCTGGGTCAAGAAGATTACGAGGTCGCGCTGTCAGTGGGGCATCTGGCTTCGCTCTACAACTACGATATGAATCAGTATGAAAATGCTGAAAAGCTTTATTTGAGATCCATAGCGATTGGTAGGTGATTCTTAAAAATGTGTAAGAATATACAGTGGTTTTAATACTACAGAGAACTTTGTTTAAAAGCGTATTAAAGTTTTTAGTACAGAACTTAGTGAAATGCAAGGTGTTTATTTTGTATGTGGCTTCAGTCTAAATATAATGCTTTTTCTTGAATGTTCCTGGGGACTGAATCCTGGAATTGTATTATTTTTCTGTACTCCATCAGAACTTGCTCTCGAAAACATCTGGAAGCTGACAAATTAAAAGCTTGGGTCTTAATCTTTAGATGACGTTTCAAAGTTGTGGCTAGAACTTAAGTGCAGAAAGTAGTTAAATTTTGAAAGAAATGGAAAACTATTGTGCCCATCAGCCTAATTATACTCTCATTAAATATTTTCTCAGCCATTATGACTTGCAGTGAAATTATGATTCCAAATCAGATGCATCTTTGGGCTGTGCTGTAGCTGTTTTTGAGACAGATAATCTTACTTCATGCATTTATGTGCAGTCCCTTACAGAAAAAATTATGATTTTAAGGTAGAAAGTTGAAAAACAACTTCACTGTTTAAATTTGGAGTGAAATTGGAACACAAAACGACTGCGTGCTTTATGACTGGTAGATTTTTCAGCCTGTAAAGCAGTTGGTGACCTGATGGTATGGTCCCTGGGGACAGGTTACAGCGCCCTTAGAGGAGATGGTAGATGGTGTTCAAACCATCCCCCAGGAAGCTTATGTTCTCGGTTTGTTGACAAAAATGTGATGATTTGCCACAACAAAACCATTGACATGGTTGGTAAAAATGTCATGAGAAATCAGGTGCAGGAGGTGGCTGGGTTACCTTTTAAATTTTGTTTTCTTCCGGGTTTCTTTAGGAAAGAAGCTTTTCGGTGAAGGATACAGTGGACTTGAATACGATTACAGAGGTCTCATTAAACTGTACAATTCCATTGGCAATTACGAGAAAGTTTTTGAATACCACAATATTTTGGCCAATTGGAACCGGTTGCGGGATCGGCAGTTCTCAGTGACAGATGCTCTGGAGGACGTAAGCACCAGCCCTCAATCCACTGAAGAAGTGGTCCAGTCTTTTCTGATGTCTCAGAACGTTGACGGACAGAGTAGTTAAGAACTCGGTCAAATTAACCAGTTAAGGTTTTTTCCCCCAGGTTACAGGGGGAAAAGTCATACTGTGAAATCTAAACCATGTAGTTCTCTGGGGGCTGGAATTTGCATTGAAACACTGGTCCAGTCTGCTGAGGAGTGCCCATACGGATGAATGTGTGTTAAATTCGTATCAGCATGTGTATGGCATGTTTAGTTCGGCTCACATTTTTAACTTGGTATTCCTGAAAACCCCTGCTCTTCTCTCTTCTTTCAAAAGAAGCTACTTTGCAGAAAGGTCTGCAAGGAAACATTAAATAAAACTGTTTGAGTTCAAAAGAGTTGCATTCTTATTATGAACGGAAGGTTTCACCAAGAGCTTTCTTCTGATACGTAGGAGGAGTAAATGCCGTACCGTAGAAATTAGACCAGCGAGGTCTTTCTGCCGTATGCATTGTAGCAAAATTAATCCGAAATAGCAAGAAAAGGGAGAATGCCCTGACCTCGGCTGCTGCCTTAGGGAGAAAAGTGGCAAAGACCCACTTGGGAGAGCGACGTCCTCTTTGTGAACCGCCGTAGGTTGTTGTAAATCCCCTGAACTGGACCAGTGTTCATCCTGTAAGCGATAGAGGATCCGGTGCCAACCGAGAGTGCTGACCCTCCCCACCGGGACCAGGAAAAGCCAGAGTGGACCAGCCCTGCTAGAAACACTTCTCGGACCAGTGGCTTTAATTTAATATTTCTGCCCCTGCACTCACTTCGGCGGTAGAATCCTTTCATTTAGATGTATGATCAGTGCAAAACTATATTCATGTAATAGATGCAAAACTAGGAAGTGAACGTTCGTTAGCGGTTGCGATGGCATGTCTGTACCTAGTGAGCTTATACGGATATTAATGGCAGTGCCACAGGCAAAAACTAGAAATGCTTGACTGTTTGCTGCAGCCATGTCTTTTTTTTGTTTTTTTTTTTTTTTTTTTGAATGGGCTTACTCAAATAATTGAGGCAATGACTTGTTTATACCGGTTAATAGTTTTGTATTACAGTCCAGCTCCATTTTATGTTTCTGGAGAACACAACTTCTTGTACAGTTTGCAGGGGTCAGTGGAAAATGCCAAAAAGCACAACAGGTCTTTTTTTTTTTTTGTGATGCTTCATTTCTACATTAAACAATAGTACAACCAGAAACCGATTCCTTTATATTAATTTAAAAGCAGAAGCCAGCTGTACAGACCCTTTACCAATGCCTATCTCGCTAGCTTGTCTTAATTTTAATTCTCTTGGGGGAGGGGGCTGCTTGGTTGTGTGGGGTTTTTTTGTTTGTTTGGGTGATGTTTTTGGGTTTGGGGTTGGTTGGGTTTTGTTGGTTTTTTTTTTTTTTTAACATGGAGGTAATACTCGTTTGGAAGTCTGTGTAATTTTGCAAACTAGAACCGAGTGGCTGCTGTTACCTCAGTTCTTACAGCGGCACAGACGGGTCCCGCAGGGAGAGGATTCTGTCACCTCTGGGGTCTCTCCTTTCCCCCCCCCCTATTTTCAGGGAGTTGTAACTGGGCCCTGGTGGGTCAGTCCAGGCTGAGGCTCAACGAGTGCTGGGACCTGAGGAGCTTGGACTGGGACCTGCAGGGCTTGGACTGGGATGGTTGGTTGGGGTCTGGTTTTTAATTTGTTTGTGGAGTTTGGGGCAGGGAAAGCCACTTGTCGCTCCTCAAGAAGGAGCGCACAGAAGAAATTTCTATTTCAGACACGACTTCGAGCTTCATGGCTCTTTTAAGAACTGAAATTTTACAGGCCAATAGTTCATATCCTGGTGCCTTCAAGTGTATTTTGGGGGGAAAGGCTAAATAATACCAACTTTCGGTGCAGTTAGGTAATTAGTGAATGCAGATTTAAGGATTGCATACTTGGAATATCTTCACTGATGTGAAAAGAAGTATTTGCATAAAAAAAAACCCTGTGGTATTAATAGACTGGAGTTTATTCTCAACGGCTGTTCGGTGAAAATCCAACTTAAAGTTGTATGGATTTAAAATCTACTTTTTTTTTTTTATAGCAATTTGGCTGCTTTAGATACTGCAGCCAAATTGAGCTCTCTACAAGGCAAAACATTTTTATCCCCAAGTGCCCTTACAGCAGGGCTGTGATGAATTATACAGTTCTTATGATTTCTTTTCCTTAAGTCCTACTAAAACTATTTAAAATGAAGTGTGTGATGTCAGAACTGAGGCAGGGAAGGTTTGCCTAAAATTGTCCTGAAGAAGCTCTGTAACTTCTGCACTGCAGAAGTGGTTAAAAGCTTCTGACAAGGTACCTGGATTTACACTTTATGTTTTCTGGAGAGTGTTTTGTTTGCTTGGGGTTTCCAGTCTTGGGTCTCAGTCTCCAGCTTTGGACTTGGGAATCTCCAAGATCTCCAGGCTTTGTGTTTGGGAGGAGGAGCGTTACTTGGGGGATACTGGTGGAAGTGGTTTATTTACAGGAACCGCCGCTGGTGTTTCAGCTCTGGTTTGTGATGTGTTCTGTGGTTTCCCTTCAGGATAGGGCAGGCAGGCGAGGTCCCAGTGTGGGGCAGGCAGGAGGTGTTAAGGCTTCTCTCTGACCAAACACCTGGTAGTTCCATTTGTTTAATCGGTAGCTTTATTCCCAGCTGGGTGGAGGTATTTTTCTTTCCTAAATCTGCTCCGCCAGCACCTTGTCTGCTTTGGTGAATTGGCTTGTCTGGAAGGAGTGAAGGTCCCAGAAGTCACCCAGAAATCTCTTTGGTGATGGACTCCAGCCAAGAGTGGTGGCAGCAATCCCGGGAGCCTGTGCTTTTCATGTCACTCGGATCCTGACTTGACTCTTGGGTTGAACTCCTCTTGGGTTGAACCTCCGGGCCTGCTGAGACACGGTAGTTCTGGAGACAGGCGGCTGTGCGTGAAGTTGTTAAAGCCCAGGAGGTTTTGCAGAACAACTTTTTGCAGCTGCCCACAAACTGCTCTGTTCCCTGCTCTGCCGCAGCCTGGAACCTCCCCCTCCTGCTGGGAGAGCTCGGAGCCTGTGACTCAAGCAGTCAACTATGAAACACTAGATAATTAATTCTTGGCATTTTCTAGATGCACAGTGAGCTTGCCGCTCGCTGAGCAGGTACTGGTCAGTGCTGACATTAAAGGGGGAGACCCGAGAGTGAAAATCCAGGGAAATGCATCAGCTGATTTTTTTTTTTTGAAGGTAAGTAATAATTAATCATAGCAGATTAATTGGATGCAAGTGGTGAGGACGTTTTCCCCCTTTAAGGAAAAGTTAAATTATTGTTTAAATCAAACCTGTAATGTTTTATTTGTAGCCTAAAGTTGTTTGAGTGGGTGGTTTGTGTGGCCTGTTCCATTGGAAGGCTGTGGTTTGTCCAGCTCAGTCAGACCTTTCCCGGGGAGGAAGGAGAGGTCGGGATCCCTCCCCTCTCCTGGATGACCTGGCAGGGGAGGAAAAGTACACAAAGATGTTAAGAGCTGACAAAAGGGGAAAGTTGCAGAAAGATATTTGAAAATAAATACATCCCTCAGCTACTTGAAGTTAAACATCTAGTGACTATTTGGCCCCAAACAGTAGTTTGGTCACTTTAATTGTGACCAGTTACAGCGGTTGGTGTCTGCCCTGGAGTCCTGGTCACGCTCTGTGCCAGATCCACACCTAGTGTTTAAGACTTTTTATTTTTTTTTTGCACATTTTTTTTTGTTAAATAATTTTGAAGGGTTTTTGTTGTTGAATTCTAACTTATTTAGGACAACGATGTTGTTTTTTGTAGCTTTACAAATGAAGTTTTTCTTTAAATGTGCTGCGGTCTGAGACTTGCTAAAGGTGCCGTTGCGCTGCTTCTCCTGGTACAGAAAAAATTGCACATTTAACTTGATTTCCTTTTTATAGCCCTACGTGTCAGTAGAGTACAAAAAGGAAAACGCATCGTGCCTAAAACAGGATCGAAGCTTTTGAGCTCTTGACAAAAAAACTTCCCTTGATTTACACGGATGGGGTTTGACGGGCAAATAGCTGGGGGGGGATGTTGCCATTATCCATCTTTGAACGGAGACACATCCTCCCTGCTGCTCCTGCGCAGGAACCTTAGTTTGTCTGAAGGTCACTGTTTTCCCCCCTCTTCTTTTTATTTTTTTCCCTTATTTTTAATAAGGAAATTCCTGGCCAAACGTGGCCCGGCGAGGGTTTCTGGGAGAAGCAGGGAAAAAAATTTCCTTTAACCCAGGAATAAAGCGATACATTTTTGTTACCATAAAACTCGGCAGCCCTGGTAAGGCTTTTGTCCCTAAATCTCAGGAATGTTTTAGGCAGTGGAAGAGGTTTCCCGTCGGTGATACGAAGGTGTGTGCTCTAGGGTCTTGTTTCACGCTGTTGGGTTGCAATCCTAGGTATCCATAGCATGAGTGGCCTTAGTGAGTTTGTTGAAGTGCACATATTTTTTTCTTTTCTCTCTCTCTCTTCTCAAAAGTAAATTTTAAGACGAAAAAAAAGATATATACTATATAAATATATAGAGATATTTAGAAACTTGGTTTGTGGTGCACAAGTTCAGTGTTGGATCGCTAAATAATTGTCGCAGGTACCATTTGTGTAACTTCTTTCTTTTCTGTATATTCCTTTCTGGGAAGCGATGTTGCCATGGTAACTACACCTTTACAGTTCCTTTACTACTTAATGATGTGAATGAACTCTACATTTTATTGAATATTACCAGGTTCAGTACTATTTTTATACTTTATCGAACTACAGGGGATTTTAATTTAATAGCATTTTAAAAAAAAAGAAAAAAAGATGTTGCTTGAACTGTATAACTGTGTAAATTGAACTGCTTACACAAAACCCACCTCTAAAGCGCGATCTCCACCTGTAGTGCCACCTCCATTTATCCGAGAGTATCTCGGTCACTACGAGGCTCTTGAAGACCCACCCTACTTGTCGTGTCGAGACTTTTAACGTTTCGTATCCTGCTTCTCACAGACTGCAGTGCCCAACATTTCTTTGTAACCATCAAACCATACGATGTTTGTAACCAGCATTGTGATATTCTGTAACTGTATCGCTAAAATGAAATATTGACCTAATAAATATAGTGGTTCCCGCATTTTTGAAGTATCTCTGTTGAATTCGGTTTAAGTTTTGCCTTCAACTTAACCTGCCCGTTAGCCCCCCTCACCCCCACCATATCATCACGTGTAACAGTGGGTGTATCTGCTTTCTAAGGGTAAGTTAGAGCGAGGCTGGAGGTTGAGTTGACCTGAGCACAGTTTCTGCGCTCTGAAGCGGGTTTTCCGCAGGTCTGCGTTCGTGGTTCAGCTGTTTTGCCAAAGTTACTTTTGTTCTGGAGAGTCCTGATGAACTTCAACAAAGGCAAGTGGCAGGTGCTGCCCCTGGGGAGGAATAACCCACTGCACCAGGACAGACTGGGGGCTGACCTGCTGGAGAGCAGCTCTGAGGAAAAAGGCCTGGGAGTCCTGGTGGACAACAGGATGACCATGAGCCAGCAATGTGCCCTTGTGGCCAAGAAGGCCAATGG
>JAOTQQ010000006.1:5510628-5585881 GCA_026546715.1 Gallinago undulata | reverse complement strand
GGCAGAGCCCTGGCAGAGGCTGCCCAGAGAGGTGGTGGAGTCTCCTTCTCTGGAGACATTCCAAACCTACCTGGACACATTCCTGTGGGGACCTGGTCTGGGTGGACCTGCTTTGGGAGGGGGTTGGACTAGATCTCCAGAGGTCACTTCCAACCCCATATCATTCTGTGAGTCCAGCCCTGGCCTGCGCCCAGAGGAAACAAGATTGCACCCTCCCTGGAGAGAGTTACCCCCCCGCTGTCAGCTTCCACCTCATCACTGCTCACTGCTCTGCGGCCCTGGGGGGTGAGGACAGTCCATGTTGTTGGGTTAATTAATGAACCATAGGGAGAGCAGCTCACGTGGTCAGTCTGTGAGTGTGTCCAGCTGAGCCAGTTAACTCCAAAACCAGAATAAATATTGTTGAATAACTTCTGATGCCATCCCTGCCTGTTCTTGTGTCCTGTGGTGGTGCCCAGGTCCAGGGAAACCCTTTTTCTCCCGAGCCTTCCCATTTCACTGGTATGGGGCAGTCAGAGCATTTCCAGGAGAAAGCAGATGGTGTGATGAAGTTATTCCTGGTTCTTAACAGCACTTCTGAGAGTTTTTACCTTTGATAGACCATCCATGCTGGTTGCTCTGTGTTCATCTGGGTACTTGCTGTCATCCTTAACCCTCTTGTTGGGTACAAAGTGAAGATGCTGATACTGGCCTTTAACAGGTAAATCCCTCCCGAGGGTGGTTTTGAGCTGCAGTGGTGGTTGAGCCTGTTGGGTACCCGTGAGGTGTGAACCATGAGGTGGGGGGGGAGGGGGGAGCCCTTGTTAGCTGTTGGACATGGATCCTTCCTTGCTTGTTGGTCTTTTGTCCTTCTAAAGTAGTCACGGGAACACCAAGTCTCTTGTGTAGAGAGCAGTCACAGCAGGAAAGCATCTCACGTGGCTGCCTGTGCACAGGACAGGCTAGAAATCAGCATTTCCAGGAGCTTTTATTTTTAAATCGTCAGGTTTGAGTCATTTGAGTTTGTCTTCCACCTGCCTGCAAATGGCCTGTAACCCTCCAGTTGTGTGCTGGGCTCAGGCGGAAGTGTCTCCTTTCACAGGTCTGCGTTTTCAGTTTTCAAAGGAAAAATGCCTTTAAACACCGGTCCGGCTGTTGGGAGGCAGAGTGCAACTGGAAGGCACTGGTAAGGAACCCAGGTGAGGTCTCTGTGCCGCGTTCACCCTCTCTAAAGTGAGGATGACTCCGGAGGCGGTGAGGCTGAAGCCCTCCGGGCTGTGGCAGTGCCCTTTGCGGTTGTGTAGCCTGATACGTCGTATCCGTGCAAATTTAAATGGGTGAAAGATGCAAGTCCCCGGGTGCCTGCGTGTGTTCCTGCAACTTTCCCAATTCTTCCTCTTTTCCCCAGGGAAACACTGATGTTTTGGGAGTGCTGAAGCCAAACTACCGAGCACAAACCAACAACGGGGGACTCAGTAAAAAGTCTGTTTGCTTCAGCTGGTGTGAAGGAAGAATTAACAAAACCACAAACTTCCTACCCAGGTAAAAGTAACTTGCTGTTGAAAATGGTTTTATGAGGTCATAATGCTGATTTGGGGGCATTTATTAAATCAAGCTGGTAAAAGCTGCCTCCCAGGAATGACTTTCTTCCCCTGGTCAGTCTGCGCAAAGTCCAAACCCCTGACATCAGCAAGGATCACGTTCTTTCTCGTGCTGATGAAATGTGACAATTCCCTCATCTTGGCCCGAGGCAAGCTGCTGGGGGGAGGCTGGTTTATTCCTGGGTTCTGGGTTGGGTTTGGGTTTTTTAAGCATTAAGAAAAATGCTTCCTCAGACTTTCTGAAGCTCAGGGAGCTCTTTCTGGCTGGCAGGGAGTCCAGTGCATCTCTGATGGGGACGGCTGCTGTCCTGGAGGTGGCTGTCCCAGAGTGACCAGCTGCCACGTGGCATCACGGCTGTGGGCAGTACAGCTTCTGCTTGTTCTTGACATCTTTTGTTTCTCATAAACAAAATTTCTGCTCTTAGTGGCACAAAATGTGTGCTTTACTGTCCTGAACTTAGCCATCAACAGTGACCTCTGCATATACCTCTTCAGGCTGTGGTTTGGTGGGGAAAATGAGATTTTGTGGGGGTTTTTTTCTTCTTTATTTTTTTCTTTTCCTTTGGTTCTACGTTACGCATTGACACTTCATAAAACACATGAAAATCTTACTTTTCTTAAAAGCCAAAGCCAAGGTTGTGCAACGCTTCCATGAATTCCCTGATGCTCCATTTAAATGGAAAAGAGCAACCAGGCTGAGTTAGGAAATGTGCGTTGAGCGCCACGAGCCGTGCGGTTGTGCAAGACCACCATGGTGTGGCACCGCTGCCCGCCGGGTCCCAAACTGGGATCCCAGGAAAAAGCACCCCTGTGACATCAGGTGAGCAGCACTGATGCACCCTGTAGTTTACACCAAGGGATTTTCTCATCATATGTTTAAAGCAGGGAGCTCTAAAGGTGAAATCTTCTCTCTTTACCCTTCTTCGCTCCCATCAGGAAACTCAGTGCGGTTATTTCTGGCAGAGCTCAGTTTTCCTCGAGAGCTTTCCTGTCACTTTTGTGTCACCTCGAGTCCGACTGGAAAAACTGTAGAATAATCCGAGTCTCGAGCAGGCTTTAATCTTGCTCAGTTTCGCCTTAAACAAGTGTGACATTTTGAGGGCATACAGTATTTTTCTGATGCAGCTGCATGCGATACTACACGTGGTTTATGCAGCGTGTGCTGCAGGGAAAGCTCAAAGCCTTTGCCTGAAGGAAATATTCCATTATTCTGAGGAAAATTCCTTGTGTTCTGCTGCTGACCCAGGCCTGCACCACACAAGCGGCGAGGATTCCCCAGTGTAACTCTGTGTCTGCTCTTACAGGCAGCGAAACCCACCATCAGAAGCCGAATCTCTGGCCTGGTGAAGGCAACGTGTGCCATCCTCACGCTCTGCCTCTCCTGGAGACTCTTCTGTGCAGGCTTGGCAGCGGTGGCTCTGCGGGCAGCACAGCCGGGGCCTTTAGTCTCTCGCCAAGATCTGTGGACATGATCCAAGATGCCATTTAAAAAGGAAATCTGTTGTATTGATGCTAAAAATGGCCTTCCAAAGGCATCTAGAAGGGTTTGTTTATTTTTTTTTTTTGCTTGGGTTCAGGTCTGAAGGCAATAAGGAAGCCTCTGACCCAACCATCTGATTTTTAGCGTGTAGGAAGGAAGGGTCTTTGGTTTGTTGGGGTTTTTTTACTGGTCAGACTAAAGATTTCCATGCTAAGCTATTGATGTTTCCGACGTTTTCTTAAAACCTGGATTCCACAGTAAATCAGATCTTGCCAGCCCTAATGCCCACATCAGCCAGTTTTGTTACTGCTTTCTCTCTTGCTATTCCTGTCCTAAAGCATCATCTCTCAGATGAGTCCCTTCCAGCAGCAGCAGCCAAGCAGGGCTCTAGCTGTCTCCGTGTGGATCAATGGATGGCAGCTTCTGCAGCTGCCGAGAGCCCCGATGTGTGCATGAACTCGTGGCCGTTGTTTACCTGGAACAGTTAGACATGGCAACTGTATGTGTAGAAGTTATAAAACTTTCCTTACCCGAATATATTCTGTACAGCTCTCTTTTCCCTTCCTCTTCTGATCTTTCCTCTCTGTTTGTCACGGCTGCTGACCATGTGTTTGAGTAGAAACGAGGGGGAAACAGACCCTGCTCTCGTCAGAAGAGGGTTTCTGCCACGGAAAGGACAGAAGCAGCCACCTGCTTCCTTACGAACACTGTTCTTCCATTAGTGGGGTTTATACAAAAAAGAGTGAGGCAGTGAAGGTAGGTCTCATACTTACACATCCCCCATGAAGTCTTGACGCTGGTGCAGCACAGCTTTTAGGAAACTCCGGGATAATAATAAAGAAGATCATATGGTTTAAAATTGCAAAATTTTAATTTTGCTTGGGTTGTAGCTTGTTGCTATGACGCTGCAAGTATTTCGGTAACTTGTGGTTTCAGGAAACCATGGAGACTCTCTTTGTTCCCTGCTTTTTGTTGAGGTGAAGATACTGTATTAAATGATTTCTGTCTTTCTGTTGACCTCTGAAGTTGTCTGGGAACCTTAAAAACAAAAAAAAAAACCCACAAAGTAAATGGAAGGCATAACTCTTCTGAGAAGCTATATCTCCTACAGGAGCCAATACTGCTGTGTCCGTGCTGTGCTCTGGGGGCTTTACTGGGTGGATTCTGCTTATGGTTCAACCCCACAAATACGCTGTCACGAGAAATATATAGGAGCACTAGGGTGCTTGTGATGGCTCGGCACCCAGGTTCTCATCAACCAGCAATCCCAGCCCCTTGCTATCTTCATTACATTTCAATTGCACTAATTTTTTAGTATTTCAAGTAATTTGTGTCTCTGGTGCATTTATCTACGTAAGAATCGGTTGGGTGGCATTTCCCACACCCTTCCAGGGGAGCAGACAGGCGGAGGAGGATCGCCTGGAGCCGCACAGCCGGCAGGTTAGTGTGGGCCTCCCACTCAGCCTCCTGCATCACGCTGTCTCGCTAGCTCTTGTTTTTTTGACTTTTAGTTTATCAATTTGGATTTTAAGCGCTCCCTTAGAGCTGTTACATACCAGACTTTTTTAGAGGTAAATAGAGAGACTGGGGAGAAAAGAGAGGAAAAGCGAGATGGTTATGAGTGCATGAGCACTCCCACAGGACACGTGACTGCATTTTAGCAGCTTGAAAATAGGCTTATGTGGGACAAATCCTCCTTCTCCAGGCAGACGGTGGCACCTGTTTGTGACAAAGCTGATCTCGTCAGCAATTGCTTCTGATGTCCCTTTTTCATTCCTTGGACAGGGTTTGTGCCTGCCGGAGCTCTGGCTGGAGTAAACAGGTTGCCAGTGACTCTGGCACCAAACGCGCCTGCTACAGGTTGGTCTGCATTTTTGCTGCAGAAGATGAGTATGTGTGGCTTTGCCAGGGTGGGCCCGAGGGCAAACCACAGCTATGTTTGAGCACCCAGATTGCTATGTAAAGACATGCTAATTAACGCCAACTGATGTGGGCCAACAAAGAGTTGTCTTCTCCTTCCTTACTACTGCCTTATGCTAGAGGAGCTTCTGCTGCTGTGTCTCCTACTCCCATGTCTCAGACAGCAGTTCCACCTGTCCAACTCTAGTGGAGTGGAGCTCCACCACCCATCACTTCTTCACCTGCTGATCAAAAATGCCAAGTGTGGGTGGCTCTACTCGAGCAGGAAAAGGCTTTTTTCCTGCTTGGTGCCAAGATGGCACTGGCTACATGAGTGCCACTGCTGGGATGGTGACTTTGCAGGTGTGTTGGTGGTGCCCGTCTCTGACCTAAGTGTTCCTGCAGGTCTCTCGTACCTCTGTGGAGACCCCAGATGAGGTAAAGCTGCTGCAGTTTCTCTTCTTTGAGTCCTGGAAGCAAATCTGGGTTTTCTGAAGGACAGCATAATAGCTTTAAAAAAAAAAAAAAGAAAAACAAAACAAAAAAGCTTTTAAAGATATTTATATGAGCAAATGCCACACACTGACTCATGCTTGGGTAATGACTCTTGCTTTACTGTGGTCCTGTTGGGTGGCAGCAGCAATGAGCTGAGAAATGACTGTACTGTCTGCACAAATTCTCGCCCTGTGAAGTGTTTGTTCCTCGCAGGTGAGATCTGAGGCTCCATCCCACCCAGCAGCGAGTCCCCCTGGCCTCTGCCAAGCACGTTTTCTGTGCTATCTCTGTTCCCCTGTGCTGATGCCCAGCCCAGCTCACCCAGCCCAGTCTGCCCAAATACCTAAAAATCTGTGTTTTAAAGCAAAAACCCTTCCCAGCAGACTGGTGAGAGGATGACTGTTTCCCAGGTCCTTTGGGGAGATGGCTGGTAGTGGATGGTGCCGTTTTGTGGCTGTGTTCAAACCAAAGCTCAAGCATCTGTGATGGGATGTGGATGCTGCTCAGCCCCACTGCGCCGGGCTGGGTTGAGGGTGCTGTGGACGGGTGTGCGCTGCCACTGGATGTCACTGTCGCTTTATGGCACTTTTGTATGCACTGGCAGGATGGCAGGGGACGGTGATGGGTCCCTGCACTGAACATCCCACGTGTGGTGGGATGGCACGATGGAGCCTGCACTGTGCTGGGCAGTCCTAGGAGAAAAATAAAGTTTTGTATTGCCAGTGGTCATGCTGTTTGTTTTTTGTTTTTTGTTTTTTTTTTTTTTTCCAGAGTCTCAGCCCTGAAGTCTTATTTCTTTTACTCTCTCAGGCTGAGGCATGGGGCTGATTGCCACAGCTTTCAGCAGTGTACGGGAGCCAGATTGCACAGGAAAATGATGCTCTGTTCTAGCTCTAAGCTGAGAAGTGGATTTGGTCTGGTATTTTCAGTAAGTCTAAAATCAGGGAGTTGGGACCAGTGTTTAAATTCAGATGTGTTTTGGGTTTGGGTTTTTCTTTTAATGTACCTATATTAAAAAAAAAAAAAGGCCTAAAAGCCTAAATGGGAGGGAAGTGGATGTAGATCCCTAATTTTAAGGTGACTGGTAAGCAAGGCGGATGGCTGCTCACTAGCCTCTCTCCTTTAACAAAACTCACAAAATTATCAAATTACCATGCTGAAAAACCTCAATCACTTACTAATCACATATTGATTCCGTATTTTTATGCTCACTCATCTAAATAAGGCGTTTCCAAATAATCTATTTCTGTTGCACCAAGTGTGCAGGTTCCCCCTTCCCCCCGGATCTGCAGCCTGTTGTTTATGCTCCAGCAGGGAGCTGACTGCTGTTCCCTTCCCACAAAGGGCAAAAGATGCCTTTTTTTTTTTTTTTTTTCTCCCACTTGTCTTGCATCACAAAAGCCATTTGTCAACCGTTACATAATGGCAGAATTTGTCGCTTTTTCTCTCGGCCTTTTTGGAGGCAGCCTCGTTGGTGCAGCCGTAGCCCATGGGCTCTTGTGGCTGTAGGTTGGTGCACGCTCCCCGGCACACACCGGTGCATCCCGATAGTGCACGACGCAGCATGACTAATGCTTGTCACCCACCATTTGGAGGGGTTTTTTCCTTTTTCTTTTTTTTTTTTTTTTCCTCCTTGGAAAAGATAACGTGGAATTGTGTGTTTTCTGTTTTTTATTTACAATGGAAAAGCGATTGTGGGGGTTATTTGCTTTTTAATACTTGTTCCAAGGTGGGAATGGGGGGCTGACCTCAGCCACCTGCCCTGCAGGAGCAGCGGGTGCTTGTCCTTAGCCCAGACTGTGTCCTGGGCTCCTCCGAGTCTCCGGGAAGGGCTATGCTGGAAATGGAGCTTGATTCACCCTCTGCAGCACTCACGAGTTTAAGGGAGCAAGAACGCCTGTCGCCACCTGCCCCAGTTGTTTGGGGTTTTTTTAATATCTCCCAATTTATCTCGAGCGTCTTATGCTAGCAACAGGAATTTGTTTGAGGTGTTTTTTTTTTTTTTTTACTTTACAATCGGTTTGATTTCCTTATTGTTAGAGCCTTAAAAATAAATAAACGGTTTTGCTTCCCCATGAACTAAAAGCAAAACCTGTGTGGCCACCTTCCCCACTTCTCTCTGGCTGGAAAAGAGAGCGCTGTTTACCTGCGGCCCCAAACTTATTTATGGCCTTATCACTGCCAGCTATCAGATGACCACAGCTCCCTTTTTAACGCCAAGCAAGTGGTGCTCTCGTAACCCACCAAGGTCTCAGGTCTCGCCTGCTGCCGTTTTCTAATTTACGCAAAACAATCTCCTACTTGACTTTTTTTTTTTTTAGTTGTAGATCTGTTTTTAATTTCTTTTTAATAAACTTCTTAAAGTAGGTGTTTCTTGTGGACCTTTGAACTTCCTGGTATGCTCAGTCTTTGCTCAGGAGATATGTTTATGGTTGACTATGAGTGTGCTTAAATGGGTTAACCCTTCAGAGTCGGTGTTCTCAGGAAAACGTCCATTTAAGTTTCCTCAGGCATAGAAATGAGCTTCAGTGAATTTGGTGTTACTTGTTGTTTCAAAGTTTATCTCATATCATCAGATGGAACTGTGGATCAGATTTGATGTGTTAAAGCATGACCAGAAACATGGGATCAGCAAACAGCTCCAAAAATTGTAAGTCATGGTATTGTGGACACCAGCTCAGCTTCTTGGAGCTCGGCAGGGAAAGCTGCTGGTGGCTGGGATGGCTCAGTGCCTGTGCAATGGTAGGAACTGCCAGTATCTGCAGGATTCATGGCCTGGCCATAAACACACTTCTCAGTAGCAGGTTTCTCCTTTGACATGGATCAACCCCTGCAAGCTGCATGGTATAGTCATCCCCTTAAAGTTAGTACAGCACAAACACCTTACAGGGTATTAACTTTCCTGTTTGCTTACCAGGAACTTATCCATTTGGTTGTTCTTGATGTACTTGTACAGCTTCTGCAGCTGCTTTGCATCCATCTCCGAGAAGAGGGAAACAAACCGCCACAACATCCTTGGAAAGACAGACAAGCAGATTGTGCACATGAGTACAAATTTCATCCTCTTCCTCATTCTGCTCCCTACTTCTGGCTTGGTGAGTGTAACCACCAATATACCCTTTATGGAGCTTTTTTTCTCTTTCTCTTCTCCTTCCCCCCCCCCCCCAAGCTTATAAACTTTTAAAGAAGTGGTCTTCCCTAAGCATGGGAAGCGTTATCCATTAACTCAAGTGGCCGCGTAGGAGCCCCTTTACTTGTGAAGGGATGTTGCTGATGGGCAGAACATCAAAATTGGCCTTGCACTGGACAGGACAAGGTACCACATGGCCTCTGCTACAGTTTCCTGCAAGACCTGTGAGTATTTGGCAATTAAAGCAAGCTATACAAACCTCCTGTAGATACCCAACTTGATTTCTAGTGCCTGGGAATGTCAGGCCAAAGTACGTGTCTATATGCCCACATGGAGCAGCAGGGGCAGGAGCCCATCACACTGGGAATATCACTGGTGTGGTGCCACCAGTGCTGGGTAAGAGGAGACCCTTACTTCTGCCAGTGCTTGACTTCTGATGCTCTGCAGTATTGCTGGACAAACAGATCGATGCGCTCCCCGATTATGGTCAAACTTTCCTTCATGTACTTCAGTTTTTTCTGTGAGGGGATGTGCTGGGGCAAATGCAGTTTCCGAAGTGACTTCTTAAAGGGTCTCAAAAGCTCCTTGCACTGCAAAGAAAGGGTGTTGGCATAGGTGTTCAGCACTCTACATTCAGATCTCAGGCATTCCTTTTCACTAAATAAACTGATTAAATAACTGGCTGGGAAGGTGCTGAAGTGTTTTGATAAGTGTCTCCCGTGTGAACATGGGGGAGCTCATGTAGGTCTTCACCCCTGTCAGGTGCTCCCACTGCTCTGCAGAAGTTGCTCCTGCATATGCCAAGATTGGTGACATCCCAGATGAAGCACGTCAAAGGTGACATGAAAAGGGAATTGAGGGATTTCCAAGACTGGAAATTCCTTTTTAATATTGCAGGGCAAAAGGTATACATTTCGGGCTACAAACTAGCTGCCTTTCTGCAGGGAGGGGAAAGGGAACTGCTTTACTGCTTTTTCTCATGCTGCTTCTTCCTGTGGCCAGACCTGGGATGTGTTGCAAACATTCACACGTGGTGCAGGAGCAAACCCTGTGTCTGGATGCCCTCCCTTTTGTCCATCTCTTTGGTGTCTGTTACGCGCACTGGGCCATGACTGGGGCTGTGTGTGTTATGCCATGATGCACCAGGAACGGGAAGGTCATGTCCCACGGTGAGGGGAGGATGGCGTGAGATGGAGCTTTGTGGCTGAGGTCTAAGTGATGCAGAGGAACCAAACCACCGAGGCCAGGGAGTACATGGTGTCACGTGAAATGATGAAGTAGCAGTACTTGTTTTCGAAAAACCGACCAGTGTAGGTGAAATGGGATTATTTTGTTGCTGTTGTGGGCTTTTTTGTGGTTTGGTTGTTTTGTTTGGTTTGTGTTTTGTTGTTTGTTTTTTTTTAAACTAAAAGTATGATTTCCAGATGGCTGGAAAAACAATGATGAGGTAAAAAACATTTAGACATAGAAGACAGCTACAAAAGAAGCGTCTTGTCCTGCTTATTTGCTCTCTCTGCCAGACTCCTGGGTTTTATTCACTCCCTTTGTCTCTCAAATGAGAGACGCCACTGAGTTTTTCTACTGCTAAATTCTATTCAGTATCTCACAATTTTAAAGGTGTCCTGATCGAGGCCGTCTGCACAGCAGATGAGCGGGGTCTTGCCTGGTGAAGAACTCTCACTGCCAGTTACAAAGGCTGCCTCCTTCCCTGTGCCAGCCAGATCCTTCTTCATGGTCTACAAATTGCCAAAGCCATAGGTTAGTCTTCCAGCTCATGCAAATCTTGCATCCTCTCTTTAAAAAACTGCCAAGGACAAACCCTGCCCTAAGGCTCAGAAGCATTCCTCTTCCTGCCAAATCATTTCAGATTGGTTTTCAGAGGTTCTTAATGAAGCTGAGTATCAGTTATAATTAAAAGTCAGTAAGAATTAGGTGCCTACTTGAAGTCCCTTTTGGAAATCCTACCTTTAATAAATTACAAGGTAACAATGGCCACTCGTTCCTAATGGTATTAATCAAATTTGGGCTGGCAGTCACTTGTTAAGTAGAAATATGTGGTTACAATGAGGCCATTGTAACACCACGCTGCTCCATCTGCAGCTTTTATTGATGGCAAAGGCACCGGGGCTGACCTGCTGCAAAGCCACATTAAAAACAAACCAAAACCCTCAGTCACCAAACTTGCACCCCCCTGGACTGGGGAGGGCGATATTTTCTCTTGCAAAGGCCTGTTTTCCCCGTGTCAACATTTGTGTAGGTAACTCCTCCACTCATCTTTTGGAAAGAAACATTTATATAACTGACTTAAACACAAGCTTATGTTGCCTTTTAAAACATGCAGAAGTGTGTAGGAAGAGTCCTTTCCTCCCTGACATGCTCTTCAAATCTGATCCCAAGCCATGTTTCAGAGGAGGAACTGAAGCTGGACTCTGCTTGGCTCTTTCTATGGGCTGATCTCCCTGTCTGTGCTCACCTGGCCACCTGTGCCGTCCCCGCTGCCATCCCTTGCCATGGGTCCATCCAATTTGTCCTCAAAGCCCGTCTCCTCCATGGGACACAGATCCCTTCTCCCTCACTTGCGTCAGGTGGGAAGGGAAAACTGCCACAGAGCTGTGTTCAGACCAAAATGTGTTGGAGTGACCAAGGTGACGACGATGCTCGGACACCGGTTCTGAGTTCCGCCAACCATGGAGACCGCTTTTGTCCTCCAGCCCCACAGCACTGTCGCCCTCTGGAGCAGTCACCTCTCCCCACCAGTTTTGCCATTGATTTGTGGTCCTAAAGAAAGAGGCAGAAACCCCTGGATTTTCCCCTTGCTGGTAGTGGTCAGGATGTTCAATGCTGCCAAAGGCTCCCGTGGGCAATGGGAGGGAAAGGTCTCTTGCTTGGCGTCTATAGTAGCTTGGTGGAGTGCCTAGGGGTCTTGGTTGGTGCTAGGTTTGCACCCGCAGTGAGTCCAGCACCTGTAACTGTGCATCAGTCTGGATTATTTCGGCCTCTGAAGGAGGTGCAAAGTGCAGCTCTGAGTCACACGTGTGGCTGTGTGTGCTGCACTGGCTATCTGCAAGTGTGGGTGCAGCTCCTGGTGTGAGAAATCGCAGTTTTCCACTCTGGCTGGTTCATCAGCAAGTTCAAGATGGGCCTTTCTCCAGCTCTCTGTGCTGTGGGGAAGCACTGGCCCTGATGCAGGGGCCAGAGAGCCTGGCTCACATGGGGCTGGGGATGATCTCCATAACACAGTCCCATTTGACAGGGAGCAGAGATGCATCCAGGAGAAGGTCCTTGGATCTAGGTATTTTTCACATGCAGGTGTTTTTCCGTTGAGCCCTCAATTCTCATCATGGTGTAATGGAAATTCAGGGTTACCTTCTTCACAGATGGCAGTGAAAGCCAACCACAGTGAGAATTCACTCTCCTGGGTAACATCTCTTTTAAAGCTCTTTTTTTTTAAAGAAAGAATAAATTGCACTTGCCAGGAAGAAATCTGAAAAGTCTTGGAGTTAAAAGGACTTTGGTTTAGAAATTTACTTCAAGGCAAAATGCTTTCACAAAGAAAAATGTGTCAGGCTCCCATCATGCCCTGACCAGTCAGACAAGTGCAATTGTTTCGTCCCTTGGACAATTAGTGTAATTGCTGCAGCTGTGATTCAGCTGTGCTCCTGTGCCAGGTCGCTTCTGGCACTGGGAGTCATCTCTAGGGCTGTACAAAGGCCCCCTCTCTCTGAGGTCCCCTGGGTGTGCAGAGGAACCCGCACGGCTCGTGGCAGAAGTTGGAAAGCTTTTGGTCAGGGGTTTCTCTGTGCAGCCGGTAATGCTGAGCATCCACCACGCCAGATGCCGGGTACAGGTAGAAGCCTTGAGAAAGTACCTATTGATGGGTCTGGAAACAGAGACAGGTTCTTCTTTTCAGGCTGTCTTAGGGAAGGCTGGCCTTTACCCATGATTGAATTCAATAATGACAAAAATCCATTAAGACAAGCCCTTCCCTTCAGATGTTTGCGGCATTTTCCCTCCTGTGTCTGTTTTCTTCCTCCCCCATGTCTGAAATTTTGCTGTCAGCTCTCTGACGCAGGAGCCTTGCACAGGCTGGTGCTGAGCAGATGCAGAGACAATTATCTTCTAATGCTTTGCACTTAGCTTTGTTTTGACCATCTGAGGTACGTTACAACTTGTTTAGCCTATACTAGGGTTACACGGTATGTTATGTATTACTTAATAAAAGGTAAGCTGTGTAGAGTGAAGCAGCTGCGACAGCACGGATAAGTGTACCTCTGCTGCTTCAGCCTGGTTGTGAGAACTACATTAGAGGTGGTTTTGTTGAAGGGGATGTTGAAAATGCAGCCAGTTTCTCAATGTCTATTACCAAATGCCCTCTTGCTGTGTTTGCTGCCTGCAATCGTGACATCTGTCCCCAGCATGGCAGGAAGCTCATCTCCTTTTCACCTCCAAAGGTTTAAACCCAGAGTTTGGCAGTTTATGTCCTCTCCTCTCAAGTCAGGGTATCAAAGGGGAGTGTGGTGTTGGCTAACAGGAGCACAAGAGAAATGGAGCTGCTTCAGCACAAGCTTTCACATGCGTTAAGAGCTAGATTAAAAGCCATTTAGGAGCTTGAGGGACGTATGACGGTTGTTAGCACAGGCAAAACCCATATTTGCATGACCGTATCTGTGTCCTTGCAAGATTACAGCTTCCATGGAGCATGTGACTACAACATGGAGAGGCTCTCTTGGCTTATCGTGTGTACACTTCGCTGCTTCAGAGGGTGAAGAAGGCCTTGAGTTCTCCTTGAAAATCCCAGTCTTTGTTCGTCTACCTCTCCATGTACACTGCACTCAGAGTTCAGCCAAAGCCAGAAAAACGCAGGCAGGAGGGCTTCCTTGGCCTGTCTTCATCTGAGAATCTTGCTGTATTTAGAAGTTATCCATTGAGCTGATTTGCAGCAGAGCAGTGATCTTGTCTTCTATGGCATTACTCAGCACAGTAGCAGAGCAGGAGACCAGATGGTTGAGGCTGCAAAATGCCTTTTTTCACTATTGAACTGTACAATGATGTTCAAAGCTGTACTCTGACCACTGAAGCTATAAACCTTCCCTGACTCTTGAATTTTTTTTGGAGTCAGATTTCAGTTCATTTTATTAATCATGTAAGGTCTTGTGGACGAGTCCACTCCTGTGAGATCAGGCAAGAGATGTGCCTTTGATTTCTCAGAAGTCTCTGGTTGTATCCCATCCCCCTGCTCCTCTGGAAGACAACATTAATTTCTACTTCGAAGCCTCTCATGTCGGAAGATGGCATAACCCAGACCACGTCTATGTAAATTTATTGGATTATATTGCCTACTTACGGACAGGAATCCTTTGAAACAATGTTCTAATTGGATGGGGGAAAGTCAGGAGTACAAACAGATTATAGTGCTCATATTTCTCCCCGTGAAGGAAAGGGAGCCGAGGTGCCAGTCAAACACACTGTACTGTAACACTGCACCTTAGGGAAAACATTTTCTTTTCCCCTGACAGCTCTTTTGTGAATATTAATTTCTGCCATTTGAGTTTCTTAGTCTTCCAGGAGCTGTGCAAGTGCAAACACTAACCAACTTCTCTAGTATATCAGTTCTTGCAGTGTGAGAGTAGGCACGTAGCCAAAAAGGAAACAGTTGTGAGGATGCTCTGGTTTTGCTGCTGTTTGTTATTTGCTGTTTTAGGCAGATTTAGCCCGAACACCACGTGTGATGTGATGAGTCAGGTTGCATATAATATATGCAGGCATCTGATGCAATATTTATTTACTGGTAGGTCACAGGGAAGGAGAGCTGATAAATGCAGATAAATATACAGGTATTTTACATTATATACTTAAACCAACTAAATGTACATGTGATTTAGTTAAACATAAACCCCAAACATAATTAGTAGATGTATTGCAATGTAATGCTAAAAAGGAATTGTAATCAAGAATGTTTCCCAGTAACTTGTTCCTACCAGGAGGGTGGCGAACGCTTTGTTTGATGGAGTGATTACTGATACTCAGCGCAACTGCTCAGGCTGTAGGGGCGGAGGCTTTGCTAATTGGATCTGGAAATTCCTTTCCTGGTGCTTAAGGATGATGAAAACTTTCACAGCCAACTGGAGACCTGTCCACTTACTCCCTGCAGTTAGCCTAAGTTAATAAATCTTGTATTAGGGGAAGAGATCTGGAAGAGAATTTTGGCCTAGTTATTCTATGTGGCTTTATTAGAAGCATCTTAATATGCCATAGGAGTCCCTTCCTGGCAAGTGTTGGGAGTTGCTCATTTAATCACTTGTTTGAACTAAGGTAGTTAAGAACCCAAACACAATTTGTGACCAGTGGTGTGTAGAAGCTATAAATATATCTGTGTCTTTTTCATCTGCTTCTTGTAAAATCTGATTGGGGTGTTCCAAGTATTCCCACACTGGGAGACGCCGCTACCCAAAGCTTCCACAGTGCCCAAAGTGACTAACCTCGTGCGCAGGACAGCTCCTTGCCAATAGATGTATCTTCAGATGTTCTTACATTATTTTATGCTTCAACAGGTTTTAAGATGTTTGTCTTTAGCTTTTCAGCCAGATGTTAGCGCGCTTATTAATGGTGTTTTGCTAATATCATATAGTGATTATTTTTTTTAAGATGCTTGAAGTCCTCAGGAACTGAAAGAGCATTATCAGCTTTCTCCCTTCTTTGCAACTTGCAGCCTGTGAGAAACAAGATAGTTAAAGGCTTTCCTTCTTAATGGGCTTCATAAGTTTTCAAGTTTTTATGCAAATTGAAATAGGCATTGTTAATAAGATATTAATAAGCCCATCCCTTTGCTGCTGCTTATAAAATCAAATCTATAACAAGTTGGACATCTCTTAATATTGAAGATAATTTAACTTCTTTTGTTAATCTTTTGGATCATGTACTACAAACTGTGGTAGGTGCTATCTGCCTTGTTCCCTTTCCTCTCCCTAGCAATTTTGCCTGCTATCTTAATAACAAATAGAAGAAGCCTGAAAAATTATGAGACTGGAATGCCTGTGCCAAAAGGTCAGCTCTGCCTGGGGAATGTGGGCAGGGGTTTGCTCGGGATTAGCAAGATGTGCAGAGAGGCACTGAATGTATAAACCAAATAGAAACCCACAGTGTAGAGGTAGGGAGAAAAAAAAAAAAAAAGAAAGAAATGAGGGAGGGATGGGAGAACTAAGCACTACTTGAGAGGGGGCTTGAAATCAACAGCAAGGGAGAAAGGTAGGCACAACCAGGTGGGAACCCCAGTTGCTCCAGGAGCCAGGGAAAGAGTTCTCCTAGTCTCAAAATGGAAGAAAACAGCCTGAAGCAGAGAGAGGGGGAGACAACCTGGTAGAGGAATGCCCATCAAGACAAGAATGCCTTCAGGGAGGCTGTACAGAACTCCGAGATACTTTTTTGCAGTTAGATATAAAGAAAATTAACTCCTGGGAAAACCCCTGCCGGTTCAGAGAGCAAAGTGCCAGCCCCCTTGCGCACAGCTCTCTGCTGGGGAGGTAAAGCGAGAAGCTTGCAGATCCCCTTCTGTGTGTGCCCTGTGCCCTGAGCTCACAGCTCTGCCCTGGGCACGCTGTGAGCCCTCCTCAGCAAACAGCTGCTCTTCCACAAGATTCTTCCTCTTTTAGTAATGGAGAGGAATAAAATAATAAATCATAAAATAATAAAAACTGTTGAGGAATAAAAAGGTATTTTCTTCCCTTCGCAATAGAGAAATAAAATGTCAGGCCACTAGAAGGGGTTCTCCTGTCCTGTTTTTCTTCCCAGTCCTGAGGTTTTTCTCTGAACAACTCAATGGGCAAAAACTTTTGCCATATTGTATCTGCACATACGAAGAGGATGGAAAATAACAACTGGTCAGAACGTTTGGGGCTCAGAGCCAGAAGACTGCCTGCATTAGGTCTCTCCCCTCTCTGAGTCATGGCACCCTAATTTCAAAGCCTCCCTTTATGGTAGAGGCTCTCCAATCTGTATATTCTTTCCATCTTTTCCCTGCTCCTTTAGAAGATTTTGATGTCTGCCTCCAGTGATCTTGTTCTGTGCGCAGGAGCGTCAGACTGGCTACTGTTCCTACTGCAATCAGTGCCGCTGGGCTGGCTGCCTGCTGGCATGCAGCGTGATGAGGCTTCTGGGCACGTGATGTGTGCCAGGGCTAGAAGGGGTAACAAAGTTCAGTCTCCTGGCAGTATTCAGGTCTCATTCCTCTGTTGTCACTGATGCCCTTTTTGTGCACATCCCTCCTTGCTTTTCCTATCTTTCTCCTGCTCCCATACCTGTGCCACCCATTGTGCTGCCCCGTGCTTGACCCTGTATGCGAGAAGGGTGGCCAGTGCTTGGAGTATTTTTAAATTTCTACTTAACGCTTACTTCAGTTCATGGGTTTTCCAGAGGAAGTCAGATTTGGGGGGTGGTGGTGGTATTTTTTTGTGTGTTCATTTTATTAAAAAAAAAAAAAAAAGGAAAGAAAAAAGCAGAATACAAGGAAATTCCCCTCCAACATACAGAATGTAGCTATCAAGAGCAGTGGCTTAATTTCTTTTTCTTAAAGCATTGAACATCCTGTTATGCTTAAAATAATAAAAGCAAAAAAGGCCAGCCTTCTTTACATGATGGGTTTCAGTCTCTTGTAATGATAGTGCAGTAGAGTAGCTGTAGTGAAACGTAGGCTCTGCTGAGATAGGCAGAAGGAAAAAAAAAAGCAGTGCAATGCCATTTAATTTTTGCAATGTTCTGATTCCCTCCTACCAGCCTGAAAATGCTAAACATCATCCTTTTTCTGGCATATGGGGACTTGGAGAATTGTTGCTAATTACTGCAGTTGTGCTATCTAGCTTAACTGGCTTAAATAATATATTAAGTGCTTTTATGATCTTCCACAACACGCTGGAATGCAAAGAGGTGCATTTTATGCTGTTTATACTTTATGGCAGGCATAACTTACATAACATTAATCTGCAGAAAAAAATTGGTTTTGATCATTTATTGCTTGTATAATTCACAGCCGGGGCTCTAGCTGATAAGATCGCGTTGTGCTAGGTGCTGTGCGGGTGCAGGACATGCATCTCTGTCTCAGATGGTGAAGTCTCATAACAGGGAAGGAGGTCGAGGGTGGCTTCAGGGAATGGTGGGGCCAAATCATAGAATTGTCTAGGTTGGAAGGGACTTTTAAAATCACCTAGTCCAACCATCAACCTAACTCTGATAAAAAAACCATTGCTAAAACACGTCTCTATGCACTATGTCAACCTGTCTTTTAAATACCTCCAGGGATGTTGCTTCAGCCATTTCCCTGAGCAGCCCATTCCAATGCTTAATAACCCTTTCAGTGTGAAAATTTTTCCTAATATCTAATCTGAAGCTCTCCTGGCACAACTCGAGGCCATCTCCTCTTGTCCTATTGCCTGTGACTTGAGAGAAGAGGCCAGAATGACTCAGGATGCAAGGCAGGGGTCTCAGAACATCCCTGGTCAAAGCACTGCTAATGTACATCCGATGGCAAAGGCAAGGAGTGTGGGATATGGAAGAGGATCACAGGAAGTTATTATCTAACTTATTTAGGGAACATTCTCATTATTTCAATTAGTATTTAATATGAAATTAGCAATGGGTTACTAAGCATCATATCTAGAAGTGGAAGTATCCTAGGATCTGGGTTAGTGCTTACCCAGAAAAAGAAAGGCATTATGTTTGCAAAAGAATCTTTTTTTAAAGGCATTATGTTTGCAAAAGAATCTTTTTTTAACGCCCCTTTTTTTTTTTAGCAAAAATTCTGTTAGTCATCTGATTCCACCGAAATCCTTGAGTCTCTTGCCTCAAAATCTCAATTTTCTATTATCTGCTATTGTACCTAGTGTTTAAACAAAATGTGAGAAGAGTATGCTGTGAGTGTCTTGTGGCTGGATCTACTGTGCTGAATAATTACAGAGCAGCTGAGCAACGCAAGCCAGAGGCTCAAAGAACCTGGTAAGACACGTGCTGTGGGGCAGGGGGGCATAAACCACAAAGGGAACCAGTGATAATGATGAAAAGATTGGCACATTCTGACCTATAATTTGGTTTAGTTTGACATAGCTCTCTGTAAAGTCACAAAGGCTGTTAGAGAATACTAGTAATTAGCAGAATTTCACCTATTTGAAATTAAAGCATTGTGCAGGCTTTGCAGATTAAAGAAAAAAAAAAAAGCAGGTTTTTGTCTGGGTTTGTTTGCTAGTGGCTTGAAAATAGGGAGGTGAGAAACTTGTGTTTCGTGTTTTTTCCCTTGTGTTCAAGATTTCTCTTAAGTATAATTTTGCAATTAAAAGACTGAGGAGAAAGTGTGATCTGAAGACCTTCAGTTTCCTAGCTGTGACATAAAATTAACAGCTATCTTCATTCTCATTCTGTTTTAATATTCCTGCAGAGGAGCAAGCAAAAAGAACTCCCTGGGCTGGCTCCAGTGAAATGGAGGAGCTGTTACTTAGACAATAACAGGGGATGGGCTGGGAAAGGAGTGATTTTTTTTTTTTTTTGGTACTAGCTGGCTAATGTTTGCACAACGCTTGGGATGCTGTAAAGTGATATATATCTAATGCTAAAAACTGAGATGCTCTCTGGGAGATAGGAAACACTGTTTAAAGGCATTTTTTGATTGGCTACACATAAGATTTCAAGGTCATACATTCACCAGCTTGCAGGGATGCACAGCTGGTACCTCATCACTAAAACCAGCAGAATCTCAACTAGAAGGCTGTTACTTAACTGTGTGGATAAAAATGGAAGGATAAATTGAAACTACCTGAAAGTGGAAGAAACAGCCGGGAAGTGATAAGAGAAAGAGAAATGAGAGGAGAAACTCCTGCCTATCATCGTGGTGTCCAAGTGCTATATAACAACTTCAAATTGCTCCCTTCCTTGAATGTACCAATTTTCTTCAAGCTGCAACAATTTGGCAACTTCCAGCTACTGGGAACTTGTCTTCTACTGCTGAGAATCTGCTCAATATTCCAGGCCTAATTTTTAATATAGTAACTGAAAGGAGTTGCTAGGCCAAAAGCTCTTATAGGAGTACCTGGGCTTCTAACCAAAGGGAGAGTGAGTGCCAAAAGCTTCTATGGGTCATTAAACAGTATGCATATGTTTTTGTTATATAAAACAAATATTTAATGGAGTAGGCAAAATTTTGATTAACGCCTAAAGCCTTACCTTGCTGCATGGGTATAATCAATCCACAAAAATGGCTAGGCATGACATTGAAGAGTTATCTGTCCAGCAGTAATATGTCGTGTTTGGTTTTGAGAGTCTACCATAACACATCAACAGCCACTGTGTGTTCAGCTGAAGTGACAGCTAAACAATCTGGTCATCTGCATCCTGTTGTGGCTTGGTGCTGTATTTAGGGGAATGAGGTGTGAGGTCGTGGTTTGAGCAGATGGCAAGCTGTTGGACTTTTTTTTGTTGCCTTGTTGGCTTGATGAGCAGTTCTTTATTGACTCCAGACAGATTACAGGCACCATACTATCTTAGATAATGCTACTTGGTGAAGAAGTTCAAAATCCTTAATTACTATCAGTACCCATTTGACACCATAAAATAGAGGCCTGTTATTTTAATCTCTTTTTTTTTTTTTTTTTTTTTTTTTTTTTTTACCCTACTGTAGGGTGTTTGGAGTGTCCTTGATTCAAACAGTGTAACTTCTGGCTGAGGATCGGTGGCAGTGTGTCCATACCAACAGAAAAACATGTGTGTGTGTTTGTGTGTGCCCACGTTTATATATGCGGCTGGTCCAGAGCTCTTTCACTGTCTGTGTTGTGAAAGCACTGAACTGAGACATCACTCTGTTGGCAAGGTCACGAAGGCTGGCAGGTTTCTCTGTTTGGGGATGTCTTTTGTTTGTTCAGTGTTTGAATCGTGTGAAACCTTAATTGGCAAATAAGAAGCTTTGGCCTTCCCTTCCAAGATCTGAAACGGAATTAAGGGAAGTGCAAGGATGTGCCAAATGATGTGACAGTGCTGGCTCCATGGTTTTTGTTTTACTCCGCTGCCACGCTGTTTTGAGATGCGCTTTCCGTTGTATCAGCTGCTGGCAAAACATTCATGAAGTTGTTCCATGTTTTATGCTTTGGTATTGCTTTTTCTGTCTACAGCAATCAAACCGCTAAGATGTTGGAGACCCTGTGTGCAGCAGCTGTTGAACTGAGAAAAAAGAAGCTCTTTCTTTGAAAGGGAAAGTTGCCCTGTTGTGCCACAGCGGTAAGCCACTGCCTGCTGCGCACCGGGTTTGCTGTTGCACTCTGGGGGCGATGCAAGGCATCCTCTTTCTGTAATGCCATTTGATTCTTCTGAAATGGAGTAAACGTTAGCCATTTTTTTGCGAAGCCACTCCTTTCATTTAATCTTCTGTTGTTAATTATTTGCACTTTGTCTTGTCACAACACTTTTTTTTTTTTTTTTGCTGCTGAGGATGGAACTGCAGAGAAATCCTTTACTTCCATTCCAATGACACGATGTTTTTCTGTCTACAAAAGAGCACAGAATTGCTTTTATCAAACATATTTCTTTTCCCCATTGTTTCCTGATGACATATACTACTCTTAATCTACACAGAGACAACACTTTGAAACGGGAGATCTATGTTCCCATCAATTTTTGTTACGTTGATAAATCATAGCATGTCTCCCTTTCTGAATGACATACTTCTGGATTTAGGTCTGCTTTTTTTTTTTTCTTGTCACAGTTTTTCAATGCTAGCAACAGACTTGCCAAATCTCATCTTTTCCTTTAGTGTTCACTCCAGCAGGCTGACTAATTCTATTACACTTTTCCCCATATATGGCACAACCAAACAGGTTGATAGAAAATCAGGAAAGATGTGATATTTATAAATATTCCTAATGCATTATGCTTACCTTGTGACTTTCATTAATTGTGGCACCTTCTTTCTTCTGGGCTGGAGGAACATAAGCAAACTCTGCCAGGAATAAAAACAATTTTTTTTACTGTTCGTTGTGGGCCTCAAGTGTGATTGTATCACCCTTCCACACACAGGAAAGCTTTACTTAAGAGAACATCAAGAGTGGAGGGTGCCTTATGGTGTTTTCTTCTGTGTGTTTCATAGGCAACTGCAGTAAAAGTAGGGGATCACTTACCCATAAATCTTAAAATAGCTAAGAATGTGGGTGACGTACCTCATATTCTTTGGTTGTGTAGATAATGCTATTAATAACATGAGCTGAAATTATGTATTGAGTAGTAACACAAGCAGCACTTCTGAGTGGCTTTAAACCTGTCATGAACTGCCTAAATGAAAACATCCAGCAGGAAGTGGCTTAGCAAAAATATTAATTAATTTTTCTTATAAAGAGGTGGCAAGATTAAACAGAGGTCGCCCACAGCCCCAGTAAGGCCTGAGGGATGCTTCCACTTCCCTTGTTTGTGTCTTTTTCTGTAGAGGACTGGGAACTGCTCTCCAAACCCCTCTTCCCACATCTGCTGCAACCTGATATACAGGTATGGGTTTTGCTGCACGTGGGTGTGCATTGCAGGTCTCCCACCGCTATTGCTTGCGTAGCAGTAGTTGTCACCTCCACGCTGTAGTGTCACTAGATCTCAGCCCTTTCAGGGAGAGGGACATGCTGTTCTCTCCTGCCTCCTCACCCTGCTTGTGTGGTATTGACTCATCAAGAAAAAGGAAGGTATGAATGCCCACTGCTGCCGGGAAGTAGCAGGGGACGACTGCCAACCCAGGGGGAAAGGACCTGGCTGTTATGGCAGAGGCAGCAGGGTCAGGGCAGGTGACCAAGGGCTTATTCAAATAAGTCATGAGTGTGCTGGGAAGTGGGGATTTATAGGGCAGGTGTAAAAAGAGAAGTGCCCTCGTACTGAAAATAAGGGGGAAAAATCTAAACCACCTCACCCAGAGAGTCCCCGGGCTACACAACACTGCTACCCTGGTGAGCACTGAGTTCATTAACACGTCCCTTCTACAAGGTGGATGATTACTGGGTTTACAGAAATCCTCTCTGAGTATTTGTGGTTAAAAAATAAACATAAAATTTATTAACACAGATAATGTTAAGAGTTTTCTTATCTGCTCCTGTTAATTACAGTGACCTTAAAACTGAGTTCTATAAGTATTACATTTATTTTCTTCTCTCTTTTTTTAAAAAAAAAATAAAATTCAGCTTTGGCCATAAAAACCATGGCCTTTTCCCTGCAAGGTTCTGCTACAAAACTCATGCTGGCAATAATGTGGGAGTACAGCTTATATGGTGACAATGTGACATAGGAGGGTCCTGCTAAGAATCTGTTTTGGTTTGGGTTTTTGTTTTTCCCCTCGTTCACATAAATCTGTAGTGAATGTCATCCTCTGCCTACTATTCTAAACCACTTGTTTCCTGGAAAATGTGGGATGTGATAAAAGTTGCAATTTGCATATGTAGCTCTGTTGTTGTCTGAGGAAGCCTCTTGTATTTTCCCCTTTCCCTCTGACAACATCGGATTAGATTGGCAGATAATGATGTGAGGTATTTTTCTCATTCATCAGTTCATTATAATTAGAAAGATATGAAACCATTTAGTTATGAACACCACAGGTCTACAGTTTATGAATACTCTTATTGCACTGTGATATCTCTCCCACCTTCTGCTCTTTTCAACTCTTTGAGCTGTGCTCTGCTGTTCTCCATTCAGGGCTCTCTGTCAAGCAGCAAGGGGGAAAAGTTGTCCCGTGTTTGTGTAGTGCCCAGTGCAGTGTGTCTCAAACCCTCACTGGGGGCCATAAATGCAAATTACAGATGATAATTAGCTCTTAGAGTCCTTTACCCTGCCAGACTGATGGATGAAGATAGTTCTGTTAGCTGTGTTTGTGTTGGAGATTTGGGATCTACATTTCAAAAGCGCATAAATGTCTTAAAAGAATAAACCCTAGTGCAGTGAGTAGGACTTGTCTGACCAGAATCCATTAAATGCAATTACAAATTCTACTCTTACCTTTCTGTTCTGTGACCATTTGAGAAAACGAGGTTTTCTACATGCTTTTAGCATGGGACTGGGGTTTTGTTCAGGTTTAGGGTTTTTTCCTAAAAAAAAAGAAAAAGCTTTATCAAGTTTAAATACCTGGGATGCCCATGGTGGACTTCCCCACCCTGCCCTCCAATTGCTTGGAGCAGATCAGGACAGACAAGGAATGGTTTCTTAAATGCAGAACAGACTGAAATGCTGACCTTTGACATATAAAGAATGATAGTCTGAGCATTCACAGTGGTCATGTATTTTCCTAGTCACAAATTTGATTTCGATGACCAGAAGTTCACTTGCTGGAGTAATAAAAACCTCAGAAAACTGCCTTACTGGGTTTTGAATATACAAATTCCTGAAGATGACACAGCGTATTTTAGCAAAATTCTGCTTTTTGTAAATAATCCATACTAGCTATGGGCTACTATTCTGTGGAAGTACAAAATATAAGATCCCTTCTGCTATATTTGACCTAGGCCTTTGACATGAGTTTTCCCATTCATTTACAAATTCCTCATTCCCTCATGCTATTTTATATTTTTTGTGTGTGTTGGGCCATCAGTTTCTATACAACACTTCTGGCAGTTTCAGCTTTAGTTTTATCTCTCTGGATGCTTTTTCATCTTTGTGCTGAAAACCCCTTCGGTCCCACTTCCCAGTCTTGTACTAAGTATAAATACTAAAAAGAAACCCCATGGTTTGGTGTTTTGGTTTTTTTATCATCCTCAACATAAAGATTGCAACTCTTCTGGAGAATAGAGTGGGGCATTTGCATAGAATAGCACAATACATTTATATATTTTGAAGTAAAAAAAATAATAAAAAATCAACTGATCCTTAAAAAATTAATAATATTCCAGGATGGGGGTGAGGAAATCAATATTGGGGAAAGAGAGGCAAAGATTTAGAGGAAAATAATAGAGCAGGGCCTAGAACTTGCATTGTTGGTTCCTGTTTCTAGTGAATTTTAAATCAGGAAATCCTAGGGACTTAGGACCTAGGATTTAGACCGCTCTTCTCAGAATTGTTTTTGATTCACTGCAGCAGTTCCATTATTACCTGGCTTATCTTTTTTGAGTTCAGGCCTTTTCCATGCAACTGGAAATACCTTCTCCTTAGCAGATGCCCACTTTAGCCTTGGCTGAAGTCTGCGTGACTCTTTTTCCCTTGTCCCTGATAGCCTTGTGGGCTGCCAACCACCCTCCTGGTGGCTGCCAGATGCCCTGCCAAGAAGGCAACATTGCTGCAAGCCTCTTGCAGGTTCTGTGCAGCAGTAAATGGGTGTTTTTCCACAGATACTTGACAACGATGCAAAGACACTTAAAGATATTTCCTAAGTGCTTATGAATTAATTTGTGATTAGCGAATAATTAAATAAATCGCAGCAATCTAAAGGACACGTGGCCATTTACAGTTAATTTGCATATATAGCTCTTTTCCAACAGAATAGAGGAGCTCAATTCACCTAATACAAATCTAAATTCACTGTATCTTAATTTGATTTACCTTTGACATTACATTTTAAATAGTAGTAACATCTATAATCTTATGGTCCCCAATAAGGCTTCATTAAAAACTTACTGCCAGATCTAATCCATGGTTAGCATACAAAGTCTTATCTCTGGGTTCCTGCTTCAATGCCTTTGAGAACATGCTTAATTTAATCTGAACAAAGACACTGCCGTCGTAAGCCTCCAGTTCTGATTTTCCAATCTAGAATATCTTTGTTATTAAATTTGGTGCAAGCCATGGTGCATACAATGGATCAAGAAAATTATTTTAAAGCACTCTTTGAACAAAATTCTACTGCTTGTTAGACATCATTTGTATCTCTGGGACATAAAAGAGATGTCACTTTAGGTTGGATTTTTTAAAATGTCATACAAAAATGCAGTATAAGTCTAAACAACTTAGCTAGCTGTGAAAAGCAGAAAGCTTTAATGTAACATATTTTTAAATTATTTTGGAAAGCATTTTTTTTAATATGAATTGTTAGCCATCATTCCAATCCATTTACCTTCTTCTAGAGGAAAGACCTCACTAGAAGTTTCTGCTTCCTCATTTGCATCAAATCCCAAGTCAAGTGTTTGTGACTTTACTGGGATGGTGGCAGGATCTGACTTGTAATTACAATTGTAGACATTTTTTTAAAAAATGATTTAGCAAGTGAACTAGTTGTCATTAAAAACCCTATGCTGCCTAATAACCTCTGCTGCCTGAGAACAGGGTTTGTGTATGCTCCAAGTAGAGGTTCTGTGAAGACATAACATGACAATGGAAAGGTTTTGCAAAGTGCTGGTGAGGCCTTAGTTGAAAATGGAATAAACCTGGTTATCCATACTCAAAAAGTGATCTGGAACTGGCATAGAGTGAGTCTGTTAAGAACTGGTGGAATGATGTACTTATACAGAGAGGGGCAACTAGAAGAGGTTAATCTATTGAGGTTTTTTGAAAGCTGAAAAGAGATAGATGGGTTTCTGTAAATACACAGAGAGGAATGTTGGTAACTCACCTATGTTGCAATATGGAATTGAGTAGATGCAGGACAGCAGTTATAAACTGTGGTGCTTGGAATTGCATTGAATGGGAATCGTCGTTCTGGCAGGTCCCTTCACTCCTATATGTCTAGATGAAACAGGCCTGGGAGAGTAACATCAGTTCCATCCTGTGCCTTGTTACTTGGGGTTTTGCTGTTACTGAAAGAAGGAGACTTAAGGGAGGTGAGGAAAGGATAAGTAGTCATGGAGAAATCAGCATGAAAACTAGAAGAAATCGGTGTGAAGCTGTCTTACAACACCATTGTGGTTCCTTCCTGCTCTAATTGCTTTCTGTAACTGCTCGGCCAGTTTGGGTCTGGCTGTATCCCAGTGCAACTTGTTCCAAGCAAAACGGGACTCTTGTAGCGTTATCTTTGCAATTCAGAGGAGTAACCAAAACATTAAGAGATTATTTCTAGACATAAGGTCACACAGGAATACCACAGTTAAGTCAGGAATTAAACCATGTCTCCTCAGCTGCGAGTTAATACTTTAAAAAAAGTGATCCACTGCAAATGGAACACGGCACAATGAATACCCTCGTTAGAGGCTGGACTACTTAATTTAATCACAAGATAAAACAGACTTCTCCAGCTCTTTCTAATATTGCCAACTTAATGCTTTTGATTCACATGTTGCCATGTTTTATTGAATTCATTCTCTCGAAGATTGTAAAGAATTTATATTGTATCTAAACTAAAAGCTGCTTGGCTGAGGGGCTAAATTGAGATAAGTAAAGGTAGCATAGGAATAAGAAGATATAAGGGAGTTCGTATCCTCTTTAAAAGATAAGTATGTAACAAGTGGCTGGTGGGTGAAGTATGTTCCCAACAATTTAATTTATATTTTTAAAAAGCACTTTAGCTGCCCCCTCATGCCTGTATTTTATATTCCAGAGAGGCAAAAGGTCCTTTGTGCCAAATTTTATGCTTGATTGTAATAATTATATTCTTTGTCACAAATCTAAAATGATAAACAATTCAGATGATGGCAGAAGAAAACGGAAGGAGGATTTGCGAAGCCTAATTCATTTGTAGCGTCTTTGCACTGTGGTAGTAGTGTTACATGAGGAGAAATTCGGCCTTCAAGCCAGCGTCTCTGTAAGCTGCATTCCTGGCTTTGCATATCAGATATGAAATTTGTTTGGAATGTTTGCTATAAAAATACCTATGCGTGAACTTACATCAGCGAGAAAGCGACTTCGGCTTGACCTTTCCTCAGCTCTGATGTGGTAAGATCACTCAGTACGGAAACTGTGGCTTAGGGAATGACTCGCCACTGCTGTTTTCACAGGCTTTGTTTCTGTGCAGGAACAATCCTTGGAACGAGCTGCCCTTGGAAATCAGTGTTTTCTTTCAAAGTCCTTATTTTCTGCTCGGGAGTGACCCAGACTATGTTACCAGGCTTAATGTTGTAACAAAGCCATTTGGGAAATCCTCCCATTCTGTGTAAGTATTGGACTGAATAATAAAAGCAAACATGCTGAAGAACAGCAAAGGACAGAGGTATTTCTGATCCTTTCACCATTCAGTCCGTGTTTCTCTTTCAGAGATTGAAAAGACATTTTCCTAGACCAGGAACTTCTTACTGTCACCCTCTGCAAGCAGTATGCCTCCTTAGAGGGCCTCCTGAGGAGAGCCGCCGTCCCCTGAGATATGAGGGGGCTGAAGGGCCGAGGCCCGGGGTGCAGACCCAGGGGGCTGCCGTAGAGGGAAGAGGCGGTTTCACCCAGAACCCCCGTCGCACCGCAGCCTTGCGCCTCTTCCCTCAGCGCATGTGTGCGCACAGGCGGAGAGAGGGGTCACTTTTTGCAAGCGCCAAACGCCTAAGGGGAGGGAGGGCAAGGTCTTCCTTACAGGCCCCCTTTCCTCTCTGCGCCCCACGTCCCTGAGCCACAGCCCGAGACGCTGGCCCCGCTCTCTCCATCCTCGCTAAACCCGAGGGAAGAGATACCCCTCGGGTTTGCCGGCGCCGTTCCCCTCAGCCGTCCCCTTCCCCTCAGGGAAGGCGGGAGCCGCGCGCCGGCACCTCTGGCGGGAAGGAGGGGTGCCGCATCACGTGACGCGGGGCGCTCCCCCTACCCCCCCCCAACTCCGGCGCGCGACGCCCGTTAGGAGGCGCCAAGGGCGGCGGTGCCGGAGCAGGGCGGCCCTCCCCTCCCGTCACGTGACGCGGGGCGGGCTCCTCACGTGACCCACCATGGAGGCGGCGGCGGGGAGGGCGCGCGGCCGCCTCCTCCCCCCGGCGGCCCCGGCCCGCCCCGCCCCCCCCCGCCCGCGCCCTGCGCTCCCCAGTCGGTAACGGCGCAGCACGGGCTTCCGCGGCGCCCAGCCGGCCGGCGGGGGAGGCCATGGACTGAGGGGGAACACCATGGGCGCCAAGGAGTCCCGCATCGGCTTCCTCAGCTACGACGAGGCCCTGCGAAGGGGTGAGGGCGGAGGGGTGCCGCGGGCGGGGGGAGCGGCGGGAGGTGTGGGTCGGGAAGAGGCGGGGGGGGGGGGGCCCTGCTCGGCCCCTGTCAGCGAGCGGTGAGTCGGCGGCTCCTCGCACCACCATGACAGACCCCGGCGGGGAGGCACTTGCGCCGTTCCCCTGCCTCAGGCTCCTTCCCCGCCCCCTTTCTCTTCCCCCCCCACCACCCTCCATATTTATTTATTTATCTCCTCTCTCTTAATAATGGGGGGGTGGGGGGGTGTCTCCTCTCACTGGCCACCTCCGCGCCGTCCCGACTTCGGCCGGGGAAAGGCCGAGGGAGATGCCGCCGGAGCCTCCCGCCGCCGGGCAGCCCTCGGCCTGGCCGTTGCCGGCTCTGCCGGAAAACCGGGCGTCGGGAGCTGGTGCCATCCCGGTGTGACAGGAGCCGCCGCGCCGCCCCTTGTCAGCTCCCGGCTCCGCGTGTTTTACCGGCGGGGTGGGGAGCACTCCCCTCTCCCAGCTCCGGGGCCGGGAGAGGGATGCAGCCCTGCGCGGTTTATTCTATAGGTTGTTGATTTTGAGTCCGTTTCTAGATTCCTCCCGGCGAATTTAAAGAGGAACTAGCGAAGGGATAAACATAAACAAGGCAAACGCTGAATGCTTGCAGCTGCAGGGCTCCGAGGCGAGCTACACCCTGTCAGATACCTTGCTCCAGAACTGATAGCCAAGTCCAAGGACAAAGAGGGACAGTAATTTTCAACAGTAAATGGTTTGCAGGGCGGATAGTTGTTGGTTTGGTGTTTTGTTTTTTTTTTTTATAATTGTTGTTTTATTGTGCGTTCATGTGATGTGGTGCAGGCAGTTCAAGCAGTTCACCTGTTTGATGTTTAAAGCGTTGATAAAATTCATAAGCTCAAACCGATACATGGCTGCCCTTTTTATTTCTGTTTACATCTGGGAAGCACGAAATGATTGATGAGGGAAAACTGGGAGGAAACAGGGAGTGTTAATTGAAGGAGAGAGAAATGGAAGTGAAATGGGATTTTTATTAAATATTTTTTAATTCTTTCTTTTTTATGGTGGTGGAGCCTCTGAGGGATGCCATGTCAGATAGGAAATGGAGCAACATACTGTCAAGCAGAAGAAACAAATATGTGATTCAAACTCACTTTCGCCACAGATTTTAAATGTAGCAGCCCTGAAGAATTTCACTTCTAGAGAAAGTATAGAGAGTCTTTAAAAGCATTGGTGTGTGTATTTTTAGAGGAATCATAAATGTAGCTTGGTAGAGGTGTGAAGTTGAATATAACAGGAAGTGTTTGGAATAAGCTTTTTGGTATCAAATACATTAATTTGATCAAGGTGCATATTCCAAAGTTCTTAAATAAGAAGAACCAAATATTTTGAATTTTAAAGTTAGATTTAAACCCATATACTGCTTCAAAATCTGGTTGGTCTGGCTGTTTCATAATTAAAAGTTTGCTTGACAAAAATAAGAGAATTTTTTTAAGTTACTTAATTTTTTTTCCCGTGCAATGAATGTAGTATTTTTCTTTGATGTTATTCTATCTGTATGAGGCATTTAACACTGTTGTTCTGTAGGAGAACAGAAAGGTTGTTTTAGGCTCTCTAATATAAATTGATGTTTTGCTAAATAACTATGTTGTTTATTTAACCAGTGAATCATTGTATGTATAAAACAGGCTAGTTATCAAAACATCATTTGTTAGGCCATTCTTACTTGCACAGAACCATGCTGGTACGTATGGCATTTCTGTGGACACAAACAGTGATAATGTAAAAACATAAACATAAAAAAAGAAAGCCAGATATATTTATGTCCAATTAGATCTACCTTCTCTAACATTGTGTACTGGTTGTTAAATGCCAAGACAGTTTTATCATAGGTGAATATTGTACGAATTCTTTGTATGTAATCTGTAGTGATTAACTGCACTTGTAGAAGCGCTAATCATTTCCAATGTTGTGCTCATATCTTTGAGAGGCTAGTTTTCATTTCAGTTGTTCAGAATATCTGGAAAAATGCACGAGTGCTGCTGGTTCTGTACGCATCAGAAAATAAGGCCGACTTCTAGGTTGTGAGTGGCTGCGTTTTTCTTAATTGCAATTCCATTTTGGGAGGAACCAAAGGTTGTGAAGATGAGGAGGGTTTTTGTGGTTAAACACTCACAATATAAATAACTGTAGCTAAAGTGTAACTTCTATTCAACGAGATGAAAATGTGAGAGCGGTCTAGTGTTAATGGTCCTTTTTCACCCTGGAGCATGAGACAGTACTGCAATTTTAAATTTATTTTTTTCTGCTGGTTGGCACAGACTGCTGACTGTGCTGTGGGTGGTGTGGCCATGCGGATGGGCAAGATGAAGCTGTTTTGTGTCCACCAGTGCAGGTCACTCTGAGTCTTGTTAGTCTCCCTTTTTCCCCTCACGCCCTGTAAAAATCTGTGTCTGGTTGCTTTGTTTGGGAGTGAAAAGTAAGGATGCTATTTTCAACATTTCTTCTCTTATAATGGATACTGCCAAATTACAGTCATCTTATTTATGGTCACCAGAGGCACTGCTTTGCCTGTTGCAGTGGAAAAGGTATTGGTTCTGAACTTGTGGTGAGAGCTCCTCTTGGCCCTGTAGGCCTCCTCCTGAGGACAACTTCGCTGTAAGGAGGTAAAGTTCATGGACAGGTCATTACAGGTGAAGTAAAATAGGTGCTTCGTCCCAAATTGGGCATAACATCATTGGTTGTTTTATTAAACTAAGTTTGCGATGATGTAAACTGGTAATGCGGGTCTACAATTTGTTGCTTTTTCCCTTAGCCCTAGGCTCCAACAGCAACGTTCTTCTTGGGCAGTGCCACAAGTCAGGCAGGCTTCCCTCCCTCAGGCAGTACCCCTTTTTGGTTTGAGATTTCCCTTTTCCAGTGTGTGTCTCCGATTCCCGACTCCTCTGCTCCCATTCCGTTCACCAGGCTAGCTGCCTGCTCCTTCCTTCTGAGAACTGCCCATTGTTGGGCCTTGCCTCATGCCAAGGAGGTAGCGCTCAAAAGTCTACCTTATCTTTTACTAGTTCTTCTGGCAGCCTTGTCACCTGATTCCTTAAAGGGCTGTCTTTGGGCCAATAAAACTTTATAAAAGGAAGAACTTTCTATTACTATTGTGTTAGCTTCAGCACAGCAGCTCCTGCACTATGCAGTGTTGTGTATAGAAGATTCTAATAAGGATTCCCTAGGAAAGAGATGGCTACGTGGTATTGATGGCCAGTTTGTTTCAGATCCTGAAGGCCTGTATTTTCCAGCGACTCTTAATGTATTCTGATTCAGTAATTTTCAGAATATAATGGCAGACTGGGTGTAAATTTATGAAGGTGCTTGGAAATGGTGAGATAATAGAATCTGTAGTCAAAGTTTCTGTGAATGCTACTGAGAGCTGGTCATGCTAACTCAGGCCATTTTCAGCTTACATATGCTAAATATTGAGTCAGGTAACCACTTAAACAAAAGAAATGTCAGTGAATAATCATGGATCTGTCAAATTTGTGCCAGAGAGGAAGGCAAGGCTTTTCTTTCTGCTTAAAGCAAGGTACAATTTCTATTGCACGTGTGCCGGGATGGAAGAAGGGGGAACTGCCCCAATATCAGTGAGTATGTGCTTTGAAGAAATGAGTGGCTTCTGATGGATCCATTTCATTGTGCATTGTTTTGTGCACAATGATGTCTGAGAAAAAGAGCAAAAAGAAAGAACAAACCCAGTACTGTCTTTCAAAAATGTGCATGCAGGTAAAACGCCAGCTATTATTGAAGCAAAACTTGCAGATGTATCAATCTTCCAGGATTTGCCTCTGGAGAGGTCATGAAATAGTAATTTTTGAAGACAGCTTTCTTTCCTGTTCGTTTATCTCAAAGATGCTACCAATGCCAACCAGAACAACAAGCCTGTCAAAGCAATGAAAACCTGCTTTAATCCACAAAAAGGTTCGTTAGTATGCTTTCCAGTAATGAGTGATGCTATGTGATGGGCAGAGGATAAATCTTGCTAACGACCTTTTGTGTCCTGATTGAATTTGAAAAATAGCTACATTTGTTTTATTTAAATCAAGGCATATATATCTGGTGTCTGATCATTAACATCCTCAAGCGTGCAGATGTAATAAATCTGACAAAAGAATGATGGAAAACTTGTGCATATATATAATCATCTATTTGAGGTTGTCTTGATCTCAGCCTAGTGACAAAATCCATGGACTCAGCCCCTGAGCCCATGGAAGGCTACTTTTTATTTCTCCAGACTATGAAATTAATTTTTTTAAATCCCAGGTGTGTTTTTTGGGAAGAATGATCAGGGAACCATTTTAGTGGTTTATTCTCTTATTTTTGTATCCCACAAATGCAATTATTCTACTTTTGTTCTCTGATAGCTGAAAAATGGTGCTTCAACACCACAGGTAGGCAAGCGTTCGTCACAATGTGTTGTTTCCTAGGGGTATAAACCTGCCTCCTTCCGTTTAAGGAGCTTTGGGTTTTCAGAAGAATGTGATGAAAATGCCTAGATCTCTCTCAGCCTTTTTTTTTTTCTTTTCTTTTTAAGCTATCAGAATGAATAGAATCCACTGTTGAGACAGTCTAGATTATACAGCGAGACTTGTTATGTCAGCCAGTGTTTGATGGCTTTAGGGCTGTGTCATATGATTAAAGCAGGTATGAACGCATAGCTTCATACTTCCTGTTTATAAAGCCGTAGAGCTGCAAGTAGCCGCTCAAATTCACAGAGCAGCAATTATTTCACAACTTTGGCATTCAGTTCTGATGCTTGTTTTGGGAGGATACCTGAGTCGCCTCTGCTGAACGTGTAATACCGTGCACCAAGTGACTTGGGGAATTCTGCTTCGACTTCCATGAACTGACGAAATGCGGCTACTATTAGAAGAGAGGTTATTTATCTGTAATTCTTCATCTGCTAAGCTGCAGTGACCGTTTTCTCTTCTTTTACTTCAGGTTTCAAGTTTAGAGAAGTGTACTCAGTGGTTTTCAACCTCTTCTTTCTTGTAACTGCCCAAGTTATTTCCTATTGGAAATGAGGAACATTTGTATAGTGAACTTAAGTCAACTAACAGTAAGTTTCCTTTCCTGAGATGCCTTTTGTGGTCTTTAGAAGCTCTTTACAAAATACCAGCTGAAAACTTATGAATCAGGGGAAAACATTGCCTTCTGCTTAAGCTTCTGTGGGTGCTGTGGTTCTGAAGGAGCTGATCACATACCTTTTAGTAAGTTTTAATAATTTTTAGTTGGTTCCAAAGTCCAGCTGTACCAAGCATGGTAGTAACTTGGTGAGTAAGTGCTCAAATGTTGGATGTGAACACAGTGACGTAAGGCTGATAAAAGAGGATTTAAGAACACAGGCATTTCAGAAACAAGAAACAGTTGAACATCTCAAAGCAAAAAGCCCACAAAACCTTGAAATGTGGTTCAGTTAATGTCGGGAGTCATCTGGTTTCTCACTTCAACAGGTGAATCGTGTCTCTAAATAATAGTAGGCTCATAATATTAGTTGTATTTTTGTCCTGTCAGCATGTTACTAGAGATTGAAATCAAAACGGTCAGGAAAGCTGCCAAATGAGCGTAAAGAGATAATATCATTTCAGCCATGGTGGCTGGAAGTTACAGGATAAGCTGAATAAATCCTCATTTTGAGTGTTAAACGTCTTGGTATAAGCTAAAAGTACACTATCAGGCTCTTATATACATAATATATTTTCTTATATTGATATGTGGACTAAAATTGAGTATGCAAAGCATTGATTTGTTTTATAGATTATATGCCTATATGCCTCATAGCTCATAGAACTCTTGCTTGTTCTGCTTTATTCCTTGAATTTTAAACACTGAAAACAGTTATTTCCATGGTCACTTCTTTCTAATCAGTTTCTAGTTTTTACTCCTTTAAAAGCAGGCTTTTGTTTGTTTGTTTTTGTTTTTTGTTTTTAATATACAAGCCCAGAGAAAATTGTTGGAACTTTCACCTTTGGAGGTTTTCAAGACCTGCCTGGACAAAGCCTTCTGCAAGCTGGTCTGAGTTCGGTGTTGACCCAGTTTCAAGTACGAGGTAGAACCAGTTGACCTCCTGAGATACTTTGCGGCCTGACAGATTCTATGAAATATTTCTGTTCATCTTGAATTTTGAAAAGCCTTGTTTTTATGAAACACAACATCATGGTCCTAAATCTATTTGGCAGTGTTCTACAGAGAAAATAAAATAAGCCAAAAATAGAAACTAGGAAGATTTTCAAAATTATGTGAAGCATCTGTAATGAAATGTGGAAAAAAAGAGAGGGGGCTACTGGAGTCCTGTTGTACTTGACCTGTAACTGCACCAGGCTTTCTGGCTGCTGGCACTATGGGAGAAATGAGTAAAACAACCCTCACCCCTTTCTTCTGCTCAAAGGGATACCAGCCTCCTGTCTCATTTCATAAAATAAATAAGGCGTTCAGTTCTTTAGTACTCAAAAAAATGAAATCACATTCAAAAAATGGGCCTGTGAAAGGATGACAAGCTTTGTGAGGATAAAAAAGAACATAGCATTAGCAAGTTACGTGATTAGGTGAGGCATGATATGCCTATTTAATTCTGTAAATTAAGATTATTGTACAATCGCTGCTTTGTGATAGGACTGATGATGATTTTTCTGTATTTGAAAAAAACAGATGTTACTAATGTCTGTCAGCTTAAAAATGATGGAGTGCCTTCTGAAAATGGAGTTTATTTTTGGTTAGGTTCTGAATCCATATGTTTATTCTAAATAATTTGGTGTATGGGGAGTGCCAGGTAGGTCTAATGAGTTGTATGTCCTTGAGCTCCTATCATGGCATCCGTATGCCTTAGCTACTAACTGTTTTTAAAAAATAATTCTTCTCTTTTTTGGTCCAAGAAGAAATGCAAAATACAGTGAGCATACAGAAAAGAAATGGAGCAGGAGTAGAACAAGTGTTGCATTTTCAAATAGCAGGATTGTTTCTCTTCACTAAATTATTTCAGGGACTGTTGTAAACCGGAGCTACCAAGGTGGGTTTTTTTAGAGCCTCCTGGGTTATTTAACAGTAGTCTCTTAGTTTTAAAAGATTTACTCAGTGGGGAGCTGGGCATCCACTTGAGTCCTGCTGGGCTGGGTAGGTGCAGTGTTTCTCTTGCTTTGGGAGCTACGGTCTTGTTTTACTTGCTGGACACCAGGAAACGTTTGGAGTCTCGCCGTGGAACCTTAGAGTAAGGTATTTATGGACACCGTTGGCAGCCAGCAGTGCTAAACTGGTTGCTGGTAACTTACAGAATTATTCTGAATAACATGCGGGAGTTGGTGTTCTGTGGAGGCTACTCAGGAGCACACGGCGCTTGATTTGAACTGCCCAACCTCTGTTCAGCTGAGCTCCAGTTGGGTGTTGACTGCTTACTGAGTTCTACAAGGAACATCCAATGAGATGGAAAGTGTGCTCCAGGTCTTCAAGTCCAGCATGCCCGTTTTCCAAAATGCATTTTGCAATCTAGTGTTTGATATTGTTCATAATGAAACTAGTGATTTCCTAGTTTAATTTTCTATATGGAAAAGAAAGTTCCGGAGTTTAATTCTAAATAAGACTTTCAATTTTTAAATAGCTTAAAAACAAGTTATTTCTTAATTTGTTATATTGCTTGAAGCAGTTTCTTTTTCTTTAAGTTATACTTAGTCTGAATTACTGTGGATGTCCACGTGATATTTGCAGTATTGAATAACTACAAAAAGCATCTTTAACATTTAATTTTCATATGAAAAGGTCATTTACATAATGAGACAATGAAGCCTTTGGGCAAAGATGAATGTAGAAGAAAAATCCATTAATGTAGATTCTGCCTAAGAGTTTGAAAGGGTCTAATTCACAAAACTTTGAATACTATATTATTGCTAGCACTTGCTGGAATAAAAATACCCTGCTTGCCTAAAGAGTGGCAGAATCCTAATGCACATTCTCTTTTGTGATTTCTTCAGGGACATCTTACTTTTGTTAGTGATGACTGTGTCTGGGTAGCTTTAGTGTTTTCAGTTTAGCTGTGTAATAAGACTTAGCATTTCTTTTTTACATAATGAATTTTAACACCTCTGAGAAGTGGGTTTTTATGAGCTTGTGTTTACAATTAAGCAGCATTGGCGTAGTCTTCCTTATAGGTGGGGACATGTTTGGAACGAGTGCGTCTCTTTTATCTGTGGTTTTATTAAACTGGTGTAAAAGCTTTTCTGTATTTCTGATTCATAATGGGTATAAGCTGGGTTCAGATCTTGGCTTGAAACAAAATGTGTCTCTATAGATCTTGTAGTGGTTCACCAAATCTGTTTAAAAAAATGATGGAGGTTATAATCAATCACAGCATTTCTCTGTGGAGACCATGGAGTCATTCATCATAATGACAATAAAAAATTCCTTCATTATTTTAGTGTAATATGGACATGCGGCTGAGTTCTAGGCGATAGAGATGTGTATTTCTTGCTTAAATAATCTAATCAGTTAAGGAAATTATTTTTAAAATTTGCTAACATTTGCAACAAGGCCTTTGAGGCAAAATAGGATGTGCCTGAGAAAGGTTTGGACAAATGATAATCAAGGCAGTTTGTAGCAGCCAGGGTTTATTTCCCGTTGTATACATTACTTGAGGTAAAAATGGTGAAAGCACTGAAATCGTTACTTACCTGAATCATTATCTCCGCTGAAGTGATTAGCTGTCCCAGGTAGGGTGACCTGGCATATCAAGTGATGTGCAGTGATCTCTAGGGTGTTTCAGTCCTCCTCTCCCTTCTCCTTTGAGTTATCGCAACACAGAACAAGCCTCTCTTATGCCATGGAGTTGCTCTGATGACGCTGACAACTCCTTGTGCTTACCATGTGGTGATTTTGGGACAAAATAATGAGCTCTTTTCTGAAATGATGTTCCTAAGCTGCATAGGTTAATGTGTTCACTAATGCACTGCAAACCAGCCAGAGGTTCTGGGACAGGGATGCTGTTGGAAGTAACAGGATGACACCTTCTTCCCAATGGAGAACTTTGGACAGACCAAGAAGATGGGCAGCAATACCGCCTGGCTTTACACATTGACATACACTTCAGTTTTGACTTTTAGAATGGTTTTAAACAGTGACTGAGTCATTCTTCTATACCGTAAAAATCGATTTGCCTTCTTTTCTGGTCAGTTTCTCTGCAGGTACATGTATGTTCAAAAGACAGGTTGACATGGTGCTGCGGGACATGGTTTAGTGATGGTTTTTTTGTCAGAGTTGGGTTGATGGTTGGACTGGATGATCTTGAAGGTCCCTTCCAACCTAGATGGTTCTATGAACCACAGTGTGGAACTGGTGTGGAGCGAGGCAGCCCCGTCAGTTGTCAGAGCACCCTACATGCTTCTAACCAGCAACTCCAAAGGGAAAGGGGAGCTGTACTTTACACTGTCTCGTATAACAATTATTTTGAGGATTATTTTTTTTTTTTTACTGTCCAAATCCTTTGAAGCTGTTTCACCTAGTTTGCAGTCTGAATTGTCCCAGAAGTTATGAGAGGTAATGTCACCAGGCCAAAATGTAATTACATTCTGCATAGAAATATATTCTTTGCCCTTGAAAAATAAAGCCTATTACAAGGCTTTGGAATTCTTACTCACAAGGTTTGCTCTTTATTTATGTTGTATCTGTCTTATTGTTTGCTGGTCTTTCAGTTGTCATCTACTCATACAATTTAATTTCACATGAAGTATTTAATATAGAATGTATGCTTACATTTCTGTTGTGTGTGTTTTGAATGGATATTCCTTATCTTAATTTATAGTGATAATAGGAAGTGCTCAGGTTTTTTCGTGTTGCCAGACAGTTTTGGTCATAGTTAACAGGTATATGCTGTTGTCTCAACTGAACTCTGCAAATGATTATAAGACTGATTTAGTTGGATTTTTTGACAGCTGTTTTAAATGATGAATTTTACTGCGTTAGTTTGGAAAATTGTTCAATTAAAATTCTGAAACCTTGAATGAAAAAGTTGTGGTTCTTCCACATTTCCACTCAGATGCCTAAGCAGAACAGGAAGTGCCAGATTTAATGTCTGTGAATGTAGAGAAAAAGAACTGAAAGTATTGGGATAGTAATTACGAGAACTTCAGTTTTGCAGATTAAATTTGTTCTAAAAATGAACTTGAATATGGCATCGTGAATCTATTTTGGGCTGAAGAAGCACTTCCTTTCAATCCATGTTTCTAGTTGTTAGGTGTGATCCAGAAACAAAATCTGATTCTGCACTGGAAATTTCCTAGTCTTGTAAAGAAGATTTTTACCACATTTTCCCTGACAATGTGATACAGTAAAATCCTGGATTTTAGTTTAAAAATTATAAAAGTGGCTTTTCACTTCACATCGCAGAGGCAGCATTGCTTTAAGAAAAATCAGCAGTGGTGGTTCATGCGGTCAGTGCAGCCTGCTCTGTATTCTGTGAGGATGTTAACAAAGGTTGGTATCGGTGGAAAAGTAATACCAAAACTTTCTGGTCCCGGTTTTCCAATCTCACAGCTAACCACATGATTTTGCTTTTCCTAAAGAATTGTAATTGATCTTTTTGCCTCTAACAAATTCCTCGCTTTTTTGTGTTACCTGCAATTCAGTGTTGTCTTCTAATCACCTTGCAGAAAGAATAGCTGGGTAAATGTCTTGTGTGAACTAATCTTATTCTTTAAATAACGAGTAGATTGCAGTGTAGATAGGTTAAAGGAGGAAGGAACCATAATACACACTAATTCTAATATAAAGCACTGGTTAAATATCTGCAGAAGCCAGAGCATTACAAGAATAGAGGCTAAAAAGCACAATATAGAATATTTGATAAATCTCTCTTCATATAAAAAGATCATAATTCATTATGTAAATGTACTGCTTCTAATAGAGACGGTAACCTCCTTGGGGATGTCTTGTGAGTCTCTTCGGGGATTCAGGGGGAGATTCCAACTGCTGACGCTTCTCAGGGCACTGTAGCTCTTTGGTTTTAAGTAATTCTACTACCTTTTCTGTTCCTGTACGCCTTTTCTGTGAAACAATGGAGAGTGTGTTTATATGAAACTCTGCAGTTTGAGTCATCACATCAATCTAAACTGGTCAGCGGCAGTGAAGTTACTGAAGGTGGTTTCCCATGTGGCTGTTACGTGGTGTGTTTAAATACACTGCTTCATTCTTCTGAATGCAGGGCCTTAGGAATAGTATGCACCTAATAAGGAATATTTTTATAGATTAATTTGGTAATAGAGCACAGATATACTTCAAACTAGTATGGTGTCTTTCAGGATAGTACAGGAGATGCGGCAGTGGGAATGGAGCTTGGAAATAGTGATGCTGATTGTTTGCTATTGTCTGTTAAAAAACCATCTCTGATTCAGTTCTTGGTGTTCTACCAAACATGTAGCAGGGTCCCAGAACTAACCACATGTTAGTTATGTTAGTTTTTATTTTATTTCTTGACTATATAGGCTAGTGTCTCTATTTGTGATTCTGCTCTTATTTTTCAGCTACTCACACATTGCGTAGCAGACTTGTTATGTGTTTATAACACTGCAACAGAAGACATCAATTTATGACCTGACACTAAACCAGTTCACTTTGCATCTGAGTTGAGGTTATATTTTATACACATGTATCCCCAAGAGCTGAGAATAGGAAGGGTCAAAATGCAGAGCCTTTTGTTGTCCCTCAGCTACACCTATGCATACCTGTGTGTGATGTGTTTCTTACCAAAACACTTGACTTCCAAATGAGTAGTATTTCCTTCTAACTTTAGAAATTAAGTTATAGCAGTTATAAATATTACTTGAATCTTTTATTATTCTTGTGATAGTATTTAAATACTGTGCTTAACTAGAGTCTACTCTTTTTACTCAAGTGTTAGTCTCTGACAGCTAATACTTGATCAAAACTCTTATCAGCAACTGCAGATTAGAACTCCTTGCCTTTTGTCCTCACTAAAGGCTGTAGGAATCACTGCCTTCCTATGCAGAAGTTGCAGATGATGCTTAACTTTTAGGTTTAGACTTCATTTTTTTTAATTAAAGAACAATTCATATTATAGTTGCAGTTAGTATCTTTGACACTGTTGGAAGACAGGATATGAAATAGTTGTTACATTATTTTGTAGCAAGGTCCTTATGTGTTGGTTGCACTTACATAGTTGGCATTTGCCTTTGCTTTTCATTTTAATGGGCTGTTTATTTCTTGGAAATGAGTTATATAATGTAATTTTGTGTATCTTAACAAGCATAACTGTCTAGATGATTTTCATGATGGTAATAAAGTGGAAGCAGCTTTTCAGAATTGTGACAGAAGCCGTTATACTCACCTGTGACAATACAAATTTCCAGTGTATTTACCAGGAAAACTGAGGAAGGGACAGCTCAGAAGAGCAGAGTTTTGTTTCTAATGAAAATTGGACTAAATACTGAGAAGATTGAGAGCTTAAACCATCATCCTGGGAAATCATGTCCAACCTTTGTAAACCATGAAGAGACATCGGAAGAAGACAGTAGTGGAAAAGGAAAGAAAAATGAGGAATGAAGAGGTTAGAAACTGAGCAAAGAGCGATGATGATGCTCAGGTGAAGGCAGGTGTCCCAGAAAGGGTTACTTTATTTCTAGGGCTTCCCTGACTCCTGATTCATTTCTGTCCATGCTTCTTTCTTTCGGAGGGGAGTTCAGGGTTCTGGGTGCTGTTCCTGTGAGACAGCTTACGTTCTATGTTTATACTTTTGGTAGGGTTTCCATGTCTGGCTGTGCTGGTCAGGGAGCTGAGTGTGTTTTCTCCAGGTCAGCGACAATTTATTGAGAGCATCTGGAGCAGTACCATCACCTCATTTTGGAAGAAACGATAAGTGCTCTGACAGGGGGCTGTGACCAGGAGAGGTGGCATCTTGTGTTTAATCACGGCTAAAAATTTTGTTGTGCAGTCACTGAGAATGAATTTACCAGTTTTTTAATTGATAACAGTAATTATTTTTGTCCCTAGTATTAAATTTGTGGTCATATGTATGGTCAAAGTTATTTTAACGATCTGCAGAGATTTCTGAATTTTCAGGTTCTTTCAGTTTTCTTCTGTCTCTTCCAGGGTTGGGCTAGTAAGCATATAAAACTAGGCTCCTTTAATTCCTGAGGATATAAAATATAGCCAATAAGATTTAAGTGCTCAGATGGTGGGAGGATTATTTCACTGTTGGGGCTATTATGTAGCAATTCCTATCCACACTGGTCTTATGGGGAGGGTTGTCACAGAACCTGTGCTGATTAGCTTTGCTTGAAGCAAACATAATCCAAATAGCGATGTGACAGTGTGTGCCCTGATGGAGATACTTTACAGATGGATAAAACAGGCTAATAATACTTAATGGCATTCTTTTTGAGGATAGTAACTATGAGAAGGAAGCTCTTTGAAGATTAAAAGCATCACATAAATGCTAAGTATTCATGTAACAGAAAATTGGCAAATCCTATTGTAATAACTAAATCTTCTTCCGCTCTCCGCACACAAGATGTTAAACCTTTGATATGCATTATGGTTAGGTCTAGTAGAACCAAGAAAAGCTTTATCCCCAGCATGAGCCACTACTACCAAAACCCAAAGAATATGTAGGAGGAAACAAATACAATTGGATTGAATAATTTCTTTTTTTATATTTTTTTTTTTTAAATACCAAAACTGTGTTGCTGTTATGCTTAAATTCTTGTTCTTGGTAGAGGTCATATTATTAAGCCTTTATTGAGATGCACTGTTTAATTTGAATAGTGCCATTTTTGGTACTCTGGTTATAAAAGATTCCTTAAGAGTGGATTAATTTTTTTCATTAGGGGAGGCAAGATTTTTTTTGTGTGTGTATTTCCCCCCAAAATACTTTCAAGTGGATTCCTTTTTGGCAGGAACGGGTGGGTGTGGAGGTTGTCTTTTTAGTCATAGCTGGTTCATTTATCTCAATTGTTTTGTGCAGTTTGTTCTTCCTATTTGAGGTTGTTCCCAAACATGCTTTACATTCACTTGCACATTTTACCTCTTTGAAGCTTTTTAGTAATTGCTTTGGTTCTTGACAACTTCATAACCGCAGCCATTAAGTCACAATAAAGACTAATGAAAAAAGTAATAAAATTTCCATGTATAACTAGGGTGAAGATTCCTGGGGGAAATACTGAGCAAGTGATTACAGGGGAGATAATTGTCTGGTTAGAGAATTATATGCCCTGTGAGTTTGGTATTGAGCCTGTAAAATTGTCGCTTAAAGATCAAAATATTAGAAATATCAAAACCTGAGCTGAAAGTCAGGTAGAACTTGAGGTAGGTGAAGTTTGTTTGCTTTCTGAAGGATGATCAAGTTGTCTGTTTTATTAAAATTCAGGATTGGTTATTTTTAGTAAAGAAGAAATGCAGTGTTATTCTGATGGCTGCAAAATCTTGCTTGCTCCGTATACTTGAGATCTGCAGGGCTGCTTTGGTTTTGGCTAGCAAGCTTGGCATAGCAAGCTCTTTTTCACCCAGTAGTGACTTTGGAAACTCGTTTTTTTTTTCTGTGTTCATAGAGTATTGTAGGCAGTTTGATGCTTACAATTCTGGGAAAAAGTACCGGCCCTGCTAGATATATTGTAAGATACTTTAAATCAGATGAGCTCAAAGTTTTGTGACCCTTCACCTTAACTGAACATTTTATCCTGTTTTTTTTTCTTCCTGCTTGTACAGTGATTTGTTTCCTGTTTTGATATTCAGCATTGTCAATAGCCAAATGAAATATTTTAGGCTTTTGAAACAGATTTTATTAGCTTTTTGGTCAGTTCCTACTACTTATATTAACAGAAGTAATGATTTGTGTGCTACTTTTGTGATTCGGTATAAATAGCGGTCACCAAATCGGTGATTTGTTTTCAGCTGTTACTAATTTCTCTAATAAGATGAAGGGAAAGAAAACAGATACATGCTTTGTTTCTGTGTCCGGTTTGTTATAGATTATGTTAATTGGCTGTCAGTTTATAGTAGCCATGGCAGATTAACTCCACCTACCCTCAGTTAAACTATTGGGATTCTGTCCTTTTCACTGATTAAAGTGACTCCACAGTAGTAGCTTTATACTATTTTTCTTATCCTTTACTACAACAGACAACTGTGTGCTTTCCAAAGCTGCATTTTGTATCTCATTCTGTATCACCACAGCATTCTACATAATTGTGCTTGGATATTGAAGGGCAGGGGAAGAAACATTGTAAAGGAAGGTATTTTTATGGCTGGTCTGACTTTCCTAATAGTTATTAAATAGGAATTTAAAATGCATTTATTGTGCTCGCTCTCGTCGCACATGTCACATGTAAGGTATATACTAATTATGTTATATAAGCTGTAATAAATCCATTAAGCCTGACTAACCACTTCTTTTAACCTTTAGACAAGCTCCCTTCGAAATGAGTATTTGTTTCTTATAATGCTTAACGTTCACGTGTGAGCTGTTGCATCTTAAGCAGCAGCACTCACTTGTAAATTTTGGTGTTGCTTCTCTTCAGTGCATCTGTAAATCTTTAAACTTCCTTGGGCGGGTGCTGGGAGAGCAGCCACACACTCCTCCATGGGAAGAGAAGTTACTCTCTTGGGGCTGGCTTTGGGTGCAAGTTGGTTACTGGTGCCAAGCAGGGACTGTGGTCTGTGGCAGTTCTTATAATCTCCACCTCGTTAGTGTTCCTAGCGATGCGTCATTAAAAAAAAAAAAAAAAAAGGAAGATTTTAACTACTTTCTTACAGTATTTGAATAAAACAATAAAATATACTATTGGGGTAACTTGTACAAACATTAGTTTAGAGTCGTTAGTCTTGGAGGAGGTATGATGGAGTATGTGATGTAGGTACTTCCATTAGTGAGGAGCTGGTTTTGATGTGACCATTTTCTTCTATGTCTTTTTCCAAGACAGGAAGTAAACAAGCAAAAGTATCAATGTTTTAGTTATGTAGTCATCTTTTCACTGATGCCTCTTAATAAACTGTACTAGCAGTCTTGTAACAGCAGAGTAAACAGGAATTTGCTTCCCAGCTTGCCGAGTTCTGCCGGGTGTTTGTTGGCTGAAGTTGTCCTGTCCTTCCCAGTGTGACCTTTGTGGTGGAGTGCCAGGGGCTGTGCCGTGTGTTGTCCCATACGTTACTCACAATGCATTTTAAAACTTCCCAAGAGAGAGGCAAGAAGGGTGGGGGTGGGATTAGTGCTACAGGATGTGGAAAGGAAAAACTTTCTAAAATGAATAGTGAATAGAGAATGTGTCTGCAAAATGTGCCAAAGCTCCAGTGTGAGGATTGATTTCTTCCACCTTAATTTAGTTAAACAGAATTTAAGGAACATCTAAAGATGGGCTTTAACATTGCAGAATGGGTAAGCAAAAAGAATAGTATGTGTTGCCTGAAGAGAAATTGTTATACTTAAATTATTGTCTATATTATTTGGATTACACTTTTTATACAAAACTGACAGTTTTGACAATTGACAAAAAACAGAATTTGAGAGTAGTTGATTAAGCGCATGTAAATTTGAGAACTTGAGTATTAGGCAGTAAATACTTCAGATAATTAACCTTGCTTTTATGCCCCCCTGTGAGTTTTAAGGAGGATGAGGAGGGGAGTAACTTCAGCTGCATTTTCTGCCTTTCGTTTTCAAATGGAACATTATATCTAATGTCCAGAATGTGAGTATCTAACATCCGGCTTCTACAGAAACGTAGGATATTTTTTTACCTGAGACAGATTCCCTGCAGCTCCCGTTTATATCGGTGACACAGCTGGTGGGAATCCCCCCTGAAATTCAGGCCAGTTTGATGTGGGTGGGGAAATAAAGTTGAAGTCTGCAGTTGTGGGGTCCAGGCTTGTGTAGTTTGAGCTTCAGATACAGTTTTTATCTAAAAGGAAAACCCTAACGTGACTCAGTGATAAATACGAGGAGTGAAAGCAGTGGAAAGAGGGTGGTTTCCAGAACAGGACTGTTTTGGAATGCGCCACACAAATCATTACCTGGACAGTTGTGAGTTTAAAAAAAATAGTAGTCGCACAAATCTGTATAAACAGCATTAAGTTTAAGTAACGCTATTAAACTAAAAATATCCTTGGCAGTTGAATGAGTTGAAGGTTTGTTACAATTACTGTAAGTTGCGGTGACATTTTTAGCTGAGGTTGCACGGTTTCATTTAAACTTTATTAAACAAACTGGAGCTGGGCTGTTCCCTGGAGAGCTGGAAGCAGCACTAATCTGCTGTTACACTGTCTTTGACTTCATTGGAAACCATCCAGCCAAGGCAGCCTCCAGGAGGTTTGGATTCTAAAAGTTGCCTGGACAGAATGACATAGTCTGTGACTTTTCCATTTGTTTCAATGGTGGGTTTTGGAATTAGGCAGATAGAATTTTAAGAATTAGAATACATTAGTGCAAATTGTGAAGTTCTAATTGATAATAATAATAATAATAATAACAACAATAAAAAGTTAGCTTTTATAGTCTTGAGGTGCAAAGAATTAGGTGTGCAGTTCCAATTGCATTAATTTCACTGCCATAATATTGAGGTTGTGCCACCTGTTACTGGTAGGAGCAATGCGTGGCCATGGTTTTTGCTGTGTTGGCTACCAGAAACTTATTTTGGCAAGTCTTACGTGTTCTGTTTTTCACTGTCAGGTTCTGAATGCAGCGACAGCGTATCCCATAGCGTAGTGTCTGTGTAATGAAAGCAGCTTGTGAATGGCCTTTTCTTCAGTGTTTGGTAGACAACTGTCTCCTCAAAGTGTTTGGTAAGACTGTGCCTTTGGAAGAAGTGAATATACTTAATGAAGAAACTTTAGAGTTGCCCGGGCACATAGGGGCTGTCGGTGTGCCGGGACACAACGCTGTGTCCCCTCCCTTCTCTCCCCGGGCTGGGGAGAAACTTTAACAAACTGGAACGAGGGACACAAAATCAGTCGTTAGAAATGAATGCTCAGAAAAAAGACGTTTTTCTCATCATTTTTTAGGAAAATTATTTGAATTTTCTCTGCAGCCAGGAAACTAAACCTGCAAGCACCAAGACTGACACAATACATTGTTAGATGGCTGCGTATGTTGTGGATGTTTCAACCTTATTTTTGCAGTAAGGGAGTTCATTATAGTGTGTGCAAAGGCGTGAGCATCAGGTTAGTTAACGCTTGGTTTGCCTATAAACTTTTTTTGCCAAGTGACCACAAACCAGGTTGGATTAACTGGTGAGGAGTTCAAAAAAATTCACTGAGTGGAGAGGAAAAAACAGAATGCAGAGTGTATTTTTAATAAAGGTGTGAGTGTACTCATGCATATAAAAAAATACAATAAATTAAAATATTTTTATCAAGGAACTGTTGGTGGGGTTTGTCTAGGATCTTGTTTGCTATACCTTGACAAATGAATGAAGCCAGTAGCTTCCCCTTTTTCTCTTCCCTTAATAATCTCAAGCTTTTACCCATTAAACATGCGGTGGGGAGTTGTTCCTGTTGGCTGAAGTCCTGCTGTAGTTGGGTTGTGCAGGGGAGGTGGTGGAGGAGACGAGGTGAGACGTCCCTCCGGTGGGAAGCGCTGCTGTTAATTTTTTGCACGTGTTTGGAGGAAAGGCTGCGGCGTGAGGGTCTGCCTCTTTGCAGAATCTTTATTTTGCTTCCCGTTTCTGTGATTCCAAAGAGCTGGCGAGTATGGAGAGCGTCGCTTTAGGTTGTAAATATCATATTGGAGGGTCTGTTTTCAGTTAGCTAGGGAAATCTTGAAAGAAAACTTTAACTGGTGTGTCTAACAGTGTTTGAGGATTCAATAAGCATCACATGTAGAGACACAAAGGAAGAAAATGACTCTATGGAGAGATGTTAATATGAAATAGTGACATTTAAACACCAAATAAGCCAGGTAACAGTATTACACCAAGACTCTTCTGCTGTATAATTAAAGTATGCTTCTTTAATTAAAACAAGGTATGTGATGGTGATAACTTGAGTATGTCTTTTACCAAATCCATGTTAATTGGTAGCACCAGTGCTGTGTGGGTCACACTTTCAGTTTATTTCTTAGGTCCTTTGAAATTTTACTGGTCAAAAGTATCTACAGTCTGTGAAAAAATTGGAAAAGAAACATGACCCAATTTCTGTTTTTACACAAAATTGTTAAAGGAAGTCAGTAGTCTGTTTCAGTGTTGACTAAGATTAAAACTAGGGAGGAATGTTTCAATGTGATTTACTTTTAAGGAGTGATTTTTCTTTCGATGAATGAAATAATTGAAATGTAGCAGTTTTAAAGAGAGTGCTGGATTAAGCTCTGTTTTATTTTGGTTGACAGTGTGACGAGTTTTTTGGCCATGTCAGTGTTGTTTCTGTCTGGCCTGTTATATCAGGGCAAGGAAAATACCTTACTATAAATACAGTGAAATAGCTGTCACGTCCAGCATAATTTCTTTTGGATTCTAGATGGTAAATAGCTCTTCCTGCACTACATGGTAACTTACACAGGTTATTCTCTGCAACTTGATTTTTGACAAGGGATTCATTTTGTTCAGCAAAATGCTTCACTTCTTACAGGCTTTGTTAGAAAGTTGCTTTAGGCTTGTAAAATCTGAATGCAGGGACTGCTTTTCAGGAAGCTCATGTGCAAGTACAAACGGGATGTCATCAAACTCTTCATGTTTACAGGTTGAGAACAAGTTTGGACAGGCTTTAGCTGGAAATCAGATTTTGACGGTGCAAGAAAATCTTGAGTGAAGAATTACATTTAGTCCTAAGTTTAACTATTGTAATTCTGTTAAATTCACGTTTCACTGTACTGTCTTATGAGCATGTAAGTGGTGATTAAATGTTTGGGGTTTTTTTATACAGAAAAGTAGACTGATTGCTGGATGAAACTGCTTCAAGCATGCTACTAAGGCTACTCTTAATAATATTCCCCACTATTGGTTACAGATCATTTCTCTGGTTTATGTGCAATGTAAAATTGATCTTAAAGCTGCTTACTTTCCTTTTGTGTAACAATAATGGTGCTTAATTCAGGACAAATTATAATACACTATTGTAGTCAGAGAAAACAGGCGGTGAACTGTTGTAATCATTGATATTAACTTTAGGTCTACTTTTTTGGGGGGGAGGAAGATGGAATTATTAGATCTCGTTTTCTAGTAGTCAGATTTTCCTCCTGTTCAGGTGAAATTGTGCATTTACTTTTTCCCTGTATTTTTATTGTAAAGATAAATGTAAGGTGTATAAGATTTTGAGAGTCCTTAAGCTATTACAGTTCTACAATATTTTTACTGACCAAATCTTTTTTTTCCTCCTCTCTTCTCACTCAACACAGTTACAGACATAGAGCTAAAGCGACTGAAAGATGCCTTCAAGAGAACCTGTGGACTCTCCTGTTATATGACTCAACAGTGCTTCATCAGGGAAGTTCTTGGTGATGGAGTCCCTCCAAAAGTTGCTGAGGTAATCTGTGAACTTGATGCTTTTCTGGGGAGGCGTATGTGTTTGATAAAAACATAATTTTCTCTCATAGTATTACCCCGAGAGAGAGAAATTAAAATATTGTTGGTAGAGAAGAATAAGATAAGCGAGACCTTTCAAATGATATCTTGCTCCATGTCATTTCTAATCACAGCTTCTATTTCTGGTATCTTCAGTGGTATTGACCTCACAGGCAGCATACAAGTCTCCCAGTTTTATTTAGATAATGGGAGTAGTGAAGTGTGCATTACAAAAGGTTTAACACCTTGGCAGAGTTTCTCCCTGCCCCCCCCCCCCCCCCCCCCAATGTCTGCTGGCTCCCTTCTACTGTACTTTTAAAAAATCTGTCCTTAAAGGCACAGCTTTCGTGATGATTATTTCGCTTAACACTCATTGCAGTTAGACTGCAGTTCTTGATTTCTGGTTGGTGAAATAAAATTGATGGAAGAATCATAATTGGTTTTGATGTCATCAAAAGTGGCACATGTCAAAATTTTAATACAGATTACTGTGTACGTCTAGCATTCATCTTCAGGCAATGCAGCTGTCCTAACTGTGAGCTCGAATACTGTAAATTTTGGCAAAATTTGAATTTAATTCTGCTTGTGCCATGAAGGGATCCTTTGTAGTTCCTGGCTTCAGGATGTGGAAAGGCAGGTGAAGTCATTAGGCAACTTAAAGCCTTGTTCTGAGTTTTCAGCCTTTCAGTCATTAAAATTGATCATTTTGAGCCCCAGACCACTGGGCTGTCTTCTCTGCATGTTCTGAATAATAGTTTTTCATATATGAGTAGTGATAGGCCTTCAGGAATTCATTAAATTAAGAATACAGTTTTACAGCAAGGCCATAAAACAGGGAACTGAAGCCAGTGAAACTTTGGTCAAACAATTTGCATGATTGTCGTGCACACAAAACATTTTTTATACTGTTCAGGACAGTAATGTTCTGAAGGGATCTCTTAGACAAATGAAGTTGAAGATATTAATAAAATGAAATTAAGAGATGTGCTATGTCTGTGTCGTTTAAACTGCAGGGAAGCTGGTCAAGTGGTGACATGTATGAACCCAGTGTTTATTTTTAAATCTAAGGAAATAATGCAATTACCATATGCAGTTGTGGCACCTTGATAGGAAAAGTATTGTTCAGAGGAGGTAGAAGGACGCATTGCTGATAATATTTCAAGAGAACATTGGTAGTAGCTTTGTATTTTAGACTCAGGAGAAGAAGAATGTTGAAAAAGGACCTCTGAACTTTGGCCCGTGCAGTCATTTAAATGACCAAATAGATTATACCTTTTATATATACTTACATGGAATCATGGAGTTGTCAGATTGGAAGGGACCTCTAGAGATGCCCAGAGCACATCACTCAGGACGGCATCCAGGTGGGTCTTGAAGATCTCCAGAGAAGGGGACTCAACACCCTCCCTGGGCAGCCTGTTCCAGTGCTCTGTCACCCTCACTGTAAAGAAGTTTTTCCTCATTTGAGTGGAAACGGGATCTGGCTTGATCCCGTTGCCCCTTGTACTGTTGCTGGAAACTGCTGAAAAGAGTCTGGCTCCAACATCCTTCAACCCACCCTTTAGATACTTATCAACCTAAATAAGGTCTCCCCTCAGCCTTCTCTTCTCCAGGCTAAAGAGTCCCAGCTCCTTGAGCCTTTCCTTGTAAGGGAGCTGCTCCAATCCCTTAATCATCTTCATTGCCCTACGCTGGACTCTCTCCAGTAGCTCCCTGTCCCTCTTAAACTGGGGCGTCCAGAACTGGATGCAGGATTCCAGTTGTGACCTCACCAGTGTAGAGCAGAGGGGGAGAATGACCTCCCTCGACCTACTGGCCACATTCTTCCCTATGCAGCCCAGGATCCCATTGGCCCTGTTGGCCACAAGGGTACATTGCTGGCACATGGAAAGTGTGCTATCTACCAGGACTCCCAGATCCTTCTCCTCAGTGGTGCTTCCTAGAAGATCCATCCCTAACCTATATTGGTGCCTGGGGTTCTTCCTCCCCAGGTGCAGGACCCTACATTTGTCCTTGTTGAACCTCATGAGGTTCTTCTCTGCCCAGCTCTCCAGCTGTTCAGGTCGTGCTGGATGGCATATTATATATATTATGATTGTGAGAAGGTTTATACACAGCGATCTGTGATACTTGCAATGTAGTTAAGTGTTAGTGCCTCTTTTTCTCTGAATGTGACTAATTGCTGAACAAGCTGCAGTCCGAGTAATGCAAGGAGAAGAGGGATGGTGCGAACAGAAAGATGAAGGACACAATGAGGGGGCTGCCAAAAGAAGAACACAGTCTTCTCAAGGGCTGAGAGAGAACAGGGGTCATAAGGATGAAATCAGGAAAGGATCTGGAACATTTTGTGCTCTCTAGAGAAAAGAGCCAAAAGAATGCCTTGAGCATCTTGTCCTTACCCTTCCAGCAGGGTTACCAGAGCGTGTGGGCACAGGCCAGGGACTGGCCCCTGAAGGGAACTGTCTGCATAGACTGAGCCTTTTTGTTTTTATAATAGAAAAGATGCCATATTGTTATACTCTTCAGTTATCCATCCAACATAACATGTCGGATTTAAATTTTATATAAAAAAGTATGACTATGTACCATATAATTATACTAAATTTTCCATTCTGAAATGTAAATTGCTATGATGCTGCCTGGGTGTGGCTATTTCAAGTAAAGCTGCAAGAGTATTAAGTAAATTTGGAAAATAGAACACTGCGTCATATTTTAATGGTGTATCTTAATAGATATTTTCCAAATAACTTATTAATATGAAAAACTATGGAGCTCTTTTCTTAGAAATGCAAACTAATGTCTGTTATTCGTTGTTCTAAAACTATTCAGTGTTTATGAACTTTGCCTAAAGAATGATTAAGCAGCTGAACTCAAAGTAATGCCAGGTTGTGATTACGTATGTTAAATACAAATATACTGGGCATTATCCATAGAACTCCTTCTCTGTGTTTATATGTAATTTATAAAATAGCTGCTCTTCAAAAGTCTAACAGTACAGAAAGGTTAAATTTGAGTGATGGAGAAGAACAAAGTGTAATGAAAAGATAATATTTTATTAAAATTTGTGAAAGAAAACCAGTGTTTTCTCTTTGGTTTCTTCATATTTTTTTTTTTTGGCTTAAAAGTCCTGTTGTCTGAAATGCAAGAATTCTCTTTCTTTTTGTGCTCTTCATAGGGGTTTTTTTGGATCAGAAGTAGTTATATTAAGACTTAAACTATAGTGTTCAGCAGAGCTAAATGCGTGTTATAAAAAAGTTAATGATTCCAATGTAATATGAAGGTAAATTGCTTACATAGGCAGTGTAGCCTTTAAGGCATCCTGTGAAATCAGAACGATTAGAAGTGGAAAGTGTGGAATTCAGATCTCTGCCACGACATTGTCCATGAAGCATGTCCATGAAGTGCCCAAACAGAGCACAAATTTGGTTTTAATAATTTAGCCCTTCAAGCATTTGTGAATGGATTAAAGTTTAGTAATAGAAGAGGCTGATGTGAGCACCCAATGGGAAGTTAATGGATTTAGGTAGAGCTGGGTCTTATAGGAGATGAAACTGCAGGTTCTACATGATGTTTTCTGGAGAATTAGATCCTTCTGTGTAATCAGCCTCATTTACATTTACTTGCCTTCAGACATCTTTTAATAGTGCTAAGTGATAGCTTGATGGGACAAGGAGCAGATTTACTGCAGGTAATACACAGCCCTGGACTGAGGTAAGGGTTTTCCGGGCATCTGGACTTCAGCATTGGACTTGATAATAACTGTGATAGGAGAGAGGCAAACAAAAATATAGATTTTTTATTTATATTTTTTTTTACGATCTCGTTACCCAATAGTCTGTTGGAGGTGGTCTAGAACCCATTCTACCGATGAATTCCGTGAGTCTGCTTCCTACTGTGGGGGTTTCCCACACCTTGTTACACCCGAAAGCAGAAGGGGTGGTTCATGTTATAAATCCAAGGTAGCTGCTCTGTGTTTGGTGTTTCCTTGTCCAGATTTATCCGGTGCCCTTGACAGGCCAGTGGCTGGTTTTGTTTGGTCACTCCCAGTCCTGGCTTCATTCTGCCTTGCGATGGAAGCCACACCTGCGATAGCAGGAGCTGTGACTCCTTCCACGGCTCTGCTTTTCAGCTCTTCCACCCTTCTCTTGGGCTGCAGGGCTCTGGCTGCAGCGCTGTGATTGCTGCTGCTGGAGGGGAAGGAGGGGGTAGAAAAGAGGGATTTTAGTTCCAGTAACTAACTTCTTCTTCCACTTAACCTCATGAACCTCTTGCAGAATCCCAGCTCGTTTTGGCTGAGGGACTTGAGGAAACACAGATCTCTCTGAGCTTTGCTATAGATGTTTCTGAAGCTCATGTTAGAGCCCCCACACTATTATCCTCCAGAGACTCAAAGGAGACGTGTGCCAGCCTCTGCGGATGTGGAGATCAATAGGCATATAATGTATTCAGGGCTTTACTGGAGAAAAATGAAATAGCAGTGCATAACTGTGTGAACACACCGTGGTTTTAATATAGTCTGTTTAGAATGTAATTCAGATGCAAGCAGAGAAAATACTATTTAAAATGTGCACAACTCTTTCCTTAATAGAAGTTGGTCTCTGTTCCTTTGTCTTTCCCTCTGAAAAAGTTAAATTTAAAAAACAAGTTCAGCAAATAAGTCTGTATCCAAACCATGATCAGTGACAAATCACTTTGTTCTGGTCTTTCACAGTAATAGCAACCCATCAGCCAGACTTAATACCTTCTCTTTATGGGTAGCTGCTTAGTGTGGTACCTACAAGAAAATCAAATTAAAAGCCATAGACACTGAAATAATTCTTCTGTGTAAGAATAATTTAGAAGTTCTGACTGCTTTAAATTCTGATACCTAATGTAGGTTTCTGTCTCATGGTACTGATAAAGCACTGGTGTGTGTAGGAACGGATTTGGGATTACAGGAGAAGCCCGTGTTTGGCAAGCGGTACAGCAATACATAGCTTCATTTATTCTCTTGCATTAGAGGCAAGGTGAAGTCATGTATTGCAATAGGGGAGTTGGTAATTCTTGTTTACTAGAAGTAGTTGCTGTTTGTCCTAAAATGACTTACTTCCTCTTTATCTCATATATCAGTGCTGAATCACTGTTAAGGTGCTGTTGAGTAAGTCGCGCTGCAGAGCACAGACCTCTCATGGGAGAGGTAAATGCTGCAGCCCTTCTGCTGGCTGCATGGCTCCTGGTGGCCACTCTGTGCATCTTTGACTAGCTTCTGAATAGAAGTCTTGATTTCTGCTGCCTTCTGTTGGAAGAAAGAATTAAATACTATTGTTAGAGAGGGGCACTGAACTGGAATGTGATTCTATCAACAGCTGTGGTGTTAAGGTAGTTAAGGTATTGTTGATGGAATCAGGGGGTTTTGTGTGTCACATCTTTTTGAAGCAGTAGTTTTTGGTGGCTGGCTGGAAGTGCATCTCCTGTGGTTGGGGCAGTGACACATTTGATGCTGCAACAACCTCCTCCATCCTAGTTTGGAGGAGATTTCATCATCATTACCTTGATTAAAAAGTTTGGGGCAGTAGCAGCAGTGGGCAAGCAAGCAGCTGTCTTCATTGGAGGATTCTAGCTTTTTTTTTTTTGGTATTGCTGTTCATGAAAAGTACCTGCATTTTGCTAAATAAAAGACCCTGGAACAGCTATTTTATAGATACTGGAAGGGCTACAAAAGTCTAACAGAATTAATCCTAGGAGTGTGTTTAGCTGAATGTGAGGTGACTGGTCTAAAAGCCACATAAGACGGAGCCTCAATATAAGTTGTTGCTTTTAGTTCTGATGTCTCTGTTCTCCCTGTTAACTTCTCTGTTTTATTCTTCTAGGTTATCTACTGTTCATTTGGAGGAATATCCAAAGGGCTGCACTTCAATAACCTGATAGTTGGATTAGTTCTTCTCACGAGAGGCAGAGAGGAAGAGAAAGCAAAATGTAAGTAATGCAACTTAGCCACTATCCTGTTGTTATTTATTCTAGTGACTGTAAAATATGCTTATTTAAAGCAAAAATAAATTGCAGTCTATGAAGTCCCTATTTTTATATGTAACCAGGGCATACATTTGCTGTGTATTTTGAAATCCAGTGCGTTTTTGTTTTCTATACTCACCAAACTGAAATATTTGATAAGTCATCGTGAATGTAAATGTTAGGATCCTACGGAAAGACTGTTGATCACTGTATGTGGGCAGAGGGAGGAGGACGCTGTTGATATTTTTCAAAACAAGTGAAAGCATCTGCCTACTGACTTCTGTTGTTTTGTCTTCCTTCTGAATCAGACTTTGATAGTGTTTATTTTCCTTTTGATTAGTGGACAGTGGTAAAAGAATAAGTAGATACTTCTTGACCTAAGCCTTGTTGAGCGGTATTGAAGTTGAATCAACCTAGATATTTAGTCCTTCAGTTGTTTCACAGCCTTTGCCACTCTCAGCCTGTTGTAAACTTAATATTTGAAAAATGTAACTGCTGTAGTTGCTTAAATCTATCTCTACTTCCTCAGACATTTTCAGTCTCTTTTCTAATGAATCCGGGAGCTATGTTGTCCGCGAAGAGATGGAGAAGATGCTGCATGTGGTTGACGGGAAAGTCCCGGAGTCACTCAAGAAATGTTTCTCTGAGGTATTTCATACAGGTTTTATCCTATTGCATTTACAAAAAAGTGAAAATTACATTAAGTAGTTTGTTTTTCTGACATACACATGCTCCAGCATGTATGGGAACAAACCGTCCTTGTTTAAATTGGGTAAAAGCTCATAGTTTTTAATATTACAATATTGCATGTAATTTGTATTGATGTGAATGGCAGCTAGTTGTATAAATGTAGGCATTCTCCATGCTGCTTTACTTACTGGGCTAGTTTGAAAAATATCTTTTCCCAAGGGTAATCATGTTATCAAGTAACTTTAAATACTAATATCGCTAGTGGAAATTTATTCATTAGTGTGGGCATTTTATTGCAATAGGGGAGGAAATCTAGAACACAGATCTGAGACGGGAAAGAAAATCTGCATCCTGGTTTTAAAAATGCCTGCCAGCAGTGGTTGTTTAAAAAGAATAGGTTTATAGTATTACTTTTGTCTCACCGTGCCTGCCATGAGCTACAACATTTATTTATGCTTTAGGTGGTTTGAGAGATGTAATCTTCCTGAAGCTTGCTGAAGTCTTCCTCTAAAAACAGGCTTTTGTTAATTCCAAATATTCACAGATACTTCTTTGGCACTAGTGGTGCTGATGAATTGTCAGGTTTTTGTGCTTTGGTCGCTTCATTTGTTGTCAAAGGACTGTAGGTCAGCAACATCTAGTCATTGTTATACATTCCACTGAAAAACTGATTGACTAGAAGCTTCGTTTGTGGACATTAGATTACTTAATTACCTTAAGTTTTATTGTACTGTATTGAAGATAACTTTGGTTATGGGCTTTGGTTGAGGCAGACTCGTTTCATCTGGCGGTGGTATCAGGTTGGCTTTGTAGGCAATGATTACAGTCTTCATTCTTGGCTGGAATCATAAATCATATGTATGCAGCAGCCCGGTTTCTGGAGCTGATCCACTTCAGTGTTTCCTATTTATAATTTCTCATCAATATGGTGTGATGAATTATACCCTAAAAGTTAATTGCACACTGTCCAAGAAATCCACAAGTACCTTATGAAGACTTGCAGGAAGAGAAGTATCAATCTGGCTCGGTACTATTTTCCTGTTCAAGAAAATGTTGTATATTGATTTTTCTTTTAAAATGAAAATAGCATAATAACCCACTCAGCAGGATTTACTGTCCCGTTAATGATACTTGGTCATTGCTGGAGAGTGAGAAAGTTTAATGGTCCTGCTGTTGACCTTCCTTCCTGCTGTATGGTGGATGAGCTTCTGCTTTCAAGGGTGATGTTTGTAGATACTTCTATTCTTTGGAATTATTGCTTGTATTCATCTAGAAATACAAGATTTAAAATAGATCTGAGTTTTCCGCACTCTTGTTTCCAAAATACAGGAAACAAATTCAGGAATTCCTGTATTGCTCTAGTTGTTCAAGTTCCATTGTGGCTCAGGTGTAAACATTACTTGCTTTAAATGCTTTTTCCCTCCTGTCCAGAGCTTTCCTGTCCCTTTTACTTCCATGTCGTTCCTCTGATCAGTTGGAACAGGACAGAGTCTTCAAGAAATGTGACAGCTCTTGTTGCCTTTGCAGAAAGCAGTGCAGAAAGTAGAGTGGAACAGGTAGTAAGAAAATGATCTTGTCTCTGATCCAAACCGTTAGAGAAATTAAAAAAAAGATATTGAGGACTGCTTTTTTTTCCCCTCCCTTAATTTGGCAGTAGAGGTTTTTTTTTTAACTTAAGGAGATGGTTCCATAATGGGTTAAATCCTGCAAAGTCCAAGTTGTTGAGTTGCCTTTTTCCTGACTGTCATTCATTCTCCTGCCTTTGTGCTGGCTCAGGTATTTATGTGACGCCTCGATGAACTGGGTTGGGATACTGGTCTGGCTGAGCAGTGGCTCTTAAACCTGGAGGTTATTTTTCAGCTCATTCTGTTTTGCCACCTGATTGCACTAATGTGATTGCTGTGACAAAAGAGAAGGGCTGAAGGATCAGGAGTGTTGGTAAGAGGAAGGTTAGGACCGTGCTGTCAGGCAGCAGTGTGGATATATCCAGGTTAAACTGGGGATGGAGTAGCACTGTGGCATCTTGACTTCCTTGAGCTATAACCATGTGGAAGTCGATGATGGTAGCTCTGAGTATTGGGGTGTTTCTGTGTGTATTTATTGGAGAAAAATGTAATGCTCTTCAGGAAAAAGAGGCATAAAAAGAACGAGCATCTGGAACCTGAAATAATCCATTGCAATTGGAATATGAAGCAAATGTTTTCGCAATGATGGTGATTAACCATTTGAGCAACCTGGCAAAGGAAGTAGTGGATTTTCAATTTTCTGCATTTGGCAGCTGCAGATGGTCCGTGGCCAAATGCAAATTGTTGGATTCTGTAGAGGTGTAATTCAGTGAAGTTTAATGGTCTGTGATATTAGGGAAGTTTAAATAATCAATGATTTGAAACCTCTTCCACTTTGCAGACCCCTGTTTATTTCCCATGGAGATTAGGATCTCCATATAATGAGTTTGTCTATTGATAATAGGTTTGCTTTTATTTCAGTTAGTTTTGTAGATCCTGTAGAAATTAGTCCACTGATCCCTATGGTTTCATGGTCACAGCTTGGAAACCGTTCAACTAAATGGTTTAGACAGCCTCTCCAGCATTTAAACACTGTGAATCTGTGGCTTTTATGTATTCCTGAACAGACAGTTCCGTGAGACATCCAGTAAGAGAGGCTGAGTTAGGAGATACTGTGAATGTCATGTTTACATGGGTGTTTCAAAGTGGCTTTTGGTCAACAGAGGCAAAAAATCAACATGCTACTGCGGTGATTAATCATACTATTAGTTATGCACAAATCTAATTTTTCTGTGTTAGGCGTTTATATACTTGAGCAGATATAGCAGAATGTTTATGATTTTATAGCACCAGTTATTTGGCACAGAAGAGCTTTTATCTATCATAATAAATTTGAATTCATAGAAATAACCTCTGTTATTTTGAGTTGTAAGTAACCATATTTCTTCTGGTCCTTTTAACCTGAGGTTCAGAGTAAATGACTTTCCAAAGGCCACAGTGACTAGGTGGTTGAAATGCAGAGAGAGCTGAGGAGTCTAATTTCCTTCCCAGTGCTATATTTCAGAATGAAATGGAAAAACAGGCATAGCTCCAAAGAAAAACATTATTTTAGTGCTTATTTTTATAGGAGATTGTCCCAATTCTTGCTCATACAGCTGGATGGTTCCGATTTACAGATACTGAGAAAGCAGAGAAAAACAGCTCATGTTTTCTTGTTTTTCTTACAGGGTGAAAAGGTAAACTATGAGAAATTCAGGGTTTGGCTGTTGCACAACAAAGATGCTTTCACATTTTCCCGTTGGCTGCTGTCTGGAGGTGTGTATGTGACGCTCACTGATGACAGCGATACCCCTACCTTCTATCAGACTTTGGCTGGAGTCACGCACTGTAAGTAAGCGATGCTTGTTATAGTGCACAATTTTTAAAGTGTTTCAAGGCACAGATATGTGCTGTTGCCTTGCCGTAGTTGTTAATTAAATATCACTGCTAAGATGAGATACACACAGTTCTGTTCAGCGAGATAAATTTCTTCTCCGTTCTTACTTGTTCTCTGCTTTTTATGCTGTGACATGTAAAACACTGTGTGTGCAAGGACGCTGTGGGTCATTATTTTTGAGAGATAACAATGCTGAGATTACAATGCTGCTTATAGTAGAAGTTCGCTACCAAGCAAATTAAAAAAAAAATAGAAAGGAAAATATCTTCTCTTTGACAAATACATTTATCTAATTGACATTGATACTGGTTTTTTATTTGGTCTTTCACATCTAGTGGATTGTAAAATTATTGAGACAGTTCTGAAAATAATGCTTGATTCAAAAATTAGTGTTACCTCTTAATTTTCCTTTTGCAGTAAAATAAGTAATACTCCAGGCATGCGATGTACTGAGGGAACTAAATTAACTAAAGAGAAGCCTCCTCAGGATTTGCATTTAGGAATAATCTCCAAAGAACAAATGCTTCCTTATGTCTATATTAATGCAAAAGAAGGAGCAGCTGTTTTTTAAATTAGATGTAAAAACAAAAGGCTGATAAATTATACTTGATGTGCGAGTACAATGTAAGCATACATTACAATAAAGCATCTCAGGGACTTTGGTGTCCCTGGAAGAAGGGTGTTGGCTATTGAGATGTCAGTGGTTTGAGCAATCTGGTTGTGTTTTATGTACTCTCATAGATTTTCTTTGTTGGTGTCAGCATGGCATTTAATCTCTTTAATGGGTGGCTTACTCAAATAAAGCAACATATATATTATTTTTTTCCTCTTGGTTTTAAATATGAGCATTAAAATTCTGTTCTGATCACCTGAAATGAAAATGCATAATAAAATTAGAAGTTTATAGGCAGGTAATTTATTTGCATTACATGAGAGACTGCAGTAGAGGCTGAGGTTACAGAAGGCCACTAAATACTCTGAGGTCTAATAGACAAGCCAGAGAAAGAGGTATGCTAAAAAAACCCAACCTTCTTTGAATTTTCTAGACTTTAGCCCTGGGAATAAAAAAATCTCTCCAGCTGTTTCAAATTGAGATCTGCCTCACTCCAGCCTTGGCAAGTCTCCTTTGCCCTAGGGGTTCAAAGGAAGCTTTACCCCAGGCCTCTGGGTGTTACCCAAGAGCTTGTTTGATTTGTTTCATGCTTTGAAATTGAAACGTCTTCTGAACAGTTTATACTGTGCTTTTTGCGGATAGTTTATTTATACTGAAATGGAGGTTTATAATAAAAAAATTAATTGATAGCTACTGTTTTAATAGATTTATTTTTTTTTTAATTTTAATGCTATTCTCACTTCTTCTGGTTTTGATACACCTGTCAGTGTTACCATCTGCAGGCAGGCTCTCAACTGTATTCCCAGCTTTTTCACTTGTGCAAAATAAATGATTCAAGAAATAAATGGTCTTTAGACTGAATAGCATCATATTCGCCTTTAGCCAACCCACACCTATGTTCTTGCATCAAGAAAAAAAGCCTGCCTTTCTTCCAATTACAGGCTATGAGATTTTTTTTCAATTCTAAACAAAGAATTAGAGACATTAACACTGAAGTGCTATAATTAAAAACACAATTAAAGAGACTGGATGAGAAGTGTATTAGAAAAAAAATGAATGAGGACAAAATCTGTTGTGATTCTTGGAAAAAAAATGTTCAGGTGGCTCCATGTTTTAACAAAATTTGGAAAGCTCCTATGACAGTTATATTTGGACCTCTAGATAAAATTAGATTTAATTGGATTATTGTTACTTTCTAGTTCCATGCTAGAAATAAGAAAACAGGCAGTAGTCGTGCTGCGTTATGGTATCTGCAGTCCAGTGTCTTTCAAATGACAGATCTGGAAAAGCGACAGGAATTTAAGACAGTAGGAAAATGAACTGGTGAACTAACCAGCCTCCCTCAGGGATGGGCTAATACTTGCTTTGTAATGTATCCGATGATTTCCCCGGTGATTTGAGACAGCGTAGGAATCTCAGATGCAAAAGCAAGGGAAGTATAAGTGTTTGAGCACTTGGAAGTAATTGCAGTAAAGTATTAATACTTGGGGCCTTGTTGTTTTGGTTTTTTAAGTTTATTAATTATAGTCTAATCAGGTCAATCTAAGGAATAAGAAATGTAGTACAGAAGTATTCTTAACACAGTGGAATGTGTTAAACGGTAAGAGCTGTTATGACAGTTCCTTTTCTCTAAATGAAGGCTTGTTTTTAATATTTTACCTGGGATAATGGTTGCCCTTTGGGAGAACAAGTAACTGAAATAATATTTAGTAAACTCGGGCAAACAGCGTTAGCAGAATACGGTGAAAAGGTGAAAGGTTTTAAATTTTCTTCTACTGTAAAATGAAAAGATATCAGTGACACACCTTGCTAGAGCAATTATGGATTTCCCACCCCGCTGCAGGACTCCGGCTGGGTCACAGCACGCCCTCTCCTGGCTCCAGCTTCAGACCCTCCGGATCCTCACCTCCCACAGCCTGCTTCCCCCTGTGCCTCCTGGATGATAGGGCAGAGACATGAAAAATGGCAGTGATAAAAACAGTGAAAGTTATTAACATTGATTTAGAAATAGATAGCGAACAGTTTATTGCAAAGCATCGGTGGCTCCATTTAAATTTGCTTAATGAGCCAAAGTATCAGGGAAACAAAAGATTTCTAATTTCTCATTTGTAAATAACATTTCTTTTGCTATGCAGATGACTTTAATTATATTTCTCAACAGATAATTAAAAAGGAAATTTTAAAGTTACAGGAAGTTGCACATACTTGCTGCTCTTAATCAAATTTTGTTCCATTTCAACTAAATCATAAATATGAATAATTTCATTTGAAAGTGACTGAAATAATTTAAATGTCTTTTGGACCTGTGTTCCCAGAAACCAGTTCAAGGGATAGCTGGGAACTGTCCGGCTTGCGGTAGTTTGGATTTTCTCAGGTTTGTGGTATGATTGTGGGTACCTTTCAGTTTTTGTTTTTAATTTTTTTTAGCCCATCATACTGAGAAGCACTGCAGCGGAGCCTGGAAAGCAGAGATAAATCCTGTCAGGGACTACTGCTAACACGAAAACTCTTTATAGGGGAATGTTCCCCATAACCTAATGATTATTATTATACGTTCTTAATAATTACAAATGAAACACCTAATCTTCTCTGGTACTCTGAGTCCAAATACAGTGTTTCAAAAATACAACAGTTCTGGGCCACCGGAGGCTGTGGCTCTGTTGCCCACCCTGTGCTTTGTACTCCTGGGAGCACCAGACTGGAACTGACTCCAGTCTACATGCAGTCTACAGTTTTGTGGCGTAGCTCAGGAGAAGGACAGATAAAGGTCTCCTGTCCCACCAAGTGCAGACCCTGGAGGTCACTGTATCATCCCTTTCATAAGATACTGAGGCTTTTTTTCCACCCCCCCTCCATTTGTGGAAAATTTATTCCAGTACATCATCTACATGTGTTTGTGGGCAGTTTATGTCTTCATTTTCTGCCATCATTGTCCTTGGTTTCAGAGTCACTTCTCTCCTTCCTTTCTGTTATTCAAGTATAGATACAAACTCTTATGGTTTTTCTTGCCCTTTTGTTAAAGTAAAAAGAGCCCAGCTCAGGTCTGTTCCAGACCAGGGGCTCCATCCCCTGGTCCATCTCAGACGTAGGTGATACAGTGATACTGACTCCAGGTGAGACCTCACTGGTTTCCTTCGCTATTTCTGCTGCTGCAACGTAGGTGGTGGTTCCGTTTTTATAAGTGTGTCATTTCACTGCATCTCAGTACCACGTGAAGGGCTTATAACTCAGGTTTTTAGTCCTTTTCCATGAGGAGAAAACTCCCATTTATCAGAGGGGTTACTGGTTTCCAACTGACAGACCGTGTATTTTGTACCTCTCTGTTATCCAGTTATTGTGTCACTGAGTTCTTTTAAAATAGCATCCTAATTCTCCTGTGAATTGAAGACACTCCTCTGTTATCAGAAAAAAAACAACATCAAAATGCTGCTGCTTTTTCTGACAGCTTTTGCATCCTGAGATGCAGGAAGACAGTGTGTAATCAGTATAATAATTGTATTTTAGAACATACAGTTATCGCTAATTAAACACAATGAACGAGAGCAGCCCTGGATAACCAGGCAGCGTGGCTGAAAGAGAAGAGCGAGTTTTTGAAACAGTATAAAATTGAAACTGAGTGTTGTGGAAGTAACCGCTTCTGTCAGCGCTGGGTTTATAAACCTGTAGGGCTTTATGGTAAGATGGAGATGTGTGTCTGTGACAGGAAAGGGAAATGAAGGGATCCCTCCGCTTTGCTCCCGTGAAAAGGCTGGCTGGATGTAAACGCATCGTCTCTAGCTTGCCCACTTCAGTGGTGGTACCCACTCTTGACACACCATCTCCTAATGATGTATAGGCGGCCACTAGAAGACAATTCTGAAGATTTTTGGATGTATTAAAGGTGCCTTTAAGAGTATATTTCATTCTGTGCTATTTTTTTTTTTCCAAGTGTGTGAACACATCCTTTGAGAAGAACCATAGTGTTTAATACCTCTTCTGTGGGGCTTCCCATCTTAGGGCACTGGTAATCAATATTCTGCTAGGTAAAGGCCTGGATAGTCCTGTCTGACACACACACACAAGGATCTTGGTTGAAGTTATAATATTCCCTTCTCTGTGTGTCCATTCTTTTGGTTAGGAAAAAAAAGGAAAGTATTAGAGCAGACATGGCCAATGGGAAAAAGCCTCAGTGTCACTTAATCTGCATCTTGCCGCTTCGTTATCCTCTTAGTTCCCAGGCTGTTTTATGTCCTGCAAAGCAGCTCTCTGTGCCCAGGTCCCGGAGTCTTCCCAGTGTTAATTCCAAAGAGAGAAACAAGTGTTTTTAGTCAGAAATACCGTTTGGTGTTGGGTCATTCCGTCTCTGGTTCCGACTCGGCCATCGTGCGATGAAGAGCTCTCTCCGCGACTGGGGCTGGGTGTTGCCTGGAGGATATTGTGGTAAACAGTAAAACAACCAAGTTTCAGTGAAAATGTTGAGAATATGGTATGCTTCTACTGCTGTGAACCAGAGAGGATTGTACCAATAGGTGGGTAAAAATTAAAGTTTTAAAATGTATTGGAATAATTAGTTAATTCTGGTCGTATGAAGAATTGTAATAAGTTGTGCCTGAAATAAAAACTTGGTTTTAATGTTTTTTTCTAAGTCAAAAGATTATTCATGACTGGCTACCTATGTAATATTTAAGAAGGGCATACCTTTCATGGAAATAGCATTAAATTAAGGGTGCTTTTTTTCAGTGTTTATCGCTATCATGCACTTGGACTGTCAATCACAGTGTGGCAGCTGATTTTAAATCAACTCGTTTTTAGTAGATCTGCAGTTTCTCAGATGCATGTTTTTGCTGAAAATGTTTACCTGTTCTTCCTTTATAGTGTGAAAATTGTAGCTTGAGGTGTACTTGACGTTAACATTCCTCCAATTATGCTTGTCTAATTATTAGAGAATTGAACGAAGAAATACTATTGATAATTTTACAGATCTGGAATTTTTTCATATTTTTAATGGACCAGTGATGAGGAAGACATAAAAGAGCATATGGTACTAAACTGGTAGTGTAGGATTAAAGTTCACAGGTGTATAATGTCTCCATGTGTCCTCAGATAGTGGTATCATGTATTTAATTGATAAAAATGAATACTTGATGTAGAAAGCAGTCTGTTCTGATATTTTGGACTATATTGTATATAAAAGATACATTTTTCTTTAAAATAATCATACATTATTTAAAACTTGAACTACTGAGTGAAAGCCCAGTTCACACTTCCTGATGTGATCTGAACAGGCCTTAGGAAAAAAATTATACTTTGAAAAGATGAAATCCTTTGTCTATATGAATCCCCTTTAGAATATGGCTTGCTTTCTTTTAATACACATTAGTGTGTTTGGATAATAAGTGCAGTCTGCTTTTACCATGCTTCGTTTAAACTTCAATAACAAATATGATTGTATGTACGTATCATAAAAAATTGCAGGACATTTCTTTTGATTTACATTTATGGAGGACTAGGTGGTGCAGGACCTGTTCTGAGGCTGAATTACAAGATTATGTGCAAAATTGACTCTGGAGAAATCAAATTCTGTCACAGCCGGCTTTTCCACTCAGGGTTAAACTTTCCCGTGTGCCGTAATCCAATAAATCTGCCTGTATTTTAAATAAGTGAAACTATTGCAGTGGGGCTACAATTCATGGGTATGATGAATGCCACATTTTTATTTGCGTTCACCCAAAGTTGTGTGAGTCTAATCAGTCCAAAGAATATTATTTACTACTTTGACAGTTTTACTTTCTAAACTGTTTGGCTCTTCTGCAGAGAGTCAATATGCTGGACCTGCCTTGGCTGTAACATGAGTATAATAGCACTTATGGTAATACTTATCAGCTAGTCTTTGGAAGATGATTATTTGAAAATTCTTTGTTAAATGACCGTGTAATTTCAGCCACTGCTTGACAGAAATGCAGATAAGATGCTCTCTGATAACCTTGCTTTTCTGAGATTAAAATAACACAGCAATAAAGTTAGCACTGTAGAAGGGAAGTACAATTTAAAAAATGGAGTACAGCTAGCTTCTGCTGTAGATATTTGAGAATGTTTTATTTTGCCAGAGAACCTATCTTCCAGTTCTTAATTACTTTGATAAATAAGGCACCTGCCAGAGAGAGCAGGTTCCTGCAGATTTACTGTTCGCTAAAGACAATGTGACCTTCCTTATGTTTCTTGGATATTCCCGGTGTTGCCTCATTTCCAGAATGAAGTGCATCTGGTGGGTTTGTTATCCTTCCTACTCAAAGAGGTAGATGAAAAGGAAACAAAGTGATTTACATGCTCATGCTCCAGAGACTTAGCATCACGCTTTTGTGTTTGCTAATGAGAGCAAGTCTTCCAAATGATAGTGCAAACTCGCCCTTTCCGTGCAGTTGTTTAGGTGGTAAAATAGCACTGTGATTCTCTTCATGTGCTTGAGGTTCTGTCTCATAAAGTGGCTTTTACCTTTCATTTGTTATTTTACTTTTTGTTTATTTCAGTTCACTCCCCAAATAGTTTTTCCTCTATCTCCTGCAGAATGCTGGCACTCTGGTCCTAATGTCATGTCTTGTGAGTTCACTCTCCATTTCTTATCGGTTCTGTAGTGCCCTGTAGAGGCAACGAGATTGAAGGAAAGCATATTTTATTTGGTAGATTTTCTCTCATCCATTGCTATGCTGAGCGTTGCGGGGCAGGTCTGTCATTAAATTATCAGGGCATCCGTGTATTTCTTGGAAGATTCCAGATGCAGTTCTACATCACTGGACTGTTCTACATAGGATCCTGGAGCTGCTTACATCCAGGGCAGTCCTAACACCTACGATATTCCTGTATGCTGATCCTCAAAGAAATAACTATTTAATGATTTCTACTATATTGATGTTCCTTTATACATTTGGATTACTCTTTCCTTATGTATTGGGGACTGACTTTTTGGCAGGGCCTGTAGTGATAGGACAAGGAGTAGTGGTTTTAAACTAAAAGAGGGGAGATTTAGACTTTTAGGGGAGAAATTTTGTACACTGAGGGTGGTGAGACAGTGGCCCAGGTTGCTGTTTCCAGGTCGGGTTGGACAGGGCTCTGGGCAAACTGCTCTACCTGAAGATGTCCCTGCCCGTGGCAGGAGGTTGGACTCAATGGCCTTTAATGGCCCATTCCACTCCCAGCCACTGCATGGTTCTGTAATTACAGTACAACCAAGAGCCAGGAGCTGGTGAGCCAGGAAAGGGAATTGATCCATCAAAGAAGGAAGAGGAGAGCAGAAAGGAAATCGGTTACGTTTGTTGTCTTAATCAGTTCTCTTACCTCACTTGACATGTAAAAGCCCAATAGCTGATGATGCTGGGAGAGAGGATGCTGCTGCACGTGGTGGGGTTAAGGGGGAAGGTAAAATTCCTCTGTTCAGCCTCATTTTACGTTAGCTTAATGAGCCCCGGGAGCTGCAGCTTTGCCAGGGAGGGTTCCACATGCAGTGTCTGCTCTGTCTAGCGCCTGTGCTGACATACAGAGGAAAAGGAGGACGTGTTTTCACTGGTGTTACTTTTCTAGTTGGACTATCTAAAAATACATTACATGAAGATGCAAACTCCTTCCGCTCCTCCAGCTCTACTTCAGCTATTAGGCTTTCGTTAACGTTTTCCCAGACTTTCTGCTGATGAGGGTAAAGTGGTGTGTGGTTTGTGATGCATTAAGTGACGTGCCTGCTTGGGTAGGTACAACCAGCTCCTGCTTATTGTAGGTTACCTAAGTTACTATTCTGATTAAATTACTAGTCCTAATGACAGAAATCAGACAAAAAATCAATACAATTCCAATTTAAGAAACAACTTTTTTTGGGGTCTCTTCTGTTCTTAAGCCTTACAGGATTATTATTGTTTCTGAAGACTAAACCAGGCCAAATAGCTCAAGTTAAACCTATTAGAAAGCTGGCGTGGATTTAAAGGCTCAGAACCATCTGGGAATGGGATCACACGTAGTAGTTCTTAATATAGAGGGCTTTGTCATTACATATCTATTTGAGAACCAATTAATTTGTACTGACCTAAAGCAGTGTTGTGACACACTTGCATATGTAAAAAGGTTAAAAGTATTGTTGAGCAGAAACGTAATATTTATATATATATTTTTTTATTTTTAAGGATAAAACATAAGGAGCCTGGAATTTGCATATCATGCTTTGAAATAAAACACAAGTGCATCCTCTGGCTGTTTTTATTCACCTTTGCCCAGCACCTTGTTTTACTCGCTGTTGGTTTTGGGGTTTTGTTTTCTTCCCCTTCTTTAAATTAGCTTTTGAGTTCCTCAGTATAAAGCCTCTTCTAGGTTTGTATAATGTTTGTATAATCATTCTCCAATGTTGTCTGGGTTTCTAAGTGCATCTATAAGATAAATAATAAAGTGAAACAAACTATTTCATATTTGGGAAAAAAATAATGCTGAGATACAAAACTTAGCCTTGTTACTGTATAAGGAGGCTAAAAATTTCAAATAGGAATTTGTCAAAAGCAGCCAAGTACTAAATTATTATTTTTTTCTTAAAAATTCTGGGATTTTATTCTTTTTTAATGCTACTTCACATTCTTTTAGAGGATTTGAATACTGGATACATTGGGAAAATAGGGTATTGTACACATAATCTAACTGTTCAGTTCACCAAGAAGAAATATGTGAAAATAAGGAGACTGCTGGAGCCCTTAGTAGGAAAAGTTCATTTCTGTATTTCTGAGCACTTGTGATGATGTATTATTGATGTTGAACTCCTAGATGGTGAATAGGTAAGATGATTCTGCAGATAAAGAAAGTAAAATTGGACCTTTATTTCGCTACTGCTCATATTTTAAATTTTTATGTGCAGAAGTCGGGAATAAAAAAATTAACATAATTTCTCTTTGTGACAAAATAATGCTGCATTTTTGTTTGGTGCTGAATTCTAACACGGTCTAGATATTACCAAAAATTTCTTTTCTTTTTGTTGATCATACAGTGGAAGAATCCGACATCATCGATCTCGAAAAACGATACTGGCTGCTAAAAGCTCAATCAAGAACTGGACGTTTTGATTTAGAAACATTTGCTCCCTTAGTTTCCCCTCCTATTCATCCGTCTCTGAGTGAAGGTATGGAACTTCCATCAAACCTGTGAGGAGGAGGTGTTGCTGATGGTCTAGTGACATCAAAAACTCAGGGGTTTAAAAATGGGCCTGTATTCAAAAGCATTGTAAGCTTAAATTACAGAGATTTATTCCACTGAGTTTGGAATGTTTGAAAAGGAGAGAAGATGCCTGAGAAATATCTATTTGTTGGGAAATCTGGACTGGCAGAGGAAATGATGCTTCTGTGTGGTGCATTGTTACTAGTTGTCAGGAAATAGGGCAAACTTTCTGTATAATTTGCCTTGTAGTTGCTTAAAACTTTCCATTGGGTTCCTTAAGATCCTGTAAAGGCAAAACATACCGCTGTCCCTGAACGAGATAAAATAGAAGACCATTTTTTAAATGACAAATATGAGTTTCATCTGTTAAGTGGCAGTTGGGCATGCAAGGCAGCAGTTGTATCATGCAGTCAATGAAAGACTCTTCCCTGCCAGCGTTAAGGAAGACTTGATTCAGAGGACTTAGTGGGGAGTTTGTGTGTTGCAATGCAGACACAGGTAATAACCGAGCTGGTCTTTCAAGTTGAAGCTGCTCTGGTAATAACTGGAGGTTGTAATTGTCTAAGTGCCATTTACTGCACCACATAAGGACGTTAAGTGACGTTCTGCTTACTCGCTGATCTTTTTCTGCAGTCCTAGAATGACAGTTTTTTATCACCAAATGGTCAGCTTTACTGACAAGTGGCAGCAGTTAGTAGAAAATGGGGAATTCAGCTGCCGTGGATGGGAGCTGTTAGAACAGCAGGACTTAGGTTCAGTTCAGCAGGGATATATCCTCGAATCCTTTCGCTTGCGAGTGTGTTTTATCTACTTAGTGATATACGTTTACATGGCTGCTGTGGGGGAACTAGACTGGTTTCTGGTCATTCTATATGTCTTCTGTGGATAGCACAACTGAATCATTGTCACAAAAAAAAGATGAAGATATTTTTATGGGATAAAAAGTTATATCTGCTGAGTGAATAGAGCCCTTAAATCCTTTGAAGGCTGGTAGCTAAACTCCTAAATCACTTCAGGCCAGATTTGCACAGATATTCAGTGGTTTTCATAGGAGTTTCCATCAGGCACTCTGGAAAAGCCAGAGCATTTGGCATCTGAGTACTTTTACTGTTTTGGTCTTTTGTGAAAATGCTTGTCCTGACCGGGCTGGGTTAGACGTACGCTACCAGAAATCCCTCAGTACGAGGAAGGTGTGGGAATAAAGCTGCTGTGGAGAATTCTTGATTCCCTCCCTGCCCCCAGCTTTGTCCAGCCGTACAGGAGTGATCTAATTCACCTTTGAAATGCTCAGTAGTGCTTAATTATCTTTATTACACTTAGTAAGAATTAGTTATAAGTATTTGTACTTCTCCTTGCAATTGTTAACTATTAACCCCTCACGTAAATGCTGAGTACAGTCGTGAGCTGTTTCAGCCAGATGCTGTAACAGGAGATGCTTTTGTGGTTTGCAGGTTTGTTTAATGCTTTTGATGAAAACCGAGACAATCACATAGATTTTAAAGAAATTTCCTGTGGGCTCTCAGCATGTTGCAGAGGACCCTTGGCAGAAAGACAGAAGTGTAAGTATGTGCAATCTTAACTATTAATGGTAGAGAAGTTTTTCAGTTTGAGCAGTGCAGTTTAGTTGTTTCCACCTTTCCAGAGGTTTGTTTTTTTTTTTTCCGCTGAACAAGTGTGTGTCTGTGAGAGGTAACAGACTTAAGTTAAAAAATTAAAGGAATTTTAAATATCAAGGTTCCCTTTTATAAAGGATGATTAAACCTAATTCTGTATATTTTATAACTTACTCATTTATAGCTTCATATAAATTATTAACCTGCTTGGAAAAAAGAGAACGGTTCAGAAGTTATTTTGCAGTGCTCTGCATTATGATGCAGAACTGTGTATCTCAATATAGGAAGTGCAAACACTTATCTATTCATTATATATAATATAAAACAAATGTCCTATTTGATTGTCTTGTGGTAAACAGCATGTTCTGGCTTGTTTACTGTCCATTTTTCAGCTGGCTCCCTGCAAAGTTCTCGTGTTTTGAAATACCTTTCTTCCGTACTTTTCCAAAGCCATATTGCTGCAACTTAAAAGCTCTCATTCAACTGGAAATTTCTGGATGCACATATGTTCCCTGCTATGTCACAGCAGAAAACACAGCACAGAATTGCAGGAATCTAGATTTCAGTTTATTAAACACAGCTGCTCCATTTCCTCACTGCCACACATGCATCCTGCCTCGTCAAAGCTGTCAGCACTAAATCATGTTTCTTGTGACTCTGCAGACTTACATTCTGCAAGGGGGAAAAAAAAAAAAAAGTTGTTGAGTGGTTGTAACATAGAAAGTAATTTCCTTTTTTTCTCAGTTTGCTTCAAGGTTTTTGACGTTGACCGGGATGGGGTGTTGTCTCGCACCGAGCTTAAAGAAATGGTGGTTGCACTTTTAGAGGTCTGGAAAGACAACCGTACTGATAAAATCCCTGTAAGTTGTATTTGGTTTTCTATTCATTTGCTACTGTTTCTTAAAGTCATCCTTTGAAAAGTAGAAGTGGGAGTGTTGATTGAATGTGGTGTCAATGAGATACAGGCTTCCTTCCTGAGCAGAGGAGCCTGGATGTAACTCACCTTGGGTAGCTTTGGCTTCCATTACCCACAGCAGAGTGATGTGACTACAATGGGTGCTCTTTCCTATAAAGAAACCTTAGGTACAAAAGCACAACTGTCTCGAAGCACTCACTTGTGAATTACGTAGAGGTATCATCAACATTTCTTAGTTATATTTTCATTCTGAACGCACACAGCTCCAGAGGGTGCTCTGAGAATTTAACTCTGTTTTCTAATCCTTTTGTTTGTGAAGGAATTGGACATGGATTTGTCTGAAATTGTAGAAGATATTTTGAATATGCATGATACCACAAAGGTAGGAATTTGCTGTTCTTTTCTTGTCATTTTTATATCCTAGTATCTTCAGTTTTTTTATGAGTTAAATCTTGTGCTTTCTTTAAAGCAGAGATGTGTCAATAAAAGAATCTTTCAAGAAATGTCAGTTTTCCATTAAAATTTTCCATATTGTTCTGTGAGAGAGAGACCATGTTTGAATTTTATAAGCCATATTTATATATGAAACTAAACCAAAATACACAACCAGATGAAATTAATTTGAATCATATACTGTTTGCAAAGCTTTGGCTATGCATAATTAATACCAGTTTTAAATCTGATGCTTGACTTTTGTTCTGGACAAAATATTCTTTTGTTTCATGTCAAAAATGATCTTAGGAAAAAAGGGATAGCGCATTAGTGTATCTTATATTTTATGCTATGTAAAGACACATTATCCTCCCATGCTGGAGCAGAATTGTGTTAATGCAATAGTAATTTATGCATTACCATTATGAAACAATTTTGTTTGCAATAAGATTATGTACAACCAGTGAACTATATATGATGATATTCTTTCTGAGCTAAGTATCTGGGAAACTACGGAGACATTTGTCGTGACTGTTGTGACACGCAGCAAAAAGTCTTAATAGTTTATATTGTGCTTTATAGTTAACTGTGTCTAAAACGTTAATTATGTTCTTCCTTTTTCAAGATAGGCAGTGTCATCTGCAAACAATATAGGGGAAGTTGTTTCCATTATTTCATCCTTTGCTTCACTAATTAGGAAGAGTGTCTGTAAACTATAAATAATTTAAGAAAAACTATAAAGAATGTCTAGAAATGCTTAATTATTTGTTTGAGTAGTTGGCTTGCCTGCTTGTACGCCAACAAAATGGTGGGCAAATATTCTATTATAATTTTTTCATTACCAAAGCAATAGCAAACACAGCTTTAGTGAGCTCTTTTTTTCATCCTTTGAGGTTTTTATTGCTTGCTTTTTTTAAGAGTAGTTTATAACCAAGTGTACAGCAGTCTTGTTTCCACCAAGAGTTAAAACAGAAGACTAAGTCTTCAGAATTATCTTTCATAGCTGCATCATGAAGGTAGTGCTGGAAAGAGCTGATGGTGCAGTAATTACATAAATTACTTAACCTTTCTTCATCTGCTGGCTTTGACCTATGTGAACTCTGGAGAAAATGGTCTGTAAGAAGAGGTGGAGTAACTGCCACTGCTGGAAAAATGGCTCTGAATTCTATTACAATATAAAAAATTCAGATTGATCCTATCCCTGAATTGTTGAAAATCAGAAGGTCCTCTGACACTGGGCAGTGTTACACTACTGTGACTTCGCAGGTGATTCAGAATTAACGGGACTTGTGTAGAAAGGGAAAGTCATAAGAACTTGATGATCCAAAATAGTTTTCCCCAACCCAGAGAGGAAGATGGTGGGTTTCTGAATGGACGCAAGTATGCGCAGAGCTTATTTGGATGATCTGAGTTGTAGATCATCTTAGACTTGTTTTGTTTCTTGCAAAGTGGTTGCTCTGACCATTCACATACTCATGGTTTGAGGAGGTACGAGTGCTGTGGTTGAGCATCAATACTGAACCTGAGTGACGGAGAGCGGGAGCAAAGCTTACTCCTGGGCACAGTTCATCCTCTGTACACACAAAGCTTTTTGGTTCTTTAGGTTGCATATGTTATACTAAAACTAAATTTTTCTTCTTTTGTTGGATCAAGTTTTATTATGACGGTGGCAGGTGCTAATTTTTATCAAATCACTGCCATCGTCATGCCTTGTATGACATATTTAGTGAGCATTTTAATAGAAATAGGTTAATGGTTTGATGTTTTTTCCTTCCCCATTTAACTAAGCTTGGACATCTCACTCTGGAGGACTATCAGATATGGAGTGTGAAGAGTGCACTTGCCAATGAATTTTTAAATCTACTTTTTCAGGTATGTTTAGAGGAAATTTAAACGTATAAATTATAGTAATTAAATCATGAGCTTTTTACATGGCCATGAAACGCAGCATCAGCGTTTGTGTCAACATCCTTATGGTTGCGTCTACTGCAGTAAGTTATGTGGTTTTGTGATTATGCATTACCTTGAGGGAATGATTCTCTGTTTGATTATTATTCTTTTCGGTGTATGGAGATGCCTAAAGCACAATTTGTTAAAGTGAACGTAGTGTACTGTTTATAAAATGAAAAGAACTTTCAAGTGTATCAGCATTTATATTTTCCATTAGAAAACGTCAGTGTTCTTAAACATTCTGTTCTTGCAAATCTTTGCCAAGAAAGTGACACAGGAAACGAGAAATGCTTTTGCTACCTCCTTCCAACCACTTCCCTTCTACGTTTTCTGCTGAGGCCATGTGAGGAACCTTTCATTGCTTTTCTTCATGCAGCTCCTTGAAAGCCGTCATATCCTATCACTGTTGTGTTGCAGAACCTGAGCATCAAGTGTGTACTGAATTTGGTTTTAATTGAGCTTGAATTGGATTTTTATAAATCCTTAAAACATTCATGTTTTAGCTCTGGTTTCACTTTGTACAGAAAATAACCCCCAAAGAATATTTTCATTCACTGCATTTTGTTTCTTACCCATTTTTCATAGAGGCTGAGTTTAAATAATAATAATGATCCTAATGAAGCCATGAAGATTTGCCCTAATTTAGTATTCACCTCCAGCCCTGTGTGACAGCCTCAGCTCTTCCAGGGAGGGCTCATCTTCATGAGTGAAGCTTAATCAGTTACAGGGTCACATTGTAGCAGAAAAATATTTTATCAGAAAGAAGCTGTGTGTTTTTTTATTTAAAAACCTAATTGTTGTGAGAGGCTGCCTGACTAGCGTACTACTGATTCTCCTGCTTGTGACTCTTGACTACCTTATAAACTGTATTTTGAACTACACTTTTCCAAGGACTGTGTGGGGATGGAGTGGGAGCATTCCGAGGCCACCAGGTACACCACAGCTGAAAAGAGTAAAACCAGAAAGTTCTGCAAATTCTTTTTATCTCAAATTGTGTCAGGTTTTGCTTACGTTGTATGTAGCCTTCTCAAGAAGAGCTGTCTTCATTTTTGGACTGTCTAGCATCAAATACCCTGTCATAACTTAATATAGATTAACTAACAAATACCTCTGCAATATTAAGGTGGAATGAATGAACATTTAATAAATTGGTCTTGATGCTGAATCCACATCTCAGTTGTTACACGTTGCTTGTTGGAAGTCTCATTTGCAACATTTTTTTTCTCCTGACAAGAGTTAGACTCATAGAATGGTTAGAGTTGGAAGGGACCTTAAAGATCATAAAGTTCCAACCCCCCTGCCCTGGGCAGGGACACCTCCCACCAGACCAGGTTGCTCCAAGCCCCATCCAGCCTGGCCT
>JAOTQQ010000006.1:5376156-5510528 GCA_026546715.1 Gallinago undulata | reverse complement strand
CAGGGATGGGGCAGCCACAGCTTCTCTGGGCAACCTGTTCCAGTGTCTCACCACCCTCACAGCAAAGAATTTCTTTTTGCTATCTAATCTAAATCTGCCCTCTTTCAATTTAAAACCATTGCCCCTTGTCCTGTCCCTGCACTCCCTGACAGAAAGTCCCTCCCCAGCTCTCCTGGAGCCCCTTCAGATACTGGAAGGCTGTTCTAAGGTGTCCCTGGAGCCTTCTTTCTCCAGCCTGAACAACCCCAACTCTCTCAGCCTGCCTTCATAGTAGAGGTGCTCCAGCCCTCTGAGCATTTTCATAGCATGAGGTCCACATCCTTCCTGTGCTGAGGACTCCAGAGCTGGACACAGAGCTCCAGGTGGGGTCTCATGAGAGCAGAGGGGCAGAATCACCTCCCTCGCCCTGCTTCTTTTCATGCAGCTCAGGTTGCTACGTTTTTGCTTCAGATTTTTATTTCCTTTGATAACTTTTATCACGTGAGGTGCCCTTATCTCATGCTGCAGGCTCAGCAGCCTCCTCGTGCAGGACAGGGTCTGCCATTGATTTGTCTGGGCGTTTATTTGAACCGTCATGAGCTTGTGTGTCTCATCTGCAGCCAGAAAAGCTAAGTGGTGTGAGTGGAGCGCCTTGGGAAGCTTCACAAGGAATAGGTTGGTTTATTTGCAGCAGGGTTAGTTTATATGAAGAATCTGATACTCGCACAGTGTTACATGAGTTTAAAAAGAAGCACCAGAGCCAGCTGTGATGTGTGTGCTGGAAAATCTGTTGCTTTCCCAGCAGCTAATGGCCTTTGTTTTATTCAGAATGTGAAACGATCTCTCACACTGTAATATAAATTTAAATAAGATATCTCACCAGTCATTAGAAAACTCCAGCTGAGATGCAAATTGATAGCCTCAAAAGAGACACCAGGAAAAGACGATAAATCATGTTATGAGTGGCAACCAATTTGAAAACCGTCTGGGAGAGGCGATGGCTGAGTCTCCTCCCTGCCCTGGAAACAGAGGCTCCTGCAGAGTCATCTCCTGCTCCACACACCCTGGAATGGGACCTGCTGGGGAACCAGCCAGGACATCGCCGCAGCCAGCCCGGGGAGGCTTTACGAGGGAGAGAGGAGCACAAGATTAGCCATCTGGGACTGCAGCTTGTATTCGGAAAAAAAACCCACCCAAACAGAATGCCCTTCTCAGGGACAGTGTCTTTTTCTTCTGCATTTGTGAAAAAAAAATAATAAAAAATATCAGACATCCTACAATTTTGAGAGTCACGTTTGTGGTGGTGACTAGTTGGTTGGACTCATATAAACTTCTCCCTTGGCCTCTTCCTGTGCTCATTTTGCTTTCAGTCCCTTATGCAACCAATTCTGCCAATTTTTCCCCCTAACTTTTAAGCTTATTCTTCCAGCAGCTTTCATGCTCCCAGTTCCTTACTCCTCTCTCCAGTACATACAGAGAGCTTAGCATTGTGTCAGTTACTGTCATCTTTCATAGTGTGTGCGTCAGCCATGAAAATAATGAAAATTCATTTTCTGTTCACCTTAATTTATCTTGGGGCATTTAACATACTTGGTATTTTTGTCTTATCAGTGGGAACGGATTGTGGATCTCATAGCTCAAAATACTTCTTTTTTTAGTGGTTTGTTCATCTGTAGGTAATCTTGCTACATAATTAAAAAGAATTTTCTGAGAAGTCCCATTAGAGTTGTTATTTTCTTTGTTTCACCTAATGCTTGTTGTGCAGAGGTGTAGTTCTCAATAAGAATTACTTTGTTTTTCCAGGTGTGTCATATAGTTTTGGGGCTACGACCCGCCACTCCAGAAGAGGAAGGACAGATTATTAGGTGTGTGTTTTGCTCAGAATCTTAAAATGGGGTTCAGAGTCACCTTTAAATTTTAATTTTAGAAAGAAGGACCGTAATTTTCCTGTTTCAACTAATACTTCATGTTGTTTGCTCTTTCTGAGCAGAGGCTGGTTAGAAAGGGAAAGCAGGTACGGCCTTCAACCAGGGCACAACTGGTTTCTTATCGCTATGCCGTGGTGGCACCAGTGGAAAGAATATGTCAAATATGTAAGTAGAATAATACTGTGCACTGAGTAAGTGATTTCTTTCTATTTCTGAATGTGCTGATAAAAAAAAAAAGGAGCAGGGAGCAAATGACTGCTTAACCAATAATGCTTGAAATTAAGCATCTCCTGTCTCTCAGAGGAAAATAATCGTTTTGCTGAATCATTGTCACACAGGGAGCTTTTCATTATAACTTCATTAAACTGTCACCTCTTTCTGTGCTTCGTTTCGTCATTTCTGCATGTCAAAATATTTTCTTGAATAAAAACATACTCTTACAATAGTGCTTCCTTTAAGTCTTTGATACTAAAGTTACCTCTTTTGGCTTTGTCTTTGCTTGGGCCCCAAGTACACACTGTGCATTTTCTGGACAAATAAAGGAGGGAATTGGTATAATTTGATTTATAGACAATGATGAAAAGTAGCGCAGAACCTGATGGTTATCAAAGGAGTCCTGCTCCAACCTTATGGTTACAGGGTGCTCTTTAATACCCTCCAACTAAAGTATTCAAGTTAAAGCATCACTATGAAGTTTAGAAAAGAAAGCCTATTTAATAAAATTTAATTGAGGTGGAGATTTTACACAAGTGAAATAAACTATTTCTCAGAAGAGTTTTATATAGTGATAAGTAATCATGTAAGTATTTGAGTTGTATAAATAGAAATAAAAAACTAATGCTTGCATTAACTAGCCGTGTAATTACAGTCATTCTTTGTGCACAATGAATTAGACAAATGACGGCTTAAACGCCTGAAATATGGGGTAATTTGATCCTTGTCCTGGTATAAGTCCTCAGGTGGCCACGTGGTTTCCTACCTCATCCTTCACACAAGAGCACGGGGCCGTTACTTACTCACTCTCTGCCTCCAGCAAAAAGGACACTCAGAATCTCTGAGAAAATGTAGAAATGATTGCTGTGATTCCAGCATACATTTTTGTCTTATTTTTATACTTTTAGCTTTACTGCACAAATTTGTTATTTGACAAGATACTGTGTTTAGCGATGTGGTAAAAAGGGGACAAGATAAAAGGAAATATCCCCTTTTTCCAGTGTTGTTACAGTGTGGTTCATTGCATGGATTTTCTTTTTTCCTCTCTAAGGATCAGTTAATTCCCTCCTCCTCCTGTTTTCTCATTCATTGCCTTTGTTGGGGCTGGTGCTGTAAATTGGGTAGCATTTTTCTCACATCATGTCTGTACTGAGCAGGCAAATGATGCTTCTGGAGGGATGTGCATTTATTTCTCCACCTTTATCTTGCCCAAGTGTGAGCCAGGTTGCCTTTGCAATGCTGCTTCTCCAAAGTCAAAAAACAAACAACCAAAACTTTGTTTCAAAACAAAGTAATGTTGCAGGTTTGAGGAAAGAATGCTGGTTTTTTTGTTGTTGTGCTCCTGCTTCTCATTAAACCATATGAAATTCAACAAGAACAAGTCCTCAAATATTTGTAGTCTGTAATTATAACTGTTTAAAAAGGTTGTCTTTTTATGTATGTAGATAAAGAAAATTCTGGTATTTCACAGTTTTTATCTTATGCAGAAGAGTTTATTCAATTGGTTTAACAATTCTGACTGTTTCTGTAGATTTTTCATCAGTAGGTGTAGAAAGTATATATTTTTTTTTCTATAAAGCTTGTTGTGATACGCAAAAGTTGCCCCACAGCTGTGAATTTTGGTGATTGATTTGGCTGATGCTGAATGTCTTTGGTATTGGCTTATAATTGACTTTTCTACTTGCCTACCAATTTTAGGATGCAAACCCTGTTGTGATAGAGCCTTCATCTGTCTTGAGTGGAGGTAAGAATTCACTCGTAGCTGCGGCAGCCAATGCTTCAGAACAGGGAGAAGACAAAATGGGAGGTCTTAATTACTTCAGTGCCACAGAAGAAAAGTTTTCAGATAATATTTCTACTGCATCAGAAGCCTCAGAGACTACTAGCAGCAGTAAGCACAACATCTTATTTCCTTGGAGGTTTAATGTAGAACAGGTTTTGAGAAAACCACATACTGCATGGATTCCTCCAGGCGGAAAGATAACGGAGTTTAGGTTGCAGAAGTGATCTACGGGTGGAAGTCGGTGAATTACTGGGATTTTTCTTTTAGTCTGTGGTGGATAGGGAGGAAACAGTCTTGTTTAAACAGCAGTTCATCTTTTATGCTGTGATTAATTTCCAGAATTGTTTTCAAGGTTGGTTTTTGTCCTATCATTTATTTTCTGAGTGGATTCCCCACCCCTCCCTTTACATGAAAATGTTTCTAGCTCATACCTGGTTGGGATTGGACTGTCCTTTGCAATGAAGTGACCTCAGCTCCTACAAAGAGGAAAGAAGCAGGAAAAGCAGACTTAAAGTTTTACAGGGCATGTGACCTAAATGAGTTTGTGCAGATTCGAGGAGCTATCTTTGTGAAAGGAGGAAAGCTTTTAGTGATGATTTTCAGTCAGTTCTTGTGAAAATTTGAGATTTTGGGGTTTTTTTCGTTATAAGACAGCTGAATGTTATGTCTGGTATTTTAATATCTGTGTCTTAAAAATGTAACTTCAATTTGAAGTAGATAAATTACTATGATGGTTTTTGGGGTGGAGGTTGGGGAATAGAGGAACAGCAGGGAGGGAGACAAGTTTTAGATAAAGGTTCTTTCCTTTTTCTAACTTGAAACTTAGATTTAGTGTTCTGCACAGCAAAAGGAGGTTCTATGAGAATAAAAATAAGTGCTGATTCAAGAGGAAGAAATCAAGGCAAGGAATTATTGCATATATATCCAGGTTTTTATGTAAGATTTTCAGGAGTTTGATATTCAAACGTTCAGACAACAGCAAATGCCAAATACATTTGCTTACACAAACCTGGTTAGGCTGTTTTCAGACCAGTATTTGTGTAAGTATCTCGTTTTTGGATCTCATAGATCCACTTTACCTTTTCTGAGAGCACTAGTAGGTTTGTCACTCGAGTTTGGAAGAGTTACATGTTGTACTGAAGCATGAAGGGCAGCAAACTTCTTCAACATTCTTTTTTAATCACACACACACACAAAAGACAATATAGCGGTTTACCTGTTTTACCTATGTTTTGGACTCATGAACTGAAATAGAAATTATATTTTTTTTTTCTCATATTCTGTAACAGATTCTCTTTACCCTGGCACACCAGGGACTGACGTGTGCTTTGCCAGGCAGCATAACACTTCAGACAATAATAACCAGTGTTTCCTTGGAAGCAATGGGAACACTTTGTTACAACTGAATCCTCAGAAACCAGGAGCTATTGATAACCAACCCCTCGTAACGCAGGAGCCAATGAAGGTGAGTGCATCTGAGTCATGTGAATGCAGGAAAAGTGTCTTTTTACTGTACTTGTATCACAGCTTTATACGTGTTTAGGTTTTTCAGTGAGTGTCGTAATTCTAAATTAACACTGCTCTGTCATAATAACAGAATTTGGGTTTCTTACTCTTATTTTAAGAGGAAAAAATCCTGTTTCTAAGGCTATTATTGAGTATTTTGTGCGAAGGGAAACATTCAAAATGTTCTTAAACAGCTTCACAAACCTTGTGAGTGAAAAAGGCATTTATGAAAACACAACTTTCAGCATTAACTCTAAAATATTTTAATAATTAAACACTTTTATTCAGTGTTTTCAATCTAAATATAAGAGCTTATTGCTATTGCATAAAACCAGAAAGTAGTTAATGAAATAGTAAACCAAACCTGACGGTTTTACCAGTATTTGTGCAAACAAAATGTAAAATACAGATGTGTTTTAAAGTACCATCAATAATGAGTATAGATTGGATTTCTCAAAGCAGTATCTGAAGTTGTTGGAGTAGGTGACACAAGAGAAATGTCACACAAATTTGATATTGGACAGGCTTTTAGAGCAATAATGAGTAGCAAAACTTGAGCATTAATTATTGTTACATTTAAATAGCATTTTTCAGTATGAAAAGCAGATGCTAATTGCTACTTAACAGGTTTTCAATAATTAAAAAGTGTTCTGTGTTCATGCACTGAATTTGTGGTAGCTATATACTATTTTTTTTCCACTTGAGATTTGACAAAATCCCTATTTGTTTCAAGGCTGCATCATTAACAATGGAGGGTGGAAGGTTAAAGCGATCTCCACAGCTGGTTGAAGGAAAGGACTACATAATGGTACCAGAACCAGTTTGGAGAGCACTTTACCATTGGTATGGGGCAAATCTCTCCTTGCCCAGGCCGGTAAGTTGTGATTATAGACATTGTTTACTTGCCATAACCACCCAGATAATGTAAACAACTCGGTGGGTCCAAGTTTCTGCCAGGGGCACAAGGTAATCTTTTATGGTTATCATCTCCCACGTCATCCAAAACGGATAGTCTAAATGAAGAGTCTTGAAGAGCAAGCTGGGAAAAAGCAGTCTCAAAAATGGACAGAGATAGAAAGTTGTAGATATTTATCAAGAGGTTTGGAGCACAAAGCCCAGGAGATATTGCAGCAGGACAGAAGTGCTGCTCAACTGACCGTGATTGCTAAAGCAGACAAAAGTAAACTAGAGATCAGTTTAAAAGACTTGGCATCAGAACAGTCATCTTTAAAAGCAAAGATAAATTTTCAGCTGGTCTGCAAAACCAATAAACTTAAAACTGGGACACCTGCAGCTTTGAAAATGCATTTCTTCTCTCTTACAATTTAACGATGAGGGACGAAGGTAACAATTGCTGTCCTTTGAGCTCAGTGTCATAGAAAACACAACACGCAAGATTTGGTGAAGATCTTAAAAGCAACAGGTGATCCCATTAAAGAAAACAGGCAAAGAATATTCTTTGTGAAAATGGTTGGACAGAAGCACTTCTGAGCTGTAGCTGCGTTCCTGAAAAGAATTAGCGTAAGAGCGTAACAGCTTTTGGTATGTAATACTGCCCAGACTGGTTGTTAGGCTTCTAGTCAAAGGTTTTTCAGTAAAGCACTTACCGTAACCAATTTGTCAAGAAATAGGTGTTAAAACTGAGTTGGCATCTACTGTGTAAGGTGAATCAGGGTGTTGCTGGTTAACCATGTGCAGTGCTAAAAGCAGGGACCAGTAACCTCACCCCGTTGGGCTCTTCACTTAATTCTTCAGATTTGATTTTTGTTGCAGGTAGTACCTATCGTGACCAGGTGAATGCCAGTTTTTATTTTGAGCAGATCACATATTCGAAATTAATATTTCTTTTCTGTCATTCTTCTCCTAGTATTATGATAATTACCTTTTCTTTTTTTCTAATGAGTAACTGAAAGTCTTACCGGTGAGGCACGTGATGGTCATTCTCATTCTTCAGTACAAAATCAGTTATGCTCCTCCAAACTTACGGAATGCTCATTTGTCAGCAAAAAAATCGTATGTAGTGAATTTTCACAGTTCTTATATTTGACACTAAGCAGACAAGCCAATGAATCGCAATAAAATTGTGAAATATCTTTACAAACAGCAGTGTTTCCATTGTGTGATAAAACGATGTATTTACAAATGGGTAATAGTGTGTTCTTATATCATCAATTATTTAATTGTAGTCACTTGAAGCCTTGCAATAAAGGTAACTAATTAGCAAGAGCCTATCAAACATAAGGTGGTATTTGTACTTGTTTTGTTAAAAGACAGGAAAAAAACTTGAACTGAAATTGACTCTTTGTAACTAACATTAGTGTTTTCTATATTAAAGCTGTAATAACTTTAATTGAAAATTAATTCTGGGCACAGTGCAGCTTGTATTGCAAAATACAATTTTCAAATATGAAAGTGCCATATATTAAATGGAATTGGGTAAGTGGACTAATAATGAGTCTGTGTTATCCCCAATGAGATTATTTTTTTTGGTTGCGGTTAAAACAGCAACAGTATTTCTGAAAGAGAAACAGTAAGTATATAGCAACAGCCATTGTTAAATCATATCATTTCCTCACAATCTATTGAGCTCTTTCTCTGTTTCTCTGGGTGTGATACTGCAAAACGATTAACAGGTAATAATCATTTGGAGCTAAGCTGGCATGACTTGAATTATTAATATTGAATTTATATAAAAAGTGGGCTGATGGTAGAGGCAAGAAAAATGGAAGCATTTTGGTCTGTTCACTCAGAGGCACTGGAAACTTTCTTGAGTTTCTGTTGAGTGTATTTATTCCACGTAGTGTTTGGGTTATTGTGTGTCAGGTGGGCTCCTGGAGGAGCTACACTTTAAAAAAAAAAGGAAGTGAGGGGATTTTTTGGATGGTAGCAATAGAGATTAAGTGGTTGGTGTCACAAATATCCGGTGTCACAAACGGGGGAGAATTAGCTGTATGATTTTTGAGGATTTGATCTCTTAGCCATTGTACTGGCAATTATTCTACAGTGAAAAATCACTGGCTCCTGTTACCCTCCTCCCACACCTTCTCCATGGAAACAAACACCTTTCAGGAGCCAGAAAAGGCCACATCTCTTTATACACAGCACAAACTAATGTGCTTGAGATTTTTGTGATAGAGTCATTAGAAAAAAAAAGGTTGACATTCAAAATGAGAGAACTTTAGTTTGGGTATTCTGTCTGAAAAAAAAAAAAAAAAAAGTATGTGTGAACTTTTAACGTTTTGGTCATTTTGACACTTAGTTACCTGAACACCTGAATTCTTGAAGACTGTTTGATTGCTCACAACCATTTATATGGGCACTTACAGTCCCAGGCTCCCACCCCGCAGCAGACACTATTATGTTGTTTCTTTCCAGAACATTTCATCACTATTGTTTTTATTGTAACTGAAGTTTAATCCCGTGGCACTTCAGTGTATTATATTGCTTCTCACAGCTTAAGCTGAGTGGTTTTCTTCTGCTTCACATGGGCACAAAAACAGCGAACATTCCTGACATTTATGTTTGTCTACGTTTGGGCAGATGCAGATAGCAAAATCTTCGTGGAAAGTGACCCAAAAGCTGCAAGTTGTATTCTGGGGCAATTTCAGATTTTTTCTGTCAACATCAAAATGCAACAAAATAATAAGTTTCAGTCTGTTCTTCCAATAGGAAAGTTTTAATTCAATCCTAAAGTTCGGATCAAATGTCTTATTCGGCACGTGTGTTTTTTCAATAGTTGTGAAACCTTTATATTGAAGTATACGGTGAGCAGAATTAATGAGTTCATTGTAAATTCACATACATTTCAGGGATTATAAAAATGTTCTTTCCATGGTGTTGTACGGGAAGGGATGCTCCGCTAAAGAAGGTGTTTGGTTTTGATAATCTGCATCTAATAAGCTTCCAAAAGTGCTTAGAAATCAGGAAATTAATATTCCTGTGGATATTTGCCTAAGAGCACATAAGAAGTTCAGAGGATTTCTCATCTCCTAGTAAAACATACTTTATTTTTTTAACCGTCTGCTTCATTAATTCCCATTCCCTTTGGGATTCCCTACACGTTTGGAACAGCAGCCTCTTAAAATGTGTCTTCACCCTCTTCACTAGGTGATCAAAAACAGCAAAACCAACGTGCCTGAGCTGGAGTTATTCCCTCGCTACCTGCTCTTCCTGAGGCAGCAGCCGGCCGCTCGCACGCAGCAGTCCAACATCTGGGTGAATATGGGTATGATGAGCCTGAGAATGTTTCCCCAGCATTTACCTAGAGGTAACTTAAGAATGCAGCAAGAACCCAAGCGCGCAGTTTCTAAGAGAGCGAGACCTGCAGCTGTAGGAGCTTTGCTGCCCCTCTGCTTGTACACCAGCTAATCAACCGGGAGGCGCAATCAGCGGTCGGTAATGATTTCAAGGCTTTCCCCCCCTCTCTTCTCTTGGAAGAAAGAGGCACGAGGGAGCGTTTTCATAGAATCATAGAATAGAATCATAGAATCGTCTGGGTTGGAAGGGACCTTTGAGATCATCTAATCCAACCATCAACATAACTCTGCTAAAAACCATCACTAAGCCATGTCTCTAAGCACTATGTCAACGCGTCTTTTAAATACCTCCAGGGATGGTGACTCTACCCCTTCCCTGAGCAGCCCACTCCAAGGCTTAATAACCCTTTTGGTGTCAAAATTTTTCGTAATATCCATTCTGAACCTCCCCTGGCGCAACTTGAGGCCATTTCTTCTTGTCCCATCGCCTGGGACTTGGGAGAAGAGACCGATCCCCACTCTCTACACCCTCCTTTCAGGGAGTTGTAGAGAGCGAGAAGGTCTCCCCTCAGCCTCCTTTTCTCCAGGCTGAACACCCCCAGCTCCCTCAGCCTCTCCTCATAAGACTTACTCTCCAGACCCCTCACCAGCTCCGTTGCCCTTCTCTGAACACGCTTCAGCCCTTCAGTGTCTTTTTTTTCTGGTAAGGGGCCCAAAATTGGACACAGCACTCGAGGTGAGGTCTCACCAGTGCCCAGGACAGGGGGATGGTCACCTCCCAGGTCCTACTCCCCACACTGTTCCTGACACAGGCCAGGATGCTGCTGGCCACCTTGGCCACCTGGGCACACTGCTGGCTCCTGTTCAGCCTACTCTAGACCAACACGCCCAGGTCCTTTTCTGCCAGGCAGCTCCAGCCACTCTGCCCCAAGCCTGGAGTGCTGCAGGGGGTTGGTGTGACCCAAGGGCAGGACCCAGCACTTGGCTGTTTCTTGCAATCAGTTCAGTTGCAAAGTTACTGCAAATAGAGTGGGGAGCAGAAAGTGAGAAGTGAGCAGGGCTCAAACTCAGCAACTCAGAAGGGCAGGACTGATAAATCCTGTCAGGAGTTAATTTTTACAGCTATAGAATAGATGAATCTGTTGGGAGTTGGAGGAGATGATCTCTAGAGGTCCCTTCCAACTCTGATAATTCCGTGATTCCTGTGCATTGGGGTGGGGGTGTGGATCTGATAGTACAGTGATATGATCAATTCACTCATTGTTCAGCCAACTGGTGCTGAGTTACTTGGGCAGCTACATTTTAATGGCCAAAACTATGTCGTACTTTTTAGAAAAGGATTGAATTAATGGAATTTGAAGACTGTTACTTGATGCAGTTGGGAGAGACGTCAGGAAATGTCAACATCCAACTGAAATACGTGCCATGATTGTGGCAGTGATGGTCACCACAAGATTGTACAAGTAATAGACTAAGAAAAATCTTTAGATGATAGCTTCACGTTTGAGCTGGAAAGTGCTGCAGATTTTATTCCCTGTTTGTGTGCACGCTTGCACACTTGCCTTGCACAAGAGGTTTGAAGAAGTACCTGATGCTCACACACGTGTGCGTTTGGATACCCACAGATCCACATGTGCATCCACAGTAACAAATGTCCAGAAATGGGCTCACTTGACCACTGATAATAAAATCCTTCAGCCTTGCTGGTGTTGGCCCGCATTTCAAAATCTCATGCAGATGCTCAATTTTTCACTGCTTTGGTCGGATCTCAAACTGAGTGTGTGGATAGTGGCTGCCTGCTTGATCCAGTGCCGCTACAGAAACTGCCTGCTGCCCAAATTCATATTTCCTACTTGACCTAATAAAATGGAAACTGCTTTGTTTGGACATCCTAAAATGCCCAAATTCAAATAAAGAGAATCTTCTGACGTGCCAAATTTGATCTTGATTTGGAATTATTTTGCTCTGCACTAATTTATTTGTCCAATCAGTTATTAATCTTTTTGAGTTTTCAGATGTGCTTTCTTGCTGTAATCTTACAACTAATCCTCTGATCCCTAATCTCAGTAAATGCTTTATTGTGTTCTTTAAAAAAAATAATAATGAGTACTTTGCTTGGTATACTGAAGCAAAACTGATGCTTTACTGACTTCTAAGATGATTATGGTATATTTTTACACCCTTGTCAAATTGCACGTAATATTGCATCTTTTCATATGGTACTGTTTACTTTATTTTAATCTTTTGACAGTGAAAGTAGAACAATGTCACTTGTGGTTACTTAAGTGATGCAGTTGCCTGGTTGTGTCTGGCTGTATAATAAAAGCTTCTCATGAATACGTTTCAGGCCTGTCTCTGTGAGGAGCAGGGAATTTCCTGAGTTTCAACTAAAGAAGCTCAAAAAATAAAGCCCGTAAAGCTGGTCTCATCTCTTTCAAACTGAGCTTGTGCAAATGTTTGATTTAAAGATGAGCTCCTATTAGCAAAACCAGCAGCAGCCTCGACTGATGGAATGAGTTCATGTTGCAAACATGAGATTGTTGAGAAATTCTGGTGAAAATCCTAGACACCTTCACGGAACAAGTTTTGAGGAATTCAGTTACTTGGAGTCGTTTTATTGTGCAACTGCCAGACTGATCTCATCTTCACAAAGCACATTCATCTCCGTAGAAGAACCAGAGCAAAGTTACGATACTTCCAGGACAGCCAGACTGATATTTTATTGTGCTCTCAAAAAGAAAATTATCATGAATATTTGAAGTATTTTATTTTGAAATTTACCATTGTCTCTGATACACTGTCTTTAAGAGAAAAAAAATAGTCCAGTCTTTTAAAACTACTTTTAAATTAATGTATTTCCTATGGGAATCTTGAGGGAGCGATTTTCTAATAGGTTTTGGTAAGAAGGGAAGTAAATTTATCTGCTTTTTGATAGCAAGTTTGTCTTCCCAAAGGGTTAGTAACAGCGAGTTTTCAATCTGACTCATTGTTTTATCCATAAACAAAAAGAATAGAACTGGGTGTACTTTTTTTTGCAAAAAACTTATAGCGTATGTAGCGTGTAAGTTGTTATTGATCTGATTTTGGTTGGCCGATGGGTATATACATTATCTTTTGTCCTTTTCTTATGATTGTGAATCCAGGGAATGTACCTTCACCAAATGCTCCTTTAAAAAGAGTGTTGGCTTACACCGGCTGCTTCAGTCGAATGCAGACAATTAAAGAGATACACGAATATCTCTCCCAGAGGCTACGTATAAAAGAAGAAGATATGCGCCTCTGGCTGTACAATAGTGAGGTAATGTCCGTTTTTCTTCTTTTTTTTATCAGCTATTTGATATTGCATATCTTATTCTTTCCTAGAAACTATTTAATAAACAGGCACAGAAAAAAAAAAACCCCTAAATAGCGGCCATAGGTTTCTTTGCAATTGAGCCTCCCAGGTTGGGAAACTCTTGCCACGTATTTTTTAGGTTTTTTTTGTGCACGCCAAGCAGTGAAGTTTAGATTTTGGTATTAACGATCCAACAAACTTACCCTTGGTTTCCCTGGTAGCCTGATAAACATTAAATTATCCAATGCTATATTTAAAAATTGGCAATTGATTGACCTATTAAAAGGCTTAATATGAAGTTTCACAGAGTCTGTTTTAAATGGAAAAGAAAATATGTTCTTTCATTGACACGCATGATGCTGTAGGTGTCTGTTGGCACAGAAGCCAGCAGCCATCCAGGATCTTTTTCAAAAGTGTATGTGAACAAATCACAGCGAACAAGCGGAATATATTCCTCCTAATTATTCAGTGCCTGTAATTCTCTCATTTTAAAGAAATACCACATGAAATTTAAAGCACTGAACTAGATGCTTCTGGAGATCAGTGAACTACTGTATTTAATTTATGTAGGTAGGAAACTGGTGCTCTCATTCTTGGGAAGAAATTGGTAATACTGTTTTAATTTAATTGTTTTGAGAGTAAAATATCCTCAGAGAATTTCAAACCTAGAATTGATAACCATATGAGGTATTTTTTCTCCTGCAGAACTATCTTACCTTGCTGGATGATGAAGATCACAGACTGGAGTATCTTAAGATCCAAGATGAGCAGCATTTAGTAATAGAAGGTATGAAAAAGGCCTGTAATTGGTTTACACACTAAAAAAGAATAGTTTTATGTGAGTATATATATGGTTAATAAATGGTATGTAGTACCCATTTCTGTAATTGCCTGAACTACACAAATATGTAGGCCTACTACCCAAATACATTTTTTTTAAAAATGAGAAGGAAGAATATGTGTAAATAGGTGTCTGTCTCTATATATGTATATATTAAAAAAAAACCACAGGAAGAAATATCTAATCTTCAAATAATCCACTGTCCCTGCAGTAATAACTAAAATACCAGAGATTTAACAGAAGCAGTGTGAGGCATCTGAGGGTTTTTCATTATCTGATTTTTCTTTCACTAATTTTCCAAGAGTTTAGGTTATGGTATTTGCCTGGACATATTTGTGGTCACAAAGCAAAAGTGGAAGAAAACTGCATGTTTCAGTCCAGGTCAGGTTCATTTCTAAGATTTTCATTACAAGCTGTTTTTATTTTCACATCTGGAGAGAACTGCTTGGCCTTGCCTGCTCGACTGACTCTCCTCGTGGCAAAAAGGTGTCATAAACGATCTCAGCCTTTCTTCTTTCAGTTTGTCCCTTGTGTGTCCTCCTGCTCTCGGTCACAAATATGTTACACCTTTCTTAAAGGTATAAGGTTGCACAGATCAGCTGAATTTTCAACTAAGTTGACCTTTTTGGCTAATTTCTTAATGAGAGAAACAGAAGTGTACATAGTTGATCCACTCCACTCTTGTCCTTGCATCACAGATGCTTTGTAGAAACCTGGGTCTCGCATTGTGTTAGATGGACTCATCCTTTTTGCCTCTTGGCTCAACTTGTATTTAATCAGTTTAAAATTGGCAGAGTGGCTGATGAAGTTCACTGTATCTGCATTAATCACTAGAGACAGGAGAAGAAATGGGAATTTATTGGTAGAGGGGAGAGGGACTGCACCTTGCTGTGTCAGATGAAACAGAGCCCCGAGGCTTTAGTTCAATAAACAAACTGGTGTGAAAAATAACTCCCTCTTTTCAGCCAGCCCCGTTCCTCAAGCCAGTTTGCTGTTTGGCTGGTGCAAGAGAGAGGCTGAACAGGAGTCCTGTGGGGAGTTATTGGTAAAACCAGTTTAGAAAAGCTTGTGGGGTTTTATCCCACTTTATCCTGAAATACATGTAATTTGTCCTTATTTCAAAATGCACTTGAATTTTTTATTGTATATATTAGTGATTGCTCATGAAGTGAACAGATTTTTTTGAACTGGGGGATCCTTATTAAGTATTAATAAGTACTGAAAAAAAGTACAGGAAAGAAATCTCAAGGATGCGTTCTAAAGATGTCACTTGTGTGGTTGGAGTGATGCCAGTATTTGAAGGATTTCCCATAATGATTGGAAACATTGAAATGAAAACTATCACACATAATAACTATAAACAAGCAAATTTCTAATCTCAATTAACTGTTAGAGAATTTTAATGAAACCTCTTCAAGTTGTATAAGCTTTCTGGATTAAGTAATGAACAATTTAAAAAAAAAACAACCCTTGTACCATATCTCTTTCTAGTTCGAAACAAAGACATGAGCTGGCCAGAAGAGATGTCTTTTATAGCGAACAGCAGTAAAATAGACAGACATAAAGGTAAGTGTTTCAGCACAGTAATTGTGTTATGTTGAAAAGCAAAATCCAAGAGGCCTATTATGTTGAAAGAATTCTTTTTAATATAAGTGCTCTTATCATTGACAGAGGCCTTTTATGCCTGTGCTGCTTTGCTTGTTCTTTCTGTTTTACTAAATTAAGTGCTGGAAAAGTGGGAGGGTGGGATGTACAGATAAATTTGTAGCTGTTCAGATGCAGCAGTAGCAAACAGGTCATAGCAGTGTCTGGATTTTGTGTTTATTGGGGTTTTTTTAAGGTAAAGAATAGTTAAGGTTTTAACAAAGTAATTTCAGTCCCATAAATTTCAGTCCCATAATTATTTACCTGCAAATAGTTTGTGTGGATTGTACTGATGTCTGTGGTGGATCAGATCCAATAAAATACCTCAACTGCTGTTAACTGAAGTGAGGTGGAAAGAGCGGGTGTTTTGAACAAGCTGTTCTGGTGCATCTCTGGGAGCTCTGGTCTCGTATTTGGGAACAGGTTAAATTGGTTACTGTGGAATGGTCGTATTCTTGATTTCACTGATACACCATTCTGAGTTTTTCACAACTGCACAATAATTCTGTTTTCTCGATCTCAGTTCCTACTGAGAAAGGTGCTACTGGACTGAGCAATCTGGGCAACACGTGCTTCATGAACTCCAGCATCCAGTGTGTCAGTAACACGCAGCCTCTGACGCGCTATTTCATCTCAGGAAGACATCTTTATGAACTTAACAGGTAATTTTCTGTTTGAGACCACTGGCGTTTTAGATGCTGTAACATTTCTTTAAGATGAGTTTCAGCTTTCAGAAATAGACAGTATGAATAAATCCTTTTAGCTTCAGTGTGAACCAGCTCTACAGCAGGTACTAGATCAGGTAGTTGAAAGTATAACCTCTTTTAAAACAGTTCAGCAAGAAGCCTTTGCACTCCCTTGTTCATCCCCGTGCTTGAACTTCGTTGAAATTTTAGTATGCTATTAATTACTTTATGATTTCTAGGACAAATCCAATAGGAATGAAAGGACACATGGCCAAGTGCTATGGGGATTTGGTGCAGGAGTTGTGGAGTGGAACTCAGAAGAATATAGCACCGTTGAAGCTGCGGGTAAGTCTGTGGTGTGTTATTTAAAGGTAGAAGGCAAGAGTTTCTTTGAATAGCAGAAAACTTTCAATGCATCTTTTCCTGATGTTACCTGTATTATGATGGTTCTGGGACTCAAATCAGGATCTCCCCTGGAGAAAGGGAAACTTGGGCATATATTTCATGTGTTAAAAGGTGACTGGGAAGCCAGTGACCATACCCTGGGCAGTCGGTCATTCTGTCATCACGTGTGTTACTCCAAACTGGTCCCAGAATTTGCTTTCTGGCCTGTAGGGATGCAGGGGAGGTGTTGGGGAAGGGGCTGCAGGGGCAGGGTGCACATCTGGAGGAGGCCAGGTGGAGCAGCTTTTTGTGGAATATAATCATGGTTCAGTGGCTGTAAGGTCAAAGGAGTTACTCAATATGAATCAGAGGTTCTGGTGTAAGAAGAGACTTTTTATAATCCTTGTTAGGGTCAAAAGATAATGTATTTGCCTGCAAATGGATTTATTCTGAAAGCACAGGGGGTTATCTTTAACCCTTGGCAACTGAATTTGTACTTATTGACAGCATGCGTCTTGTCTACAATATTTTGATTTATCGTCAGAACTTTTGTTACATTGATGTTAAATAACTTTCTGTCTTTTTTCATAGTGGACAATAGCAAAATATGCTCCAAGATTTAACGGCTTTCAACAGCAAGACTCACAGGAACTTCTGGCATTTCTTTTGGATGGTCTTCATGAGGATTTGAACAGAGTTCATGATAAGCCATATGTTGAGCTGAAAGACAGCGATGGTCGGCCAGACTGGGAAGTAGCAGCAGAGGTACAGGATGGTCTCATTGGGTTTTTTTTCCTTATAGAACTAAGCTGCTGAGTTGTTGGTGAGACTGTCTGTGGCAATACTCCTCCAGGACTGGACTACCTGTTAGAACTTTTGTTAGATCTGTGATTTAAGGAGCCAAGTTCACCTTTGAACTGAAAATGAGTTTTAAGTACTATAATAAAGGTGTAAAGATGATACTTCACAACCATTTTGAACAGCTCCTCAGAATTATGGAATATTGCAGTTTTTCAAGATATCTGATGATCCTTTCTGAAGTACTTTAAATGATGTCATACCTTGATTATTGTGTTAATTGAAGTAACCTTTCTTTACTCGGGTTGAAACTAAATGCTTCCTATTTATTTGAAATTGGTAAACAACTTCTGTGGAAATAATTTGACTTCCATAGGCCAATGAAACTTTGGAGGCCTTCCAGCATATCCTCTTTGCTGTGGTTGAAGCAAGGAGTTTTCAGTTTCTAACTCTGTATTGTTGGTTTTTTTTACTTCATTTTAGGCCTGGGAAAACCATCTGAGAAGAAACAGATCCATTGTTGTAGATTTATTTCATGGGCAGCTGAAGTCACAAGTAAAATGTAAAACTTGTGGACATATAAGTGTTAGATTTGACCCTTTTAATTTTTTGTCCTTGCCTTTGCCGATGGATAGCTACATGCACCTAGAAATTACAGGTGAGTGGTTGGGTTTATCTCCATATAAACTTGTCATTGCTCAAATAAAAATTGTATATGTGGGACAGCTATTAAACATCCAGATTTTGTGTTAGCACTTATATTTAAAAATAGTATAACCATTTTAATATAATAGAGTACAAAAATTTTCTTTGGAATGCAATTAAGCTGAAATAAAATCTTTAAAAACAGAGCATAGATGGCCCATTTTCAGTCTTGACTAAAGGACTTAGTACAAAAACATATAAAATGGAGATTCTGGGACCTTTCCTTCTGGTCCATGTGTTGTGGAGGGTGTCCTGAATCTGCCTGGAGCCAAAGAGAAGGCTGGGTGGAGTGTACAGGCAGAAAATACTGTATGGGACATGAGCTGTACTATGAAGGACCCATGTATTGTTGGAAAAGAGGCAAAAGGAAATATGATTTAAAAGTGGTATTGTTGGAAAAGAGGCAAAAGGAAATATGATTTAAAAGTGGAACAAATCTTGAAACCATTTTCTACTGCTTATGCAGCAAGAGATTTTCTGACTCTTGTTTGCAGACCTTGAAAATGGTAAGACAGGTAAAGAAAAATAATCATATCTCCAAATGGGGAAAAAATACTTTCAAATACATAAGTAGCTGTAGTGTATTATTCTTATTAAAACTTTCCTCATTTGCTGACCAGTGTGTTTCTTTTCCTCTTTAAAGTAATTAAATTAGATGGTACTACTCCAGTTCGATATGGCCTGAGATTGAACATGGATGAGAAGTACACAGGCTTGAAAAAACAGTTAAGTGAGCTCTGTGGGCTGAAACCAGAACAGATCCTACTTGCAGAAGTTCATAGCTCCAATATAAAGGTAAGAAGAAAAAGAATTAATCATTGCTTCAACATACACTTGGTATTTTTGTTGGTTATTTGTGTACGTTGCAGTGCTGCTTTGTTCTTTTTGACATTAAGCTTTGCTTACAAGAACTGTGAAATAATGTAACTAAAAGTATGATAAGAAACTCAGCTTAGTTACAGTTTCATTTTGTTCTTAAATTGTAATTTGGCTTCCTTTAAATAGATTTAAAATCAAAGTAAACTGAACCAAAATAAACCACTTGTAAACAAAATTAATAGTGAAATAGAAGCTTGCAGAAGTTTAATTGAATTGATTACTAATGATATTTTTAGGAAAAAAAAAAGGATAAAATCATCTTGAGGTAATAAATCTCAAGTTAGAGTGCTCTGATGAGTTTAAACACTGTCAAGACGTTGGAGGCATAAGTAATGACTGGCTTAGTTCTATATACTGTGCATGTATACGTGTATATATATAATTTTTTTTGCTGTCATTGAATAGGATTAGAATTGGGTGCTCTCAGTCTGTTTAGAGAACCATTAATACCTCTCAGGTCTTGCTTCTTTCTTTATTTTCTGGAAAGATGTAAGGAGGTAGATGGGAGGGAGAGATGAGCTGACAGATAAACTGTTTGCCAAAGAACAAAGCATGTGGAGTCACAGACAGAAGTATATAAATGCCTGACTAACTTTCCCTTTCTTATGAAGAACTTTCCTCAAGACAACCAGAAAGTCCGGTTATCAGTGAGTGGGTTTTTGTGTGCATTTGAAATACCAATTCCAGGATCCCCTACATCAGCATCAAGTCCTGTGCAGACAGGTAAAAGAAAACATATTTGTTTTCCTCTTCAGTTAAAATGCACAGTGTTTAGGTGCTGGAGAAATCCAGGAGAACACCTTGCTTCTTGGTAATAAGTAAACAGTGAGGACTAAAGACAAATAAGTTGAGGTCTGATCCACAGAGAAGCTGTGAGCAGTCTCAGCATCTACTGATGGCCTGTGGTCCTTTTAGGAATGATGCCCAAGATAGGGTTTATTTCAGTTAAAAACACAAGAAATACACAAAATATTACTTGTGGGTTGGCTCTAAGGCAGGACGCATAAAGGATTGGAAGCATGGTGTTGGGTTTTGGTTTTATTGTTTGAAGTTTCATATACGGGTTGTAAACACCTCTGTTATTCCTTGCTGTTGCATCGTGGGCAAATAAAAGGTTGGATGTTGGTCTTAAGGAGAGTAGAAGGTATTTCATAAAACACATTGAGCAGATTGGAAAGGATAAAAATCTCGTGCTCGGTTCCGGTGGCTGTAGATCATTGAGAATGCAATTGTCTGTCTACAGAGGTCTCGACTGGGCCATCAGCTAATGGAGCCCCCAACATAATGATGAACGGGGACCTTCCTAAGCCAACCCTCATCCCAAACGGGATGCCAAATACTGTAGTGCCATGTGGGACGGAGCGCACCCTTCCCAGCTGGACTCTCAACGGTCACGTGCCATCGCTCTCCGACAGTCCCTGCACAGGGTATATAATCGCAGTCCACAGAAAAATGGTTAGTAGATTCTGCATTTGTTATAAATTCTTCATGTAACCCACTTTGAGGGAGAGTCAGCAAGGATTTTTTAATGTCCACATAATAAATTAATCTTTATTTCTTTAGAAGCGGGATCATGAATACATTTCTCTCTTAAGCAAGCGCCAAGTTCTACAAAAACACAACTCTTGTAAATTTAAATCATAATCTCTAATGTTGGTGTATTTTTCTTCCCTTAGTGCTGGCATGCTTCCCAGTTCTAAAATGCTGAGATGCACACTTGGGCATTCACTACCTCCCTGATTAAATGTTCCAGTTTCTTTGAGCAGAAAAAATTCTAATTAAAGGAGCTACTAGAAATACATTTTTTTTCCCATTATGTGGAAAAGCCTTATTTCCTATATGGAAACAGAGTGAAGACGTATAGCGCATTCCTGGGTTGTTCTGTTTGCACGAACTGCTCTGTAAAAGCGTCTGTAATTACATGGAACTCTAAATGTCAAAGCCTGGTGACTGAGCACCTCAAATCACCGCGCGTTCGGTGCGCGCCGTGTCCAGGCTGTGGAGTCTGTTGATGTTTGGAGCCTGGTGGATGTGGGCCAGGAGAGCCTTTAACTCTGCATGAGGCTTTTTTGCTTTATTCTCTCAAGTAGAGGCCACTAACCACTGTCATTGCTGTCACCTGATCCAGGTTTTGCAGAATCTCGTAGGTGATCAGTATCAAGCTTTTGAGCCATGACAAGCTGCTGGTTTTACAGTTTAAAAAACAGGAAAAGTGGTTGTGGAAGCTATTCCAAGAATCCATGCTTGTTGTTGTCAAAAATCTTATCAATGGAAAGAGTTAATTATATAAAACTTACGCAGTGGAGTAGCCACTTGCTGTACCTCAGTGTCATTAAGTCAACACATGAAATCTTTCTTATAAATGGGAGACGTAGCACGAAGGTGAGTTTGTCCTCCTGGGATAAGTTGTGTAGGACTCTGTAGTGTCTTCTTTAGACACAAAGGTTTTCTTTCTGTAGCAAACGTAAGCTTGCCTAGTGTAAAGGTCATTTTGGGACAGGTATGAGGTACCTGTCTGCATTACAGTCTTACTATGTGGTGGGAAAAGTAAGAAATACATGTCATATGAAATATCAAATATTGTACATGGTTGAAATACAGATTCATGCCAATGGGGTTTAATGCCTGAGTAATGTTGCCATATGATAGCATAAAATGCAAAAAATTTTCAGGCAATTTCAGTGATCAAAATTTACAGCATTTAATACTGAAAAATGGCTGAAATTGAGTATTTTTAATCAAATTAATGGTTTATTTTAATTGCCAAAGCCTGAAATAAGTCACAAGGTCAGCATCCTGTAATTGCGGTACCGTGAGTTAATGCATACTTGTATCTGAGTCATTCTTTTATTTCACACACAGATGCGGACAGAATTATATTTTCTGTCATCTCAGAAGAATCGTCCCAGTCTCTTTGGAATGCCACTAATTGTTCCCTGTACGGTTCATACACGGAAAAAAGACCTGTATGATGCGGTTTGGATCCAGGTTTCCAGACTGGCCAGCCCTCTCCCACCCCAGGAAGCCAGTAACCATGCCCAGGACTGGTGAGGCTGGCATCTCACTCCTTGAATGGCATAAAACCGTGGCATAGACTTCCTTACGCGATTTAAAACTCTATTAACCTTCATCTTTGTCATTTTGATTTCTCATAATACCTCTCTTGAATGAACATCTGCTTTTTCATGTATAATTAAGCCTCAAATGTCAACAACTTTGGGGGGGGTTTAACCCCAAATGCTTTCTGCCTGCAGATTCCACTTAGTGGGTTATTTTTGTAAGAAGTCATTTTAGAGTCCGGTGATTTAATAATGGCAATAATTAAAAATAAATTCTAGTCCTTTTTAATACAGTTAAATGTGTTCTACCTTCTAGCTTCACTTAAAGGTTGGCTCTGCACTAGTTGGTTGATTGGGTTTCATCCATTGATTGATAATTAATTATATCTGACAAATTTAGGCGATGTAAAAGTGGGTCTTGTTTAAATAGCTTAATCTGATCAAAATTATAGGTCTGGTGGGGGTTTTGTGGTGGTTTTTAAAGTGAACAACCACAGTAAGGAAGGTAGCTGGTGATCTGAACGAGTGCTTGTGTCTCACGCTGCGTTCTCTCCATGGCAGTGACGACAGCATGGGCTATCAGTACCCCTTCACCCTCAGGGTGGTTCAGAAGGATGGAAACTCTTGTGCGTGGTGTCCGTGGTACAGGTAAATTGTCCTTTCGAGATTTAAGGAAGGGAGTCACTCCAGCAGAAATGGAATTTATGGTAACACGTTTTTGATACGTTTCAGACTTCAGAGGTAATATCAAACAGTAAGAATCCAGAATCTGATTGAACCCAAGCCCTCACATGGCAGACAGTCAGTGTAGAACAGCTTTTATGCCTTGGAGAGCTGAAAGCTCTGCTGACACAGAAACTGGAAATCAGGAGACAGACATGACAATATCAAAAAACTCTTAACCTCCTTCAGTATTCTGTGTGTGTATAAATGCAGGCACACATATATGTTTATTTGTGGGGGTTTTCATACAAACCCAAATTTTTAGATGCAAATCATCTACCCTGGCTTGTTCCTGTGCCATTTTAAGGGTAAGAACTAAAGTGGACAATAAGAAATTCCCCCTGGATGCACACTTGGAATTTGCCCTGAACAAAGGGATGCTAATGAAAATTTCAGACCCTTTCTGGAAGGTATTCAGGCAGTATACTCATTTTTTAAAAAAGTCTTTTAAAGCTGGATAGATGAAGTCCATTAGCTGTCATGTTGTAAAATACTTGTGGAGACAAAGCATTGTGGGTTTTTGGTGTCGCAGATAGGTTTGGGCAGCATCATATGCAGGTAGATGGTTGAGTTCACCCAATTGCTTCAGTTTCTCATCTCTATTAAAGTTTGTAGTAAAATAGCAAACTGACACTGATTATTGTTTTATAAAAATATCTCTCTTCTACACTGAAGGCAAGGCCTGAAACCTTGAGGGTGCTGATGTTACAAGATAAGGGGCAGAACTGGAATGTGAAGTGACGTAAAACTAAGTTATTGGACAGTTTGCTTACCACATCTAACATTTTGATTTAGATTTTGCCGCGGCTGTAAAATTGAATGCACGGAAGACAGAGCTTGTGTTGGGAACGCTTACATTGCTGTAGACTGGGATCCGACAGCACTCCATCTGCGCTACCAGACGTCGCAAGAAAGGGTAAAATATCAAAATATCAACACAAACCCTCTGTTGTTTGCTGATAGCTCTGAGGCACAACCCATTTCACCTTTTTTTTTTTTTTTTTTTAAATTTGGTGCTGCTTGTGTCCATTTTCTGTTAAACTAAAGTCATTAATTATTGAACAGTATATTCTGGATAAATTAATGACTTAATGTTAGACCTCTTACATGACCGTAACGTGGAAGGGAAGCTTTTAAGAAACGACAGCAGTGCATTTTCTGTCTGTTGTGAGTTGCTTTTGATCTGGCCTCCACAATCTATTACAGAATATGTAATTCCTCATTGAGTCAACAAAACATATCTAAAGGTAAGCCTGTAGCTGAGTTAATCTAGAATAGCTGTTCAAACCTGTGAGCTGAATCTATAAACTTGTGCTTTATGGATAATTTTTAAGCAGAACCCAAGAATAAGGACAGTGCATTATTTGTGTATCTGCCTCTTCATAATTGAAATATGATTTCTGCTAAAACTCAGCGCATCTAGTTCTTATCTTTAATCCTAAATAATTATATGATGTTATTTGCACGATACTGTGACTAGAGCCTTCCTCTGAGCGGTGTGTGTGTGTTTCCAAGTCAGATACAATTTTCTCTCACTTCAGATTGTAGAAGAACATGAAAGCGTTGAACAAAGCCGGCGAGCTCAAGCGGAGCCCATCAATCTGGATAGTTGTCTTAGAGCCTTCACCAGTGAGGAAGAGCTGGGGGAGGATGAGATGTACTACTGTTCCAAATGCAAGACACATTGCTTGGCCACCAAAAAACTGGATCTTTGGAGACTTCCCCCTATTTTGGTATGTTCTTGTGTCATTTTTCCTGCAGCAACAAAACCAAAGTACATTGATCACAAATTTCAATGTCTCCTTGAGCTGAGTAAGAAGATTTGCTTCTCTTCATGGTCTCAGGAGGGACATCGACTTAGTTTGCTTCATGTGTTTCTGTAACACAGGCAAATAAAACAAATGTCAAATCCTTTTGAACTTTTTTAGCTGATACATTGCAGGAAATGGTGGTGTTTTGCGTTCAGTGTCATCTGTTCTGACACAGAATTCACGCTTAGCCAGTCTTTCCGGTAACGTGATCTTTTGTCTCGTTGTGCAACACCTGCATTTGTCGCTTTTCAAATTTATTAGATTATTCAGAACACACAGCACTGATCATGGAATTGAAGCAACCTTTTTCCATCATTTCCCTATGAAAACGTTAGTTCCAAATTTTACCAGCCTGATCCCAAAATCCTAATTGTCACATTACAGCACTGTTAGTATTTATATTTGTATATAATAAAATGCATATGTTTGGGGGAAAAATTACTTCTAACCAGTGAAATTACTCACTGCAGTGTCATTGTCCTCCTTTAATTTTCTTAAACGTGTTTCTTTTTAGATCATTCACCTGAAAAGATTTCAGTTCGTTAATGGCCGCTGGATAAAATCTCAGAAAATTGTGAAATTCCCCAGAGAAAATTTTGACCCAAGTGCCTTTCTGGTACAAAGGGATCCAAGTCATTTTCAGAGGAAGCAGCTGACGCTGCAGAGCGACAGCCTTCCCGAGCCACGGGCTCTCCAGGGCGAGTCAAGGAAAATCGACCTGCAGATCACGTACACACCGGGAGAAGGCGATACACTGAACAGGAGTCCCTCCTCCCTTAACACTACTGTCTTGAATAATATCAAAGGTAGGTAATAATTAGGGGAAATTTCAGTCAATAGTGATATTTGGAGGAGGGGGGAAATAATTTATATTATCAACAAAATGTCAGTGTTTCTTTGGCCAAAGAAACATTTATTTTGCGTTTATTTCATTTATTTTGAAACACTAATTTCTTCTGTTGTTTGCCTGGAAAGCTTAGTGAAGCTTTACGATAAAACTAAAAAGACAAAAAGTTACTTGGTGACAACAGATATTGGCACTGTCTGCTTGTGTAGCTGGGCTGGGTTTAGAGTGAGGAATGTGCCCCTGCATAAAATGGTTAAATTTCAGTTTATAGGTGTATGCATGTGCAAAGGTAGCTTTACTTTTATATACTACTCATTTATTGCAGTGAAACAGTATTTTTTTTAAAAAATCTACACTATATGTTTACTTATCTTAGTAGTCCACATGTTTTCTCTTTTAGCATCTCCATCTTTGGGAAGGAAAAGTGGAACCAGCTGCCCTTCAAGTAAAAACAGTAGCCCAAATAGTAGCCCAAGGACTTTAGGAAGAGGTAAAGGGCGTCTGCGGCTACCGCAACTGGGTAAAAACAAACTGTCAAATAGCAAAGAAAATTTGGATGCAAGTAAAGAGAACGGTACTGAGCAGGACCAGAGACTGACTTCTGATCAAGGTGATGGTCTTACGAGAGGACAGATGTTGGGTGGCAGCCAGAGTGACCTGGACACTGCTCAGGACAGCGAGGTGACTCTGGCCAACGGGTACATCTGTGAGCAGAACGCCTATAGCAATGGCAGTATCAACGGCCAAATCGATAACCACAGTGAGGATGATATAACAGATGACCAAAGAGAAGAAGTATGTGTTAACCCTATTTACAATCTATATGCAATTTCGGTAAGTTGACTTTTTATGCAAGTAAACAGTCTTGATTTGGCATTGTTTTCACTAAATGCATTTACTCTGTTGTTTTCATTACAAAAAGTAGGGACCTATCAAGGAGAACAAAGTAGAGCTGTTGTCAGCAAAATAAATTTGCCATAAAACTGAGTACAACTGAAAAGTACATCTCTGCATAATGTATGTTCTGCTTGAGTGTATAAGCTTAGTCAGCTCCAGGTGGATAGATTGTCATCAGCCATAGTCACTCACTGAAAAATCATGAATTTGTGAATCATTTATTCTGTGAATTCTGCAGTTTGATGATTGATCCAGAGTTTTTCTTCCTTGTTTTCTTCAGTGCCATTCAGGAATTATGGGAGGGGGTCATTATGTCACTTATGCCAAAAACCCGAACAACAAGTGGTACTGCTACAACGACAGCAGCTGTAAGGTAAACCATTTAGTTTTGTAGCAAATAATTTTCATCTTGGTTACCCAGAGCCAAAGAGATGTACATTTGGTGAGAACTGTTCTTTGAAAACATGAGCATCTCAAAAGTTGCATCGGATAAATATTAAAGTCATTAACTGAAGCTGTACATGGGATTTTTTTCAGGTTAACATCTGTTTGTCAGCTGCTACCATGGTTAAGGAAAGATGCTTTTTTTATACAAAGATGGAAAATTTACTAAAAATGGAAGTCTAAGAATATTTTTTCATGATGCTAACAGTTTTGTAGTCAATTACTGAATAATCAAGTTCAAAGGTTTCTAAGTATTTGCATTTATCACTCTAAAATGTGTCATACTTTTTAAGTGAATAATGGAGCCTCTTAACTGTAACAAGGGAGACAGAAAATGCGATTCTTCTTGTAAATGGCCAGTTAAAAATACTGTTTCTAGGGAAATTGTGTGTGTTTTAAGTTTGGTGAAATAACACAATTGTCCCATTGCACCCTGTCCACCACGTTTTTCTCTTTCTCAGGAATTGCATCCCGATGAGATCGACACTGACTCTGCCTACATTCTCTTCTACGAGCAGCAGGGGGTGGACTATGCACAATTTCTGCCAAAGATAGACGGCAAAAAGATGGCAGACACAAGCAGCATGGATGAGGATTTTGAGTCGGATTATAAGAAATACTGTGTTTTACAGTAAGCAGGTGATCTTCCACCGACTGTTCTGAGAACGGGAGGGAAAACACCCTGAGACTTACATTTGGCGAAAATGTTCTTGAAACAGATAACTTCAGTGTAGTTATTGTTCCCTGTGACCTGAAAGCACAAAAAGAAAACCCTAATTAAATAACAGTTAATATAAAGATAGTATTGTTTTGTTCTGTTCTATCACTACATGCTCTAAACATTTCTGATGTTAGACATCAGGCTGAGACTGCCATTGGCCTTTAAATAAAATGGTTTGAGAAAAGCCGACTAGGACCAAATAAGAGCTAAATTAAATAGTCCAGGTAAGAGCTAAATAAAGTAGTGTAGAGTTTACCAACTGTTCTAACAAGCCCCTAAGGCTCTCTTTAGGTTTAAGATAATGGGGAAAAAAAAAATCGTAGTGTTGTCTTCGGACAACATGATATTGCTACCTCCTTTTTCCTGCAGTTTTATTGCATTTTATTGGCAAAACAGGGAAAACAAGAGAATGAAAAGTGCACAAACTTAAAGAATTATCATCAAGAGTAAGAGAAGTTTCCAGTTTTGCCACCACTAACGCGTGTCAGTTGCTTTCTTTCTGTATGTTGGGAGCACAACCAAATCATAATTAGAGAAGAGATTAATTTCTACACTCGAATGGTTGATTATAATTGTGTTTTCTCTACGTGTTGGCTGTGCAGATCAACATGTTTCAGGAATGGCTTTTCTGCCTGAAGGGCGCTATCTCAACCTTCAGAGATGCCTCCAGAAGAAGCTTCAGGTTGAAGAGAATAGTTGTGATTGCACGCGCGGTGTCTTAAATGTGCACATTGCACAAAAAGTTCCCAGCTTTTGGAAGGAAAGATGCTTGAGCTTATGTTTCATGACTGGTGTTGCTTTTAAATTTGCACTTTTGAAAATTCCTATAATTAAATTCAAAAACATAGTTTGTTTTTGTTGTTGTAAGGGCTCTGGAGTGAATGGCTGTGAATTATCCACTGTGTATTTCAAACAAATAAGAAGCTGTGGCTGTCAGGTAGCTATCGTAGCATTCATGGATGAGGATTTTTTTTATCAGTTTCATAATTTAATGGAGTTTTTTTTTTTCAAAATTTGGTTGCCTTTTCAAATTTTCTTGGGTTTTTTTTTTGCAACAGGTTATGCATTTACTTGCTGTTAAACCAGAATTGCTTTCCATGCCCTTGCAACATGTTCTTTTAAGTCGGTGGGCTGATTGCACCAAGGAAAGCATGGCTGAGACTGAGCAGAGACTGGAAAAAAGATGGTTATTTTTTGAGTAGGCATTTCTTTAAACAATTTCAGTGTTCAATTGTTTGCATATCTGAATGAAGACAAAAGTTTCACTCTTTTGGCCTTTTGTTCTTCAGCTGAGTCTAAGCAGCTTACTAATTTTGTCGTATGTCACCTTCCAAATTCTTTACATTTCCTATCTTTACTAACAAAATGGATGCTTACACGGTTGATCTCAGAAACTGATGTTTGGATTCATTTTAATGTGTTTTACAAGAATGCCAAACCTACCAATAAGTTTGTAATTTCCAGAAATATCTGAATTTAAGAAATTCTCTGGGCTGATCTGGCTGTCTTTACCCAGGCAAAAACCTCCCTGCCTCTGCTGGAGGTTGTGCCTCTCTGGGGCCAGCAGAGCGGTTCCAAAGTAAGTATTCTCTGACTGGTGACGTGTTGCTCCCTGTCCTACATGGTCTTTTATCTTTAAAGTGGTTTAAACATCGAGACTGAAGAAAAGCAAACATGACTTGTGAATTTCTAGGTTAGAAGCTTTTTCAATACCCATTTGTCTACTCCTCCCTACGCAAAATCCATGAAAAGTGAAAGATTTTCAACTGATTTACTTTAAAGTGTTTTATTTAAGCAGGTAGCACAATCTACTAATGTTATTTGATCTTCTGTGTGTGTTATATTGGTTGTAATTAATTTTTTAAATTAAATTAATTCATGAATTAGTAGTAAATTTATTAAGTTAACTATTAACTACATTCACTTTGTAAATTATTGTATAAAACTTATTGAAAATGCACTGACTTTAGAAAGATGTTAATGTACATAAATACCTTGTAAATAAAATAGTGTTGATGTACTGGAATATGAGCTGTATTAAAAAAAAGGTATCGGTAATTGTATATGGAGTGAACCTGTTTATCTGTAACTATATTATTCAAACAAATTAAATACTGTGGATGCAGATGAAGTGTCACTTCTTGTCAGGTGATTTTTAATAGCTCTTTTCCTGCTTTGATGTTTCTGTGCTTTTTCATTAAGCTTAAATGGATTTGTCAATCCGAAAACCCGGAACGTGTAAGTACGGTAGAGCTTTGCAGGTTGTCCAGCAGAGCACTTAGTTCTCAGTACCAAGATATTTTAGCTCTTCTAAGTTTTGATTTTAATTTGTTAGTTTTCCTTTCCTACATGAGAGAGAGACTTTCCCTTCTTACAAGTGAGTCTGAAGAACTAGTGCATTGAAACCACATCAGTTCAGCGATTCTCACATTTATCTGTGGTGTAATGGTGATAGATCTGAAGTGAGATCAGTGATGACTCAGAAGTGCAGTGGCTGCACACAGGATTAATAACATGCAGGTTATTCAGTAACCTGCAGAATTTTGGGAATAAAGAATTAAATGTCTTTTTAAATATTTAACTGCTTAATTTTTGGTATGTGTACTCGCACAATTAAAATTCAAGCTGTAATAATTTTATTCCAGGTTCTCATGCTGTGGTAAATAAGGTTCTTTTTGAGTTTAACAGAAAAGCAGGTAAAAAAAGGCTTTGCTTCAAAATGTTCCAGAAAGAAAGGGATTACAAGAAAATTGTGCAAAGACTCCCATCATGGGAGGGTTTGATAGGAAGTTATGAGACGAATCTTTCAGTGGTGTGTGCTGAATTTCTGCTTTCAGATGACCCACCTCCCAGCTGGCAGGAGCCTGCGCTCAGGAGTCGTAACGTGCTCTCATGAAAAAACCTTATTTTTAACTTGTTAAAATGAGAACATAAACCAAAGTTGGTCTGTAGTCAGCATCTTCGGTATATTGCTTGTTAGTGCAGGGTTTTGCCTCACCAGCAGGAACAGTTTCTGAAGTTACAATTTGTCAGGTTCTAATAGAATCCAAAGTAAATGACTTAGTAATTCTGCACATAAGCATTTGTTTAATTGTTCCTGTGTAATTGATAGGTCAAGCAGAATTTCTGTTTCCGTCAGATAGAAACAGCGCTCTCAACATAAAGTCATACAAAAGACATGGAAGCAAAAGGAAAGATGTAAGTTAAAAAATAAATATAGCCCATAATAACAGGCCAAGAAATAGTGTGTCCGTGGTGCTGCAGCATCTGCGCCTGGGGGTCTCCAAACGGTGGGTCCCCATCGGTGGAGAGTGAAACTGCTACATGCAGCTTCCTCCAGCAGAGGAAGTTGTTTCCTCTGGCTTGAAGGAAGACTCACACATTGCAGTCATCGTTTCCTCTGATGTTGTTTTGTAACCTAATCATAGAATTGTCTAGGCTGGAAGGGACCTTTAAGATCTTCTGGTCCAACCATCAACCTAACTGATAAAAAACCATCACTAAACCATGTCACTAAGCACTAAAGTACAGACTGTTAAGTCTGTAAAGTCACAGAATAACTCGGGCTGGAAAAAAGGAGGTCGTCTGCTCATCTGCCTGTGGGAAGTTCAGCTGGGTTCATGTAACAGGGCCCCATGTTGTGGCCAATGCAGAGTGTGATGAGTTTGGTTCTGTTTTATTTTTTTTTGACAAGTTGTAGCGAACGTGCCACTAGGTTTCTTTAAGAAGGGAAAAAACTTGAGATCATCCTGAAGCCCACTTTCTGGTACCACCTGCAGAAATAAGATGGAGTTTCACATAACCAGAGACTAACTCGGGCTTTTTAGGAAGATAGACTTGATGATGAATCCATCTAACTGTGAGGTTAATGCTAGTGGTAAAAAGTCCTGGGGAAGATTTTGTGCAGGATACAAACTGGGTTTAGGTGCAAATGCAAGACTTCAGGCTAACAAAGTGGAAAGTCAAAGATGAAATTTGAGGGGTTACAACTCGGGAGCAAGAGGGCAAAATTGATCTTGCCTGTCACTTGGACATATGCATTTGCAGGTGGATTGCAGTTTGGAAGCAAAGTAAAACTTCAGAAGGTGAATCTAGGTGTTGCTTCATGCAATTTCTGAAAAGAAAGGAAACAGTAACTGCAGTAACTGACAAGCAGCCTGTACCCAAACTGTGTTTTCATCTGAAACTCTTGTATTGTTTACATCAGGTAAGTCTGATATTTTCTCATTTTAATCCATTGTTCAGTATAGATAATAGTGACACTTATTCTTGGAAAATCCATTTCACAAGCGAAATGATCCCTTATGTACGTGAAGGTTTTGCTCTCAGAAGCAGTGCCTTTGAAACAAGGACCTGAAGGTACTTTCTGAACAGTCCTGGTGTCCTGATAATGTTCCTGCTGCTGCTTCTGCACCTACGAGTGTTTGCTCACGTATTTTCTTCTTGATTGTGTATAGTGTTGAGACATTTCCTCTGAGCAGACAGTGACTATGAGAGGCTGACTGCAATTACAATCATGGTTTTTTCCAAAAAGGGAAGTAAATCTGATTGAGTTGGCAACTGGACCAAAGTCTGCCGTAAGCTGGTCTATCAGGAGTCACATATTGCTTGGGTTGTTTGTTTCTTGAATGTTTCCAAAAACAGTGTTGTTATGTTTACCTGGAAATGAACTATTGTTCTTATTTTATGGCCCTTGAAGATGCTTAAATGAATATCTAACCAAGAATTAGCGTGTATCAGCATCAGCAAGGATGATGCTGGAGGAGTTGGTGTGTCTGGAAATGAAGCCATCTCTTGCTGTATTTCCCAGCTGCAATTGGAGCATTTAGTGCAGCATTAGATGGTGACACTTCCTCAATAGAGTCATCTTTACTGCCTGGTGATGAATTTTCAGAGCGCTCACAGGGGTTGGTCTTCACAAGTGGGGTAATTCCACAGTGTCATCTGAGTCGTTGATGCATTTTCAATATTGAAAACTTGATTTGAATCAAAGAATATGATATACAGTTGTTCCTATCATGAATTCCCTTTGTTAAGGCTTTTAGGTATTGAAAGTGCAACTAAAAAAAAAAAAAAAAATTAAAATTCTAATTACCAAAGCCGTTCCTACGTGCTGTTTGCAGTAGTAAAACTTTTATTGATTCAGAATTACACCAAGGGCCATTGAATAGTTGAGGGGATCATATCCCTGCCAAACGCTGCAGCTGTTTTCTGCTGTTGAATAACTTTTACTTCCCAGATCAGAACTGTACAAGTCTCCTGTGAGGACTCTCTGGAATTATCGGAGCCCATTTTGTCAGATAGAAGGAATTGTGAAATGAGCTGTGCTGGAATTTTGCCCACATACCTGTATGTACGTCTCAAGTACTAAAAATAGGTGGCCTATGCTTGAGGATAGCTGGGTGGCCTTCCTTTAAACCTCGAGTAAAGTCCATCACTCGAATGGCTTTTGGTCTTTCTCCTGGGAGGGGAAACCCAGCAGGGAAAGGACGTTCTTATGCCAAAACCTCTTATTTCCCCAAGTGTGATGGGAAGCACGGACACACCACCTCCTGCAAATTCCCTGCTTCCAAGAGGGGTTGACCACTCTCACTTCCCCTTAAAAGTCCAACTCCAAAAGTATTTTTTTAATCTTCATCCTATTGTTTGCATCTGTGGTGGAGTTGCTGGTTACGGCCGGAGTGTATCCTCCTGTTCCCTGCACTCCCTGTGCCTGGCACAGCAGATCCTGTCGCTGCTTTTCTCTATGTCACTGGTTTCCCCATTATCTGCAGATCAGAGCCATGAGGTGTCCTGAGAAAGCACAGGGCCTGCGGGCACAGCTGCCCCGCTGGCCGAGGGCCCGGAGGATCGGCTGAAGTGTTAATTGCAGCTTTTGTTACACTTTTTCCCTTAGGGTCCAGTAAATTGAAGCAAGAAGTTGGTAAAATGCAGTCATCCATGCTTGCTGATTTATGGTTTCAGGAAAATAAAAACCTGACAGGAGCTTGGAAGATTGTGCCTTTTGTTTGGGACAAGCCTCCAGCTTCCTTGTTCATGTGTAAAAGATTTCCTGTTTGTGAAAATTAAAGGCAATGTTTGATAAGGTCTCTTTAGTAAAATCAGCCACTAACTAGAAAATATATTAAGGGTGCTTCTGGATTTAGTATAAATTAAAATTTTCTGAGCGTATTTGTAGAATCTAGAAATGCTGCTCTTGCTGATGGTTGCTGGCTTCACGGGTCTCTCAGAGATACTAAACCAGATGGGTGTTTAATCAGATAGACATGAAAACTCAAGATTCTTGGATTTTTGGAGATTAAATATAATGTTTATAATTAAGACAGACTTCATCAGTTTTCCTAGTTTTTGCAATTTAGTCCTTTTGCCTGGGCAAATAAAACTGGTGGGCCCTGAGGAGAGATAACTGAGCAGGACATCGGGGTGGCCGTAGGACTTGTCACAGGCTCATGTAGTTGTTCACCTAAAGGCATAGGTGAAAGGATACCGGTTAGTTGAGCCTTTTATTTAAATTTCATGAAAAAAGATCTCAAGGCTGACAATCACAAGGCAAATTTCTATGAATTTGTGAAAAGGCAGTTAATTGTTGTGCTCGAATGCAATCGGTTGCTGACAGCATTTGCATCTTGCGTGGCGGCGATGCCCCTGGAACAGCCATGGGGATAAACCCAGCCCAAACCGCTTTCCTCCTGCGTTTATTCAAGCCTGTGAGAAGCACAGAGACAACCAAAGTGTGTGTGGATACTCATTTTCAGACTAAAAAAGATAAATAAACACATAGGGGAAAAAACCCATCTGTTTGTACAAAAGCACATCCAGCAGGTGCTCTCTGTTAATTGTTAGCATGGAAAATAAACGGGGAAAAATAACAGCAAAATCCAACTTCTGTTTTTATTTAGGATCTTTCCAGGCAGATCTCTAACAGTTAAATCTTCCTTTGCCTGGATCTGCTGTTGTCCTACTGCATGTTTCCAGTGTGATTCCCACGGCACCTGACAGCAATTTGTGAAAACTCTTGGATTCTGATCTTTTCCTTAGTCTTTTGCTGTAAACCGTCACCTCAGTGATTCAGCCATTCCCATCCCTTGTCCATAGAAAATTGTAACAGCAGAGCCAAGGCAGCTGGATCTCCTGTCCCACTGCCTTGCTGAACCTCGCCTTCAAACTCCTAACACTCTTTTATTTAATAATCATGACTAGAGAGCAGACAGATGTCCCTAGGTGGGTTGCACACTGTTTTTGTTTTTCAGAGTTCATGCAGATCCATCCCCTGCAAAAAAAAAAAATAAAAATACAGCAGCAGATGCTTCACAGCCTTTGTTAAAGTGTTTTTCTGAGCTCTGAAAATACAGAACTCCTTGTACTCAGTTAAGCAACATTATTTATCTTAGTGTTGCCGAGACATTTTTTCAGCATTAGATTTTTATTGGGTGCAAAGTACAAATGAGCTGGCTCCTAGAGATCTTGCGTATGATGATCATGCTTTATGGATTTTTGGAAATAGTATATCCAAACTGCTCCCAATGTTTCTCGACAAGTTATTCCTCAGTTCTGTGTAACAAGCTAAAATAAGGCGCTTCTGCTTTTTCCAGAAAGTGTTAAGTGCAAGGAGCACCTCTCTGATGAGGAAAGGCTGAGGGACTTGGGTCTTTTTAGTCTGGAGAAGGCCAAGGGGGGACCTGATCAATGCTTACAAATACTTAAAGGGGGGGTGTCAAGAGGATGGGGCCAGTCTTTTCTCAGGGACAGGACAAGAGGAAATGGGCACAAACTTGAGTCTGAGAAGTTCCACCTAAACATGAGGAGGAACTTGCTTTACTGTGAGTGGCAGAGCCCTGGAAGAGGCTGCCCAGAGAGGTGGTGGAGTCTTCTTCTCTGGAGACATTCAAACCCTGCCTGGACAAGTTCCTGTGCAATGTGCTCTGGGTAGACCTGCTTTGGTGGGAGAGTTGGACTAGATGATCTCCAGAGGTCCCTTCCAACCCCATATGATTCTATGATTCTACATTAAAAAAAAAAAAGTTAAGGTATTTTCCTTTCTGAAATATCTTCTTTGTACTTTGGTTTGTCAGTATTCTGTAACTGCCAAGTCAACTTATCTAAACTTTCAGATCTTGTCTCCAGATACAAATCTTACTGACTCTTCTCATCTTGCAACTTATATTTTTTTTTTTCCACCATCCATTTGAGAGTTTCTTCTGCCTCAGTTTGACCAAAAAAGGAACTAAACTGGCAAATAAATTGGAAAGGTAGTGGATTACATGCTGGGTGCATTTGGAGAGAAAGACATAGTTTGAAGCAAGAGGTTTAACTTGATCTTAGCATCAGAGAGAAGTTTGGCCAGGTATTTCAGTAGCTCTGGGTACGTGGATAATCTTGTTTAAAATTTATTGAACTGTGATCCAGAAAGCACAGTATTCATCTAAATCTTCTTTATGTTTAGCATACAATGGCTGAGGCTGTTTGTAGGTGAAAAATTGCCCCTTCACTTAATGCAGCATTTTGATGGAGAAAATATTTATTTGTATTATAAATAAACCTCAGCCTCCCAATGAGAAGCTGCAGGAAAACTGAGGGAGTGCATGTTAGTTAAGAACTGAATAACAACAAAGGAAAGCTGCTGCCTCAGAGCCAGAAACAGGATCCAACACCACCAGTGGCAAATTAAGAAAGCCTTACAAATGATGTTTGTATTACGATGTTTGGAGTAACGAGACAATGCAAGGAACAATGTGATTACAGAGATCTGGCCCGGACATTGTTAGACAGATCCCTCCTCCAAAGCACTCCATTGACATTTTGACAATCGTGTGCCGCGCTCGGTGCCAGTGCCACGCGGGAGGGAACGTACCACGGGGGGAACAACGTACGCAGGGTTTGGGCACGAAGGCTTGCACGAGGTAGGGAGGAAGAGCAGGGAGGAAGAGCTCAGCAACGGGGATTAGGTGAACCTACACTGATGTGATGCAGCGTCAAAGCAAACTAGACGAGGACAGCGAGCTTGGCAGACACCAGCAGCGTGTCCTGCCAGTAAGGAAGGTGAAGAGCACCCGGAGCCTCGTTAGCAGGAGCTGAGCCAGTAGGCTGAGGGAAGTGATTATCCCCCGTGTTCATCACTCGTCAGGCCACATCTAGAGCATAGGGTCTGCTTCCCCAAGCCCTCCCTGGTTCCACACAGACAAGAAGGCAATTGCAGAGATGCCACCAGCCCCTTTGGTGGAGCAGGGCAGGAGGATGGAGGCAACAGGCAGAGATTTAAGTAAGAGCATTTCTGACCTGACCCAAGGAGAAACTTCTTTACCAGGAGGGCAGAGCAGCAGTGGGACAGGCTGACAGTGGCTGTGACCTTCTGTCACTGGAGCTTTCCAAAAACCACCTCGATAAAACCCCCAGCTGCCTGGTCTGGCTGCACACCCACCCTGCTTGAGCAGGAGGCCGGACCAGAGACCTGAGGCCCTTCCAGCCTGAAATCTCTGATGATTTGAACTCAATTCCAATCTCACAAGGGTACAACTGGCTGAATTTTTAAGCTCCAATGTTCAGCTGTTCATGCAGCAGTTTAAATCATGGCTTAATGCTTCATCTAGATGCTGGAGGTTTTCTTTTGTGACCCACCAGCAAACAGAACAGAAAGTTCAATGAATTTTTGTCAGACAAGGTTTTCCTTTTGATATGGAATTAAATCCCTTTGGAGATGTTTTTCAATCAAACCCATTCATGTTGTATCAGCCCGATTCTTCAAGGGGCAGGAAAGGATCCCACACAGGAAGACCCAAAAGATGCACACTGACCATTATCGCACGCTCGTGTTTATGACCTTGCTCACGAGCAAGTAAATTGTAAATGTTTGCTTGCCATGTGGTCTCGCCTTTTCATCTTCAGATTACAAAAATGTTCCTGTTTAAAAGACACACGCAAGGGAATAAACCTCTGGGCCTGCAGCCTCCTAGAGCATGGGCAGCCCAGGACTTAACTTGTAACAAAGAGAATTTTATCGGAAGCTTTTTGATAAAAAAGTTGGCAGCGTATCAGAGGACCAGTTTGACCATGAGATGCGAACAAAGATGTCACATGGGGTGTTTAAGCTTCTTACTTTTCCCTCTAATAATATATCTTTACATGTTTATGAATAAATATAGGCTAGAATAGGATTGCCTTCAGTGTATATGCTATTTTCAAATTGAGATAGTTAAGGAAGTCATTAAATTTTGCTTTTAGCATAATCCAGAGATTTGCCTGCTTAACAAGGCACGAGGCAAACTAGCAGTAGTTTCAAGTGGAAAGAATTAAGAATGACCTGAAGAATGATTAGCTTTTGCACAAAATCTGGGGGGATAAGAAGCTTGGACTGTTGTTTAACCTATTTAACTGGCACAAAAACGCTAGCTATATTTTAAAGTTACCTTCTCTTTCATGTGAGCAGCAGGCAGTCTAATCAGCAAAAGACAGGCTGAGTGTGAAGAAGGGTAGAGTTCAAATAAATAAAATCTATTAAAAGTTGATTAAAGGAAAGTAAAGGACAGAACACAGATGTGAATATCCCCTGCTAATATATTTTGCTCTTAGCTGGGTTCGGTCCTGCTGCTGGGCTTTGATGTTTCTGGATAGAAAGCAGACTCCTACTTTACCCGGGCTTTTGTGCATTGACCCTTTGTCTAACAAGTGCTCGGGCAGGTTATAAATCTGTAACATTGCACTTCACCTTTTGTATCTTGCTTAATGACCTTTTAAAAATAAATGCAGACTAGCTGAAGGGAACAGTATCAGCGATGGAAAAGCTGACACGTACGCAACCTGAGCTCTGATTTTTCAGATCGCTCCAGTCTGTTAAACAAAACTTCTTTTTCTTTGCTCTGTGGTGGTTGTTTTTTTTTTAAAAAAAAAAAAGAGGAAAAAGGGGGACAGGGGAGTGTTTTCTTAGCTGGGTTCTCTGTCTTACAATTCAGCTGTAAACTGCTTACTGGAAGAATGCTGCACAGTTACTAGCCTACAGAAAGAAGCTACAATCATTCAAGTATGAAAATAGATTCTTTGCACAAATATCTGTGATTTTGGTTTCAGAAGTCTGGGGAAAAGCTGTTGTTTTAAGGGGTTCTTGCAAGAGTCATTGGAAATGGCATTGTTTATTTCTCTTGCATAAAAATGGTTATTTTAGATTCTCGTCAGGCTCTTTTTCTGTTTCCCACAGTACTAAATTTAATGTATGTAGGCTTGATATGAACAAAATAGGAGATAACTTTTATCCGAATCCATGCAAATGTACACTGTTCCAGAGGAATGTCTTACTATAAAATGTCCTCCATCTGAATGAAAGGAAAACTGAACATTCCCACCATTTCAAGCCAGTACAATAATTTATTTTGGTGATGACTATAATGGGTATTTTGGATTCCTGTGTACAATAGTAAAACACTGACATTACTTGCTTTTGATTATGTATTTTGCTAAAAATAAAAGATTACTCCAAAGGAAGGCATTTGAGGAAGACTCCTTGCAGAGAGAGGCCAGATTTATTTTGGCTGGCTGTTCTGACCTGTCAGCTGGAGCACAACCTGCACAATTTACAGACTTTCAACCTGCTTACAGTTGCCTTTCCGACAACTAATTTTAATGTAGAATACCTGCCCCAGCTGAACTGACTCATGCTAACAAAACCTTGCAAGCTGTACCAAATATTTTCCAGTAATTTTACTACTTAGATTCCCCCAAATAATTGCAATACCAAAAATGGAGTGTGTTATGGGCGGGTCACTTGTGCTGTTTGTAGTTTTTCCACGTCCCCAGTTGCATGCCCTGGCTCAGGGTGAATAGATTCCAAGTGATCCAGTTTTCGAGTGTCCTCACAGCCTTTTTTTCTGCTGGGGTTCTTTAAAAGTTTGTTGCTATCTGTTCTAATAGTTTCACTGAAAACCTTGTGATTCACGTGTGTTTTTCCTCAAAGCCTCAGTGCTCTGATAAATGTTATATGGTCAGTCTGAAAAATGTATTAGATACTTTAGCTTGTCACAGCACATGATGAAATCACTGGTAGGGTGGCTCTGTTCTCTGCTTTGCAGGAGTTCATACCCTTCATGTGCAACAGCTGGCTTAACTTCTGGGTACTGTGCTGTACCCTAAATGGGTCTTAATTTCTTTTGTCAGGGCCCTAATTGAATTTTTATTTCAGAATATTAGTAGTTTCATCTGGTCTTTGCAGTTACCTGCGGGAGAGACCCTCCCTAGCTGCACGTCTCAGTCTATCAGCTTTGGACCTTTTCAGAATTCTGCTAGTGTTCCAATTTCCAATTTGCATTTGGTAAATGCTATTATAAAAAACTTATTTATATGTGATTGAGTCTTTCAGCTATAGGCAAAGGTAGCTCCCTACTCCTAAAACTTAACATTTCCTTCTTGCGTACAGTGCAGCTGCATATTGCAATATCCTCCCCACATCTTGTATCCTTCTACATTTTAGAAATGTACTTGCATATTATTTCATGTGTTACTACTTCCACCAATGTCTGTATATATATGTGTGTGTGTGTAGGTATAGGTGCATATATAGGTGTATACAGAAGTCTGGAGTCTTACAATTGTCTGCTGTCCATTTAATCTTAGTTCCTGTAACTCCTCCAATCTGTCAGGAAAGGCGTAATTCTAAGACTCAAGGGTTGCGTTATGTTGCTGGTTTGCTCATATGAAAGGCTGCTAATGCTGTATTTTGTTGTATGCCATTGTTTGGTTTGTGGTTGTGGTTGTGCAAGGAGAGGAAACTACTGTCCTTGCAGCATTAGAAATAATGTTACTGATAGTAGAGTACACTTAGAAGTCATCAGTGATGATCAAATTCCTCTTAATAAGGACAAATGGCTCTCTTCATTGAGAACATACTGCAAGGAGCTTCTTATAAAAATTACTAAATACAAATTCTAGCCCAGAGCTCTTTTCTTAAATTCCCTTCTAGGTAAGTTTGAAAACAAGAAAAACAAACAAAACCCTGGGATGAGGGTTGGGTGCAGAAAAGCAGACTGAGCTTCTACAGAGTGTGCAGCACTGAGAGCATGGTATGGGGTTGTATTAAAAACAGTCTATTTGCCACAGAGTATCATGGGATAATTGAATGCTCTATAATGAGGGCATGGGATGTGTTAATCATTCCATTTCAGCTTTCTGGACAGGAACTTGGCAGTAAGTTAGAGCGAAGCAGGCACAGATACTAAAGTTTTTATTACTGCTGCCCATGCGACCGGCAGGTTTTATTATGGTGCCCTTCTTCCTGATTTGCTAAATGGAGAGGCAAGTTACACTATCGCTTCTACAGGCTCTGCTGGGGGCAACTTTTGCAAAATAACTTCCGTAAAGTAAACTTTTACTTTCTTATGTGTTGGGTTTTTTTTTTTCACCCTTATCTCAGTCTTGTTTTCCTTTTTCTTTAGGCCTCTATTTATCTTTTTAGCCAGAGAATTGAAAACTCTAGGCAGCTCTGTCTTGGTGCTCAGGGATATGGGTTGGTGTTGTTTTGGGTGTGGTGTGCGGTTTGTGTGGTGGGTTTTTTTTGTTTTTTTTTTTTTCATTGGTTGGACTAGATGATCTTAAGAGGTTCCTTCCAACCTGGGTGATTCTGGAGACTTACTTAGCTGTATATATTTTAGTCAAAGGGGGGAAATTAGTTATTTGGAAGAGTTAATTCATTTTATATAGCTTACGGTGTGTGCCCTTTTTCTTCTGTAAATGAATTTTATCTGTCAGAGGTGATTCTGTGTATTCTTCTGCTGTACACCCCGTTATAAACTTCCTCAATGTGTTGCCTCATGTTAGCGAAACAAGCCACAAGGTTTCCCCGAGCTGACATCTGTTTCTTGGGGCTGAACCTGTTAGTGAGGTCATTGGGTACTTTCTGAGAAATTATCAGGTGTGATTTTTCTTCTTAATAAGCTTTATATGAGGCACCTGTAAATCATGAACTATGGATTGCCTGTTGTCCTACCAACTCCTCTCTGTCATAATCTCAAAACATTCCTAGGGTTGCAGTAGAAATTGCACTGACCTTTTAAAATGTATCTCCGTGTAATATGAATGTTTGTGTTTTATGAACTTTAACAGATGTTTTTTAAAACAAATCAATCTTGTTCCATAACATATCTGGGGGATTATAAACCCGAACTTCCCGTTTGTGCTCTGGCACTGCAATATTAACAATCAGGACAATAGAAACCTATTTCGGGGGTTTTTATGAGTGACACTGGAGTCCTTTTTGCAGTGCTTGATAAGACACCATGTTCTCTGCCAGTCAAACCATCATAAAACCATTGAAGTAAATGGAGCTTTGGCAATCGTTCTGCTTAAAACTTGCTTTGTAGACTTTATAGCCCAACACCCGGTTCCAGAAATGTTTGAGCTCTATCAATGATTTGAAGCACTGAATTTCTCTGAGGACATGAAAATTAATGGTGAATCCTCAATTTTATTTATTTTTATGTGTTTTGCTGGCCAGAAAGCCAAGTAGCCATCAGTTGCCATGAATTTCAGCTGAGGGGGCTGGAGGAAGACTTCATCTCCTCAGTGATTGTCTTTGTGTCTTTATCCTGCTCTTTTAAGCAGCAGCTTTTGTTGACCTTAGGGAGCTTACTGGTTTTGTCTCAGGATTATTCATAGGTTCAGGAGCGACTGTTGGTTTCCAGGACATACAACTTGATGTTTTACTGCATTTTGTACAATGCTGAGAGTTTCATGTACAACAAAATCAAATTATTCTAGATTTTCAAAGATACAGCATTCTTGATAGAAAATGTCTATGATTTATTTAGGACTTAATCTCAACATCAGCACAATCAGCAAAATGTAAAGCTTTTGCCTTCCTTTCTCTCTCATAAATTCTTCATAACCACCCATATCTGTAAGCTAATCAATCAAGATATTTCTCCTACGTGCTGGGAACGAGTAGTCTCAGTAATGTGGGAAGTAAATGGCATTGACACTAGGAAGGTAATTTCAGTAGATGGAGACTATTTTTGCAAGGTTCTCTTAATATGATAAAAAGAAAAGGCATGGAAAACTTTAGCTAGGAGGAGACAGGTTACAAGAAAACAAAACCTGTAGTTATTAAAGTAGTGTCAGCTGTTTGGAATTGTTTTAACCAGAACTGTGTTTGCGTACTAGATGTCTAAATAATTTCAGAAGATATTAATGGGTAAAAGGTAATAAAATAACCTGAATTTATTACAATCTTATACCTTTTATAATATGACTTTAAATGCAAATTGCATTCAGCTGCAAGAAGCGAAATAATGTCCCAAAGGCATTTCAATTAATTGCTGTAGCTAATTACACTCATAATTTTACTTGTGTGACTAATTATAATCAGGTTTTATGGGTGTATATGGATTTGTTTCTGATACTAAAAGCCCCAAACAGCAGGTTATTTTTAGGAAATATATTTAAACTTCATAATGAAAACTGCATGTTCCCGTTCTCAGCAGTTGGCTTGAGTGAGTCGTGTCTGTGTTCAGAAAGAGTTTGGAGGGCATTGAGGTGACAAACTGCCCTGGGAGCATGGCTGAGGAGGTCACCAAGGCCCTGGGGACACTGCTCCATTGCCCGCGCTCCCAAATTCTTTCATTGCTTCTTACCTTGCAATGGGCACCCAGGTGTTGGCCAGCTCCTCCAGCAGCGTCTGGAAATGGGCTGGAAACATGGTGGAAATGTCCTCCCTGTTCCCTGGAGCAGCTCCTCAACCAGCCCTGAAGCAACGCTGCTTTGGGGGGTTTCCTGGAGGTGCAGTGTCTGCTGCCACATCTCTACTACCTGAAGCCTGGGGCTATAAGACCTGAAACACGGTGGAGAAGGCATCATGGGGCTGTTTTATTCTCTCAGAGAGGCCCCAGCAGATGCCCACAGCAAAGAGGTCTCTGGGCTTGTTGGGCTCCCCTCAGCCTGACTGACAGGGACCCTCACAAGATGGCGGCCAGCAGCAGGCAAGGTCTGAGGGTGACCAACCCCTTGCCTGCAACCCCTGCCTTGCTGAGGGGCTCTTTTTCTCTTTTCTCCCTTTTCTTTGTTTTTTTTTTTTCCCCTCTTATTTTCTTTTCACTTCACTTTTTAAGTGACAGGGCTGCCCTGTCTGGCATTTGAAGCTAAGTGTGGTGGCAGGGGGTGCTGCAGGCCACCATGCCGCCACATCCACCTCAGGGGGGGCCACAGTCTGGCGGCGCTGCCACTTCCCACAGCCTGTGACCAGCAAAGGGGTGAGTCAGTCCTGCCTGCAAAGCAGATTATAAACAGGGAAATAACACTGAGGAAAACAAGGTGCACAAAGACTTGCCAGGCTGAGCACTGCCCTGGGACTCGATGATCTCTGAGGTCCCTTCCAACCACCACAATTCTGTGATTCTGTGACTAGGTTGTGCCTCGGATGGGTGTCCCAGGTCCCTCAGCTGTGTCCTTATGGATTCATCTCCTTGTGTTGAAACAGACGCTTTTGAAAGGCTCTGCAAGCAGCAAGTGAGAGGTGCAGCACCTATTGAGGTAGTTTTCAGATGCCTTTTGGAGTGTGTTTCCACAGGTGAGGTTGCTCCACACCGGATTGTGCTCATTCACGTTGTCCCCGGTGTCTGTGGGGAGCAGCCCGTCAGGCTGGGCAGCATGGCAGGAGCTGCCACGCTCGGTTTCCTCACATATACGTCTTTGGTGCCTCTCATCTAGAGTTTTATTGACTTTTCCACAGATAGACATTCATTTACTAGTAAATCCTACACCCCTACACTCTTTATTTTCCCCCCTTAATTTATGTATGATTTTCCACTACACAAAATGTTTTCCACAGCCACCTCTGGCTGCACAGAGCTACCGTGATATTTTTTTCTCTGTCATTGAAACTTCTCTAAATCCCATGTCATTTGTAGTGCTTATTGGAAGAAAATCACCACAATCACTTTTAAGTCTATTGAAGAGACCCTCATATCTTTAAACATAATCATTTTTCATAGAACCATAGAATTATTTATTGGGTTGGAAAAGACCTTTAAAGTCACCAAGTCCAACCATAATTTTTGTTGTGGAGTGCAGCTCCACTGTCTCTGGATCAGAGGTGTTTGATGTTACCCCTGGTACTACAACATTTATTAAACTTCAAAACCAGCCTGGGAAGCTAGGTAGGCTTCTCTATATCCTTTTTTGAATACAGATGGAGGGTATTTTACATGGATTTGTTGTATGACATCTGTTTAACAGGATGGCTGTTGGTTGTGCTGGCAAATGCTGCTTTCCCGTGTAATTCACTTCTGGATGGGCAAGGGAGGAAAGGAAAAAGCAAAGCACTTTATCCTTTTCTCCAGGCAGCCGTGGAAAAATAATTCTGTACAGAAGAAGAGTGCATTTTGAGCTTGTGTTTGTCAGCAGGAGGAGCTGACCCTACAATGCAGCTGGCAAGTTTCTTGAAATTCTTTGTGGGTAATGTAAATATATTTCTTGTGAGTAATAGCTAGGTTTCCTTGTCTCTTTCTGCTTCCTGAGAAAATGTTTTGCCGAAAACATATTGTATAAGGAATTTTTTTTTGTGCCTGCCCCTCCTGTCGTTCCCTTCCGGTCCTCCACTGGTTGTCAGATGATTGTGATAGGAGAGAAACTGGGCTTGTGTTCATATGGCAGATCTGCTCCTTCACCTCTCAGACCTCTGAAGGTTTGCACTCAAATCAAGGTCTGATCCCAAACTGGGAAAGGATTACTTTTTGGATGTACTATACAACAGCATGTAATCTCAGCTTGCTGTATTTTTGGAAATGGGGAGGACCTGCTGGAGTCTGGTGAGTCCCTAGTTGCTGTTAAGTCTTACAGTGAATGGACTCTACCATGGCAGCCATTACAGGTGAACCCTAAACCAAAATGCAAGCTGCTTCCAAAGAACAGAGTTCTCTTAAGCAAAACTACATCCAAACTTCGATAGTCTCCCAGAATGTGTTGGTCTTTGCACTCTGGAACACGATCAGTTCATACGTCTGATTTTCTGCAGTCCAAATGCTAGTCTACCTCTGACTTGATACAGAACAACAAAGTCCCTGCTGGTCTTTTTTGTTTTAAACCCAAAACATACGTCTCTAGTGAATTTTAGCTTCCAGTGTTGTTTCATTTTCTATTGTACTCCAGTTTTCAGTGCAGAATCTAGGCAGTCTTCAACTCTGGCTTCAACATATGCAAAACATATTAGCAAAGTTCTGTGTTAACTTTTCTGGACGTGGGAAAATACTGTTCTTTCTGGGTCTTTCTAAATACCTCTGTTCCTCCCCCCGCCCTTTCCTGTATTATCACAACTTGGCTACTAGTTCTTCAGGAGTCACTGTCGTTTCCCAGTGTCTTTGCAATATAAGAAGTTTCATGCCAAATGTAGTGTAGACACAATTCTTGAAAATCGGCGCCTGAAGCTACCTGTGGAACAGCAAATGGCTTTTCCATAAGTATCTTCATGGAAACCAAATGTCTCACTTCAAGCCTTCCTGTCTTTTACTGTTTTTTTTTCATTGAATGGCTTTTGCTGTAGATTTGTATTGATTTATTGCATTGATACTAGTCCTATAATTGTCACGTCCTGCACCAGAACAGAATGTGTCTGCCTGGTTGCAAAGAGGGGCCTCTGACAAAGATCAAATTGAACTAGATCATGGACACAGATGCAGATTGTAACGTTTCCCTTTTCCTCACTGGGCACAAAATTCAGATTCACTCAGTAAAAATGCTCATCCTTGTCTATTCAGAATTTGTTCATGCTGAGACTTGTGCAGAAGAGTACTTAGGAGAACTAACTGTCTTTTCAGCAGACTTTTTGTTCCTTCTTCTTAGTTATGTTTTAATGTGTTTCATAGTAAATGACATCCCACATCATAACTAATTGCTGTAAATGCTCCTCTCTATCCACGGGGTAAACTGAGGCACAACCCAGTAAAAAGTTGTCCCCAAATTTTATCATTTATCACTACCAATAAATGACAGTTGATCCAGATCCTCCATAATTTCTTCTGATAATCTTTAAGAGAGCTGCCTATGAAATGAGAATCACTTCATGAATTTAGTAAATAATTTGAACGGCAAGGGATGGTGTGCTCCTATACATACTTCCAGCAGATGCAGGGGACTTGTTTAATGCAAAAGACATTGTTCTCAGTGAAGGCATCTTGAGGAGCATTCACATCATCAATCTTTAAAACAAGAGCTTCCAGGCCTATGGGACTTCTGTGTGTGATTGTGCAGTTTACTGTGTTGCTTGTAAATCTTGAAAGAGCATTAAAAGGTGAGCATTTCAGAATACTTCTATTTATTACATCTTGTAAAAGCAAAGCATCTTTCCTTTTAATTTCTTAATGCATTCTCTACTTGTAGGATGTTGAGAGATGTAATGGACACAGCTAACACAGAAATGTTCACCAGATGGGTAAGTAGGCAATTGTTTATCCTGGTTAACTAACTAGCCAAGTGTTTGCACAGAGGTGAACTTGCAGTGGGTGAATCCATGGTACCTTTTCCTTCACAGTAAGAAATCTGCCTGATGGGCTGGGTGTGTGCACCAGCTCTGCTGAGCAGTTTTACTACGTGCAGATAAGAGCCTGATGGTCTGTGTGAAGTAAAAGCTCCAGAAGCCTGCTGACATCAGAAACATCCAATGTACAGCAAATCCTTCCCTTCCCTCTCCTGGCCTCCCAAAAATGCAAACCCAACCCTAAACGTGAAGAAAATAGGAAAAAAAAATCACATTCCTTTTCTGAATGAGTGTTGTATGTGCGTTCCTTCATCAAGGATGAAAGAAATAAAAACTCAAGGCAACAAAAATAGAGGTCACTTAAACTTTAATCTTTCATTTATGTTTGCTTCTCAAAAGCTTTTCAGTTAGCTAAAAATACACTTAAAGTCTTAATCATTCCTCTAAACTTAAAAAGTTGAAATTGCTTTCTCATGTGGTTTTTATAAGCATATATTACTCATTGTTAAATATGAAAATAATTTTTACCCTGCTTTTTCTCCTTTGGTGAGCTGTGGTTAATCTCACTGTTGGTTTTCCTGAAAATGGCCACATAGCTGTAACATAAAGTCATCTTTGCAAACACTGCCCTAAATAAAAAGTACAAGTCTGCTGATATGAATCTTATTCTGTTCTGCCTAAAATCTAAAATTCTAAAAGAAGCTGTAACGTGTTATATGGCAATAGCTGAGGAAGACTTTTACGTCTGTCTTCAGAGAGAGAACTGGAATAGCATAAGGAAATCCCGTTTCCCAATATATTGAGCTTTTCTGGAAGTAATTGACCTGAAGAAATTAGTTCAAATAACAATGTTCTTGGAAAAACTATAAATCTTAAACATATGTGAGTATTTTACAGGAATGCCATTACACAAAAATAAAGGAGGGGGGGAATTTGTAGGGAAATGTTCAAGCTGAAATTTAAAAGCATCTAAAATGTGATACTGGAAAGAGCCATTTCTTGAACTATCTCATTTTATTAGGTAAGTGAAAACTGTAAAGGATCATCAAAGTCTTATGCTTCAAATACAGCCCTCCAAAGAGAGGGAATTCCCACAGATGTGCTATGACATGATTGAGCTTCCCTTTTTCTTTTTAGCACATCATATCGAGCCTGAGCATCCCAGAGAAAGACACTGTACTAGGCTGAATAAACAGACTTAATAGAGAAACTCGAAATCCAGAATCAGTAGATTAGATTAAAGGAATCCAGTATCTTCATCTCAAAATTAACTTCAGATACTCTGAAGGAAGAAGGTTGGGGGGGAAATTGTGGTAGTACAGATGAAATTTGTCACATATCCTTCACTACATAGGATGACCCAGATGTTGCTCAGTTGTGGGTGAGCACTTTTTCTTTGATCTGTCTTGTACCTTCATGTATGGATGATAAGAATTACTCCGTGTATTACTGGTTTCCTGATTTGCAGTGCTGAATGTAAACATATTCCAAGCAAAACCCTTCATAGGCACTTAAGAACAGATTCCTCCTGTAGGTTTCTGTACAGCTTGTAAAGTGTCCTTCCAGTGTCATGTTAAAATTACTGGCTTGCAGATAATCCATCCTAATGTTTTTTTTTAAGTGTTTTTTTTTTTTTTTAAACTTGAATTTTCATAGCTTTATCTTACAGTTCCTTTGAATTCTCACAATTTAGTGCAATGGGTTTCATTTTATATAAGTGCAGCTGCAGAAGTCCTTGGTTAGTGTCTGGAGGATGAAAGGGTTAAATTCTGTACTCAGATGTGATTCAGGCATTGGTAGTTAGAGAGAATATGTGATACAAAACCCAACCAAACAGCAACAAAAAGAAAAACCACCTCCAAAAAGCCCAGCACTTTGAATGAGGTGAGAAGTTGTTCATTGGCAAAGAGAACTCAGGAAGAACGTAAGCATCAGGACCAGCATTAAGACCTTAGCAGTAGGCAGGTGGGTGCTGGCACTGGACCAGTACACCTTTCGTTCATTCAGAAACTGGACAGGCCGGAAATTTTCAGCCATGTGTGTCGAGTTCTGCCCGTCAAAGTGAACTTTTGAGAATTCAGAAATCTGCGGACAATGAAGAAAGAATAGATCGTTAAATTCTTTTTCCATGGAACACTGGAAATTGTGATGTTATAAATCTGCAGTGCCTTACTCTGTGGCATTGTTTTGAACTGTATGGATGCATTAAACGTCAGGAAACAACGTGATGGAGGCTTCTGCCAGAGGTCATGAGCAGATGATTTCTTTTAGCCTTGGAAATCACGGGGACTTCCTTTCTGTGTGAGCCAAATGCTTTGTCCATCTCAAGAGCCTGGTTGCACCAGTCCCCTTGACGCACACAATCCTGTCCTTGTCCATCCCGTCACGGTGACACAAAGTAAGAGGACCAGGATTTCTTTCCTCCCTTTAAATTTCTAACTGCTTCAACAAGAACCTGGCATGGAACGAGCAGATGCTCACTCTTGTGTGCTGTGCTGTTCTGACTTGTGTGCAGCTGAGCATTGCCCTGCGACTGAAGTCACTATGAGTAGTGCAGGTAAGGAACTAAAATACAGATTCTGGCTCTTGGCCAGGCTGTGTTGGCCAGTGAGTAGTGTTGCTGAGAGTCCACTCCGGGACATTAGAATTTTTCAATTGTGTACTCTGTCAGCTGAACAATCTGTATTTTAGAGGTAGCCACAATTCAGTCTCCTGTTCCTCTCTGCAGGACTAAAATGGGATGCTTAAACATGATGCTGGTAGTCTCAAAGTTTGCATTTTTAAGCATTCTGTTTTGATACCCTAATGCTTATGACAACAAGAGAACAGCAGTGCAATTTGGGGGTGAGCAGATGACTACACTGGAAGTGCTGCTGACGAAACACTGAGCTAGGTGTTTACCTGGGGTTTTTTTTTGGCTTTCTTTTCACATCATCATTTCCCCTTCCCCTTTCCTGCCATGTTTTGAAAGATGATTTAATACAGTCAAAAAACTGGCATGTGTTTAGACTAATGCCAAACCAGTGCGTGTGTCACAGGAACAAAGCAGTGAAGCAACTAAAAAGTCTGTGTTAAATGGTGTGAGTGAGCAGGCAGCTGAAGGGGCAAAATAACTGTGAGCAGGCCCTTCAGGTCATCCCTCTGTGACTTACCTGCAAAGAACTGAGTTCAATTGGCTTCTCAAATATCGTCCAGATGACACCCTCGTGGCAGTCGGGAGTGGTGAGGGAGCCCTCGTACCGGTAGTACTTTCCAAGTTCTTTCTCAGGTGGGAGAAGAGAACTCAGTGGCAGAGGCTCTATCTGTTCCGTTCGCCCTAGACAAGCCGTGAGGAGACACTGTTTGTAATGAGCGTGGCTGCAGGTATTGGTCACATTTGTCTTCAAATGTGGCTGCTGCTCGTGGCCGTGTAAAGGCTCATCCCCACGCACGCTCCCCGTGCCTGGGGCACTGCCCTGCACTGCTTGTGAGACCCCTGACTGCCCACTGCAGGATCCACCCAGCACAAGTTAACGCACACCTCTTGTGTTAACACTCTGCATGTTTTCCTTCTCTCTTTGCTTCCTCCTGCAGAAGCAGGAATACTCATTCTGCTGCAAATATGGAGATCCAGATTTTCTCCCACTTGTGATGCTCTCAGTGAGTGACAAACTTTATCTTTGACTTTGACTTTCAAGTACCAATCTTTACTGCAATTAGAATGGGATTGGACCATGAACTACCTGTGCTTGAAAGAAATATATAGAATCATGGAATTGTTTAGGTTGGGAAAGACCTTTAAGATGATAGAATCATACAATCGTCCAGACTGGAAGGGACCTCCAAAGGTCATCTAGTCTGACCTCCCTGGAGTCAGCGGGGACACCCCCAACTAGACCAGGTTGCCCAGGGCCAGATCATCAAATCCAACCATTAACCAAGCACTGCCAATCCACCACTAAGCCATGTCCCTAAGCACCAAGTTGGGTGGAATTGTTGCTTGAGGGTAGGAAGGATCTAAAGAGGGATCTGGACATCCTGGATCGATGGGCTGAGGCCAATGGTGTGAGGTTCAACAAGGCTAAGTGCTGGATCCCGCACTTGGGTCACACCAGCACTACAGGCATGGGGAAAGCTGCCTGGCAGAAAAGGACCTGGGGGTGTTGGTGGGCAGCCAGTTGAACATGAGCCAGCAGTGTGGCCAAGAAAGACAACAGGATTCTGGCCTGTATCAGCAATAGTGTGGCCAGCAGGACTAGGGCAGTGATCATCCCCCTGTACTCTGCACTGGTGAGGCCCCACCTCGAGTACTATGTTCAATTTTGGGCCTGTATGTTGCATTTTGACCAACACAAGTGTCTTACCTTTGTATTTAATATTCTCTAATTCATTTATTAGAGCTGCATAGTTTTTATTTTCTTCATCAACCTGAAATGCAAATATTTTGATTCCAAATCATGCATTTCTCATCAACTGGTTGCTTTAATTGTGAATAAAACAGAGAAGAAGCACAAGGCTAGAAGATAATAGCGAGCAGTATATAGAAAAGAGCAAAGGAACTATGTGCTGGCACTGAATGCCTGCAGAAGGCAGGGAGGCTTAGGTCTTGGACTGGTGTAACATTAACGTAATCACTCTGCCAAACTGCTGGTAGGTTTGAGATGGCAACTAAAAATTTGGCTACTTACCTTTATAAAGAATGCTAACACAGCCACACCGTCTGCATATTTCTTCGCTTCTGTTATATCCGAAACATCATCTCTTATGTGGACAACATGAAGCTGTAAAACAACAGTCAAGGCCAATTATTTGTCTGTTTTCCTCTACAGTTGGTGGTGGGGCCGGAGCTGCTTTGCTGCTCACAGGCTGGGGACACGGTGCTGGAGGCCCTTGTCCCAAGGCAGGAACTATGCAATACAGGGACTATCATTTTAAAATTCATTCATCAAAACCATTATCATTTCCTACATCTCCCCAGAAGGTCAAGTGCTCTGTGGACTGCTGCAGCACTCCATCTTCAGCCTGTGCAGTGGAACAGGCAGATTTTTATGGCACAGCTTGAAAAGGGAGTAGTTTCCTTCCACCAGTCCATGTGGATCAGCACTGGTGACTTGTCTTGCCTTGAAGAGAATACTGGATTTTTTGGTTGCACAGGCCCATTCACGGTTGCAGTCCCAGAAATGCATATATCATCTGAATAAACAGTGTGAGAGTGTAATGAGACTGAATAGACTTTTAAATATTTCTCCTCCCAAAATGCTATAAAAGTCCAGATTTGTTGTCTCTCCTGTGCCTTTGCTATCCCATTCTAGTGTGTTTTCCCCTGTCCTGTTAACCTCTGTTCTGGTTAGCAAACAATGTGTCCTTGCATCTCTATTTCCACTGCTGGGGTTTCACAGGTATACCTAATAGATTTTGTACAACAGTGTCTTAAAAAGCCAGAGTTCTTGAGTCAAAGCCACAACCCACAAACACTCTCACCTACCTCCATGGCTTGTTTTTCTCCATCTATGCTGTGCTCTGACCCAGGAAGGTAATGCTGTGGATCTTCAACTCCCCAGTGCCAATGAAGTTCTATCGCCTTGTATTTTTTTTTCAGACCTCCACCTTCAATTTTAGGCGATGTGCCTAATGTTACTTTAACTGGGGGAAACAAATAAGTAGTTGAAAAGAAATAATCAGACCATACATTAGTGGTATTTGGTAGTCGAGATGTACGTTCTCAAGATTCAAATCCATCCTAAACTTCTGGCTTGGTTTTTCATACCGAGTGTTCCAGCAGTTCAACTCTGCAGAAGCTGAACTCTTACAAAACACTAACTGAAATTAGTTTGAGATGAGAGGGAGAAATATCACTGTCCACTTCTCTCTAATGTGCAACAGCATTTGGACATCCCTCTGTGGCACAGCACCTGGAGCTTCTGTTCCCATTGCCACCTACGATTTTCGTTGTGAACTTGAATGACTTGCTGGGGAGCTAAGCTACCCTTTACTTCAGTTGAATAAATAATAATAAATAAAATAAATTTGATGATGCGTGTTTCCCTTTGTAAAGTAGAGGAAAAGGGCAGAGCACTACTTTGGATTGTTCCAGGATAAGGGTTTTGTAGACTTTTATGGCATCCATTGATATATCCCTTGGAATGTCATCAGTTAATTGCATTTTAAAGAAAACAGGGTAATAGACTGCCTTTCCTTGATTGCACTGAGGGGATTTGTAGGGATTTGTTCACTGCCATTATAACCCCAAGAGCCAGAGCTACTTATACCTTTCAGAAGACCCTATATTCCTTCTTTTTTTTGTCTATGAGAACACCCTCTATCAAAGTATTCTTAAAAGTAAGCTTGATCACAGTTTATTTAGGTTTTAAGCATTGTTTTTATCTCCTATTGTCTGCATTGTAATATTTGTTCTGGAAAGAGTTTAAAGATACTCAGTTTTAATTCAAAGTAATATCGCAATTTAAGCCTAAACATCCAAGTCCTTACATCTGTTTAATATGATGCTTGATCTGTTGCTAACAGCAAAACAAATTTTTCTTAGGAAATATTTTTCTAGTTATAAATCACCCTCATTTCCTATGCTTGAGACATTTGGGATATTTAAATCTACTTATAAAGACCTCTACATTAAACACAGTACTTTTCTTTCCATAGGAAAGGTTGTTTTGACCTGGATTGAAGCCCCAGAGATTTCATTTCTGTTCTGAATTCCAAATGAACTGGAAGCTTGTGGGAATCATTTACTTACTTTGCTTTTTTACCAGTAAATGGATGAGTAACATATCTTTGTTGGATTGATTTATTTAGATTGTAGGACCTTTGATACACTGACCTTCACTATCTGCACGCTGTTGAACATAATGATAGCCTAATCTCTCACAGAGCTTCTAATTGCAGCTGTAATTTAAGCAATAACAGTGTCAGTGTTGTGCTCCTTGTAGCACAGGAATTAGTTGCCCTCAGAAGGAAGAAAGGCTAAAAACTCAGATTAAAAATGTAATCCTTTTGCATGGCTGGGAAAGATGAGAGTTCTGACCAATACTTATGAACGTTGATTTTTGTGTAAAACAGCTTTCTATGCACAGTGACTGTAAAATGGAGATTCTAGACTACACTTTTGTAATGGCAAAGTCATTAACCAGCATCATCATTGTATTTAGTGAAGAAAATGGAGGAAGTGAAACAGTGCTAAATTACTATTCACTGATTCACTGTTTACTTATTTGCTGTTCACTGATTCACTGTTTATCGCATCGGTAAGTAGCAGATCAACAAGATCACATTAGATTGCTTCTGTGTGCAGAGAGAACAGGTTGAAAATTGAGATTTCAGCTCAGCATTTAAAGAACTGGTAAGACACATATACTGCAAGCCTCTGGTTGTATGATTTTCCCAGATTGTGTTCTTCAGCAGAATTCTTTGTGCAGAAGCAAGAGCCGGAAAGGTGAAGCCCAGAAACGAAGCATTAAATTCTTCATTCAGCAGAAGTTATAGACTTCTGCCAAAATGTGTGTCTTAAACCCCTGTACTCACCTGCCTCCTGGTCCTAGAGGTTCCCTAGAGATCTCGAGTTCTCTTTCTGCATATGCACAGAACTAATTTCTGCTGAGACGCACAAGGACCACATCCAGGATTTAAAAACTAGATAATTCCCACAAAGTTCCCAGAAGACCTTGGTTTAGACCATTTTGCTTTTGAAATACAAGGGTGCTATCTCATTTTTGCTTGTTTGCCTTTAAGTAGCGGTAGTGACATGTGACACCTTGCCTAGGGCATGGAAGAAAGTGAAGGCACAAGTAACATAACAACAGTAATAATTTGATAGTACTTGCCTGTATGTCCATTATTTGCTATGTTCCATTTTGAAGTTCCCTTCACATCGTATCCTTCAAAATTCAGTGGCTTAAGGTTTTTGTCATAAACGACATTTTTGGTGACAATATTGATAGGTGACTGTTTGTTTCCTTTGCAGGTGGCATATGATGAATGCCATTGTCGAGGATCTATTTGAGGATGGAGAAAATAATATTTTTCTGTAGACTGCAAGTCCTTGATAAAGCCAACCCACCAAACAGTCAATAGATTCTTGCTTGGGAGATTGGAGACATCTTTGAAGAAAAGGTCTCTGGATGTTGGAATTTAATACAGAAACTTTCTTAGCGTACCATCTTTTGTAGTTTAAAAAAAACTAATATGCATCAAGAATATTCTGTTAAGCGTAACAGGAAAATATGCACATGTAAATGGCTGTAAAATAGAAAGTGAACTACAACTGATGTTGGCTGAACTACAGAAACTTGGAAACTATAACAAAAAGGAAAATGAAGTGGCGGTTGTGCTGAGAGTGAAATGCCGTTCCTGGCACAGTCAGGGAGGACTGGGCAGGATACAGGGATGAGGAAGGGATCAGGCAGCCTATGTGGATACTGCTGATAAAACAAAAGGTGCAGTTGTAGGTAGAACATTAGGATTTTTCATAACTGTCTTTAAGAATTTAAATAGCTAGCTATACCCAGCTTGCTGGCGTGCTTACCTCTGGAGCATGTTTAGAATTATTTTTATATTTTTAGTTTTATCCTTGCTTGAAATAAAATGAAGAGTTAGAACAAACACTGATATCTGCAAATACCCTTCTTTAAGTAACCTGCTTAGCATTCATGTTTGCATATAACATGATGACATAGCATTAAATGCTGAGTTGGGTGTAGTTTTGCATTATTTCTATAAAAAGGCCTTTTGCAAAACAGAAGAATCCAAACACTGATGTGATTGGAAAATAAATTGTTTAGTGGTACCTTTGCAGTGTGGTTGTTCATGCTTCTGTGACTGATAACACCAAGGGACTCCAACTGAAAAAAAATAATCAGATAGTGAAAATTAGATTAATTAAAAGCTGTACAAATTGTCCCCCCCAAAAGCAGATGTAAAATGGATTTGCAACTTGTGATCCTCAGATCACTGGGCACAGTTTTGACAAGTTCTTCATTTTTTCTGCCTGATTTTATTAGAGTAAGATGTTTAATATCTTAAATATATAAACAACAGAGCCTGCTAAGAAGTGAGTGCTTTGGCTTCCTCCTGATCTTGGATGAATCACCTGCTAATATCCCTTCTAAAAGGTGTGCCAGCATGAAATAGTAGAACTCTGGATGGGATGTAGTTCTAAATAATCTGGTTTTGAAACTTTGGCTCCAGCAAGTTCTTCAGGCAAAAGTTCCACATCTGAATATATGTAGTGTTAAAATAAACTTCCTTTTATCAGTTTGTACTTGCCATCCTTTGATATACTTGTAAATTTATTTATGCAAGATGCCTTGTCTCCTGCTGTTCCAGGAACTATTTTAAAGATAACTTGGTGCAATAAGGGATTTAAGAAATGAATTTTTCTTTCCCCAAAGAAATGAAGACTTCTCCTTCTAACTCAGTTGTGATCCCACACAGATGGTTGAAAATTTTTTCAATAGGACACCTTAATCTTGCTTTTTCATTGCCAGAAATGTGAAGTTCAGAAGAAGAGAGCTGATTTAACTTTGTATGTGTTGATCTAGTCAGAATAGTAAGATTTAGTTTGTTGCATCAGGCTTCAATGGTTGTTTATAACAGAAGTAAAGTTTAAATGGACTTTGACAGGAATAATTCTCTTTGGCTATTTAAATTTGATCTATAACAATTCAAAACCTCTTATAATAATGATTAATACTATAGTTTCTGTTTGCCTTTGTTTAGTAAATTATAGATGTTTTAATTAATGACTAATCAATTTTTAGGGATTATTATGGAGTAGTCCTGTCATTGGATTGCTAATTACCATAATTTGTGCCCTTGTATAACATATCTGCCGGAAGGCTAATCACTGCTTATAACACCTTTATATCAGTAGCATAGCAATATCACCCATCTATTAAGTATTTAGAAGAAGTTATAAATAGAACCTTGATATAAAATGTGGCTGGCTGTAATAACAGATGGAGACTGGGATGAGCTTATGGCAATTAATATAATCTTGAAAAAATGATACCGTTTTAGTTTGTCTCTCTTGAAAATTAAATTTATGCTGAAAACTATAAATAACGTTGACTCATTTTCTAGTTTAGCAAATGTTTAGTAATCTTGAGAAGAAAAGTAAACAATGTTGCTACGTTCATATTGTAAGAACTGTAGTGATTTCTACACTGTTGTTCTGTTAATATTTTGTAATTTTAAAGAATTTGGTTTTGACAAGGCTGGGTTTTTTTAGACGCTCTTCTAAACATACAAAAAAACGTTAGGACCTGCCATTTCTAAAATTGATTGTTGCATTTTTTTTCAGGCCTGTGTACACAAGACAGCAGCCAGACCCCCAGCAGCGCTGAGCCATCTCCCATATCCCCTGGGCAACAGCAGAACCACAAGTTCCAAGCACAGAATGTCACCATGTGCCTTAATCGATATTTTAATCAATAAATGCCTAGCAAATACTAGGTAAGCAAATCTTCTCAATGCTTGATTATATTTCATATGTGTTAGTGTTGGCATGGATGAATGACTGCAGACATATTTTTGGCTACTGCTGGAGCCCAGTGGTCAGTATATGCTTTAATAATGGCTGCACTGGCACCCTGTGATTGGCAGTGGGCTTTCTTTACAAGTTAAATGTGCGTGAACCTTCAGGACAAAAAATGCTGCACTGCAGGAATAACCTGGATGCAAACATTAAAAGGTGGTAGTATCTATACGGCATGAGAGGATCGTTCCCTGAGCAGCTTTGGTCTCAAACTCTTTGGGATGTGAGTTAAACCAGGGAGGAAAGCTGTAGGTAAGAAATCAAGGTTGGTTGAGCTATTCCAGTCTGTTTACTGTAAATCCTTGGAACAAGATCTACTGTTCTGGGTTTGTTTAGTGCCTTGCACAATGAGAATGAGATTATAACTTAGACATCAAAGCATTAACTGTAATGCAAATCAAATTTTATGGTTTATATGATTCACAATTAGGAGTAAGTGCAGCAAGTTCATTGTTCATGGGGTGCAAGGTTATGGAGCCTTTAGATCATGACCATAGAACCATGAAAGTCAAAGACGACCACAGGAAAAACTGAGGGAAGATAAATATCACCAAATTATAGTGTCAGTGATCCTGAGGTAGTGTCTCTGTACCAGAGGAGTAAAATGGAAGTGGGTTATGGGGCCTTTCATTGCTGAGTCTGAGTCCAACCCTTCTCAAACAAAGCAGCTGCTGACGTTTTACCAGCTGAAAGGGGTTTGACAGGTTCTCTCAAATAAGCTTTTGGGTTTCAATCACACCATAGTAGACTGACATACGCTAACATCCTTTCAGCCTGCACATCAAGGTGATGGGGAGAAAAACCTTAAAAAACAATAATAAAAAAAATAATCTAGCCCTCAGAAGGCTACTGCTGCCTTACATATCACACTCCTGTGTATTCTTCCCTTCTGTCGAACACAACATACACCATATAATCAACATCTAATTTTTGCAAGCTTCCTGCAGAATTCCTAAAGTCTACAAATTAACAAAGAATTACTGTTTTTCTATCAAGTAGTTATTACAGTTGCGGTTTAGAAAGTTGGATGGTGTCAGTGAAGTAGAACAGCATATAAATTCAGCAATTCATAAGGAAAAGGTCCTTAAACCTGTTAAACCTTAAACAATGAGCTAATTAAACATTGCAGAATGACTGAGCAAACAATGAATTAATGTTTATTGTGAATTAGATTTTTTTTTTGGCAGGCAGTAATGTAAGATTAGAGAACAGGATCTTTTGTGTAGATACTGCTCAGGAGGAACTAAACTGCCATACCCTGTGTCACTTTCAAAGAAAATTTGCATTTGTGTTTCATCTGAATCAGGTGTGATTCCTCCCTACGTATAGGAACCTTCATTTACAATGGTCCTTTTTTCCCCCTGGGCTTAATGGCTTTATTTCTGAAGCAAGAAGGAAAGATACTTGTCACATCCAGTCAGTTGTCTGTGGTCTTGGGTATGATTATGCCCTAAGGTATGTTGTCTGGTCTAGTTTTAATTGTCTGAGCGGCTCCTGCCACTTCCCTTAGGAGACTTTTCCACAGTTTATTAGCCTTCACTGTCAGGAAATGTTTCCTGTTTAATAACTTACATTTTCCACTTGCTTATCTGCATCCCATCACTCCTAGAAATATCACTGAACCACCCTAAACAATTCTTTTCCCTCCCTGTTGTTTACGGCATTCAAATAGATCCTTCATAGTCTGTAATTCCTGTTCTAGCTTCATCCATCCTTTGTCCCATCTCTTGACAACGTGCCCTTCACCTTTCCACCATTTCCATTTCAAAGTCTTTCACCTCTTTCTCTGACGCCCCGTTCCTACTGGAACTCAGTGTCAGATGCCGTCCTGCAGCCCTCTCACCTGACTGCTCTTTCAATCAAACCTCGGCCCCCCATACCCTTTCTTGTTGTGTATTTTATTACCCAGAAAAACACAGAAGAACATGGCGGGGGGGGGGGAGTTGGTTTTTTGGTGTCTTGGTGTCCTTTGTTTGTTTTTATAGTTGAGGCACTGAAACTGTTGCTGAGATCTGAGCTGCCCCAGAGGGTTTCACAGCTTACTCCTGTACCTTGCTGGTACCTGTGTCCACACTTTGCTCAGGATAGTATTAGATACTAGGCAGGATTTCCAAAAGCTCCTTGCCTAATTAGCATTAAGTAGAGACATTTATGTTGTTGTCACCATTGGAAGTAATGTAATTCAGTATATGGATACACCTGGACTTAAAATTGCTGTATTATCAGCTATATCCGACTCTTACATTGTGTTCTGGATTCTTGATTTAAGTGGCGATGCACCATATCATAGGTATCACCTTGACTGTACCAGGTTTTAATTTAGAGTGGGGCTGAACTAGGCTGAAGGCCTTCACTTCCTTCACAAAGTTCAAGACAGTTAAATTTAGGGAGTCTCTCTTGGCAAGTAAGCAGTCCCACTTATCTCTGTTTCTTCCTTGTCAAATTTACAACTGGTTTCCTGACCAAAGCTGTTTCTTGGCACCAGGATAGCTGGAAAACAATACAATTACGTATTGTTTTCATTTCATTGTAAATGTTTTCAATTGTTTTAACTATCAAGCCTAGCTTGGAAACCTGAGGAAAAAATTCCTTCAGTTGAGAACTCCCTCTTCTGTTCACTTACGCAGCTGGAGGGAGGACGGTGCTTCTGGCTGGAAGCCAGGCTGTTAGCAGTTTGCCAGTGTGCTATTGTGTGATCTAGGAAAAGACCCTTAAGCTCTTTGGACCACGGTCAGATTGCCTGAATTCCATAAAAGTTCCTAAATCTACTTTGTCCCACTTGTTCCCTGCTTGCTGCCCTACTTGGACCTGCTGAGCTGCTGCTTGGAAACCTGCATCTCCTCTGACTCAGTGCCGCAAGACAGGTGGTGTTCAGGCTAGCCCAAAAATGCCCCTTTAATTTGACAAGCCACACAAAAGAGTTACTAAAACAGGTTTTTTTCCTACTGGATAAAGTGGATGGAAATGTATTAATTTTACATGTCGACAGTTAGCTATTTTTATTAACTATATTTAATCTCCTGAAGCGTGAATGACCTTTATGCTACTAACAGCCTGAAGTACTGGGAGAGTAAGAACACCCTCTGTTGCTTTTTAGTTAAAATCCCTTCTTCTTTCACTGACTGACTCCTTTGTTTGTTCACTTAGATCTCGTCACCCTCTTTCAGCTGTGTCCTCGCTGGCAATTCGTTGTTCTTTGAGACACAGCTGATAGTGCTCTCACTGCACCCCTGCTTTTCAGAAAGCCCAGGCTGCCCTGAATGTCACAGTTCTTGTTACTGCTCTATTGTCCACAGGTTTCAAATCCATCCCTAAAATCTGTTGTAAGTGCTGGCTCTGGCGCAGAGTGACGACTGGCCTTCTCTATGAAAATGGCAAAAGCTACTTTTGCATGCGGTATATTTTTAGCTTTGGTTCGAGTTGGGCTCATTCTATTTTTAGCTTGCTTTGTGAAACTTGTTATCTTTAGTACAAAAGACAAAGCAACTTAAAAGCAAGTGGAATCTAAGGCTGTCTTTCTAATTAATGAGATTGCTGAACACGAATAGAACATATATACATAAGTCTATTTATATATTCTTAAGTATTACACATCCTCAGGAAGTCCTGATCAACTACTTTGACAGGCAAAATCTGTTCCAACTGTTTATTTCTAGATTGGTGTATCTTTAGTCACGTAAAAAGTGTTTGTGATCATTCCTATTTCTTCTATTCACTTTTATCTGGAAATTTTATTTTTCATAGGGATATATATCTGTAAGTATGTATATTCCAAACTGTTATAGGGAGTTAGCCTTGAAAATAAGCTTAATTTTAGTAGTGAAGCATTATAAGGAACCATATCTGATTTGAGCACAGTGTTTATAATTTGCACAAGTATACATAAATCACATGCTTAATGAGATCTTTGACTGTAACACATATAAACTAAAGGAAAAATGCAAAGAGACTGGAGGATTCTAGATATGCCCTATAAACACTTGCAAACTACTTCCTTTGTGTCAGAGAGTGAGGAGAATGTTTTTGGCTGAGACCTGTGATAATGTCGTGGCCTCTGTCATATATGTGTGTCCTCATAAATTTGCTGTATCAAAGAAGGAAACTGGCCTTTAACAAAAAATGAATATCCAGGGCTAAGGTGATTTGCTTCTGTGGGCTATTTTGCTTTGCTTTGTTTACAACAAAGGCAGTGTCAAATAAAATTCTGAAATCCTTTTTTTTTAGCATTTTAAAAATTTAATTCAAAAAAATTACTTCGTGGCTTTACTGTCCCTTTGCAGTCTTGTGCTGGGTTTGTGATGACCGATCCTATGGCTAGAAATGGGACTGCAAATCTAATAACAGGCCATTGGATACATTCTGCAGCATAATAAAGCCTCTCCTGCAGTGTCACAAGCAGGAAAAAAAGCCTGTCTGGATGGAGGCAAACACCTGGCTGAGGAAATGGACCTTGCAGCATGTCTTGAAGGTTTGTGCTGGTTATTTGGACAGCTAAAAGAAAAGGGGTTCACAGCAGTAGTTGTCTCTGAAACTGCTTTTCAGCTTCCAGTCTTCAAAATCTAAACATAAGGTCTAGGAGAAGTTGTGCCTCCAATTTTCTTAAGTACCACAATGCACAACTTGAAGCATATAAGGGATATTCCGGTTCTTATGCTGATACCTTTTGCTGTGGGAGAAAAGAGAGTAATTCTTAAGCTGAAGTAATGTCCCTCGTCACCTGCATGTGGCTCCTATGTGTGGCTTCTACCATATTCCTTCCCTTCTCCCAGAGCTGAAGTGAAGACCAGCAGGAAAGCACCCTGCCTTGGACGCTGGAGAAGAACGAGGTGATGCAGCACATTGCAGTTCTGCATGAGGTCAACTAAACAAATTGATGACAACATCGTGTCCTCACGCTAGTCAGGCTGATCCTTAAATGGAGCATTAATAATGTGATTGGTTCCACTGTGTACATGGAAAATTGCCCTCTCCTTGCATGTTGCCAGAATCAGGCTGCAAACTAGCAAACAACGATTTCTGAACTTGGAGCTGTGATGCCCTTGGATGCATCAGCCAAAAAAACCAGTCTGCTCAAGAACCTTGATGCCTACGAAGGCATCACAGAGGTGTATGCTGGCTTAGGTACAGAGTAGGTAAAAGAAAGCGGGATTCATCTCATCTGTGATATCAGTTGTTGATTACTACATGCTAAATGCACTCACTCCTCAGTGGTTCTGAAGTCATGCGTGGAAATTGGGGGGTGGCTGCTGGATTCATATGTGATGGAGACAGCAGAGATGACCTTATAATGCTTTCATGCGTAATTCTTTAAGAGAATTCAGGATCTGCAGATGAATGTAGATTACAGCAAGGCGTGACTGCACAGTACATATGCTCAAATAACTTCACACGAAGACTAATTTGAAGAGAATCGAGGCATTCCTGTTCTGACATAAATTTATCCATTTGTGCAACACAGATGTATCTGGATGCTGTGCCTGGCAGACTACAGAAATGTAAGTTAAAAGCATTTCCAAGTTTATTCCATATATAACTCTAATACTGTCTTGTAGCTGCCTTTCAGAAGCCTTCCAGTGACACACAGTGTTGTTTCTTTGCCTGCTGTGCTTGGTTCTCGTCCCCCAGAATGAAACAGGCTGTTACAGCTAACTGAAGAGCTGCTTTCTGGCTCTGCTCTCTCATCTGCTGCTCTGCCACAAGCACCTTTCTGTCTTCTGCTGAATTTTAGTGTCAGAGAGTGAGAAGGGAATTGTTTCAAGGCCTTACCACTTTGGTTCTTTATTATAAGCTGTGGAAGGAAATAAGTGTACTCTGCAATTATAGGATTTGCATCCTTAGATATCCTGGTCAAGATGTCTCTGTCCACTCTTCTCCCAGTCATAAACCCGCCCCAATTTTAAGCCAAATATGACAATGGCTAAACCTCTGTTCACCATAACTGTCCCTCTAATAGAGTTCATTTCCTAAAATTTCATTGCAGGATCCATGTTTAATGGGAAAGTTCATGAGTAAAAAAATTCAGAGTTTCAAAGATATTAAGTACTCAGTGCTGCTACTGGTCCAGCACAGATGATAAAGCTAGAAAATTCTTTGCTGCTGGAAGCCTGCTCGTGCAGTTTACACAGCCTTATAGAGAGGGGAGAGTACAGAGCAGTATCGGAGGGTATCTCTTGCTCTCAGTGCACGCTCAGCAACCTGGCAAACGTGAGCTCTTGTTTCTTCTTGCACACAGTGGATCTGACCACGACAGCACACGCTGATACGTACGGATGATGGTAAGCAGACTCAGATAAGCCTTTCCATCTGTTTTGGCAGCTTGAATGATTACCAGGAGGAAAGAGAAGGAAGCCCTAAGCAATATATCCTGCATCAAGATGATGACTTGAGATGTAAAGTCTGTCTGCACTGAGATAGCTGAGGTAGCCACTTTGAGATAATGTCAGTGATAGCTTGTCAGTTATCTTTACTCATTTGTTGGATTAGGTGGATGGAGAGAGGAAAATTCAGGTAATTCATATTTCTTAAAGAATCTGTGGATTGCTGCCTAAAGCAGCTTACGTCTTCCTGCCTTTTCTGTGAGTTCTAGGTCTTCTATTGCAGTTGTTATTCATCTTTCCTAAACAACTGAAAATGCATCTTTTCATACCAGAGTGTGTTAAAGAAAAAGGTTAAAACACGCTGGGGTTCATTCAACTCCTCTTAAAACAAATTATTTCTCAGTAACAGATGGAGCTTGCTGTAACCCTGCCAGAAAGCTTCTAGATGGATGTATATTGTGGTCCTCTACAATTATTGTTCTCTGGATGGCACTGGACTGAATCTATCATTAATAAAACAGCTCTCTCAAAAGGTTTGGAATATTCCTGTTGGAACATTGCAGACATTTTTCCTCTCTCCTGCCTGTCTGATAGCAGTACCAAAGGGTCACTGATCTCTCAAAGCAAGCCATTTGAGGTGCATCAGTGCAGCTATTAATGGAATATGTTAACTGAGATCCATATCAGTCGGTGGATGGGATGTTGGACAGAGATTCAAGCTAGATGGTTGCCCTCTCCTCCTGGTGCTGGTGGCTGCACCAATGTGCCTCAGTTTCCCTTTAGCAGAATGAAGATAATGAATCTTACTTCTTTATAAAGCCCTGTAAGGACTATTAGTTATAATTTTAAAACATAGCTGCTATGATATTAAGACAGGTCAAGGCTGAAAACAATTTGAAAGATTAGCAAGCATTATTGACTATTTAAGTGTGGCTGCCCTGGTGAAGGTATGTTAAATGAGCTGATAAGTGGATATCACTCAAGCTGGTTCTGAAAAGTGGTCAGATAGAAATTAAATCCTTAATTTTTAAAAAAGATACCTTCCAAATTTAACAAAAAACAACTTAAGCTGATTCTCAAACATTGAGGTTGCTTGAAATGTTCAGCCTTTAACTTAGCATAATGTATCCTGTGAAGCTTCTACCTCAGGAAAAGTTTTGGAAAAGAAGGTCGGGAGGAGAGTGCATTTCTTCTGCATGAATGGCTGTGCAGTTTGCCTCTGCACTCAGAGAGGACAGTGAAAATAATCACAGTTGGGAAAAAAAAAAAAGGAACAGAATTATTATATTCATTCCTTATCTTACTTCCAACTGCTAAAGCACTAATTACTAACAGTAATCTAATAAAAGCCGTACGGGTTTTCTGAATAGTCTTTCAAGATCTTGTAATAAATCCCTTAATAGAGCAGTAAATTTAGCAAAGTGTAATCAGTCAGTAATCAATATCAAGCAAACACTAGTTGTAGACTTAGGAAGAGCAAAGGTTCTTTGTGCTTCTGTTTACTTGTACCACATGCAGGAAGCCTCCAGAGACAAAGTACCTACAAAATACAGCCTAAAGAAGAGGGAAGGTATTTGAACTGTCAGGTAAGGGCCTGGAAACGGTGAGGTGTGAGTCACGGACATGAAGAATTAATGTAAGAACAGAGAAATAACATGTGGGGGACGCCCCCGTTCCCCAGAGCTCAGCCTGTCTCCTTGAGGCACTTTCTGAGCACCTCAGACCTCTGTTACTTTAAGTCTGGAAACTGAACCTTGATCTGCTTTAGAACCATGTCCCTTTAATAGGCTCTTGGTGCAGTGCTTCCCTCTGATACCTCTGATAATATTGTATTCCTTTTTTTTTTTTTTTACCTTAATGCAGTCTAGTCTATTTTAGTGCAAACAATAGACCCTTCATTACCATTAAGAACTGCGGTGTTTATCTTTAATTTTGAGGCTGTGTGCTGATATTTACATAGGTAAGGTGATTTATTCAATGTTATAGCATTGCTGATCTAATAGAAGCATAAAAATACCCTCTGCATTTTTCAATACTAATTATAGATCACTATTTAATCTAGTCATCCTAAGTGCATAGTGTACTTATATACATAGTGCACAGGCTGCAAAAATAGATGGATCTGCTGGACTAATGCAGCAAATACATATTGTTCGTTCTTCCTCAGCAGGCAACCATAAGAATTTCATCTTGTATCATAACTGGCAAAGCAATTTGAGTAGAAGACTAAAACAAGCTATTTGAAGTATTAAGAAATTTACAGATAAAGAAATTCTATTTTATTTTTTTAAATTTACATATATAATTAACTATAGAGATCAAGTCAAACGTCATTGATTTTTCTTGGAGGAGGAAGACAACCAGAATCTCTAAAGGTGAAAAAAAACCCCACTCTTTCATTCATGAGAGAAGTCTATACTAGATATTTTACCACAAATAACAAAAGGCAGAGAAATAAAGAAAACATTCTCCATTTGTCATATAAAAGAATTAGAAAGTCTGTACTGTATGTACTGATAGTCACAAACAAAACATAAATAAACGTAACCTTGGTACATGGGGTTAGAAAGAGCAGGCAAGGACTTACCTAATGCCTCTGTCTTGAGAATGTGCAGGGAGACCAGAACAAGGAACAGCAATTCCATTATCTATTTTAAATAGGCTCAGTGTCGAAACCAGAATTGATTAGACTTCTTAGTATGTGATCATATTTCTGCTCTCAGTTTTATACTGGAGTAAGTAGTCCTGGGCAGACCTGAAAGCCATAGCCAGGAAGGTGAACTCCTCCCCTTTGTAATTTCTCCAGATTTACCATACTCCTGATTTGCCTAAATTTATTCATTTCTCCAGAATGAGTGGTAAAAGGAATAACATTCTCTGGCACTAAGCAAGTAGCCTGTAGTGAACAACTGGTACTTTGCAACCTATGCACCTTCAGTAACCTATTACTAAAATGCTACATTTTTATTTACTTTTTTTTTTTTTTCCTGACAGCCCACATGCCATTCTATTAGCAGTGAATGTGTGTGTTAAGGTTAATGTTTTGTTTCAAAAAAACCCAATGAAACAAACAAACCCCCAACTCCCTCCCACCCCCCCATGCCTACCCTGCAACCCTCCAACCAGCTGCTCAGAGCTGGAGCAGATTTCTGGGACTGGAAAACGGGACTTCTGTGTGCAGGAAACGTGACATACCAACACCTTACTTATATATGCTTTTGCACCTGGGGAATTAACCAAGAGCACATTTTTTATTTGGTTTGGAGTGGTTTTGTCCTGTTTTTTTTTTTTTTTTTTTTAAATAATACTTTTTCTTAACTTTCATTCTTCTAGTACTATGGTATAATATATGCAAATTTATTTATTTTTTTTTTTCCTGTTGCCTTTACTTTCCTATCTGAATGCTTTAATTCCATGTGTCTGATTCAGGCTCTGTGTTCAGCAAACAAAGGCGTGTACGGAAAAGTGGCACTACAATTTTTTTGCTCTATAGTCTCTATTACAGACATATTTTCATCTTTTCATTTGGGGTCAGATTTTAATACAGCTGAGGAAGACAAAAGAGGGGAGTCCAACTTCTTCTTCCCCTTCCCAAATGCTTCTCCGTCCGTGGGAGTGTGAGAAAGAGAGCAGGATGCTGGACCTGGTGCTCCTCCATGAGGGGATGGGCAGAGCGAAGCGGCATTATGCTGACTGCCCTGAGCAAGGCTGGTCATCCAGCGAGGGCTGGATTTAAAAAAAAAAAGGAGCTAAAAAAGTGCTGCTTGCCTTTACCAAGAGCTGCAGGCTCCCAGGTGAAGGGTATGGCCATTCCGCTGTTAGTAGTAGGGTCGCACAGGATCGGGACCTCTAATAACACTGGGAAATCTGACAGCTGACTTATAAGCAGGTCTTTTATTCATAAAAAGGATGGCTATAAATAACATTCCAACAATGAAGATTTGCTGGGTAGTGTTTTTCCATCCTGGATTAGGTAGATTAAAGCATGAACAGACGATGATTTGCCTAGCACATGGTGCTAAGATAAATAGTTGCTGCAGTGACAAGAACAATAAGGGAATTTGTTGCGTTTTTGAACTTCCTAGTTGGGCAGTCTCGGTGGAGCTATCTAAGCAAGGTGCATGCTGAGCACGTAGAGAGAGACGGGGGCGTGAACGTGGCAGCCGCAGGTGGTGTCAGCCTTCAAGGGCACCTACAAGACATTTTACTCCTGGGCTTTTCTTTTTTCCTTTTCCGGGGACGGTCTTCGGTGGGGCAGCTGAACCAAGCTCTTTGATGATTTTTTTTTTTTTTTCATTCTATTTGTGTTTAGTTCTCTGAAAGCTAAAAGTCTGCTGGAATCTCTCTGTTTAGGACTGAAAAGTCTGAGGGTTATAGATTTCGATCTTGAAATTCAAGATTCTTGGGTTTGGTGGGTTTTTTTTAATTATTTTTTTTCCTTCTGTAAACCATCCAGCCAGGCATTATTAAAGTGGTAATAAATTGCACTGCGGTCATGTTTACTAAGTTTTTATTCACGCTAGAAAGCGAAGGCAGGCTCAGGGAAAGGCATTCCCTGTCCTTATAAGATCTGTAACCTCAATAGGCAGGGCAGATATCATGTGATCTCTTTTTTTCATTTTTTCCAAAGGAAACTCACCTGGCAGGTGCTTAGTTAACAGTTCTCGATGCCATCTTTGCACCTAGGGATATTTTTCAAAGGAATTGCACCGTGAGTGTGTTTTACATAAAGGCCTTTGGACATTGAACCTAAATACCTGTGAGGATCTTGGTCAGAGAAGCTGAAAGATAAAGTTATGCAGGGAGACTATTGCAGATCATTGAACTCAAGGCTGTTTTTTCCCGGCATGATGATTGCAGTTGTGCCCATAGCCACAGGACAGGTGAGAACAGGGAGGAGTTAGCAAAACCAGTGAAAACTGTGATTATTTTATGGCTTTGAGAGCTGCAGCAGCAATGATTTTGGAGATGCTCCCCCCAGCCTGGTTTCTGAAATGCGTGAGCTCTGACACTAACCTGCTGCTACCAAAAGGGCTTTACGGGAAGTTCGGAGGGACTGATATGACAGCTAATGAAGCTTCCATGTGTCTGAGCCAAACGATACTACCATGTGCTGAGGAAGTCGAGAGCTGTTCCTAAGCTTCCAGCTGAGCAGTCCCACCGCATTCCAGCAGCGCAGACAGGGAAGGATGAGGGCAGGCTGGGTCTGACCCTGTGGCACAAATGCATAGGAGTCCCAGTCAAAGCCAAGGTGGTGGCACAGCTCCTTGTGCTGGGAGGCTGAGCTGCTGCTCTCAGAAGGATGATCTAAAGCTTGAGGGGGGTCAGACTGACTTGAGTCCAAACCCTGTTCGTGGATGAGCTGACCTGGGAGGAATTGTCCCTGCAGTGGGATAGGGAAGAACTTCCAAGAGACTTAAAACACAGATGAATTTTGTGATTAATGACTGGTTGATTGGGAAACCTGCTCTTCAGAGTGAGAGAGCACATTAAGTGCTCTTCATGTAGTTGTGTGTTATAATTGCCTTCCTTGGAGTTCCCTGACCATGAACAGGAAATCTGGAATTTCATGAACAGTTGCTCTTGGTGAATCAGAGACATCAGCTCTTCATCTTTCCTGTGAAAATGTGATTTGGCTGTGATTCTCCCTGAGTCTGCTCTATCGGGAACCTTGTGCTAATACAAGGTCATTTCCAGTGGGACAGTAAGAAGCATTTTTTCAATGGCTCGCTATTTGGCCTGCTCAGCTCAGGTGCATTAACTGCTTATTCTATTTTTGGCTGTACCTCAGGATTAGACCCTATATTTTGTGATGTCATCATTAGTAAAGCTGAACTTCTCTCATTTTCCCAGTATTTATCTAAAGCACCATTCTTTACGTGGAAGAATAGCCTTCAGTTGGGGAGTGATGGAACACTAGGAGTGTGCAATCCAACAGTTCCTATGGAGATGTGTTCTGAAGGACATGTGTCTCTCAGCTGTGCATTTAGCTCTGTGTCTTCACAGCCTCTCTAGTTATTTTGCCAGGTTTGAAGCACACGTGTTTCTGATCTTGTAAGAAGAGTCCTCATCGTGCTTCGGTAGCTGTTTAGTTCAGAAGGAAGATGCCCTTTGCGTGGACCATTTCCTGTCTTAAAGGGATAAGATGCATTCTGGCTTCTTTACAAAGAAATTATTGGTGGAAGGCTTTGTTTACCACACAACTTTAGTTTCAGGTATTTATCAGTGCTTGTCTCCCTTTAGACAGCCTGATACAAGCTCCTCAAAGGGGAAAATATCAGTTCTGGCATCTCAGAGAAATGTTCAGGCTCTGCACAGATGGAGAGAGGGGCTGGTTTGTGGGGTGTTCTTGCAACAAGCTGTCCTTGCCATTATTTTGTGGCTTGTAGTCGGAGACGTTCGATTCTGATGACTCTCTTCACTTCATGTTCCTGGTGAGGGCCATGAAAGTGTAGCTGAGACATCAGAAAACATGAAACCCATGAGGCAAAAATTCCTCAAAGAGGCGGGGGAGGAGGAGTGGAGAGCTTTCTGTTATGAAAACGTCTCAGAGAAATCTTGGAAGGAGATCATACATCCCATTTGTGTCTTCCTCTCCAAAGAGGAAGACTTTAATCTGCATAAATTAAAACATAAATTGGATAAATAGGCGCCTTATTTGTATTGCTCCCTTTCCTGAAGGCTCCGTGTTTGCAGGCCTCGTGATACCCATTGACAGACTGAGCAGATGGAGGGTCTTGTCTCAAGGCTTTGCTGAAGGTCATGGCAAGTGGGAATTAATTTCCCTCAATACTTAGCCAAGCTGCGTGTCACTTGCCCTTTTTTGCCTCAGATTGTGTGTTGTCTGCAGTTTGGTAAAGTGTATAGTTGGAGTGCAGGGGAACTGAGAAGAAAGCTGGGTCGTTGCATTCCACAACAAAGAAGGCCTGGTGTTTCAAGAAAGGAAGTAGCAATTGGATGTGATTTCAAGAAGAATGTGGCAGGAAAGAAACCAGAACAGTGAAATCCCTTATCCTTTCAGTGCCTTGTTTTTCTTGTGTTTATAGTGTATATACGTGACTTTGAAAGTAACACCACATCATCTGTAGCTTAATTGTGCTATGGAATTCTTATTTTCATTACCTGGATGCAGCTTTTTCTCCTGCAGTATCAGGCATAACTCAAGTTTCTTGGGGTACTGTTGGCATAAAGGACATCACACTAAGGTAAAAGTGTATGTTGTCCAGGGGTTACTGCACAGGATTAAACTCTCAGCTCCTGAACTTAATTTCCTGTTTTGAAATCAACTTTGGTGTGTCACAGCTGGGGCATGTTGTGCTGAGCACTTGTGATTCCTGATGAGGTCTGAGCGCTGCAGGTTATCAGCCTTTCTGAAACTGCAAGTGCAGTCATGGGAAGTTAGATTTTCCACAACAGCCACTTGGAATTAATGGTCATTAAAAATTCAGCCTGAAGCTCCCCATGTCTCTTTCTCAGTCTCTTCAACACATTCAGTGATTATTGTGTTCTCCACAGGCATAATCATCAGATAATTATTATTGAACTTTGAGATTCTGTACAAAATAATGTCATTTCCTACTCGTGACAAATAGCAATTTGAACATGCAGATAAAGAAATATGAAAACAATCATAGGACTAAAAAGTGCTGTAGAAGGTGAAATCTAGATAGATATCAATCAAAGTTTTGCCAACTGCAAGGTACAGCCAGTGTTTAAAGTGTCAGCCTGAGATATAGGAGATTAGATTCAGTTCCCTCTGTACTGCACCTCTGCGTGATCTTAAGCAAATAATACGATTGTTCTTTTCCCACTTGTAAAGCACAGATAACACTCTTTCCTTGCAGGTGAGATGTGAGCTTAAGTACAAGAAAGATTGCAAAGTTCCCAGAAGTATAAGAATATCCTTTAATCAAGATTGCTATAGGCACAGATTTGGCTAAGGAGTAGCCCTGTCTCACACAGTGTTCTCAATTCAAACCCCTTTTCATCTGTTTTTGAGAACTCAAACTTCATTACAGAGGGTTGGAATATACAAATCAGGGCTTCTTTGTGTGTACTGAAGCACATTGAAAAAAGCAGTTTCCACAATAATATTGTCTCCTTTAATCTCGCAACATCATGCTAATTTTTATGCATCATGCTAATTTTATTAGGGAAATAAGATTACAAAGCTTTTGTGAAGAGCTATTTGTATTAATTGATATTATTTTTAATTACGTTCTGATCTCATGTCATTTAGTGTTTCGTGCATGAGCACCAAATTTTCAAATTAGAGAAATTTCAAGTAGCACTTTCAGGAATATCTAGGGCACTTTAGAGCCCGAGTTCACGGATATACCCTTCTTAATAACTGGGCTATTTCTGAAGCTGTGACACTTTGTGGATAAGCTGCTGTCCCTCACCCCCCTCTGCCCCTCCCTCAGTTCACAGATCCACGGAAAACACCATCGGAAGAGATGAGGAACGTGTGTGCCTTGGCTTGGTGTCCCCTCTGCCGTTCCTGACCGATGCTGGGCTGTACGTTACCTGCTGACTTTCTCAAAGGACGTGCTGACTCGTGGCGCTGGCGATGACAAGGTGACACAAATCGTGGAGTCCTTGGTCAGCAGCAACCTCACACCAAAGGTGGGGCTGACAAAGCCTGTGCGAGGTTCCCTACAGGATGCACAAAGACTCCAACACTTTTGAGAAGAATATTTTATAGGATATTAATACACCAGCAGGCTGGTTTAATCAATTTTCATCTCTTATTTCTAAATAATCATTCTTTGCCCTTCCCTGTGACCATCTGAAATACCTTCTTATTTGCATAAAGTACATTTAGTATATAATAATTGTGTGCTACTAATTGCACATGAACCTGAAGTTACTTTCATACACTTTGACTTTAATAGAAGAAAGAAGCACCAGAGTTTTCCTTTTTAAGCTCAATATTTTAGCACAAATTTCTTTTATTGTAAATTCTGGCAGAGCTATCATATAGTTCACAGATTTACAATTTTAAAGCTGGAATTGCTGCTAAAATGATCAGATGTGGCCACTCAATGTGGAAAGCCCATAAACTCATCTGAGCTGTTGCTGCAGTTTTATGGTATAAAATTGGTACTAAAGCAAATTAATCCTTTGTTAGGAGAATAGTAAAAAAATAAAAAACAACCTCAGAATAACTTTGTAAGCAGTATGGCTTTACCTGGATAATTTTGCTAAAGGAAAGCTTGCAAAAACTGGCTGCTCAGCTGCGAATACCAGGTACCACGCTGGAGATTTCTCCTTGGAGGTGGGCATGTTGAATAAAATGTAGGGTGACACAGAGGCGACCCCCACTCAGCACTAGCAAATAAAAGAAGCCACTTCTGCGTAGAAAAATAATATCCACGGTGCTTTTCATACTGCGATAGGGATGCGGTGCTCACCTCAACCGCAGGGGTTAAAATCCCACTTTCCCCACTGTACACGGGCTTGTTTGCTCCAGCAGTGCCCTCTGCTGGCTGATAGCCTTGAATGTCTGTCCAAAGAGCTTTTTTTTTTCCCCCCGAATTTCAAGTATTTTCAGTCTGGTTCTCAAAAATTATTTACCTTTAAAAAGACACAGAAAGGAAAGATAGAATGATATTATGTTAGTGTATTAATGTACAAGTCACACATCAACTTTAAACAAGCAGACGCAAAATATCCCGTAACAAAGGTGTGAGTATAAATCTCTGTCATTTTCTGGCAACATTCTCATCCAAGAATTAAGGTGGAAAAATGGCATTATCAGAACTACTAAAGCCATTCTCCTGCATTTCCTTGTTTGACAAGAATTAATTCAACAACTCTTTTACTAATTCTTTTTTTTTTTTTTTTTTTTTTTTTTTGGCTTGTAAGGCATCAGTGCCTCTGATTTACGCGAGGAATAAGAAAGGTTATACAATTTTAGGTGTATTCTGATAACTTCTAAGTGCTGTAGTACTCAGTATGCTCAGTATGGATATTTCTGTGGGCTCAAGCACAAGAACACCTGTGGAGACAGAAACTCTTCCCTTTTTGGATCCCCTTGAGGTGCTGCAGTTCATGGTATGGTTTCTCCTGCAAGTTTGGGGTTTGTTCTGTAGATGTGACCTAACTGTGCTTAGAAAAGGAGCCCCTTTGCCCACGTGGGTTTGTAATTGTAAGCAAGAGGCAGTGAACAGCTCAGTTCTGTTGTCTCTTGCTCAGCTGAGAGCACTTTAGAAGTTTTGTGGTGTCACTAGGTTGATCTGAAATCAGGACTTCCATCCTCCACTGAACTGAGGTCCAGGTTGGTGACATGACTGTAATGTTCTTTGAGTTCCAGCAGTCACATACTCCCCACCTCCAAGACCAAAAAAAGGCTGCTCTCCATTTTCTGGCTCTCTAGTCCTTTATCTAACAAACTTATTTGCAAATTAAGGCTTAATTCGTGGTCATTCCATTTTAGAATATCCTCAAAGACTTTTAAACCACTGGTGTGATCTTTTCTCTTCCCAAGAACTGGCCAGATTTTGCTTGGGATAAAGGTTGCTTTAAGCAAATCATCTGTGTAGTAGTAAATATGCTTTCCTCTTTTGGCTCTCCTAGCAACTGAAAGGTAATTGGCTCTGCTCTGAGTTGGTAACCCAAATATTTAAAAACACGAGTGGTTAAAGTTTAATCCGCTGTCACGATGATGATGTGGCAGTAGAAGCTGTGTGTCAGGATTCGTTCTTCACCTGGAGAACAAGGTGGCAGTAACGCTCGTGGGGTTCGGTCTCTTACGGAGCACGGGATGTGTAAAGCAGACCTTGTTAAGGGTTGAAAGTAGGATCTTCCACCATGAATGGATACCCCAACTGTTCTGCGAACCACACAAAAATTTGGAGTCATTATTTAGTGCTTGCACTGGGCATCCCCCAGCTGACCATTAACATAGCGTCTGTGATCTTCAACTGCACAGTCATCTTCACCAGGATGGCCACAAAGGATCTGCACAAGCCTATCTCAGTGCTCTTCTGCAATCTGGCTTTTTCTGATCTCTTCACCAGCTTTTCTGGCTTTTGGATTTCGATGCTGTTCATCACCAATCCTGACATTACCATCTTTGGATCCAAGGTTATGCTCGCACCTTATGCCTTCTATACTGTGTCGATTTTATCCACCATCTATAACTTGGTGAGCATTGGAATTGAACGTTATCTGGCGGTGGCTAAAAGCATGAGGACAAGATTCAGGGTTACAAGAAACCACTCCATAGCTGCGGTTTTAATTAACTGGGTCCTTGCTTTCTTTTTGGGCTGCTTGCCATTGATGGGGTGGAACTGCTTGCAGATGGAAAAAAACCTCTCTGTCCTCTACAGCCCGTTCTGCGTTAACTACCTCATCTTCATCGCCATTCCCAATGTGGTGGTGGCTTTTATTATACCTCTGTTCACTTACCTTAGAATCATTATTATCTTGAGGAAAAGAAAGCTGAGAATGAAAGCATGCGGACAAGCTACCGGCACCTACAAATCAGCCGAAATCCAGGTTGCCAGAACCAGTATTTTTATCTGGCTCCTGGCGTTGATCTCCTACGCCCCTTTTTTCGCAGGGGTCATATTCGACGCGACCAACCACCAGTGCCACGTTGACCTCTACCCCGGCGTCTACATCTTTCGAAACTGCACGGCGATGCTGATCACCATCAACTGCTTGGGGAACCCCATCATCTATACCCTGAAAGTCAAAACGCTGGGGGCGAAGCTCAAGGCTCTCAAATGCCTCTCCACCAACCGCATTCGAGCCTGCACCATTGAGAATGTCTAGCAGGGGACTGTCCTTGCTCCTGGAGACTGTCCTAGTCCCGGGAGACTGTCCTTGCCCCGGGAGATTTTTTTTGCTCCTGGAGACTCTTCTTGCTCCTGGAGACTCTTCTTGCTCCTGGAGACTCTCCTTGCTCCTGGAGACTCTCCTTGCTCCTGGAGACTCTTCTTGCTCCTGGAGACTCTCCTTGCCCCTGGAGACTCTCCTTGCCCCGGGGCTGCCGCCGTGTCCGTGCGGTCGGAGCCGGGACTCCAAACGTGGCTCCCGGGGCGGTTCAGAACCCGGCCCGCGGACAGCTCCGGGGCGCGGGAAAACGGCGCGGGAAACAGCGCGGGGCGCGGGAAAACAGCGCGGGTCCCTGCGCTAGAAGGAGGGTGGCGGTGGTGGTGGTGGAGCTTTTGGGGCTTCTGTCAGCATCTTCCATGGCCTGTGGGGCCGGGAATGGGGCGCGGTTGGTACCGCGGAGCCGTTTTGCTGGGAGATACAAATAACTCCATTAGCCACGTTTGCTTTGGAAAGGGGCTGCTGTTGGGTGTGCGCTTTGCAGCCCGGGGTCACCCCCTTCGTGCTGGGCTTTTCTGGTTTTGAAGGCAGTTAAAGGGCGAGAAACCGTTGGGCACCGTGGGGGAAAGGCAGTTTTACTTTCTCATTTACAGGCAGTCAAATCGTATCTTTGAATATTTAATGATTCTCTTTATTAACGGGGGCACTCGGCACCGGTTGGCTGTTGTAATTTTAATGTTAACTGCAGGGTGTAGCTGCACCACGGGGTTTTTGTGAGAAAACTGTGACTGCCCCTTTCCGATTTCTGCTTATAAACAGAGGCGCGCTTGAGTCTGTGGCTTTTGAAATTTGAGTGGCTTTAGGAGAAAAATCTCACTCGAACTCTTCAGTATTGGAATCACAGTTCCCTGTGCGAAACAAACCAAAATAAAAATGTTAAGAGTAAGTATTTTGTAAAAGGAAAAGGCCTCGCTCCCTCTCCAGATGGGAAATTGGCTACTGAACCGTTAATCTGTCGGATCCTCGTGGAAATTAATGCTTATTCTTAATAATAAGGGGGTATTTTCTAGAAGAATCTCAGCGCTCAAATTCCTTCTCTCTCCCCTCACGCAGTCTAGAAGCCTCGAGGAGTGGATCCTCATCTTTTTGGTTTTAAAATACACTCAAGCATTGCCCAGGGGTGTTACACCAACCCCATGATCTAACGGCAACGACGGTCTCTCTTTCACAAAGGGTCAAAATCAGCCCTTCCCGCACAGCTCGGGGTTTTCAGGGATTTATTTCATTCGTTTGCTTTGCTGCCGTTGTCCCAGTGTTTCAAAAGGCTCGAGAGAACCGGGAACAGAATCCCATTAGTCTCTTCCTGAGCGGGGATGAGAAATGAGAAGGTTTTGTGTGAGAAGGGGGTTCACCCTCCGACGTGAGGAACGGGCAGATGCCATCGTCACCTGAACACCCCCCACACTCGGTGTCTGGCATTTAAAAACCCCTCTTCTGCTCTGCTTCGCGTGGGAGAAGGCCAGGAGCATTTGTTTTGCCTGAATCGGAATTCAGCCATTTAAGGAGATGGATGGCTCTAAATGACATATAATTAAAATGAATTATTTAAATGGATAATGTGACTCAGGCAAGAGAAATCTGGCTCCATTTTTTTTCTGTCCCCCAAGTGCCTGCTGCGACTCCAGCACCCGCCTCGGGCTGGAAACCGAACGTCTGTCTCTTACTGGGGGTATTTCATCCTGATCTGAAAACCAGGAAATTCACCCCAAACGCCCCGGGTGCTGAGGGATGGGCGGGTGGAGTGGGTTTAATTGGGTGATATTTATCATATGAGCTGATTTCTCTTCATCTCCACGGCAAGGTGGTATGTAACCAGCAGCATCTTCAATGCAGCAGCGTCTATAGCAGCGACAGTCATTTCAAAAAGCAAGGGATTGGGGAGATTTATAGAAAAAGGCATATAAAATAAAAAAAAAAAATCCCTGGGCCGGACTCGCCCCGCCCGCCGCTCGGCGGTTGATTACCGAGCCTGGCTGGGGGCGCTCGGCGCTCGGCTGGCCGGGTCTGGCACGGTGGCGGGCGCCATGCGGGCTCCGCGGCCTTGTGGTGTTTGCGGGGCGGCCGGGGCGGCCCGGTACCGCTGCCCGCGCTGCGCCGCCGCCTAGTGAGGGCCGGGACGGGCCGGGACGAGGCGGGAAGGGGACGGGGAACCGGTGGGCGGCGGGGGTTTGGGGGCGGCAGCGGCGGGGAGGTGGGCGGGGAGAGTAGGGGGGCGGTGCGGCCTGGTCTGCTGGGTGAGGGAAGCGGCGGCCGCCCGGTGAGGGGTCTCCCCAGCCCGGTGAGGGGGTCTCCCCCCGGCCTTACCCGCGGCTTTCGCCCCGCAGCTGCTCGGTGCCGTGCTGCAGGACCCACAAGGGTGAGTGACCGGCGGGACGGGGTCCGGGGGGGGATGGGGTCTGGAGGGGGTTCGCCCCGCCGTTCACGCCATCTCCTCCCGCAGAGCGATGTGCACCGGAGCCGGGGCCGGAGCCGGAGCGTTGGGCGGCCGGACAGAGCCTCCCCGACGGGGCGAGGGGCGCCGGGCAGGCAGCAGGTAGGTGAGGCGGGGCGGGCTGTGTGCGGCACCGGGCCCCCTTCCCACCCCGGCCCCTCTGCAGCCCCGCTGTGCTCGCCCGCAGGTGGCCCCTGGTCGGTGGAGGACATCCTGAAGGAAGACGAGGAGCAGGACCGGGTCCCGCTGCAGAAACTGCAGCTTTTAGGTAATTTTGAGGCGTCGGGAATCAATTGGGTGTGCAGGTCGGGGGGCGGCTTCTCCAAGTGGAGACACTCACAGTTCCCATAAAGTCTTTCTGGCGCAGAGCGCTTTATCCCTGTTGGGTGACTCACTGCAAGGCCTTCAAGATTTAAATACCAGAAACCTGGCCTTTCACCGCCTCTCTTTGAAAGTTTATTTGTAAAATAAGGGTGGTCGCAGCCGCGTTTGTTCAAGATTAGTACTGTTTACCTTTTTCTTTTTCTTTTTTTCCTCGCAGGGGAGTCGGAAGAGCTGCGAGGTTTGCTGCTGAACCCACATCTCAGGCAGCTGCTGCTGACCATCGATCAGGCAGAAGATAAAAGCTCCCTCATGAAGAAGTACATGCAGGAGCCGCTGTTTGTCGAGTTTGCAGACTGCTGCTTGAGGATCGTCGAGCCTCCGGAGAAGGAGAACATTCTTCCCGACTGAGCTACTTGGGGAACCTTTTTCTTTCCTTAAGACTTTTTTTTATTTTCCTCCCTGAGGGGGATTGGTGCTGCCGGGGCGCAGAGCGCTGCCTCTCCCTCGGGGCTTGGTCACGCTTTGCTCACGGGTGTCACTGCTCTAATTCTCCATTTAGAGGTGATAAACAGTGACACCGTGTTGGACGGACTGGGAAGTAACAGGAATTAAACTTGATGTTCCCTGGACTTGCTTTCTGTTGGTACAGAAATACTGTCCATTGCGGGAAACGCTGCTTCCCGATAACGGTTACTGTTAAATATATCTGCTTTTATTGTGAAATGTTTTTTGTTAACTGAACCTCGTCGCGGATGGTCAGACACCTTTACAAGGTATTTAACAGTTTATTTAAAACACGGAAGAGCTGAACGTTTTCAAGACCCGTGTGAGCAGCAGAGGGTGCCTCTGAGAGCCTTGGCAGAGCTGATGCTCTTGATGGGGTAGTGCTGGAAATGCTGTTGCGGTTGTGAATACGTATGTTTTGGTCCTATAGTTAAAAAAAAAAAAAAAAAAAAGTGAGAGTCCAGGCTCCCTTTTCCCTGAGACATCAGCCTTTAGTGTTACAGCCGGCTGCAGCTCACCCCCCTGGCCACAGTCAGAAGTGTTACGGTGTTCCCGAGCGCTCGTGGTCAGTCGGAATAGTTGGTATCCAGAGGAGAAGAGTTGGTATCCAGAGGAGAATCCAGGACGCATTGGAAATGGTTCCTTTCTTTGTGCTCTCGTTACCAGCCTCTCATTCTCCCAGGTTGTGCCAGACATGGTCACTTTTCAAGTACACTGTGCTTAAAGCACTTGGTCTATTTTAATTACGTCGAGTGTTCTCATACTACTGATACATCCTCTACTACGTGCATGTGCGAGAGGAGGAATCCCCCCACCCCGCGTCCTAAATGTGATGTATATTACATTATATTATGTTATACGTACAATGCATTGATACAGAAAGCTCTGAGGTAACGGCAGATACGGACGTTGAGTAATTCAGAAGCAGCATCTTGCAGAGAGTCCTTCCCTGAAGGAAAAAGCAGGGTGTGCGCAGGTGGCCAAAACCTATGTTGGAAGGAGGTTTTTTCTGTCCAGTAAGATCTGGTTGAACCCAGTGACAGAGCAGGTATCCCTGTGGGGGCTGACGTTGGCGTAGTGCAGGGGAGACTTCTTACAGTGAAACCTGACGGAGCCCTAGAAGAAAAAGAAGTGGAGGGGTCAGGTGAGGTTTTGCCAGATTTTGAGCTCATTTTGGTATTTAGATGAAGCAGTGCTGGTGACTATGAGTAAGGGTAGAGGAGGAGCTGCAAAGAATTCCTGGCACAAATGGATTTAGGAGAAATGCTTACTGCAAAGAGTATTTGAACTGAATTTAGCTTGAACTCTGCAAATCTGAGTATTTAGTCAGTACGGAACTTAGTATTGCTTCTTCCTGCTTCTCGTAACTGACCAGGCACAGGTTCCATTTTGCAAGCATAACTTTATGCAACCTCAAGAATTTTTCAACAAAAAAGCCAAGCCCGGGCCCAAGGGATCGGTCACCAGAGCGCAGCTTCTGAGAGAAGCCGGTGTGAGTTGTAGTAAATGGTATCTGAGGCTGTTCTGCCTGTCCGTTAGGAGATGGAGGATGGGATGGTTGTTCCCTACTTTCTGCCCTGAAAATCCTCTGTCTCAATTAGTCTGGGCAGTGGAGTGAGTACAGAATTACTGGGATGTTATTGATACACCCAGGGGCTTTTCCCCAAGTGGAAGCCTTTTTGTATGTTTACCTGTTGTGCAACCTGAATGCCCTAAGCAGAAAAAATACACAGTATGGAACAGCAGAGCCCCTGTGGGAATCCTCTGCGCTCCGGTTTTGAAGCGGAGCTTTGATCAGCTTGTTCCCGTGACAGAGATTGTCATGGAAAAAACAAAGTTTTGATGCTTTGTTGAAAGCCTCGCCTCAGCCCTGTGTCCAGGTTGTCCTACGGATGTCAGAGCCATCAGCAGCCGCCTGGAATGTCTGAGCCAGTGGAAAAGGAAGGCTGCAGCCCGAGAACAGACGTCGGAGTCGCTCTGCTCCATCGCAGGGTTCAGGTTCCTGAACTCATGACGGCTTAATCGTGTTGGTGACTCAACAGCATGAGGTACGTTACCTGTGGGAGAGCTCTAATGGAAGTGATGCCGCAGCCAAAGAAACAGCTCTCCACCTTGCAGCCGTTGCTCTCCTGAAGGACTTTGAGACAAGCCAGCAGGGACAGGTCTCTCCGAAGTCCCGTCACAGTAACGGGTGCAGCAGCCAGGACGAGGCCAAGAGGCCAGAACAGAGTTATGGTGTGCAGAGGCAAAGTTGTTTCCAAAGAGCACGGTGGCTTGGCTGAGATCGTCGTAGCTCCAGGACCTGAGAAGAAGGCCTTTTCTTCACCCTCATCCAATTCAGCTGCTGCTAAAGCAGCCATTTTTGCCTGGTGCAGAGAAGCAGAACAATGTTCTTGAGTAAGATTCTCAAATGTCTTAAACAAAATTTAAAACTGCAAAACTAACACCCTAAAAAAGGGGCGTCGTAAAGGACAGGACGCCCTTTGGGGCACTTTCCCGTGTCATGACGGTAAGGAACGAGTTTCTGCAGTCTCTGTGCTGCCACCCTGCAGGAGCAGCTGTACGGGACTGGCACCCGTCTGCTGCTCTGCAGCTTGAGAAGAGTTTTCTGGAGAGCTGACTGAATTGGTTTTGTACAGTTCCTTGACAGAGGGAGATTCTCAAACACGAGAGCCTCAGTCACTCCATGTCAATGTGTTCTGTACCAAGGTACTTACTCTCCATTTCCTCCAGCCACGCTTAACAACGTTCACGGCCTTGCGCATCCTTTGGAAGCGATTCTTGGCTAACCAGGAACGAACAGCTGAAGATTTAATTAAAAGAAGTCTTGAGTACACAGAATCTCAGAAGCTCTTGCACACAATGTCAGATAGATGGCACTTAAGCTTTCTCCATGCTCAGTTAACAGCGCCTGCCACCTTAAACATCCAGAGCAACCGGGAATGTTAACTCTTACGTTCTCCTCAGCCACACCTTTATCAATTTACCTGCTTGGATGATGATTGCAGACCGTCTCTTCTTCTCTAGTTTCTTCTGTTTAAATCTTCTCCAGCAGCACTGAATGCAAAATGCTTTCTCATGTAACACCTCTGCCCTTCTGGCTTCAAGTCGCTCCAGCTGCGTTGGGGACAGGAGCCTGCATTAGTACTCGGGGACGGGGTTGTGTTCACTGCTCCTCTCTCCTACAGCCTCCTGGTGTGTGTCAGAAAAACTACATGCGTATTTCAGGGTGCTAAAACTGCTGGATTAGGTTTTAGAAGTGAAAGCACTTCATTTGTGCTCATTAGACAACATGTAAAATGAAAATGTGTCTGAGGGGAAAAAGGGTGTCGTGGAAGGAAAAAGCGGACACTCCCAAAGTCACATAAGCAGCTTAAACTGGCTTAAAACTAGCTCCATTGAAGGGTTTTTTTTTAAGGCTGCACCCTCCACTACACGAGCTTTGCAAAGGTGCCTTCATCTCCTTCATCTCTTTCCCAAAGAAGCCGCTTCAGCCTGGTATCTGAGTCCATTGGCCTGGATACCAGTGCAGTTCTGTGCCTGTTAAACAAAGTGCTTCTGATAGCTGCATTCTGATGGACGTTTGATTTAGTTTAATAATTTGAAGGAAAATGCCAAATTCTGGTCACGCTGCCATTAGCAGGAGCGTTGTCTGAACCACGATGACGATCTGTGCCAGAATCTCCATTATGCAAACGCGCTCCAGCCCCGTTAGCCTGGAGCTGTGAGGAAACGGTGCTCTTACCACAGAATTGGCCAGAAACACTTTGGTTTTGCCGCAGAACACCGAAGGGTTTCCTGCTCTGCTCCCCGTTTGCTCGGCAGTGGTTTGTCCCATAACATTCTGAAGGATCTCAACGATGACATCACGCGATGCTTTGTCAGGGGCCACCACCGGAGTCCCACCTGCAAACCAAGCATTGCAGAGAAGGTATCACCAAACTTGGAACTCGAGACCAAGTGATTGTCTTTACACTGAGACTTCTCAGCCATTGAGGGGGTGATGGCTGAGACATTACTAGATCTAGCTGTGTTTAAGTGAAAACTCTGACAGCGTAGATTTTGCCAATGGCCAGCAGCCAGAAAAGCAGCTTGGTGTGTTTTAATTAGGATGTAGTTTGGGTGCTGTCTTATCACCTTTGTTACAGCTTATCCATGGGCAAGAAATGTCATTTTTGGGTAGATCTAGGCAATGAAACAGGCACACGGAGGGCTCGGCTGGTTTTACATTGTTTAAAGCATCCTACGTGGAAACATTAGAAAGCAACAGCAATGCCCTTAAGAATAGATCTGAACAGCTCAGTCCTAATAAAATCTGACAAAATACCCCAAACTCAAAAGCTGTTGGGAACAAAGAACAAAAAGCAAGGAATTAGACACGTAGCCTTAATGTACTGGAAGATGCAGGAACAGGAAATGAATTCTACAGAATTCTACAGCTTTCACAGGGCATCAGAAGCAGCTACAGGGACATATTCTAAGCGGGGAGTGTATTGCAGCGATAAGAGGTTATTAAAACCATTTTGGGGACAAGTTTTTACATTCTGAGACAAACAGGTTAAATCTATTTGGAAATAAAGGTAGACTTTAATTCAGACCTGTCCTGGGAAGGGATTGTGTTGTTCAAGGCAACGCTGCCTGAGTTTCTGCATGCCCAATGCTGGAACGTGATGGTCTTTGTATCTTTCCATCCTGGATACTGTTTGCTTTTCTGCTATAAATATTTCTAAGGAGATGAGAGCATTTTAAGGTACTGAAAACAAATGGAGGCAATTCTTGCTTACAGGAAGACATCTGGTGCCTATGATGGTGTTTGTGGGGCTGGGCTGATAAGGGAACCAAAAGCTTATTCCCCCGTTTAGGAAATTGTTTTGCTTTGTTTGCAGCTTATTACCTGCTAAAGATAAAAAGGGCTGGTAACCTATCCCAGTGAGGCCTTTCAGCTAATGGCTTTATAACTGAGGGAGAAAGATAGGACGTGCAAGTGATTTTCCAGCTTCTACTTCGTTACTTCATTCCATTTCCACAAGGTGAATAGATTTCCAGCCATTTTACTTATCAGAAATAGGCCGGTACTTACTGGTCCTGCTTCCCACCCCTACTGGTTACTGAACAGACCCACCGGGTGAAGATGGGATTGATCTGGGAGAGAGAAGGGGATTGCAGCAACTTTCAATATTAAGACCTGGTAAGCTCCTTCTCTGAGGAGTTCACACCAAAGACGTTACCTTGTAGACTGGATTGTGTTTTTTAAAAGTCCATCCTGGCTCTTGCTTAGAAAAAAGAATCGCGTACAGAAGTTTGCAAAAGGTAGAAGAAGCAGCAGAATCCAGGTAAGGCAGAAGGTCAGTGTGTTCGGCAAGACAGGGTGGGGAAAAAAAGAGAAAGGAAGGAGAAGGAATATAAGCAAAAAGGTAAGTGGTTTTCAAGTCTACTCAAGAACCAACTCTAACTTGGGTTATATCAGGGAGGAACCCCCAACACCATCGTAACTGTAACTGTTCTACCCAGGAGGAGTACAGAAAAACAGCAGTAAGATGAAAGATTTGCAGATTTTTAAAGAGCCTGCTATAAGCATTAGGCAAATTAGAAACTCAAGTTGGTGATAGATTAGAAAAATATTTTGAGAGTAGTGGTGTCCCTCGTGCTGACTACAGTCATTGCATCTGATCCACGTGATACCAAATTGGTGCAGTGATAATTTCACTTGATAGCAGAGGGATTATCTAAAGAGACGTACCTTTTTTCTCGGCAGTAGAAAGACAGTTGCTTTTATCACACACTCTCTTTTTACTGGACCCACATGATTTTCTCAGTATTTGATAGCGCTCGGTGAAACTTTGGAAAGGGATCCTGACAGACAAACGTACAGTTAATTCTAGGCAAGTACCATTTACTGTACAGTAAATAACTTGGCCTTTGAGGGGGAAGAACTTGCCAAATGGCTTTAAAAATCCAGTGCACAGAATGCAGATAGGCTGATGCCTCTTGCAGCCACCAACGTACAAGAAAGTATAGACTTTCTGAGGAAATTGAGACTATTGCCCAATAACACTTCTTCTGCCACTAACAAAGACTAGCCAGGAATCGTCCTTGTTTATGATAAGGCTCAAGGCTCAAGCCTTGTTGCCTCCATCAGCTCTCAGACCAGGGGTGTGTTACAGCCACATCTGAGCTTTGTTAATATTTGGTATATTTTTAAGCATTGCCTTGAATGCAGGCTGTCCCAGTTCTGCTTGTTGTGCTGTGACTGCGCTTTGGGACTTGCTGAATGAGCAGAGTCATTCAGCAATCTCCAAAACACTGAAGATCAGGCCACGTTTGTGACAGGTATTCTTGTCTCCAAAAGGAGAGAGAGAGGGGCTCAAATAAGCTTAAAAGCAAGCAGTGAGCAGAACCCTTCCAATAGCTTTGAAAGAGTCGGTAAAGTTTCATGATCTGAAACAGACTGCAAAATATTTGAATTTCCTGCTTAAATGCTCTTTTGAGTAACTAATACGCCACTAATTGCTAGAGAAGAGGATTATTGAAAGTGTTGCTCAAGAAATTGAGACTTACCTAATGGGGAACCCTGCTGCACTGATGGTGATGGCTTCCACTATTCCACAGGCCTGGAGCTGGCCGAGAACCTGAGGTGTAAATTGAGATGGTTTAGGCAAGCACTGTCTTACTCTTCATGGAAGCTGCGTGTGCTCGGCCCCGGTGCGGTGCAGCGCGGCTCAGCAGCCGCCCCAGAGCCTGCAGGGTGGGAAATGGAGGGAGGGGGATTATGCAGCCACTGAGCTGCTGCTTTGGGTAACACCCAGAGAAGGGTCAAGGCTGACACTGAGGGACAGTCCCTGTGTCCCCTCTCTTGTGACCCTGCACTGGCCAAATGCAGCAGCACACAGAAACCCAGTGTTGGTATTTTAATACTGTGTTTAAAGATAACGCAGCACTACCCAGATGCTTGTTTTTACACAGCTGAGGTTCCCTAGTTACAGCATTAGCATCGGCTGCTCTGCTCCCAAAGACATGCCCTTCTCATTGACTCCATGAGGAAGGGCTTTTGAAAAGTTACCTCTTCTCTTTTGAAAGTCATCGCCTTGCAGTCGGCGTTAGGCTTGATGCAGCGGATGTAATGCGGTGTGGTGCTATTCAAGATCTGCATGAGATGTTCAAGCGAACCCTGTAGAAAACAAATACAGGCTAAATTAGGGACAACTCCTCCACAGGTGGTTTAACAAATCAGTGGTCTCCTTTAAAATCAACAAAGCCTTTTTTTTTTTTTTTTTTTGCAAGGATGGCTCTACAGACTCAGCATTAGCAGAGCTCTTCTGTAAAGAGAGCTTGAGCAAAAAGCCCACTCTGTGGTTGCTTTTGTAAAACACTTGATGGTAAATTCAAAAAGTTTCCAAAATTACAGCTGGGCCATCAGCTGAAGCTACCTCTCCAGAGGAACAGGTAGGAAGAAGCCTCACAAAGGCAGATGGCCAACTGTTAAAGGAAAAGGTAAAATCAGAGTGAGTTAAAACCCTGAGAATCTTGGGAATCTGAAGCTATTTCTGTTTTAAAGCTGTTTCATTTTAATAACATTTACTGGTCTTGGTCCAACTATACTGTTTTCTCATCTAGTTTCTAGCAGTAGAAAGTAGAAATCCAAATAGGATGTACCTTGAACTTTGACACCACTGTAACCACAGCTGCTCTGCTCTGGGTTTTGATGTTATTTTGGTTCCTTTCTGTCACAGGAAATAATTTTTGAATCAAAGGGTCCTTAGAATTCTGCAACACATGGACCAGCTCTGGTGGAATGGGGTCCTGCGAACACAAACACGTCTTATGAGTATTTGGACTTGGGCAGAAACCTGCCACCTTTGACTAAAAATTCCACAGGTATAGATGGAATAGTATTTCTGATTTAACCAAAGCTGTAGTTTCAAATCTGACTGTGTACATTAAGAGTCAGGAACATTCTGTAAATCTACTTATTTGGAGCAAAGTATGTATCTCCAGTAAACATCACTGAATGTTAATGATGCTTTGATTTAAATTGCTTTTTGTCTGTAAGATTTTTTGTTTGTTTTTTTTTTTTTTAAACAGCCCTTTCTAAAAACACCTACCTTATTTTTCTCCACCATTGCTGCTAGCTGATAGCAGACTTTGCCAGCATAATGTGAAATAATGAAGTTAGGCTTCTTACTAAATTTGTTTCGACTTAAACATTGATTATTAGACAAAGCTTTCTCAATCCGAGTTTGAAAGAGGTCGGTGTTGGAGGATCTGTTCAGACGGCACTCCTGCAGAACAGACAAGACAAAATTGCAGCATCTCTTGCATGTCATAAAGAACAGTCTTTAAAAGCTAAAACTACTTTAAATTAAAATCATAGTCGTTTTACTTTTAGAGTTGCTTTGAGTATGCAAGCCCTGAAATACTGGGGAATAAAAAAAATCCACAAATGTAATTGAGGCTTCATATTTGAATCAGAACATCCTGTTTCAGAGGAAAAAAGATGGCTCAGAATAGGAAGCAGCAGTGTCCTGATTGTTCCAAAAAGTAAGATCTGCAGAAATTTTATAGCTAGCAAGTTTCCTGCTAATTTAGCACTCATGTTTGGTGGCATGGGATGGATGGCAGGAAATTAGGCCAAAATTTGGGAGTGTAGATCCACGCTTACCTCATTCAGCAAAGAAAAAATGCTGAGAGGATTCCCCTCGATCAGATCTAGGCAGTTCTGGTTGTCCTGGTAGTTTATGAAGGACCACTGGAGGCCCTCAGCTGCGTATTCCTCCTGCAGTAAGAAGAGAAAGCGGTTACTCTGCAGCAGAGGGCACTACAGCTCCAATAACCGTACAGCTTTTTGCAGTTTGATGCAGTTATTGTTTAACTGTAAATCCCAGGCTCGGATCCAAAGCTCAGCTCATGTCCAGTGGCAATCTTGAGAAAAAAAAAAAAAAACAACAAACAAATGAGGATATGCTACCCCAGGTAGCTTTTGAGTATGTAGCAGCAGATCCTGCTGGAACAATTTGTTTAAGCCTTTGGGAACCTCTCGGATTTATTAGAGTTGCAAGGCTCAGACAGTCCTAGTTTCTCCTGGCTGTACTGTGTTCTGCCCTGGAGGGCAAGGATTGCGGAGAACTCCTTCCTCAGCATGGGACATAGCCCTAAAGCAACCACCCTGTGCCAGACCTTACTGGGCTCTATTTAAAACAAAGCCTGATCCAAAGGAAGCGAAGAAATATACTGGTTGAAATTAATTTGTACAATATTTTTGCCAAATTACAGAACAAACTGTCAGGAGGGTTTAACAAGCACAAACTCCAGCCAGTTATTTTAAAAGTCTCCTTGTGAAAGCTCGCTCAGCGCGGCCACTAATGGCGTCTAAGTGGCTTGGGACAGGGCCAGCTCGGGAGAGGTAAGAGGGCAGGCAGTAACTGGGAGGGGACTATAAATAGAGGTCATCAATCAGTTTCGAGGAAAGTAATTGTGTGCTTGAACTTGGATTCCATCTTCACTGATCATTAACCCCTGCCTTCCTAACGAGGGCAGGCAGGAAAAAAAACAAAAGGCTGGGCATAGGAAAGCATGAATTATGGTCAGAGAGATACTTATCTCCTGAATAAATTGATAAAACTATGCCATGATGCAGGAGGCCGTAAAGGAAAGAATCTCCCAGATGCCAGTTAATGGCAAAGAGCATTGTGGTAATGGATGTGTCGCGTTGGAGGGATTCAGGAGGATGTAAGTACATCTATCAGAGCAGCATCCCGGGACTCTGCAGCTTTCGGAGCACTCGGATGGGAAGTGGAATTAGCGGCGTGTGACCAGTTAAGGAAGTGACCACAGTGCATTTGTGTGGTTTTGTCTTTACAGGCACCAGCGTGAGAACCAGGTTGATGAAGCCATTCTCTGGCAGCAGGAAGCCTCCACCAGGTACCACGAGCTGTTGCTGTTTGGGTCACAGGGGTCTGTTGGGGTCTCTGCCTCTGCACTAAGCACAGCTCTAGAACCTCCCCAACCATTAAGGTACTTCACACTTGATGAAGAGAATTAACATGGTTATAAGCAGCAGCTTCCAAGAGAATCTCAATTTAGGCCATTCTTACCTCAGGACTTTAGTTTTAAGTGTTCAGCTCTTTGAGGAAACACAAACATTTTAACAGGGCACAAAGCCAGTGGAGCTGTATAACGGGGAACAGAGTTCCAGTGCCCTACGGGAGAAAGCTGTCTCATTCTACCAACTGTCCCACGCTCTCTTTAAAAAAACCCCAATCTTTAATCGCCTCCCACTGATTTCTGTGGCATTAATTACTTGACTGAAGGTTGTAATCCAATCAGAAACAAAGAAATACAATGATAAAGATTAAAAATGCTGTTTTAAAATTAGATATTCAACATTTGATCTTAACGGAGTATTACCTGTTGTGCCTTCAGATAGTGTGCTACAAAGTGCTGCTGCAGTTTCTCGTTGGCATAGTTAATACAAAGCTGTTCCAAGTTGTTTTCAGGGAAGGCTTCAAAACCATAAACATCCAACAAACCTGGGAGGAACACGGGAAGACAGTGCACTTCGGTTTAGGAGCAGCTTGAAGGACTTAGGATTACCCAGTTAAACCAGGGAGGAACAAACCATACCTATGAAGCTGGTCCATCCTGAAGGATCTCCATAGATGCTTTCATTTATGACCAAAACGAGCCATTCAAACAATCTGCAGACAAGGACAAGTGGATTAGTTGGAAAGTGCTTGCTTACAACAGAGTAGTGTTCTTTTACTGCTGTTTTTACTAGTAGCTGGCATGAAACATCAGTTCTCTGGAGGTCTCCCTATCAGATACCGCAGCTCTCTCAGGGTCTACAACTGAATCAGTCGAGCGGGGAAGGGAGGGTTGCACTGCTATTGAGTCCAAGCAGAAAGCCAAAGGAAAGTAAATCCCCCTCTATTCCCTCAAAAAATTTCCAGGGATTAGCAGAGCAGCCTGGGCTACACGTCCTTACTTGGCGTAGATCACTTTGGCGAGGCAGTCTCTCCTCGTCTCACACTCGGCTCTGGAGCATGGCTTCTTGAAGACTTGTTGTTGTTTCCCAGCAGTTATTGTTCGAATTCTTAATGATTCCATTAGTTCCTCGACAGGTATCTGCAGCAAATCTCCAGCAGCCTTCACAAAGTCTTGTGCAGAAAAAAACCCAACATTGCAAGGTTATCTGGAGTGTCAAATGGATAAAGCCCCTTTAAAGTTATAGAAGATCTAGAGATAGTATAGAAAACTGATCCTTCCATGAACTCACCAACTTAAACGTGGATTTTGTATCTTTTGCCCAAACCTGGTGAAAGGTTTTGCAAGACCAGATTCTATATCTGGATGTGCAACACCTCTAGAATTTTACTCTATTTGAAATGAAACACCAATACCAAAAAAGTCTCAAGTTTGCCACACTGAAGAAGGTGTTTTTAGAGCGTACTTTTAAGGTATGTTACTTTTTTGTTACTTTTTCCCCTTTTTTGAGCAGAGACTAAAGTCTCCTAAATTTTAGTCTTTATCATGAGAACTTCAAAGCTTTAATTTTAAAAGCCCTGTTCTCCACTCTGGGTCAGATTTCTGGAAGCCCTGTGATGTCAACGTAAGATTACAATCAAGAGTAATGGTTCTGCCAATAATCCTCCTGAAATGACTGTCTAATGTTGCAGTTGCCTTGACCTGTAGTGGAAGGATGTTATCTCTCAGAGCAGGGGAGCATTGGCTTTTTGTTTGTTCTATACTTTGAAACCTTGAAGTACCAAACAAAAACACACTTAAGTTTTGGGTTGCCCATGACTTCAATAGTCTCCTGCTAAGCAGAAGAGCCTAGTAATCCTTTCCATTGGGCATCTGCGCTAAGAGAACAAGACTCTCTGGAGCACACCATGCTCGTTGCCTCACCTTTGGCGTTGTCTTCTAGTTCACAAGGCTGAGATTCATCCACTGGATTAGAGAATTGAACATTCCCAAGATGGAGAAGGCCTGACAATACCTGAAATGTAATTATTCATTGAGTTTTCTAAAACAGAGCAGTGTCCTCTTTGCCTTCCCACACGAGTATGACAAGTCAAAACATTTCTGAACAGAAAAAAAAGCAAATAGATTCCAAGCTTCTGTATTAATTCCCAATGCTGCAATTACTGAGGGAAAACTAAAGTTAAGAATTAATAGTTAAGAATTAATATTTGGCTACACAATCTAATGCACGGGTGCAGGCCCTGCACCAAACAACCCATGATCTATACATCGATACAGATTTACTTCTGCAGAAATCCCACACTAAAAAGACATTCCAAACATCAGCAGCAGCCTCGTGGTGACCATGCTTTGTACCTGACCTTGAAAATATTGTTCTGCGAGGAGCGGTCAATGCCCAAGTGAAACATTGCATCTCTGGTCACCTCGAAGCAGTCCTCTGAAAAGCCAAACGGGTGCTGTTTAAAAGAAAGCCATGCACACAAACACAGGCAAGCAGAACGCTTGACACCACCTCCAGTTCAGCTGGAATTGTCAAAGGAGGTCAAGGAAGGCAGATGCTGTGTTGGTAAATCCCAGGGTACAAGCTGGAGAACCAAATCATTGACCGACCCTGTGGGGCTCTGACGCGAGTCAGTGGGTTGCTGAAGCACATCCAAAGACAAACCGCTTTCTAAACATAGTCACAGAGATGCAAATTTGCTAGGCCAAAAAATGCTGGTTTAAGCCAGGTGAAAACTCTTAACAGTGCAAACTGCAACTTAAAAAGAATCCCATTAACACAGGTGGCTTCACAAAACATCTGCTAGTGACCAGTCTGGCTCATGGGATTTAAAAGGGCAGACACATTTTTGTCTGCCTTCCTTTAAAGTTACAGCTGTTATTGATGGACAGTCTGTGAAACTAATCTTTACCATCTAAGTTTCTTTCAGAATTTGGCAGCCAGCGGTACTCAGCCTCTTCTGGAAGGTTCCATTCCAGCCTCTCCTCTGCAGTGGCACCTTTTGTGATCTGGAGACAGAAAGCAAGGTGAAGACTGAATTCTGCCTTTGGTATTTACATCTCGCAGACAATGAACAGTAACCCACTGGGAGCATCATTAAATTTAGAAGCATGGTAGACAGGAAAACTGCTAAATATTAAAATTTACAACTGTGATAAATCTGGTGATTTCATCCCCACTGTTTGTCAGAAATACCTAGGAAAATTAACTGAAAGCACACCTGATAAAAGATGTGAAAGTTTCTTTCATTGGGGGCCTGATAGGCAACTCTGGTCTTCTCCAAAAGGAAAGTCTGAATGGAGGCACTACTCAGATGGTGGAATCTAGAGGGGCAAAAAAAGCAGAGATTTCAACAAAACTTTCTCACAGAATCTGATGGGTGTGGTGTTGTCATATACCATGAACCCTTTGCAGGTCACCTTCAGTTTTGTGCAAGCTTAATGTAATATTTTATTCGGAGTTCTGAACTGCATCTCTGTTTTTCCTTTGCTCTCTTTTAGAGATCAGGGTGAGAGCTTGCAGAAAAAAAATTAAAAATAATAATAACATAAGCTACCAGCAAACCAAAATGCATTCTAAAGACAGATAAAATATTCTAGGGCAGGCTTCAGAAATAGGCTTGTAAAGATTTAAAGGAAGAAGACAATAGGTAAGGTTTTTACACAGTGATTATTACCTGTCTAACTGAAGCTGGATATATTTTCCAAAACGGCTACTGTTGTTATTCCGCAGGGTACATGCATTTCCTGTGAAATTGCCAGTGACAGATACAGCATAATCAGAGTGGTTCCACTCTTCCACGTAGGACATAGAGATATTAAGGGTGATATTTGAAGAATTTGTCTTTTAAGGAGAGGACCAAGGGCTTAAATTTGTGCATTAACAAAGAAAATGCCCACAGTGGCTACTACTTCTTTTAGCTGTTAAAAAAGCCTCATTTACCAAATGCTTCCATGACAGGGTTGGAATCCAACACTCTCTTCTCTATCCTTTCCACAGTTTCATTGCCTTTTGGGGAGATAACTGAAGCAGCAACAGAAGCATAGAATTTCATAAGGCAGCGAGACGTCCAGGTCTGCAACAGAGAGGCTTGACAATAGGTCTTTGTATTTACCATGTTGTTTTAGTTATGTCAGTGAAACAGCCCTAGCTTCTGAAAACACTGTACGCAGCTGGCGAGGATTCTGAAGAGAGTAATTGTGTCAGGTTTATAGCTCTAGTTCAGTGGAAACTTTTTGTGCACCTGCTTCCATGCAAAAGACATATTTAAATGCCACAGGAGTCAGAGTGCTTTGCTGAATGGCAGCTCTATCAAGATGTAACAACCTGGAAGCTCACCTAGAATTAACAGTTAGTATCTTAGGATGAACTGAATATAAATAGAGACTTTGAGTCATTAAGACTCAGTAAACCATTTTGTTCTCAGGCTTAAAAATATCCTGGATATCTTCCTGAATAGGGACGGATCATTACAGAAGGGTCTAGGATAGGATCTGAACTCTCTGCTTAAGTCTCCACAGAGGCTTTGCTGAGACCCACATGAGCTCCCTAACAGCTATGTTAAGTAGACTCTATTCAACTGCAGCAATCACTTCATGCTTTACGCATATTTCAAGAGAGTCTTGCTAGAGCAGACTGGCTGTGTGCTCTGGCAGAATTTCTTTTCTTTGTCTTTATTTGTTCACTGAAACACCCTGCACTACAACTCACGAGCAAATCTCAAAATTTAAGAGCAATGTCGGGAAAAAATTCCCTTACCTTCCCAGCACCACTTTCTCCACTAACAATTATAGACTGGTTTACAGGCTCTATCTGACTTTGGACATTTCTGTAGGTTTGTTCAGCCACTGCAAAGATGTGAGGTTTTAAATCCTGGCAATAAAACAGAATGATCGTATTTAAGAGAAAAGTAATTACACAGTTCAACAGCAAAGAACAGCAAAGGTCTTCTCACATTTATCTGAAAACAGTACTGCTCTTTCAGCAGAACTCATGTTTCACTAGAAATGGGTTTTATCCATTAGGATTATTTTGCTTATATATATTATTGAGCATTATTTTGCTTATATAGATTTTGTTGAACTTAACATTTGGGTTCTGCAGAAGGACAGTTATTTCAAATAAAAGGATTACCTGAGGACGAAGTGCGACATGGTACTCTCTCATAAGCTCAGGTGAGTAGAGGCAGGCGACAGGCTGAAATGGATTTAAAGCCACCAGGCTGCAGCCAGCATTTGTATAAAACAAGTTTACTGCATATCTTGCTTGAAGACATTTCAGAACTGAAAGACATACACTTTTCAAAAGATGCTGACAGAAAGTATTTGACTCATCCTGTGTCTGTTTGTAACAAAAAACTTCAGGTATGTTACCTATTAGGTCTAATAGAAAATGAGGTGATCAAGAGAGTGATATAGTTCTAATATACTGTCCTGTTTTCAGCTGGGAGTTAATTTTCTTCACAGTAGAATCATAGAATTGTCTACTAGAAGGGACCTTTAAGATCATCAAGTCCAACCACTAACCTGACACTGCCATAGTAGGTAGGACAGGGCTGTGTTTTGGATTTGTGCCAAAAACAGTTTTGATGATACAGCAATGTTTTTGTTATTGCTGAGCAGTGCTTACACAGAGCCCAGGCCTCTTCCCTTTTCTGCTCCTCACACCACCCTGCCAGCAATGGGCTGGGGGGCACGAGGAGCTGAGAGGGGACACACCTGGGACAGCTGACCCCGACTGATCAAAGGGATATCCCATACCATGGGACATCGTGCCCAGCATATAAAGCTAGGGGAAGAAGAAGGAAGGGGGGGTGCTCAGAGTTATGGTGGATTTATTCCCCAGTAACTGCTACTTGTGATGGAGCCCAGCTTTCCTGGAGACAGCTGAACACCCGCCTGCGATGGGAAGCAGCGAGTAAGCTTCTTATTTTGCTTTGTTTGTGTGTGCAGCTTTTGCTTTACCTGTTAAACTGTCTTTATCTCAACCCACGAGTTTTCTCACTTTTACCCTTCCTATTCTGCCCCCCGTCCCACTGAGGGGGAGTGAGCGAGCGGCTGTGTGGTACTCAGCCGCCAGCTGGGGTTAAACCATGACATGTATACAATGTCTTTAAGAGTTGCCCTTATTTTTAAAAATCTTAAGGGATCTGCTAACTATCCCATTCAATAAATCCTGGGCTTTTATGAGGTTTCGCATAGTCCTAGAAAGCAAATCTGTTCATTTGCAGAAGAGGCAAGAATTCCCCATATGCACGAGGGATAGGCCTTAGCTTCTCTTAACAGCATGATCTTTAAAAGCCAAGTGAGGAATTTACTTTTCAAAACCAATTCCATGGACATATTTTGAATCTAAATCAGAGCCTTGTTTTCTGACAGGTTCAACTAAAACCAAACTGCAGTTACAAGGTCACGCAGGAGTCCTTCAAATAGCATTGACCCTCAGCCACACCCTGGTACCTGAATCGACAACACAAACGTGAGCTCTGCCTGCACAGCTTGATAAGAGTTCAGCACAGCTAAATCTACAATAAAAGCATTTGGAAAAAAATTTCAGCCAAGCCAAATGGGACTTTTTAAGGCTTTGAATAGGTTTTAATAGGCTTTGAATCTTTAACTACTATGTTCACGGTACTATTAATGTGATGAGAACAGTAACTACCTTATATTAGTAGCCACCAGGGAAAGTGGCTCCTCAGGAGATACTCCCCTGGCTCTTACCTGTTGTAGTTGTCACCGGATTGACTTTTGTGAGGTCATCAAAAAGGTGCAGTTTCTCTTCATCACTGAGGAATGCTCTAACTTCTTCTTCAAACGATTCACTGACGTCATTCTGGATGATGGAGTCTTCTTTTTGGCCATTTTCCTGGAGGAGATGTCAGATCAGGACCAAAGGCTAAATGAAGCTGGACTTTCACCTCATCCACTAGAGTTTATAGCTCTTCTACTGCCTCCATGTAACATAAGTTCAGTCTCAACGGGAGTCATAACTTAAGTGTGTTTGAGCTACTCTTCCTCCCAGTTGCCCTCCCCCCAGAGTCAGTGGTTCCCATGGGGTGCTCTGGTTTTAGAAATGAGAGATGAGCGTACGAGAGATGGCAGCCTGACAATGCCATCTGTAAACTCAATTAAACTCTGGTAATTCTAACTATAAGCAAAGGCACTTGGAAAGAATGTGTCCTTAGACTCGAGGTAGTGCTGAAAGCTTCGTGGTCCAGCACAGCATGCAGTTTTCCTAGCAGAGACTGTGATTTTTGGAGCAGAGACTGATGGCCCCAAGAGTAGAGTTGCAGAGCGCACAAATTACAGCCAAGGGAAAGAAATGGTGGTGTTATAAGAGCTGGGCTGCATTAGGTGAAGATTTGTCCCCTTTGAATCACTTAAAGCATTTAAATCTTAGCCTCTGGGCTCCCACGTCCTTGACAATATTAGTTGGAAGGACAGATTTGTTGTACAAACGTAATGGAAAACTTAGCCAGAAGAGAGATTTCAGGTACTCTCTGTCATTTCTGGGGAGAAGGAGAGAGGAAAAATAAAGACGGGAAAAGATGCTAGTCCTGATTTTTGCTTTCTGGATATTCCTTTTCTGTTCCCTTTCTCCTTAACAGAAAGTCCTTCAAAGTAACCCTACTTATTTGTATTTAGTAGCATAAATCTGCAATTCTTTAGAAGTTAACCAAGTCAATGAACAGTATCACCTTGTTTATACAGAAAAAGTGCTAAATTTAGTTAGCAGCATTCACACTACATGAGCCAAGCTCATTACTACAGGGAAAAATACACTGCAAAACCCCATTAACACATTTCTTGTAAAAAAAATAAAGCTACAATACTGTACTCATTAAGGAGCATTATTATCTTTTGCAGATAGCGTAAGTAGTTCACTCACAGTAATATAAAATTTTACACAGCTAGGGAAAAAAAAAAAAAAAGCTTAGGAACGCAGGTAAGTGTTGCCATCTAAGTGATTTCTGTTATTCCGCTCTGAATGACCGTTAAGGAGCTTGCTGCTCTCACAGGGAACAGACACACACAATTATGAAATACTCTGCTCTCTGAGAAGATGAATTTCTGCCAGTGGCCCCTCCTGCGCTCTCCCGTGTGTTCCCTGTGCTACGCTGGCACCTGCCGAGCTCTTAAGTCCACGTTGCAGCTGATCAGCCCTTGCAAGACCTGAGCAAGGGCTTATTATCACTTCTGATACCTACACCACAGAGCTCGTGTGCGCATTAATTTTACTGAACAGCCACCCTTAGGGATGTGCTTGCTGCACGCGTTAACACCTGCCCCGTTAAAGCCAATGGCATAACAAAAATCACTAGCTGGTGTTAGTAACACAGCTCAAAACCACACAGTTAATAGGTCCAGGCAATTAATGAAGTAGGGGTGAATACGCATTAGTAGTTACCTAATCTTGACTGCATGGAAACAAGCCAAGAATTCTTTCCTGGCAGTAAAATTTAATTAGCACACACGATTCCTGTTTTTTTTTTTTTACCTGCTTTGGCATCTTGTCCAGCCCTATGGACGCGAATATTGGAGAGGGCCTTTTCTCTAGGGTATTTCATTCAAATCGGACTGAAGAACGCTTAAATGAAAGAAATAATAAATTAAAAAAGGCATTTAGAATAAAATAACCAGATACATCATCCTCTGGAGGGTTCCATAAGCAGAACCCAAAGGTTTCAGACAAGTACTGGTCCCAGTGAGGCTCAAGTAACGCTGAAGCTAGAAAGTCCCCCTGCACTATCAGTAATAGTCATACATTCTGTAAATAAAGCTTATTTGGAGGGAATAATATCTTTTTCCTTACTGCGGGAATAAAATGCTTTGTTTCTCTTGAATTACTACAGCAAGGTTTCTTGGCAAGAAATCACAACTTTGCTTTTGTTAAATTCCTCCTATAGGGACAAATGGGAAAGATTTGTGGGTTTGACAGCATCCGAGAAGCTAGTGCTTTTGGAAAAGAAGTGACTCAGAGAAGTTTTGTATTGCAGCAGAAACAAGATACGCTGGATGTTACCTTCCCGTTTCCTCTGAAAACTGGCAGGACCCAACCCAAGGTGAGTCAAGCCCAACTTCTGTGATAAACACAGAGATCCCGTTCACAGAGCCAGGAAGAATTCTGTCTTCTTGCTGAAACTACCTTCTATTCTATTCCATTCCATTCTATTCTATTTCTATTCCTATTGTGTTCTTACCCGGCAGGAAAACACTGTTCAGAGACCACTCCAATCCACAACCAGAAGTGCACAAAGCTCATGGCACACACAGCCTTCATCAAAACCCTCTCTGATCAAAACCCCCTCTGCCTTTAAGCTGTTGCTCCTTCCAAGGAGAGGTGTTGGTTGTAGCTGGCAGCGGTGTTCCCTGTGCCAGTTAAACCAGTTCCCAGAGGACACAGGCCATCTCAGCTCCCTGCTGATGCAGCCTTTCCACCACTCCTCCCCCCCCCCCCCCCCCGCAGCTCTGCCGCTTTGCCAGGGCAGAATCCGACATTCTCCCGGCCTCCAAGGTCACTCCCAACGGACCCGTCCCCGCCACCCCAGGGCCTCGCCACCGGGCCACCGCAAGCCCACGCGTTCCCGGGACGGGCTCCGGGGGCCATCCCAGCGGAGCCGGGGGACAGGACCCTCCCCGGGGGTGAAGGGCGGGCTCGGCGGCGGGGGTGGCCGCGTTGTGCCGGGGCCGGGCCGGGGACACTCACCGCGGGCAGCGGGCGGGCAGCGCGGGCCGAGGGCAGCGCGGTGCGGGCGGAGGAGGAGCCGGGGCGGGGGCTACCGGCGGCCGGTGGCGAATCGGCGGCAGCGGAAGAGCAGGGCCGGTTCCCGGCGCGAAAGTGCGGGCGGGGAGCGCGGGCGGCGTTTACTCGAGGCGGGGCCCGGGACGGCGGCGACCTCCGGGGGTGGTTTCGGCGGCGCTGAAATGCGGGTTTGTTCCTTCCCCCTCCGACATCCTTCCCCCGGTCTCCGGCGGGCGGCCCCGCACTGGGAGGGACGGGGCGGTCCGGGGCGGGCGAGTGAGCCAGCCAGGGTGGCTACCAACGGCCTTGCTGCTACTCACAGCCGGGTTACAGAGTCAAAACCGCAATCCCGACCTTCTAATTAACGCTTTTCTAATTTAACATGTATTTTCCTGAAACAGGTCCCGCGGGAGAGGAGCCTGGCTGGGGAGGGTCACTGCGGGGCTGGGGCTTCTTTAAAAGGGATGTTGTGATACTCTGTTTTAAGTGGGATTTTGGCCGGTGGTTTTATGGCACCCTCTCTGCTGCCCAGGCAACAGAAACTTCATTAGGGTCCCAGCTTTCATTTTCATTTTCATCCATTTCATTTGCACCATGACTAAGTGTATTCCGCAGAGCAGGACATACGGTCAGATTATTCACGTGAATTTTCAACAGAGCATTTGGTATTTAGAGATCTCCAGCAAAAATACAGGAAGAATTTTGTTGGAACAGAGCAAGGTTTGTAAGGCTGGAACTCGGTCGGGTCTTGCAAGTGCCTCTGCTTCGTCTCCCAGGTGTCACCACCACGTTCTTTAGATGGCAAACAAACCCAGATGACTTCTGAAATCCACGTATGCTTTAACGAACCGTTAATTAACCATAAGACTGATTTTTGATGGAGTTCTAAGGCCCACTGTTTCACAAAACTGACTCAAGTTCACATTTATGATTTCAGAGAAGGAAGGAAGGATGTCACACAAGCACCTGAAGGAAGCCTTTATCAGCAACTTAAATGGAACTAGTTTGCTGGAAGTTTCCCTGGGCTTGTCCCTCGCCCCGCTCTGCCTGCTCTGCAGAGGACTCCTCCTCATTTTGTATTACCTGCACTATGGGAAACCTTTGAATTCAAGGAAACACAGCCTGCTGCTGGACTTCCTCGTGCTGGTGTCTCCTCTGGTGCTCTCCTGTACAGTCCTGTCTCCAATCATCTTTTTCGTGCCAATTATCATTGTAGCCTTCTGTGCTGGAATATTTTCTAAAATATACAGCCAAAGAAAACATGAGAGCAGAGTGCCTTTTAGGCAAATCGTACAAGAATTCCAGAAGACGTACTTGGATCCAGAATACATTCCAGCAATAACCGTGTTCCGCGTTTATGTCAATCTGTTGACATCCATCAGCATTTTAGCGGTGGATTTCCCGCAGTACCCAAGGCGGTACGCCAAAACCGAGACCTATGGAACGGGAGTTATGGATTTGGGGGTTGGAGCTTTTGTTTTTGGTAACGCCCTTGTTTGTCCTGAAGTTAGACAAAAGTCTTACGTGACACAACCAAAATTTTCCAATCTGGCCAAGCAGTTCTTTTCCGTTTGGCCATTGATTTTCCTCGGCGTTGGGCGACTGCTTAGTGTTAAATCTATAGAGTACCATGAACATACTTCAGAGTATGGAGTGCACTGGAATTTTTTCTTTACCTTAGCCTTTGTGAGGCTCACAGCATCTCTACTCTTAGCCATATTTCCGAAAAATAAATCTTGGATCGTTGCTATAAATCTCACTGTATTTTATCAGCTTGTTCTTAACACTACCTCTCTGAAGACGTTTATCCTGCATGGGAGCGATGGCAGAGATACTAGGGTTGGCTTTTTAAATGCCAACAGGGAAGGACTGCTCTCTCTTTTGGGGTATTTAGCCATATACATGGCGAGCGTCCAGGTGGGACTGTATCTGCTGAAGCGCAGGAGCTCCGTCAGAAGCTGGATGGAAGCGGCGCGGTTCCTAGTGCTGGTGGCTCTCCTGCTCTTCCTGCTCCTTCACCTGTCACAAGCGCACACGGACGCCGTGTCCCGCCGGATGGCCAACCTGTCCTACTGCCTGTGGGTGCTGGCTCACTCTCTCACTTTCTTCACCTGGTTTGTGGTGACGGATCTCACGTTGGTGTTCACAAAGCTGCTTGTGAAGGGGTCCAGCGTGCCCAGTTGCTGGAACGTTGTAAAGCCCCCTGATACCGGCACAAGGCACGAAGCGGAGGCCGTGCCCACGGGAAGGGACAGCAAACTGGCGCACGTTTGCCTGATTAGCGCTATTAATAAAAATCAATTACTGTTTTTCTTGCTAGCTAATGTTATGACCGGTACTGTGAATATACTGATTGACACAATCCACAGCGAGACTGCATTCACCTTGGGTATACTGCACTTGTATATGTTTGTTAACTGTTTAATTATGTATATATTGCATGCCAAAAATATAGTATTAAAGTTCTGGTGATTCCAGTCTGTCTTAAGTGGAATAGTTGAACTTTGCTGTAGCTGGATGGGATTTTAATGGAAAAATTAGTATTTTTCCTGAATCTATTCCAATAATCTTTAATTTAGGATAGCTTTTTATGACTTAGCGGTGTTTATTTTTCCAAATTTTACAGTTGGTGCTGTTACTGTTGGAGTTGTTGCACGTTTTCCTGAACACTTAGTTTTTGAGATCATTTGCTGAATGTTCCTGCTGCTCCTACCAACACTCATGCAGAAGAATAAGATTGTATTTACAGTTAACGAGCTGTATTCATACCCAAGTACTTGCAGAATTACATAACAGTGTGTATAGCAGAAGCCAGATGAAAAGTAAGAAAATGAATAATAATATATACACTTAGCTGTGTCAAGATGTACCTAGTTAAGGCCTTTGCATAAATAAGAGATAAGAATAATTCCCTATATAAAATGTATTTAATAAGTGGATACTTAAAAATGTTTTGGCCCCAGTCCTGCAAAGATTTATGCATATGCCTGACTTTGATGGCAGTAATTGTATGTGGAGTGTTAATCATATACTGAAATCTAAATTAGCCTTTGAATTAAAGCTAGATTTCATTTTCATCCTCACTGATGAATATAAATGAAGACCCTAGATAAACTGCGATGCTCTGAAGGATAAAACTCAAGTGCAGATGAATTCATAAAGCAGTTGTTGGAATTTGTGGTGCAGATAGTAAGAGCAACACAGCCTTTTATGAGAAAATACAAAGATCCAAAACGAATTCACCCTCAGCCTGCATTACCAACATGTTGTGACAGCTTATCTTTAGGAACTCTGTAAAATACGGCCTTCAGCTCTACTTTGAAAGTACTCAGGGCCCACCTACTTGTCTATAAAATGACTTTAAACAGCAACTCATTCCTTAGTGTATTTTGACAGCTGAGATGTCATCAAGTGGGAACATTCTGTATTAATTTTTATTAGCAAACAAACAGTGTGCAAAAGGAAAGCAGCATGAAGCGGTGGGTCAGGGTCCTGGCAAAGTATTGACAAGAGATGTGTTCCGTTTTTCTGTCGCAGTCTTCTTGCAAGCCCAGAGCACAACAGCCTCTTTGTTCACTTTCCCAACTATGACAGGTCTTCCTGACCTCATTGAGTTGTTGAGAAGAGAAATGCTTTTAAAGATTGTGAGGAATTCAATAATGAGAGATATTAATACTTAAGAAGTAGAGTACAATTGGTAGTTGATGATAGATGTCTAATGTCTGTGGAGTTCCAGCAGTGCATGTGGGCCATATTTCATATTTCTCCTTGTCTAGCAAATGTGATGAATCATAAAACCTATGGAGATTAAGCCTCTAAATCAGATTCGTAAAGGCAGACAAGCTGTGGAATATTCTGAAATTTATGAGGTTCTCTCAGCCGTTGGCCAATGGAAGGGTGAAGCCTGAGGATTATAGGCTGTGCCACGCTGATTTCATGCTTGTTTACTTCCAAGTTATAGCCACATAGTCTTCAGAATTAAAGAAAAACAGCCTGAATTATCTGGGGACACATGCAATTAACTGGCAACAGTGTCATTAACGGTTGTCACAGTTTCTAGCAGAGGTTTCTGGTAACTGCTGTATGGATTTATTTTAAAACATTTCCTAACTTTGCCTAGGGTCAAGCCTCCATGATCATGAACTGAATGGCACCACTCATTTATGCAAAATTACTCATGGATATTAATTTTTGAAATATCTGAAGCGCAAGACCTGCCGTGAGTTCTGCCTGTGAGCACAAGTCTATCGCTGTGATTCAGAACTCCGGCACGAATGGGGTGTGACAAAGCAGAGCTGTGTCTGGACAAGCTGCAGACGATGGAGATGCCAGCTCTGTTGGGCGAAGCAGAAATTCCGTGGGAGGTCTGCAGCGTGTGTGCAGAGCCCTGCGAGCTCCGCACTGGGAGCAGGCTGGCGGGCACCGGTGCCAGGACTGGAGCTGTGGTTTGCAGCCATGGAGCCAGCAAACGGAGGGGACTGTGGTGCACAAGTGACAATGAGAGCGAGAACCACCCGCTTCTCTCCACAACTGCCACATCACGAGGCCATCTCCTGCTTTTAAAGCCGCACGAAGTAAGTTGTTCCCCACTGAATTAATGAGAGACAATTAATTCTCATTGCCTATTGTCGATAACAAACGCGGCAAGCTCTGCCCCGAAGCAACCAGCGTAGTTATTAATGCTGAATGTTTAGACTATGAATAGATAGAGATAATTAAGCATGCCTCTGGAAGAACCAAGAAATGCGAGCGAGCATCCTTTGATCAGAGTCTGTCCGAGCAAACGGCGCTGCAGTGAGTTGGGAATGATGCGAGAGAAGTTAACACCGCGATACTGCCGTAGATACTTTCTCCACACACACCTCAAGAGCTGTTGGATGAGTGGTTGGTAGGAACCTTTCATTTCACTTTGGGGCATGTTTAGACAGGTAAGCTTCTACAGATCAAAAAAGTCAGAAAGTTTGATTTAGCTGTTACATAATCAGTAAAGCTATTTCAACTAGTAGACTAAAATGGTTCAACTATACCATGCCACTGACTTTAACAGTAATAGTAAAGCAGAGCATGGACAAAACATAGTATTTTATTTTTTTTGCTGCCATAATTCCACTGAATGATCTTTTTGTAGGGCTGCAGGATAGACAAAACACAGCGGGAGAATAAAGCTGATGACATTTATCCTTAACCTTGTTATTTGTTAAACCTTAGCAGCTTGCCAAATTTCATTATTTTTAAGGATCAATTCACTAGCACGCCTTCCTTCCCAACCCACGAGCGTCTCTTTTGAAGCCAAACATGTTACAATAAAGATTTCAGGCCGTATCCTATTTCAAAGCACTATGTCCTAAAGAACAGGTATTTCTTCCAGGTGAAGATGGGGCATGCAAATGAACGGCATGAAGGGGCTGTCTGCCTTTTCACTGTTTTGTACATAACAAGCAAACTGCATGTTCTAGCAACTTAAAAAACTCCACCTTTTCCGTGGACAAAAATGACATGAAATGAAATTTATCATTGTGCACCCTGAGGATACAAAATTTGGGAAATTGCTATTTTATTGATGTGATCCAAACAAGCTCTGGGAGCGGAGGGGCAGAAGTCACAGAGGAGCCCACATGCTGAACGGACCCTGTGAAGACAACGTTTACTCATCACAGTCCAGTGTGTTCATGATACTCTGGTCCCTTGTTACAAAATGCCAGCGCTTTTTTTTTTTTTTTTTTGCTGAAGAAGAAAACCATGAAAATACACCAACTGCAAAGTGTGCAGCAATGTGACTCTGCACAATGTTTCCGGTAGAGGTAGAGATGTTGCATGATGAGTTCAAGTAAATTAACTCCTCCACTAAAGATGGTTTTTATGCAGAAACAAGAAAAAAAAAATAATAATCCTGCTCCCTAATTGCCTCCCCTGCATTTTCTTGTGAGGATTTTAGTATCTATATACATAAATAACAAGAATGAACAGATCAACTGTATTATTTAATAGTTCAAGAAAGGCTATGGGGGTTTTTGTGGCCACTTAATTTAGGCAGCCACAGGATTTCTAGCCGGTTGCACCAGGGTGCTGCAGAAACCAACTGCCTTCAGTCAAGAGACTGTAAGTCCAATTAAAGCCGGCCTTACCTGGCGTGTAATCAGGGCAGGGAAATCTGAGGCTGCACTTTGATGGGTCTGAAGCGCAGATACGTTTTTGGCAGCTCACACTCCCCGTTGGCCTGCGCTTGGCGGCCTCGGCAGCAAAGCCTGCGCTGAGGGGCTCCCCCATCACTCTCCGGCCCTGTCCCGCTGGAGACAGCGGCGGGTTTCCATCCCAACAACCCTTCGGGGTTCAACCTCCCCTGCTCCCCTTCACCCACCACCTCAGCGGGGCGAACGTCTCTGGGGATAGCTCCTTACACCCCACTTCCCAAGGCGGGAGCGGCAGGGTAGGCCCCGCCGGCCCCTCAGCACCATGGCGGGAAGGCTTCGTCGCCTCAGGGTGGGGAAGGCCCGCGGATCCCCCGGGGCCGGGATTCCCGCCGGCCTCAGCGGGGCGAACCTCTCTGGGGACAGCCCTTCACACACCACTTTCCAAGGCACGGGGATAAGCCCCGCCCGGCCCCTCAGCGCCACGGCGGGGAACCCCGCGGATCCCCCGGGGCCAGGCCTCCTCCTCCCGCCGCCCTCAGCGGGCGCTGCCCTACCTCAGCCTCCCGCCCCGCACTCGAGGCGGCGGGCGCCGCTCCGGCCGTTTGTCACCCGCGCAGCTCCTCCGGCGGCGGGGCCGCCATGTAACGGGCGAGCGAGCGCCTCCCTGCGGGCAGCCCCGGGGGCGGCGAGGCGGGGCCGCCGGCCCCGGGCCGGGGCGGGGAAGGGAGGGGGGGGGGGGGAAACGGCGGGGCCCCCGCCGCTCGCGAGAGGCGGGCGGGGCGGCCCGGGGCCGGGGCCGGCGCCTGTGGGGAGGGCCCGGGGAGGGGGAGAGGAAGGAGGCGGCTCCGTGGCGGAGCTCGGGGGTGTCCGCCCGCCTGTCACAGCGCCCGGGCCGCCGACCTGCGGAGCAGCCGGTAAAGGCCCGAGAGGGGCGAGGCGGCCGGTGGGGAGGCGGGAGGAGAGGGAAGGCCGGGAGTCGGCCCGCCGGCTGTCCCCCCGTTCGGGGCTGCCTCCCCGCCATCGCCGCCCCGGGCCGACTGGAGGCCGGGCGAGGACAGGGAGGAGTGGGGTGGGTCTGCCCGCCGCGTCGCTCGCCCCGCTCTCCTCCCCGGCCCGCCGGAGGGAGGTGGCGGCGGCCCCGGGCTGGGGAGCGGGAGGGCGGCGGGCCCCTTCCCCGGGGTGTGTGTGGGGGGGTGAGTGAGGCAGGTGGAGGCGGCCCCTCGCCCCGCCGCTGCTCCCCCCCCCGCCGGCCGCCGCGGGGCGGGACGGGGGCGGCGGAGAACCGCAACCCCGGCTGCGGGCTGGGCGGGTCCCCGCCGGCCTGTCTGGGCCGGTGGCGGCGGGGAGGAGGGAGGGGGGGGCTCCATCCCCCCTCCGGCCTTCCTTCCCCCCACCCCAGCTGTGCCCCTCCCCGCCCTCCACCTCCCTTTTCTTCCATGTTATGTCGCATTTCCCAGCCTGCCCACCTCTCTCTCCCCTTCCCGGCCCGGCGACTGGTGGAGTCCTTTCCGTGGCTGAGACGGGCGGGCGTGGGCCGGGGCGGCGGGGCCCGGCGTGGTGAATCAGGCGATGGGGTAAAGCAGGCTGGTTGCCGGGCTGGTGAAAGTGTGCCGGGGAAACGCGGCGGGTATTTACCTCCCCGGGGTTTGGCTGCTGGCAGGCTGGAGCGGAGAGAGGAAGCGGCGGCGGCGGCAGCAGCAGCAGACAGCGGCAGAGATGGCGCGGCTGGTGGCGGTCTGCAGGGACGGGGAGGAGGAATTCCCTTTCGAGAAGAGGCAGATCCCCCTCTACATCGATGACACCCTGACGGTGAGTCCCTGCGCCAATCCCCCCACCCCCCCTCTCCTCACCCCGCCGTCTCCGCACCCAGCATCTGCCCCGTGTTGCAATTCCCAGGCGAGGCCTTTCCTCCAGACAGGCCTCCCCGGCTCCTCCTTTGCTCCTGCAGCCTTCATCTCCGGGACTTTGCAACACTTGAGGTTAGCAGCACTTAATGGGGCAACTTTTGGTTGTGGGTTTTTTTTTGTTTTTTGTTTTTTTTTTTTTATCTGATTCCCAGCTCTAAAAACAGGCAAACCACACAATAACAAAGTTATTGCCAGATTGGGGCCTGCACGTAACTTGTTTTCAAGTGGCAAGCGTGTCTCGGTGCCCAAGCTCCAAATGTGGAGCAAAGCCATTTTTCAGTTAATAAGGAAGGGAGCCATATTAGCGTTAAAACCCAGGTTTACAACTAGGCGATTGCTACACTCTTAGACAAGAAGAGGCTAGAGGTGTTTATGAAAGCTTTGGCTTAGACTAAGGGTTATCGGATCCATAATACGCTGCTATGTCTGTAGTAACAAATCTGAGCGTGTTTCCTTTTCAGTGTGTTATTCTGAATTGAGAAACACAGGGGTTTTTTGCCATTTCCAGAAGATTCAGCGGAAAAATGAACTAAATGTAGCTTCTAGTCTTGCTTCTCTTCCTCACGTGTTTAGAGGAAGGCTCACAAATTACATTGGAGGTGAACATGGAGCAAACGGGAAAAATTTTCTCACTAGCCAGTTGTCGTTTGTTTTAATTCTTAAGGTGTGAAAATAAAATTGGACTTCGTGCAATTGAGTATCTGAATTATTCGTATTTAATTTCTGTTGTTGTCATTGGTGTGACAGTAGCTGCTCTTACTCTAAGTGGTGCAAAATGTATGAGCTTTAAATTCCTAATCTCGAGTTTTAGTATGGGAGAATGCCTGACTTCCACCCCCTAACTTGATCAACTTTGTAATGTAATTTCTTCTGCCTTCCAGAACAAAACAATTGAGTATCTTCAGATGGTCTCTTAACCCCTGTTCCCACTGTTAAAGATACCTGTCTCAATCCCATCTGGTTTTGGTACATTTGAAGAAAGGGTCTTTGCTGTGTTTTAGTTTTGATTGTTTTAAATGATGGCCTATTATTAATTTACCAAATATTGTCACTAAATTTTTTTGGCTTCACGTAGGCTGTCATCTCTGGTTAACTGTGCTTATACATTGGGCAGAGTTTCCCCTTAACTTGTCCAAAGCAATATCTAGCTCTCCTAGAATGGCTGGTTACCTGGAAAACCCAATGCTGTGTAGGAATAGTCTAAGTTTGGGGTTTTTTTGATGTCTTGGCCACGCCTTAGAAGTTATTTTACCTCTTCATTCTCCATATAGTTTTAAGATGTTAGATTTTTTTCTTTTCTTTTTTTTTTTTCCTTCCTCTGGAACCCCTGTAAAAATTACCGATTAGATTGTGTCAAGTAGAAGACTTACCATGCTTAATACCTTTGTTGTGTTTAATAGGTTGAGAGAGAGTGAAAATTTGGCTGTACCAGGCGTCAGGTAGATGACTTCAGCTGACCTAAAATTCCATTTGTGGTTTAGTTCCAGAATTTAGTGCCAGGCTGAAACTTTATGCAATTGCACTATGTTGTCATTATCCTCCTTCTTCTTACCCCAGAGGTAGGCCACGGTCATGATTGAAGAGGTTCCTATAGCTGTAAATCAGTTTTGTATCCATCTGGATGAAAGGCATTTATGCAAGTGCAAGTCATCCTTACCATGAAGAAATCTTATCTCGGGTCCAATTATTTTTTTTCCATTCTGTTACTGTTGTTACAAAGCACAGGGATTTCTAGGTGGTTCTGGAGGCTTTTATTAAATAAATCTGCAGAAGCAAGTGAATGAACTCTTAGCTTCCTTGTCTCAGTCTTCTATAATTTATGTTTTAAATTCTTAATGAGAGCTATTGCAGGACATGCAGTTGTCTTTGAAACATAATTTTACATCTGCAGCATTATCTGTAAAAAATAGTGGTGTTTATTGCTAGTAGCTGGCTTCTGTTGTGCTCTTTAAAACTCAAATTTTAAAAATAATGGGACCACTTCATTTCTGTTAATCAGCAGGAAGAGTTAATCTGTGCTTTAAATCTAGAAATAGTGGATTGGTAATTGCAAATTAGTGAATGAAGGGCCTATAACATTCTTAATTTTGCAACATTGCTTTGTAGTAGCATAGAAAGGCGCTTAGGTGCGATGCAGTAGTACTTCTCTGAATGAATTGTTCACTATCACACTTTTCTGTTTCTTATGGCCCAACTAGAAATTAAAGGAAGTTTAAATATTTAACCCTTTTGATTTCTTAAGCAGCTTTTATGATTTCTAGAAGGCATTCCATTTGATGTGGTATTATGGGAATTTTTTTCTTCCAGTTCAGAGTGTGATGGTGGTTGATGTTTAACCACTTAATAAAATCTCATCAGACACTTGAATTAATTTAGTCTTTGATAATTTCACTCTGTTGTACAAAGCACCTAAGGGTGTTGTCTGATAGTGAGAGATGAAGGCAAGGGGGAAAAAAAGATGCAGATTTTTCTCTTTTCTCTGTTATTAACAGATAGAGCCTTTACTTTTGCATGTAGCTCGTTCCCCACAGAAATACCAAATCAGCAATGTGGGAAACCTGTAATTCCACAGCAAAAACTTGTGCTGCTGCTTAGTGTGTGGGTCAGGGGCGAGGGAAACTGGAGAAGAAATGCACGAGAGGTCAGAATTAGCCTGGCCGTGGCACTGTTCTGCACAAAGATAAGGCACCTGTGCTAATGTTCCAATTCTAGCACATGTGAGATCGAAATATTGCCTTGCTTTCTGGCCCTAGAGAATTGATGTTTATTTTGGAACGCTGTTGAGTGCCTGTAAAAGTAAATGCGTGGGTTCTCTGGAAGTTGTGTCAGCAGTTACGGAGACAGCAGGGAATTCTGTCCTTACTAGACAACTGGGGAAAGGTGGAGGGAGAAGAAAGGATGAATCAGATAGTTTCATTTGCTGTTGATTGGTATTAGTGTCAATAACCAAAGTTGTTGTTCTGTTTTTCAGATTTTAAAGTGAACTTTCAGTATTTATAGTGATAAATTCTGTATTTCTCAATCTGGACAAAGATTATCAATTAAGCCAGCCTTCACTCATTTTTCTAGTTTTTTCATTTTCCTCCGTGCTTGTGAAGTTGGATTCTTGACTGAAAATTATTTTACTGATTACCACCCCAGCCCAAAGAAATTGCCCTGTATTGCTCAGTAATTGTAAAAGAAGTAGTATTAATTACTGAAGAGTAATCACTTAGTTCTGTAGGCTTAACGTTTTACTTTGAGCCTCTTGAGAGTTGCAGCTGCAATCCTACAAAACAAAATATACCTTGGAGTACCTTGTTGGGTTAATATGGTTTTAAATTAGCCTTTGAAGTAGTCGACTCGGTCATTAAGCTGTTGTGACTGTTTCTTCATAGCTTTGTAAATTGAGTTAGGCTGTTGGATCAATTTGGATCTCAGTGTGTTGAAGTACGATTTTTTTTTTTTTTAAAAACTGAAACAAGTTTTTAAGCCATGTAGATAGTGTAATATAAATACTGAGGTTCCATTTAGCAACTTTTGCTTCCTCTATAACATCTATTTAACAGTTGCCATTTATAAACTGCCTCTAGAACATTGTATTAGTGAAACATTTAGTTAATTTGCTGAAACATTCGCTATCTTGACCTGTTACTTTTATCCTTTCCTAAGCTTCCAATAGTTACCTGAAAAGAATGAGGATTTAATGTAACTTCTGTTTCATTTCCCCCACGAAAGTAAATTAAACTAACGCTCTGTGTTTGACTTCTTTTCTGAAAGTTTTTTTTTTTCCTTCTCCCCTCTCTTGTACAGATGGTGATGGAATTTCCTGATAACGTGCTAAACCTTGATGGACATCAGAATAACGGGGCGCAATTAAAACAGTTCATTCAGGTAAATACATCCTTCTGTTTTTTTTAACAAGGCCACATATCGGATCTTGCTTTCCTTAATTCAGTGCTTTTGCTTCTCTAGGAGGTTGTCACTCCTGGAATGACTTAAAAGACACGTCAATACCTGTATGCAATTATGTATTGGTTCCAAAGTACACCGGGTGCATTCATTTGCTGTATTTCACAGCATTTGTACACCGTTGTCTTGTCAGGACGTAATAGCTGTGTATGTAGTTAGAATTTAAAACTTTTGAAAACAATGCATCTTCTGGTCACTGCCAATTTATACTTAATGGAAACCACACTTTAGGAATAAATTTTTGTTCTTATTTTTTCCCCTAAATACTTTTGAACTGTTTTTTCAAGTGCATTGCTTAAGGTGGAGTTCTTGTGATTAGAACCATACCAAGATAGAACTAGCGTGCCAGTTTATAGATTACATGCAGTTGAATAGTGAGAGACGGTTTTGTGGTGTCCCTGAAGTTTTAATTTTAGAAATTTATCTGCTAACGCTCAGGCAAATAACCATAGCACTGTAACACCTGTAGCAAATAAAAAAAGTTGTGCCAGTTGGTGTCCAAAGCAACAGGCCAGTTTGCTGATATGGAGCTTGCGCTTCTTCACTGGTGGTTTGGCAGCAGCAGCTCAGGCATATGCTGCAAATAAAGCAGAGCTGTGTTGTGGAAATAGATTGTTCCTGCTGTTGCTGTAACTAGTACTATTAATTACAGGAAAGAGGATTATTGCAGAGTGATATCACTTGTCAGATTATTTAATGTGCCAGCCTTTAAGAACACAACCCCTAAATGTGATCTGATAATAGCTTTACCTTTCATAATGTGTATTACATAAAATCACCTGAAAATCTTTTCTTTTTTCGATTTGCTATATTTACACATTACGTGTGATTGATTAGTTTCACTGTGTTGTGTGGTCTTTTCTTCTTTTCCCAGAAATTATGACAAGACATTCCTGCAGCAGGCGTGTTTAAATGGTGCCATGCAACATTAATACAGAAAATACTGCTGTGGAAAAATATTCCCTGTGTAGATACAAACTGTACTTTGTATAACCAGGGAAGAAGGACAGTTAATACACTGGCAGACCTCTGCTTTCACAGATGATGTTGGAGAGTGCCAGCAGTGCTGATAATCTGAGTGTAGATGTGTTGGGTGGTGTGTGAGGAAGGGACTCTGTCTTCTGCAAAGCTGTGCTAGTGGCAGTTTGGTGTTGATGAAGTCCAAGCAAGTAATTTAGCAGTTAGAAGAAGAAACGGAAGATTATGTGCTTTTTATGTGTGTCTGGATGTGTTTGATAGAGGAACCAGAAGAAGCTCCTAAAATTTTTTATAGATGTAAGAAATATCAGAAGGTGTTCTCTCAAATGTTCTATTATTAGCACACATTGGATGTTCACTACTGAAGTAAAATGTTTCAGCCTGAATAGTAATGTGTGCTTTTTTTTTTTAATTTCAGGTGTTAGAATTGTAATGTGAAATGGCATTTAGCCTTTCAGGGAAAATATTACTAAATTGTCTTGATCTGAACAGTTTATTGTAAATGAGGTTTCCATATATGCCAATGAGTGTCCAAGAATTTCCTTTCTATGTGCCAAAGATAAAAATGAGTGTGAGTAGAAAGTGAAAACTTGCAGAGTTGTATGCGAGACATTTTAGTGAAACATCTGTGCTGAGATGCAGAGAAAAGGGCTTCCTGCTCAGGACAGGGAGGTGTGCTGTTTGCTTGGAAGCACCATTTGCTGAATTGAGTGGTAGGAGGAGGGAACAAGAGGAGAAAAATATTAGATTTCTTCTTACAGTAGACTGTAAGACTTGAAGCAGAACTGCTTCTGTGATATCAGCAAGCGTGGTTTTGTTTGTGTGGTAATTATTTAAAGTGATCTGCAGTAAAACAGTGAAGTGAAACTCTGAGTGCTGCAGTTTCCACGTGAGTATTTTGATAAGGAAATGCTGTTGAAGGCGAAGAAATCTTCGACAGTTTAGAATGTGATTTTATATATTCTCTTAACTATTTCATTTCTTGTTCTTTTTTAGAGACATAGCATGCTTAAGCAGCAGGATTTAAATATTGCCATGATGGTGACATCACGTGAAGTTTTGAGTGCACTTTCTCAGCTGGTGCCATGTGTCGGCTGCCGTCGGAGCGTGGAACGGCTCTTTTCTCAGCTTGTGGAGTCTGGAAATCCTGCACTCGAGCCCCTGACAGTAGGGCCGAAGGGGGTTCTTTCTGTAACTCGAAGCTGTATGACTGATGCAAAGAAGCTTTATACACTGTTTTACGTGCACGGGTAAGTTAGACACGTGTCTGTCTTAGAACTGCTTAAATAATAATAATCTGGGTAAAATGTGATGCTACTTTCTGTGCATTTGGCTTTGGACCTTTCTTACCGGTGGTACTGAATTGTCAAAAGTTTGAATGTTGTAGTACATACTTGTCTTTTACAGCCATTTTAAACTAGTTGTTGCCTAAAATGGGAAAAAAACAAACCCAAAAGACCTACTGTTTAATATCATCAGTTGCAATGCCATGATTGCAGTTGAAAGATACCAATATTAAAATGTTCAGTCATTAATCTGGAATAGGCATTGTGGATTTTTCATGATCTCTGGAAGAAGCGTGTTTCTTCACCCTGCTACTTAAGATTTAAAAATGAAAATAAAAAATAATTTAGCAGGCCTACCACCACCACCACCACCCCAAAAATCCCAAACCCTTCCTGTTCTTGAGTAGAAAGATAGCACTGAGAAAGTGAAACCTCCTAGGTTTGGCTGGCACAGTAAATAGTCTCAGCCTCGGTGCCATTTGTTTCTCAGCTGTCAGGGGACAGCGACTGCTTGCCACAATGGGCCTTTGCCTTCCAGTTGGCTTCAGCTCACTGTAATTCCTGCTCCAGTTAGAGGCCAGTGAAAGCGGGAGAGGTTAGTGCAGAGCTAGGGATGCTGAGATCCGGAGGGTGAGGTGGTGTAACTTGATAAAGTGGTTGTGGTGGTTCCCTACACTTTTGAAACCGGTGTCATTGCTTGAGGTCTGTTACTTACGCAGTTATGCAATAGCTTTTTTGTTGTGGGTTGTCTTTATCTTGCTTGCTAGGATTTGTTTGGAAATCTATACTGAATTGTCCTTGTGTACTGCAGGATTGTATGTCATCAGAAGTAAAAATGAGGGACAGGAAGAAAGGGTTAAATTTAATGTTCATTAGGATACATGAGCTGAATCAATCCCTTTAAAATTTCTCTGTATAACCATGTCTTCAGAATAATAAGTTACTTTTTTTCTCCTTAGGTCCAAACTGAATGATATGATTGATGCAATTCCCAAAAGTAAGAAGAACAAGAGATGTCAGTTACACTCCCTGGACACACACAAACCAAAACCTTTAGGGTAAGTTTGTGTTTAACATACACAATTCAATCTAAGGTTGCTTTTTTTTTTTTTAAGGAACCAAACTATTGATACTAATTTATTTATAATCACTGAGATAATTTCTTATGCTGTTATCTGTTTGCCAGAGGGGTAGTCTCCATGCTATTTGGATTATAGGAGGCCGCAATAGTGGGGGGGAAGAGGAACAGAGGCACCCAGGACTTTTTGGGGTGCTGTAGGGCATGGGTCTTTCTCTGTAGGTTCTCATGAGAAGGTAATTAGCCCTTTTTTTGTACAATAAGAGTAACAGTCTTATCAGTAAGATGTTTAACACTTTCCCCACTGCCCATGCTCACGCTTTGAATCGACAAAACCAGTGCTGTAAGGTCTTCTGTCCTCCCTTCCTAAGCCGTAAGGCAACTGCTGATGCTTTCATGTGAAATTTAAGGCTACTATATGAAATCAGCCATTTCCCAAAACTTGCTTGTTAGTAGCTGTTCCATTTATTCCTCTTGGCTATGGAGTCTTTTACTTAGTGGTTGGGTCTTTTAGTTGGTGCTGGGGCATTTTACTTGGGTTTGGGTTTTATTGCATAAAGATATCCATGTTTAATTTCAGAACCAGTTGCCAAAAAGCAACTTGGCCATTACGAACCAGTGCTCTCTGATGTGCTTTTCCTATCTCATCTGATGTAACTGGGAATATAGTCTGCTCAGGGCCTGGATGGTGTCTGGGTTGTGATGTAAACAGTGCTCTAGAAAGGCAAACTGGTTTTTATTCTCTACGCCAAAATGATTGATCAGCAGTTTTTCTCACATTGAGGTGAAAGGGTGCATGCTAAACAAATATACATCATTTTGCATGAGATTATTAATAAGGCCTTGCACAACTGTTAATAAAAGGGCTTTATTGTGTTTGTGCTGCAGGGTTAAAACTAAAACTCTGTAAAATGTATTTTCTCAAAATGTGACAGCATATGTTGAATACAATGGTGAAAAAGATGCATATGTGCCTCTGTGTCTTGAAGTTGAAATGGGTTATTCCAGCTCGTTAACCAGAAAAACCCTCCCTGTAAATCTGTTTTGGATTTTGGGGGGGTTTCTTGTTTGTGGGATGGCTTTTATTTTTTTTTTTTTATCATGACCAATTAATTTGACTACTATGCTTGGCTGGAGTGTCCAGGACCTTTTTTAGTCAGTTGTGTTCTGCTTCTGGTTAAGCACACAACCTGTGAAAGCTTGATCATGGTTTCCAGTTACAAGACATGTATTTTTCTATGCAGACTTGAGTCTCTTTGGGTTCAGATAAATCCCCTGAGATGCCAGGCATGTGGAATTTGACACTTGATTTTTACTTGTGCTGCTTGAGAACAGTGGAAGCTAATCATTACCTCTTATTATATTTTGGTTACAGGCTTTTCATATAATTAGTTTGAAGCTTATGTTACACAAGCAAAAAATCATAGGGGTAGAAGGGTATATATTTTAAAAATAAAGTGAATTCAAAACATTATGACAGAGTTAAATCTTTTGCTTTGTTTTTAGTAAGATCTATCTTTTCTGTGTAAGAACATATATCCTGTAACCTGCATTTACCATTTTGGCAAGGCAGAACAATTCTAAAACTGAATGGAGAGGAAAATGCTGCCTTTATTTCCTCGATTCATGCTGGAATAAATCCCCTCAGTTTTTGGAGTGCTGGCAGGTTAATAGGGAACGTGTGGAAAAGCAGTATTTTAATATACTGCAAGTAAAGCTTTCTGCTTTATCTGATAAGATGGTTTGTGGACAATCAGTGTAGTTTGCTAAAGCAACAGAGCTTGCACACTGCTTGCTCAGTCACTCCCCATTTGTTATGCTCCAGGAGTGGTCGGGGTGTATCAGTACTGGGATTTCTCCAAATAAATCCGCTGCCTTGAGTGGAAGAAATATGCTCACAGCCCTAGACACGGAGGCGTCAAATAGAACTGTCTTACAGAACAAATTTTATTTATCAGCATAGAGCTTCTGCTTGACTTCGTTACAAAAAACCACTTCTTCAGCTGAGTTGCGTCTGTTAGGCATTTTATACACACACAAAAGGCTTTGAGTCGTAATTGTGTGTTTAATTATACAAGTTACGTAACTGGCTAATACCACTTGAGAGTTACTTGACGTCCTCAGTTTCAATGTGCCTGGTTTATGGCTACACGGTTCCATTCGGGGCGAAGGAGCATTTTAACCTCTCATAAATACAAGCCATATGATCTGGCAAACTAGATAACAGCATAGATAAATAAGCTCTCGAGGAGCTAATTATTAAATTGGGAGTGCTTTTCCCCCTGTTTTCCTGCTCTGTTGTATCCATACGTGAGCTTAAACACAAATGACCGTTCTGATAAAATGTCAAGTGTAGGCAAGCCTGTAGGTAAACACGACTTGCTATTTAAAGTTTGTTCTCTGCTCCACAAGTGTGCTTTTAGCATATCCCAATGTGTGTTCTAAAGTGTTGGGCTGTTTTTCAAACAGATTTGGAAATTGAATGTATGGTGGTTTATGGTTTCTTCTGGTGGTTGTTGGGGTTTTTGTTTTGCTTTTTTCTTTGGATTTGGGGTTTTTTTTTGTTTACCAAGTTGTCATATGAAATTTAATCTGCCAGAAGAATTAAAGCTTGTATGTGTTTATACTTAAGGTAATAGTCTGAAAAATTACTACTGGCTTTCAGCTGTAACTTTAAAAAGTCATTATGAATCATTTATAAACACGGACAGCAAAATTTATATCTCATGTCTTAGCCTGAAATTACTGGAAGTTAAGGCTTTGCCTATAAAGGATTCCAAGTAAATGAAGGAACACAGTAGCATTTTCATAGCATTTGTTTAGGAAAAACAACTAGTTCATAATATATATAGTATAGGTTTAAAAAAAATGTTTTTTAATACTGTGTGGCAGTGAAGGGAGAAGTAACACAATCAGTACAGAGAAATTAAGTGCAGATAAGAGAAATAGTGAAGACAGAAGGAAGGAAAGGAAGTGTAGCATCACTTTCCACTGTGGACCTTTCCAGGGAGCAGTCAGGTAAACCAGCAATGCTTTATTTTGCTTTTTTTCTAATCCCCAAACAGGATAATGTACAATCTTTTCTTTCTTGTGATTTGCAGGGGTTGTTGGATGGATGTGTGGGAGCTCATGTCCCAGGAATGCAGGGATGAAGTAGTTTTAATTGACTCTAGTTGTCTTTTAGAAACATTAGAAACCTATCTACGAAAACACAGGTATGTTGACGAACAAAGACACATCTTTGTTTTGAGGAATATATGCTGCATTTTTTTTTTGTGAATCAATATCTATGTAGAGTTCACACAATGGTTAAAAGTGTTAAGGATTCTTCTGATTCCCTTCTAAAACGTAAGATCTAAGCTTCCTGGTGATGGAAGACCTTGCCAGACTGCATTGTAACAATTGATGAGGTTAAGATGGTGAAATATTCTTTGTGTTTTACCTATTATTCTGTGTTACGGTAGGGAAAAATGCAGAGACCTCAGATGAAGTCATAGCTACTGGTCTTAATATTTTCGGTTAGGATTAAATTATGGTTTACAATTTAATGTGTTAAAACTGTGTATTTTCTTTCACTCTTTCACAAGTAGCCTCTGTGTGGGACTATGCCTTCTTTTTAGGCTTTGGGGGAGTATGTGCTATTTCAAATTAATGTGAACTAAACTAAAAAAAGCAAACTTTAGGCTTGGTCTTGCTTGTAAATCACTGTTTTAAAAGAGTTGTTTATGACTTAGCAGTGCTGGTGCTGTTAAGTCTCTCTTGCAGGTAAAAACCAGTAAATTATTGTGGCATGTGTACGGTAGCTACCATGCTGATTAAAAAAGTTTTGATTTCCAGTAGTCTCAAGGTTCTGATGTAAACTTGGGGGGGGCACAGATGGGTGCGGGGGTGGTGGTGGTGTGGAAATAACACTTTGGAAACAAAATAACTTTCATCTCCTGTGACATTAAACGTGGTGTTGGCAGCGTTCCTGATGCTAACCTGCAATAATATTACTGTTTTCTTTCCTTTCACCGCAGAAACTAGCCAGTTATCATAGTTGTGTCAAACAGCAAAATCTGTTTGACTTAAAGTTGTCAAGTGGCTGGGTAAACTAGGAAAGGGAAAAACACCCTGCAGAGATGGCCCGAAGAGCCAGCTTTTCACGCTGAAATGTGAGCAGCTTGTCTGACTTGCATTTTTAGAATATTACAGCAAGAGGTCTTGTAGCTTCTTGAAGATTCCTCCTCTTATAAAATAGAATGAACTTAATTTGGTTGTATTTTAATTATAACAGACTTCATAACTATACTCTTCTCGTATTAGTTATCTGAGCTATCACAAGTTTAAATTGAGTTCTTTGTGTTATAAATAAACCTTGTTTGGCTATCTGTGCAGTAATCTAATAATTCAAAATATGTTCAAAGGTGCTTGTAGTGGAAATATCGCTCTAATCCAGCAGGCAACAGAGGAAACTTTTTCTTATTGCTTATCACTCGCTTGAGTATACTTTAGATAATTGCTATAAAGTGACTTGGAGTGTGTTACTTGAGAGGAATTTTGTCCTGGCTTGTACTAATGATTCAGTTTGTTCACTATTAGACTTCTGATCTTTGAACGAATATGGAATTGCATATCCATATAGGAATTTCTTTATTTTAACAATTAGCTTGATATTATGCCTTGGAGCAGAAAGCTGATATCCAGCCTTGTAATAGCTGATAGGTAGTATAATACATATAGTGAAGTTGCGTGGCTTACAGCCAAAGGCTTGCTGTTTTACCTTTTGAAGTAACATAAACCTTATGTGACCTAGCTTAAATATAGCACGCACTATTAAATATCTCAGTGTATTATAACTTCGACTAAGCGTGTCGAAGTTTCTGCTCGAGTAAGGATTCGGTTCCATTGCGTTCTGTTTTCACGCCAGGTTTTGCACTGACTGCAAAAATAAAGTACTTCGGGCGTACAATATTCTCATCGGCGAGCTGGACTGCAGCAAAGAGAAGGGCTACTGCGCTGCGCTCTACGAGGGTCTGCGTTGCTGTCCCCACGAGCGTCACATACACGTATGCTGTGAAACAGATTTCATCGCACACCTCTTGGGTCGAGCCGAACCAGAGTTCGCAGGAGGGTATGAGTATGTAATTTGCTAGAGTGGGCTATCTAGCGCTTTGCTTCTTTATTTTTTTTTTTATTCTTGAACGTATTTTGCAAAAGTGATTTTTGCCTCCTTGCTGCATAATACACTTCTGAATGTAAATATTCATATCGAAGTAGGCTTTCAAGATAGCGCTTCAAAGTAGCCAAGATTTTATACGTGCTTTTGACTTTAAAGTGCATTTAACTCTGAAGGCAAGACAAAGAAACTGCCAAATGTCTCTTAGTTCACTCCCCAGGGCTGCCTGCTTTTCCATTGAGGTGTTCAAAATATGCGAAATAGAAAGAGAACTTTAGTTGACAGTTTTACCAAATGCCAAGTGTTCAGTTTAGTTTTGTCACAATTTGTATATTTTAGTGATTTCTGAACCTGTTGTAGCATCTTAAAATGTTTCAGTGAAAAATACAATTCTGAGCTCAGTATCTCTAGAGCTCCATCATAACCGATTAGGAGAGTAAATCTTTTATAATGATTTTTATTTAGTAGATGTTAGGTGCAGTTTAATACTGAAATATTTTTACTTTGTACGGTAAGTAATGTATAAACTTCCATGTGTGTTTATTCAGCTTCAGTTAACTGACACGTAAACGTCTAGGAAGCTGAAGTAGTTGCTATATAAACTAAATACAGATTTTAGGAACCAACAGAGTGGCTGCATCCCTCCTGAGTCTTGGCTGGGAACTCATAGCGCAGCTCAGCAGCGCCCTGCGCAGATTAACCTGCCAGGAATGCAGTGGTGGTTTTGACCTGGTCCTTTCTATTTTGCATCTGCATGCAGCACAGCAGAACTCGATTTAAAAGCTGGTCATGCAAACGTATCTGCAGTTGTACATAAAGAAAATACATCACTGAACTGCTTTGATCTCTTGGTAGACTTCCAGCTGCTTTAACCATACTATACTTTGGTTCGACTCTTCCTTTAGACGAAGAGAAAGGCATGCTAAGACAATAGACATAGCCCAAGAAGAAGTTTTGACCTGCCTGGGTATTCATCTTTATGAAAGATTACACCGAATCTGGCAAAAGTTGCGGGCTGAGGAACAAACGTGGCAGATGCTTTTTTACCTAGGTGTTGATGCTTTACGCAAAAGCTTCGAGGTAAAAATCAAATTTTATTTAACTTGTATTTGAATTGCTGTGGTAACTGTGTGCATTTTCACTACAATTATTTTTCTGCTTTCTACTAACGTTGGGCTGGAAGGAGCTTCAAGGGTGTTGCGTTCGATCCCTTGTTCACTGCAGGCAACAGTTGTGTGATGTCAACGTGCGGCACAACTGCGTTGCCTTCCCACGTGAAGTCTACTGGAACATAAAAGACTGAGGCTTGCTTTTATTTCCCAAGCTGCATGTTACAGAACGCTGGATTTACTGTGTTTTTAATTCACGGTGAAGGTTTTTCTACCTGGTAGCTCTTAAAGTAGCTCTGGCTACAACAGTTCTTATTTGGCTTATTAGTAAAAATGGAGGATGTGCTTTTGAATTACAAACACAACTGCATTCAGCGCGTTCCAAATGCACTCGGGAATCCTGTGGGGTCTTGAACTTCCCACAGAACTCCATGCAATTCCTTTAACATATGCCAAGAGTATTCTTCCCCTTCGGTATGACATAGATCTCTTTTAGTTGGTTTACCTTCCATTCATAATGGCTGTTCTTTCTAAAAGCTGTTTTAACATCAGAGGAGGAGGAATAAAATCAATTTGGGGAAGATCATACTGGAACCCTAATCTAGTTAGTTCTTGGAGGTTTTTATAAGTGATTTCTTAAATAACTTGTCCTGCTGTGGAAGTGCTGTTGGACTGGGTGTGCTCTGGCCTTTTTGTCAGGTTTTGCCTGAGGATTTTTTAATCTAGTATATTGAAAATTAATTTACGTTGTAAAACTTGGGTAACTATACTGGTGTGCGAGGTTGGCTATGAATTTGAAGTACAGAACTGTTGTATATTTATATGGAATCCTGTCCTAAGGTGAGTGGGAAATGGTGATGTCTCGTTTTGGCTTAAGGAGTTCCCAGAGTGATCTAAAACACCCCAGCACACCCCCATGAATTTCTTTTTTTATCTCTGTAGGAGCACTGATCCAGAATAGTTTCCTAGTTTAACTATATTCGTTAAAACTATATTAACATTTTGTATGTAGATGTGCCATTATGATATTTTTTCTAAATTTAACATCAAGGAGCATGTTTAGCTACATGTGGTATTTAGAGATATGTCTACACTTCAAAATTGGACTGCCTAGAAAATGATTTAGTTTTTTTCCCCAGTTACCTGAGACAAAGAGCTGCAGGAATCCTGTAGCAGTAGTTCTAATGTGGTTTTCTGTGTTTGATAATCAGAGTATCTACCATGTAATCACAGATCCGAAAACGCATTCAAGTCTACAACTTTTTGCCAAAAATTGGAAATTTGGGCTGTCAGTTAAATGCTGGGCTCCCCCTGTACATGCATCTTCCCCAGCAAATTGGATTTACCGACTAAATCTGGACAGGCATTTGTCTTCTATAGTCAATAGTTGTGTTACTGTGACTTTATTATAATTAAGTACTTACCAGCTATTTTCCTCCTCCTCTTTTATAAATGTAAAAGCTTGAATTGTGTTAACATCTATAAATAGATCTAACCTCTTATAAACAGATGGCTGTGGAAAAAGTGCAGGGTATTAGTCGATTGGAACAGCTCTGTGAAGAATTTTCAGAAGAAGAAAGAGTGCGAGAGCTTAAACAAGAGAAGAAGCGCCAAAAACGAAAGAACAGACGGAAAAATAAGTGTGTGTGTGAGATCCCTACTCCTTTGCAGGCAACAGAAGAGAAGGAAATAAATCAAGCAAAGGTAAATATTGATAGCGAGGGCTTTCTGCTGGGGTTGGATAACTAGATTTCTAATTCGGTGCTTCATTCATCAGCTCACTGTTCTGTGTTAGAGTCCTGGAGAGGTTTTTACTGTATTTCAGTTTTGGGAACTAGATTTTGATTCTAGTGGAATTTAATACTTTTTCAGATTAACGCAGTAAAGTAGTTGCCTGGAACTCCATAGCTTTTGTGGGTTTGGGTTTGGTGGTTTTTGAAAAAATCCTTTTGAAAAAATCTAGGGGGTCAGGTTAGGCTACAATGTTTTTCAACTATCTTTTCTTAAAGATCACTTAAAATACGGAAATTCAAATGCTTATTGCAGACAATTACTGTTACATTTTGGGGGAGGGGGGAAGCTTTAATTGACTGACTTAAGTGCAATTATTATTCTAGTTCTCTTGATTAAATTTAATGGGCATGCTGTATTATTGTGATGAAAGTAGGTTGGGTGTTTTTTTCAGTTTCCTTGTACTTGTGAAGAACTATAAGCAATTCTGTGGCCGTTATCAGTGTCAGCTGGTTTGGCTTGTGCAAAGAGTACGCTTTATAAAGGTGCTGGCTGGGCTACTTCCAGTACTTGCAAGTATTTCTTGTTTTTTGTCTTTAAGGAAAATCCAAACTTCACGGAAAGTAGTTGCAAAGCCTGTGGTAGCACTGAAGAAGCCAACAATTGTGTAGAAGTAATTGTTACTAATGAAAGCACTTCTTGCACCTGTCCTGGTAGTGGTACCCTATTAGGTTCACCTAAAATGAAGAAAGGTATGTTCAATATCGTTATTTTTCATTTTTAAAAACATGTACCATTTGTGGGATAAACAGCGCTCGGCTGGTTTTAAAAGTAACTTTTTCTTTTTAAAGAATGCTTCCTTGTTAGAGGCATAACTAAAGAATTAGCGATAGCTGTGGTAGATTATTGTCATTTTTCATTTTGTCTCAGGTTTATCTCCGCACTGTAACGGCAGCGATTGTGGCTACTCATCCAGCATGGAGGGCAGCGAAACGGGATCTCGAGAGGGGTCAGATGTGGCCTGCACTGAAGGCATCTGCAACCACGACGAAAACGGTAGGTTTGGTGAGAAGGTAAAGCTAGTTTAATGTCCCCAAAGGGTAACAGATCTGAGAAGATAATGCCCTGCCTTTTGCAGGAGACGATTCGTGTGTCCATCGCTGTGATGACAAGGAGGAGGACGGAGATAGCTGCGTGGAATGCTGGGCTAATTCGGAAGAGAATAACACAAAAGGCAAAAACAAAAAGAAGAAAAAGAAAAGTAAAACCTTGAAGTGTGAGAACGAACATGTAAGGACCACAGCTATTCCAGAATGCTTCTTTAAACACGTACATTTTAAAGTCGTTACAAAAGTATTTCAAATCTCGATTGCGACGAATGCTGTAAGTGGGGTAACAAGGATCTTCACCCAAGCTCTGAGATCGAGGTCCTTCCTAGAAGAAGTTGTGGTGGAAGGAGCTTCTTCTCTCATGTGTTCCTCAGTGTGTGCACTTTTACTCGCTCTCAGTGAATTTACATGCCATCTCCCCCTCGTCCCCAGGCACATATTTAAAAACAACATATATCCTTGCTCTTTTTGAACCTTTTCCTTTCCTTTTTCCCCTCCTGCTTCCACCTGAAACTTGATTGTCCCGGGTTTAACACTGCTGCTAGTTCATCACAGGCTACTTTCAATTTTTAGATGCAGAAACTTGGGAGCTGTATGGCGGATCCAGGTAACAGAGAGACCTCAGGAAATATCACGCACACAGAGTTTCATCGCGACAAGACCAAAGACACACATGCCGAAAGCTGCTGTAGCTCAGAAAAAAGTGGGCAGCAGTTGCCTTGGTTTGAGCATATGAAAAACGTGTCACAGTTTGCAGAACCTACAGAAATGTCACTTGTTCCTGATAGTGGAAAAGGTGCCAAGAGCTTAGTGGAACTCCTTGTAAGTAACCGCTTACTTTGAATTCTAGGTTGTAGCACGGGGCTTTAAATCCTGGGGGATGAGGATGGGGTTGAGAACTCGAATCCCAGTGAAAAAAGCTTACAAGAGAGGGTGGAACCGAACCTAAAATGCAGAGCTTTCCCTCCCAGTGCTTGGTGTGTTTGCTTTTCGTGTTCTCGGTGCAGTATGTAACTCGGACACTTTGCAGAGGAGGAGGAATTGCCTGTCCCTGGAATGCAAGTGACAGAACTTGTATTATAAGTGTTCATTGTCAAGAGTGTATTATTCCATAAAATGAAGCATGCATTATTGCTGCCTTCATGCCTCAAATCTTACTTCCCACTACAAGCTCCTGGGGCAACTTTATTCTCTCTCCCTTTCCTTCCCCTCCTCCTCCTCCCTTTACATCCTTTTTTCTTCTTTTCCTTTAGTTTCTCTAATAAAAGCCCTCCTCTTTTGATGGAAATGCGCTAAGACTCTGAAGTTTATTCTGGGGGATTCCAGGCTGCCTCTTAGCTGCAAAAAGCTGAATGGTTGGGTTTTGGGTGACCCAGCTGAGCCTGGTGGTGTGGTGACAGGAAGGATATATCATTTTTTGAGGCTGTAGCCGTGGCGTTGGATGGCAGGAGGGATGTACGTGCAGGAGAGGCAACATTCCAGTTCCTAAATGTCTGTTTTCATTTACAGGACGAGTCTGAATGCACTTCTGATGAGGAAATCTTTATCTCACAAGATGAAATACAGTCCTTTATGGCAAACAACAAGTCTTTTTACAGCAATAGAGAACAATACCGACAGCATCTGAAGGAGAAATTTAATAAATACTGCCGCTTAAATGATCACAAGGGGCCCATTTGTAACGGTTGGTTGACAACGGCTGGAGCGAACTAAATCCAATAACATAGCTCTGTCTTTCACTGAAATTCTCAAGATGACTACTGCGCCTTCTCTTTCAAAAACTTAATTTAGTGACTTATGGCAAAATTTTATCTTAAATTAATGTGATTCTTTTTTTTTTTCTCTTGGTTTTTTGGGGAGGCTGGTGGAGGTGATTTCATTAATTTTGTTCTTTCTTTGGGCTTGTATCTTTAGTTGAGTAGCTGTGCAAGCCTCTCTTATAATTTAAGCCATCTCTTTTCATTAAATGTTTCTCTTACTGTGAGACTTACAAAAAAGCAAACTAGTGGCAAAGTAATGTTGTACCTATAATTCTGTACAGAATGACAATGAGCTGAATATAAAGATTTTACAAATTAGACATCCATTTGCAAAATGTTTTGGATGTAATATGTAAAAGCGCAATGTGCAAAATTTAAATAAAGAATATTTATTAATATGCATAGTAGAAGTGGGTTGTACGTGTTTCTGCTTTCAACACCCCTTCTCCGCGGTCTGAATTCTTGCTCTTCGGGAGGACTTAAAGCTTCTGCGTGAGCCTGTTGGAATGTAATGAAAGAAAAAGCAGGTTTTCCACACACCTTGATGTTTTCTTAACGGAATAATGAGCTCGGTTCTGAGGACAGAACTGGAGTGATTTTTGCATAAATATCCTTTTGGCCGTACCTTGTTCTTACCCTTGCGGTATCCGATGGCTCGGCTTGTTTGTGAGGTGGGGTTTGATGAGTGATGGAGGGAGGGGGTGAGGGGGAGAGAGAGAGAGGGGGGGGGAAAAAGCAGTTTAAAACCTGGTGCTGAGTCGACAGGAGCGGAGGCGGTGGCCCAGTTCTGCAACAGGGGAGCATCCCAGTTCAGCCATCGTGAGCTGAATTCCGTGGCTCTTACACCTTCATCTGCCGGTGTGCGTCCAGAGATGGAGGCTGTTCCTCCTACAAGTGTGACTCAAAAAGTGTAGGAATTAAAAATCGTGTATGCAAGTTGAAATCAAAGGTATATGTATTTCCATAATAATCATAGAATTGATAATAAAAAATTACTTTTAAATATAAAAGGGATCATGCTCTCTTAACACACACCCCCACTGGGTTATTTTACAGCCGTTTTACAAAATCAGATGTGAAAAATACGTTTCTGAGTGAGCTTTAGCTTTGTAACTTTTTTTTCCAAGTGAACTGGGAATACTGGTAACTAGTTCCTTTGGATATTAGTTAAGAGATATTTTTATAAATCTTTCACTCTATTACAAAACACAGGAAAACTATGAAGGTGATCAATTTTTTTTTTTCCAAAAATTTATGTGACAATACTTAGATTTTGCCACTCTTAGAAAGACTTAAAGCAACCCCTCCCTCTTTTTTACCTTTATTTTTACCTTTCAAGCCCAAAAGCCGTTCTGTGGCATTTCGCCTCCCTCCTTTCAGCCCCCCCCCCCCCTTTTTCTCGGGGGCCGTTTTGGGGAGGAAAAGCCCCAAACCCCCCCTCCCCGCTTCCCACGGCGGCCGCTGAGCCCGCACCAACTCGGCGCATGGGAGGCGGGGGGGGCGTGGCCCTCGGGGAGGGATGGGGGCGTGGCCTGTGGGCGACGGGCGTGGTCTATGTGGGAGTGGGCGTGGCCTGCGGGGTGTGGGCGTGGCCGTCGGGGCGGGCGGGCGGCGCATTGTGCGCGGCGGCGGGGCCGGGGCCGGGGCCGGGGCCATGGAGCGCTGGACCGGGCGCGTCGTGCTGGTGACCGGCGCCTCGGTGGGCATCGGGGCGGCCGTGGCGCGGGCGCTGGTGCAGCACGGCATGAAGGTGGTGGGCTGCGCCCGCAGCGTCGACAAGATCGAGGTACCGGGGTTTGAGGGGGGCGGCGGCGGATGGGAGAGAAGAGGGGCGGGCGACCCCCACGGCGGGAGAGCCACACCGGTGGGCCCTGGCCGCCGCTGCAGCCCCCCCCTCCACACCCCCTCTCCCCACCGGGCCTCCTGCCGGTAGCGCCGGGCCTGTGGGTTGCCTGAGGCCGGGATGCGGCCGGGCCGCGGTGGGGGGGGGGGGGTGTGATGCCGGAGCGTCCCCCCGGGGGCGCTGAGGGAGGTCACGTCCCCGCTCCCAGGTGGGTCCCCGCGGGTCGGGGTCAACCCTTCGGTTCCCGGAGCCCGGCTGGAGGGAAGGGCACGGGGGGCACAGCGGTGCGTGGGGATTGACGGAGCGGGGGGGGCGTCCCCACCTTCCCACCCCCGAGGGGCAGGGGCGCTCGGCTGGAGGATGCTCGGGAGCAAAGCCCGTTTTGGGGGTATTTTTTTTTGAGTTTACCTCTTATCGGGGACGGAAATAGCACCTGGCTGCTCGCTCCTGCGCTGAGGTTTCAGGGAGTGGGTTTGGGCTGTGAAATGTTTCGGGGCAGGTTGAACCCCACTTGGGGGGGGGGATGTGCCATGTTTCTGTCCCCACGCTGGTGGTTGGGAGACTCTTAAGATGCTCTAAGAGCCCAACGTTCAGAGAGAGTTTCAGTCCTTCACGTGTTGTTCACCCTTACGATGAGCATCTCTAGAGCCGAGTCCAAAACCTCACCATGTTGGCTTCAAATGAAGATGCTTTAAAAGATACAGTTTCTGCTGGACCCTCCTTTTGCAGTCGGATAGGGCTGCAGGCTTTCCCTCGCGATGGCGCGAGCTAAAGCTTAGTTACTTTTTAAGAAGTTTCCTCTGAGGGAGGATAAAAGTTACAGTCAGCGTAAATACTGTCATGGTGGTGGTCTGGTGCCTGCTGAGCTTCAGGAGATCCGTAGGAGCATCCCATATTTGTATTTCCTTGGCAAAGGCGATAAATACTCACTGTGCATAGTTGGTGGCACTGAGAATGAGTTGTCCAAAAAGTCATGGAAAACAAGGCTTCCCATTGCTGGTGGGTGAGAACCCCTCCCGGACCAACAGTCGGACTGGGAGCTAACACGGTATTGCTGAGAAGTGGGGTTAAAGACCCAAACACTCCCCAGAAACAAAACTTTGTTCTATTCTTCATTAAGAATCAGAAAGACACTGCTGGCCGAAAGGAGAGAATACACCGAAGGGACTTAGTTCACTGTCCTTTGGGGCTTGCTTCTAATTTTGGATTTCCTGGCGTTTAGACGCTGCGGTTACGGGGAGAGCCGAGCTCTCTGAAGGCTTTTCCCACGCGTGGTGGACGGTGTTCAATGTACTTTCATCCCCTGGCTTCATGAGGCTGTTGTAGCCCCGTGGCCTCTGGTAAAGGATGCTGTAAAGGATGCTGTAAAGGATGCTGTAAAGGATGCCGCTGCTTCCCATTCCCCCCCCCCCCCCAAAAAAAAAATAGCAAGAAAAGCCATTTCTTTTGAAATATTTTGATTTTCTTTGCTAAAGAAAATCAATGAAACTTACACTTTTACTTTGATGCTGGTTTCCTTTTTGAAGCCTGAAAGCCTTCCTTTCCGAAGCTTTTCTGGCAAAAATGCAGCATGGATTTACGAAAGAGTGCTCTTCTAAAGGCTTTGCCCTTTTTCTTTGAATCGGCACAAAGTGCAGTCGCGTTTCATCCAGGTGATTTATCTGGGTGGTGCCGTACGCCCGTTTACCGAGCAGTGCTGGCTCTTTGGCATCTTCCCAGTCTCTTGCTGCTGACATGTTTGAAAAACTTGCATTAAACAGGGCAGGAGATGTTTGTCCCCAGTTACTTCTCTCCTCTCCTCTCTCAGGACCCAGCTGTCAGTTGGTTTGGTGGGTGTCTGGACTGTGTTTTGCCCTGCTGCTATTCTGGTTTTATTTACTGCGAAGCGCGCTTCCTTAAAGAGGAAGAAAATCCCAGAAGGGAAGGTGGTGGAGCGCGAGGTGGTCCAGGGTCACTCCGGGAACAGATCCATCACCTCGGACTGGCTGCCAGGGACGCTGGTGTCGGGGCAGATGAGGCTTCTTACCAACTCCCGCTGTGTATCCAGAGCGGGGTTGTTCCCCATAACTAAGCTTCCCTCCAGGAGCTTCACTTTGTGGGTTGTTTGTTTTTTTTTTTCCCTTAAAAAAAAAAAACAAACCAAAAAAGACCCAACCAGAGGAGGAAGGTATTCAGGCTTCAGATTATTGAGCCCACGCTGGGACTTGGGACTTTGGACGTGGCAGTAGGAAGCAGTTTTGAGGAGCGGGAGCTGACGGATGCCGGTGCTGCGGTGGCACGGTGGGGGATGCAGCCAGACCCCCTCTCGGGAGCTGCCGACGGGGCTCCTTCCCTTGGAGGGGCTTTTGGATGCTCCGGGCAGTGGGAAGGAAATGGGAAGGTCCGTGCCGTCGGTGCTCCGCCAGCACGTCGTTACCTTGATTAGTTATTGTATAACCAGATCTACCCACAAAATACACCCATCTGTTCTCTCCGGCTGCTGATTTTCCAAGTCCTCGTCGGTCGGGAGCTGGGGGATGGCATCCTGGGGGTTCAAAGGATGCGCAAATTTGGGTGTAAGGGGCAGGATGGGGGACACAGCAGTGATGTGCTGGGCTGGGGTGCGGTGACCGAGGGATGAGAAGAGACAAATATGAAGAGAAATACCAAGGAGCTGAGGGTTGGTGTTGCCAGATGTTAATAAAAGGAGAGGTTGGAGCATCACAGCCCAAGCTGCCGCAGAACAAATCCTGTCGCTGCATTAAAATGGAATAATTTGCTAAATACCCCTGCTGATAACGGTGTAGAGAGGACTGAACCCCCAAAATAAATCAAGGCAGCTTGGAATGGAAAGAGTGCAAACAGTACAGTTTAAAACCAGGAATACTGGACTCATTTTCTAGCACAAAAGCATATGTTTTCATTAATGTTATGCACTAGTCATCCATTTTAAGGTAAAGTGGCTGGAACCACTCTATATGGTGGCTTTATAGCCTTCTGTAAACTGGTGACTGAAAGAGTATGTTGTCTTGTCGGGAATTTAACTCTGGCCATAAATGCTGTGTCAAGATTTCTTAATCTCTTGGAAAAATCAGATAAGGGCTTGAAGCAAGATAACGAAGGAACTGCAAAGTTGCTGTTTTGGTATTAAACCTGTGTCACGACTCCAGTGCTCTTCATTTGACTTTTGAAATGAAAACGTTAATGTCTGACAAAACCTGCCCCCTGCAAAAAAAAAAAGGTCTTTTTAAAATTTATTTTTTATTTTTTTCCACTTGCTCCCTAGAAAAGCCACGGGCTCGACTCGCCTTGAGCTAGTGCTGACCCTCACAAGCAGCCTGGCCTTCCCCACTCCTCATTGTGAGCAGGGGCTCTGTTGGGGGGGTTGTCCAACGGGAACTTTTTTACTGTAGTCAGACTTCAAGGAATAAAATAGAACTAAAACGGCTTTATTTTACTTTTGGGGTGCCAGGAGATAATTTGGGTTGAAAGCTTTGCTGCCGTAGCTGTTCCGGTGTGCGCTTTTGCCGTTTTCTGCTCTTCGGTTACCTACAGGCGTTCCAAGCCAGGAGCCAGCATCAGTGCTTTAATGAATTAGCTGAGAGGTTTGAGCAGTCTGCCAGGGCAGGCGTTGGTGGAAAATGCTCCCTATTAGACTGTCACCTTCACGGGGACCCCCTCGCTCGTCACTTGGGGGTCCAGCGTGCGAGAAGACTCGCTGTGATTGAATGGCTTGGTACAGTGTTAGCTGGGACTCACTGGCACGCTAAGCTGCAGCCACTCCATCCCGCAGACAAAAGGCAGAGCATCACCTTCGGTGCCTTCTCTACAAGGTTCTTCAACTTTCTTCTTCTCAGCATTTTCCAGAAACTCGTATTTAATGTCTGACTTCTTGCAGCAGCACAAAAAGGGAGAGTTTCCCCACGCACGGGACAAAACGCTTCCCGCTTGGCTGGTAAAACACTCTCTGGTCTTTTATTAAGTGTGATGTGTAAGTTTTATTTCGCAGTGTTTGTCCCCTGGGGTGAGGGAGGAGGCTTGGGAGGGGGTTTGGTAAATGTAGTCTGGCTCGGGGGCATGGTAAAGGCATCCAGGTACTCGGGTGCTTTTCTTTTGGAGCACAGGGAGCTGTTTCCAAGGAGTTTGCAGTTGATGCCTGGTATTTCACTCTCTTTCTTTTTTTTTAATAATAAAATTTAATTTCACATATTTTTATATTTATTTTTATATTTGTAGAGAATGGCAGAGGTGCTGGTCGCAGTTCTCCCTCTGGCCCCGGTGTCAGAGCACTGGATCCATGTGGCTGTGTGGCCAGGGCCATGGCCGATGGGGGATGCTCCGGTTGGGGTGGTCCCACCTCCTTCAGGTGGGGCAGCGCCTGATGCTGCTGTGCTTGGTCCTGCTAGAGATCTTGGAATCATAGAATTGTCTAGGTTGGAAGGGACCTTTAAGATCATCTAGTCTAACTGTCAACCTAACTCTGATAAAAAAAAAACACAAACAAAAGAAAACCATACAAAAGAACCCCCTATGTTGGTGAACTATGTCACTGAGCTCTATGTCAACCTGTCTTTTGAAAACCTCCAGGGATGGTGCCTCAACCGCTTCCCTGAGCAGCCCGTTCCAAGGCTTAAGAACACTTTCAGTGTAAAAATTTTTCCTAATGTCCAATCTGAACCTCCCCTGGTGCAACTTTCCTCATGTCCCATCGCCTGTGACTTGGGAGAAGAGACCAATTCCCACCTCTCTAGACCCTCCTTTCAGGGAGCTGTAGAGAGTGATAAGGTCTCCCTCAGCCTCCTTTTTTCTACGCAAAGCACCCCCAGCTCCCTCAGTCTTTCCTCATAAGACTTACTCTCCAGACTCCTTCCAGCTTCATTGCCCTTCTCTGGACCCGCTCCAGCACCTCATCTTCCAGCAGCTTGTTCATTCCTTTGACACTTTGCTGTAGGGTGCCCCTGGGCATCTGTTGCTTATTTGCGATTTTTTTTTATAGTATTTTTTTTAACTTTATTTTTTTTGCAATGCCTTCCAAGTGTTTTTAATTCATCGCTTGGAAAAGACTCCTCAGGAGAGGTGTGGGAAATCAGCTGCCTCCTGCAGCCCTTCCCATCGCTGATGAGTTGTGGCATCAGGTCAGATGGCACAAAGCTTGCCCTGGTGGCTAGCTCCTCTCGGAGCTCCCAGTTTGTGATGGAAACTCCTGGGGTCCAGTGCAGGCCAAATAACAAAGCATCTGGATGCTCCTAGGAGACAGAGGAGCATCCCCTGGAGCAGCGGTACCCGGCTGCTGGGCCAGAGGGGGGTGATGGTGCAGGAGATGGGGACCCTCGGGCAATAGGCTGCTTCAAGGGTTGGTGAGATTTAATCATGGATGTCGTCTTCTTAAAAAAAAACCAAACAAAACAAATACCCAAATCTTTTTCTCTTTGTTGGGGTATGGAGAGGGAGCTGTGCAGGAAGCAATAAACGTGGTTTAAAATACAAGGTTTAACCGATTAATTCCAATGCGTTTGTGACAGTTATTGATCAAAGGTAACATTTATAACCAGGGACTGCGTTGCCAAGCTTAGATCTTGCTCAAGAAACAGCCTTTGATAAGCGGAGCTATCGATTGCGGATCCGAGCAGCCCGGTCTCTGAAGAGGCCAGAGCTCGTTCCATCAGGCAGCGCCGGGGTGGGAGGAGGAAGAGGGAGCTGAGCCTTCCTCCCAGGAGCTGAGCATCCCCAGGAGCCGTCTGTGGGCTGGCTGATCCCTTCCACCCGTGGCTGTGAGGTGCAAGGGGGGCTCTCGACCCCTTCGGTGCTCTAAGGTGGTTAATTAATGGCTAAATTAACGTGGATTTTAATTGCGTTGCGTGCAAACCATGTTGATGGCTTGGAGCTCAGCTGGTTAAAATTTTGGCCTCCCCCTGTGGGTGTCTGTCCGTGGGGTCAAGCTATGGTCCCTTCCAACTCTAAAAATAATTAAATGAAATTCAGTGAAATGTCCCTGCAGAGTTGGGTGTCCACACTGGGGACTGTCCCCCTGCCCAGGCTGGGTTTCATGCGACATTCCCCCCCCAAAAAACCCCAGGTTTGCCTCTGTTCCTACAAGTGTCTCCATCTGGTGATTTACAGCCGTGGGCTGGTGGCTAAAATGCGAGAGGTGTGAATTTTAGTGCTCAGCTCCTGTCCTCCCTGTGCTGAAGGTGGATGAGCCACCGTCCCCAGATGCTCATCACAGACCTCATCACCCCTCTCTCTCAGCTCTCCAGGCTGTGGAGCCGCTGGGCTCTCTGGTAGCCTGATGAATTATTATTATTTTTTAAGGCAAGGTAATCCCAAGGCATGGTCCCCCCTGTGAATGAATGACCTTCAGAATCTCCTTGGCCTCTGGAAGGGCTTGTTTTGTGTTTGGTGAAGGCCTCTCCTCAGGGATGGTGGGTGCTCAAGGCCCTTGAGGTGCTTTTATTGCCGCTTGGCCCTGACCCCATCCTTTCCTGATTAAATACGAAAGAGATCCCGTGATTGCTGTCTTGGGTAATGGGGACAAATGCTTCTCTGGCCGGATGGTTTTCCTCAGCCTTGAAGCTCAGGAGACACGTGGGAGATGGGTTGCTTTGAAACCGGGTTGGATTCACCCTCCTTCCCCCAAAAAATGTGCCTTAAAAACATTTTATTGCAGCAATTCTCGGCTTCTCTTCAGTTCCCTTCGGCTTTGCAATAGAGCAGCAATAGCAGTGCATGCTGTGCCTGCAGCCCTAAAAATAAGTCATAATTGAGCCGATTTTGGAGACGTGGTGGGTTTTTGTGCTGCCTCTGTCACCCTGCGCAATGGGGTAGGTCAGGGAGTCGTCCTGTGCCTCAGTTTCCCCGAGCAGAATCCGCTGCCCTGGGGAGGTGGGAGTGGGGGAATGGGGGCAGCGTTCAGACATGGATGATTTTTTCTCTGCGTTTTGGGTTTATGGTGGGGGGGCTGGTCTGGGCACAGTGTTGGGGAGTAAATACCATGGTGGGTTTTGTTTTTTTTTTTTTTCTGCAGAAAGTTCTGGCTGTGCTAAAGCTGAGCTTTAACCCTCGCTCCTGCCCGTATCCGTGTGGGAAGTGTTAATGGGGATTTCCTGGCTGGCAATATCATTATTTTGCCTCGGTTGATGTGTGTGTGGGGGGAGGGTTAGTGACACCCTGGTTCTATGGGGCAAGGTGGGACCAGGGTGCAGAGCCCTGCAGTCTTCCTCCTTTGGGCAGACTTTTCTCCCTGTTGGGCTGGTGCAGCTCTGCTCAGCTTCACCGGGGATGATTAGTGCCGGTGCAGGAGCCTGACGCCTCCGGAGGTGGTGGCGTTGGCACGGATGCTTAATGGTGGCACCTGCAGCTGGTAATCCCTGCTGTCCCTGCCGCTGGCTCCGTCCCACTCCTCAGCGGGTCATAAATCTGAGGTGTATGAAAATTTGGGACCCATCACCTGAGTTTTGGTATGTTGGGAGCCGGTGGAGGGAAGGTCTGCTCCTCTCCAGGCGTGCATTTAATCATCTGCCTTCTCAGAAGAGGCTCCGTGGAGGATTACATGGGCGCGGGGTGGGAGCCGGTGAGGCAGGAGCGCGTGAGGACCAGGGATGCTTGGTGCCACGTGGCGAGCTTTGGAGAGGAATATGGGAAAGGCATGGACCTGATGGAGCGGGTCCAGAGGAGGGCCACGAAAATGCTTAGGGGGTTGGAGGCCCTCTGCTCCGAGGACAGGCTGAAGGAGCTGGGGTTGTTCAGCCTGGAGAAGAGGAGGCTCCAGGGAGACCTAAGAGCGGCCTCCCAGTACCTGAGGGGGC
>JAOTQQ010000006.1:5354517-5376128 GCA_026546715.1 Gallinago undulata | reverse complement strand
CTTCCCTGGAGACATTCAAGGGGAGGCTGGAGGAGGCCCTGGGCAACCTGGTCTAGTTGGGGGTGTCCCTGTGACTGTGGGGGGGTCGGACTAGATGGCCTCTGGAGGTCCCTTCCGGCCTGGACCATTCTATGATTCTATGAGAGAAGCCAGGGCTGCCCCATGGGGGGCTGAGAGGGTGAGACCTGCAGTCCTGGTACAGCTCCCTGTGTCACGGCAGGGTGTGGGGCTTGGCCAAGCTCTGGGAGCCCAGCGGCTGCCATCGGTGCTTAGATTTGCCTGGGCCCCCACACGAGGAGAGAGCTCACCAGTAGGTTATCATCTGCTGCTCCTTGTCTCGCAGGTGGGGATGATGGGGCTGGGGAAGGGGGGAAACCCCTCCCCAGTGAGCTTGTGACAGAGCTGGGAACAGGTCCTGGCTGTCCTCGGGACTGCTCCTGAGTCTTGCCCGCAAGGTACGATGATGCACTTGGTTCCACCATGTGTTACCCCATGTGGGCTGGTGGTTTCCAGGGACCTCGGATCACACCCTAGATCTTCAGGGTGTCACCAGGCATCTCAGACCTTCCCTGCTGCAAGACTTGGGTGGAGTTTGATTTAATAAAAAAAAATAGTTTGATCTCCAGAGGTCCCTTCCAACCTCATATGATTCTATGATTCTGTGAACCCCGCTTGTGAAGGCAGCTGAGGGCTGGTGGAGGCGCGTGGGTGGCTGTGATACAGCAGCTTCGGTCACGATAAGAGTGTTTGGTTTCTTTGGAGGGTGGAAGGAGAGCATCTACGTGCCTGGCTGTGTGGGAACCTGCTTCACGCGTGTTGGAGCTGAAGAGCAGGCAGGCACCTGGGATGCTTGTTTTAGGGTAGTCATACCTCAGAATAAGCAAGAGATATTGCTCTAATGAGCTGTCAGCGTCGGAACAGCGTTATTTCCTCCTCCTCCCCCACACCAGCCCGTAGCAACGTGATCTGAGCAAGCAGTAAAAAAAAATAAAAAAAATAAATAAAGAGAAGCACCTTCAGCCTTGACGTAAGGACCGATTGTTTGAATGCCTTAAGGTAGCAGGGACGGTCAGGGCAGCGTAAACGGGGCGATTTGGCTTGTGTGTATGGCACTGGAAATTTAAAATTAAATGAGCTAGGAAAAAAAAAACCTAATCTTAAGATGTTTAACTACTGTAAAAGCGCAGGGAGCAGAGAGGGCTTGGAAAAAAAAAACAGTGAGAGCCTGGAACAATCTGGGAGGATAATGATCGGTACTGGGATGACTTGACCACTCAACCGGACCCCTGTCTTGCAGGGAGCCTGGCCTCACTGGCTGGGATGGAACCAGCCGAGCAGCTCCCTTGGGCCACGCTGCAGCCATGGGCAGGAGAAGGGCAGGAGATGCCACCTGGCCCCTCCGGAGCCCATGGGATGGGTTTTTTCTGGGCAAAGGGCAGGTACCGTGTTGATGCTCCGTGTCCAGAGCCTGGGCAGCATCCAGGAGCTGACCTGGGGATGTGGCAACATGTTATTTTGTGCTGTCTCTGGTGGGTTTCATCAATTGTGACAGCACCACGGGTGTGAGGGGCCTGGCAGGAGGCAGGGCTGCCCTGCTGTGCTCTCTGGTCTTGATGATGACCCGGCTGGGACTGTTACCCCTCAGATGCCTCTCCAAAGTCTGCCTCTTGCTGCTGGGAGCTGATAAACAGCAAAGAGGTGCAAGAGGTTCCCCAGGATTTCATTCCTCCCTTCACTTCCACAAAATAAGATCTGATTTTTTCTGGGTTATTAGATGAGTGCTGATTTTGTTGCTGTTTGCTGTGAGTCTTTGCAAGGACTGTGAAGCCAGTACATTTAGAATGATACAGGGTGGAAAAAAAAAATAGTGCATAGAGGGACTTAAGTTTTGTTCAAGTTTTGATCGCTTTTTTTCTTTTGCCTGTGCCAAGAGATGGTGGGTTTCTGGAGCAGCGTGAGAAATTCAGTCTCCCAGACCAGGTAGTCTGTACTTGAGATGCCCTTCAGATAAATGGTCTGAACTGGTGCTGGTCCTTCTTCATCTGTACCAGGTTTTGGTATTGGTGCCCCCAGCTGAGTACTGCATGCTTGCTTTTCCATTTAAACCTTATTTTGTGAGTTTCCCCATCCCCACCGTTCTGCCTTCTGTCCTGGAACAGACACGGCTCCGAGCTGAAGAGCAGCCACTGGCAAACCATCAGCGAGAAGCATCGACTTAAAGCTCACGAGAGGGAAGGAGAATCACTTTGCTGCTTTATCCATTTGAAAACTCCCTTTAGGCTCCCATGGAGGCCCTGTCTGGGCACCTGGAGCCGGGTAAAAGGAACGGGGAGAAATGGATCACGTCCTTGGATCACGTGTGGGCAAAAAGCCCCGGGTACCTGGCAGCTCTAGGGAGGGGCTGGATGTGATTCTCTCCCTTTTACAGGGGGGGAAACAGCTCTGCATCTCGCCCGTGGCCACAGAGCACACTATGGAAATAACCCCCAGTCTAGTGCTTTATTCACTATATATCTCTTCCTCTCTTATGCTGTTGCACTGGTGTTAAATCTTAATTAAAAGAAGCTTCAAACTCGCCAATTAGTAGAATGAAAGGATTTGTAAGTCCCTGGTTTTCTTTCACAACTCTGCTGCTGTTCGTTAGAATTTTTCTCCTTCATTTCCTTTAGATAGCAAAAGTAATTGGGGTGACTTTGGTTTCTTTCCAGTTGGTTTCTTGGTACAGCTGTGTATTTAAGCACAAGCTAAATCAGTAGGATGCAAGTACCTGTGCTGAATGACAGGTTAGATTAAAAATTACCTAATGGTTTCTGCTGGCTTTAATCTCTCTGAACTAAATTTGTCTGAAGTTAATAGGATGGTTTGCCAAATAAAGCCCTACGTGACTCTTCCTTTTTTTTTTTTTTTTCCCCTCCCCTTAAGAATCCCTATAAATGTTTATATCAATTAGTTTTGTAAAAGCATTTTGCCAAGACTGAATCTAAATGCGTGGCGCTGTGCCCTTTCCAAGTGTCGTATGCGTGAAGAGTATTAACCCCTTCTTGGGAGAACTTAACGTATGGAAAACCTCCCATAAATGCTAGGCAGCCTTTTAGACCTTTAAAAGCAGACGACTTAATAGTATGTAGTAAGCAGCACGACAGGGGGTTTTCTTCTTTGTCTTTCTTACACATAGGTAGGTGCTGGGTGGTTTTGTTTTGGCTTTTTTTTTTTTTTCTTTTCCCTGTGCTCATTCATTCATCCAGCGCTGCTGGCAGCCCAGATAAATCACTCTGATGTCAATGGAAAAAATTGGTGTCTAAGCACCAGCCACGTCGCAGCCCACGTCTCCAGTGCACAGCACCGTGTTGGCTCCTTCTATCACACCAGTAGCTCAGACACCCTTTGTGCAAAGCTGGTTTTTCGTGGGTGTTGCAGAACTTGCTGGGTACTGGTTCGTACTGGTTCCTACTGGGTAGCGCATCAGAATTACTGGGGCGAGGGCTTGCGTCCCTGGCAGTGGATGGCTCTAGGCTAAACGTTTTAACACATAGGGTATTTGTTTCTTCTTTATGTTGCGTTATCCCAGTTTGTACCAGTATCTATAGCACCTGGCTGTCCGTTTCCAAGCATCCAGTGGTAACGGTGTGGTGCAGAGATGCTCAGGTCTCCTTTCAAATCTTCATCTCCGGCTGCTAGAGGTGTGCTGGATGCCCTCTGAACTGGTGTTGTTACATGGTGACTCTCATGTTGCTTATGAAATTTGGAAAAAAAAAGCTTGTTTCTTTCTTTTTTTAAATTTATTTTTATTTTCCTCCTCATGTGTGCTAATGATCATTAGTTGAGTGGCTTAATGGATGCTTGGAAAAATACCACCAGCTCCCTAATTCAGAGAGGTGCTTTACTTGAGTCTTCTCTTGCAAACGTGCCTGCAGTTGATGTTCTTTGAAGAGCCTGTGATGACTCTTTATCTGTAGATGGCTGAAGCATATTCAGCTCCGCCTGGATATCAGTCGTGTTCGGCACTTCAGTTTTCAAAGAGAATTTGTTAACACAAGCGTAGCCTGAGAGATGAAAGGATCCATGTTGAGCCTCATTTGAGGCTGGTAGACACCAGACAGGAAAAGAAGCATCTCAAGAGGCATTCTCTGGTCAGTTGTGGCAGAGAAGCCTTTCTCCAAGTGAGAAAGAGCTTTCTTTTGCTCTATCTATGGCGTAAAATGAGGAGGTCGACTGGGAAAAGAGGATGGGCAGCTCCACCACGACAGCCACTGCTGTCCAGAGCACCCCTTGTTTTGCCTGCTCCCTCATCAGGGTTGCTGTGCTGCAGCCCATGGTGTTCAGACCCTGCCTGCCTCCGTCGAGGAGCTCTGCTGAGCGGCGGAAGGTTTCACCGAGTAGTGAAAAGTGACAGCTGAACATGGAAACAGAGATATTAAACACGGCGTTTCCCTCTGGGCTGCAGATGAGCTTATCTGTCCTTTCCCATCCGTGCTGATGGGCTCCTCTTCCTTCCAGCCAGCTCTCCTGGTGTGAGTCCTCTTTTGGGACTTTTTTTTTTTTGATTGAGCAAACTCAACGCGTCCTGGCAATTGCAGGGGGTGCCAGGACACCGACCCTCTCCCAAGAGCAAATTAAGACTGCTCCTGGCCAAGGCCTGGGGAATTAGGAAGCAAAAGTGGCAGACACGAGCCGTGGTACTTTGCAAGCAAATACTGGGTGGGATGGATGCCTTAGTGGAGTGCCTGAGTTTGGGCAGTGGGATGGAGAGAGCTCTGAAGCTGTCACCTTGGTGCCAGGACATGAAGAAGGTGGCTGAGGTGTCCATCTTTCCTCCTTTGCAGGATCACAGCCCCATCCCTGGAGCAGTTTAGCAGCCTCCAGCACCCCTTCATACTGCTTTTCATTTTCTAAATGCTGCGCTTGCAGGTTTTTTCCGTGACTGTTTTCTCAAGTGTGTATTCTGATCTTTAAAAAAAAAAATATATATATATTTTTTTCTACTATTATCAGCACATAACCAACAAGATGGTGTGTATAACAAAGTGAAACCAGCCCTGGGAGGGCACAGAGAGGGTACGATTCAGTCCCAGGGGCACCTTTGTTCTCCGTCGGGCAGAAATATTGCCTAGCTCAGGCCAAGCAGAGCTCTCCAGGGAGCGTGATGCTGTTGGGATGTATCGATCTCCGGGTTGAACTCAGCACGTCCGTCCCCTTCTCGCTTGGTGCTGTGACAGCAATCATCATAATAATACTAATTCCTGTGTTACTGCAATGCCTTCACTGAAGCAGTACCCAGAAAAGAGAGTGGTTTCTGGATGAGACCCTTCGACCTGGGCTGGTTTCAACTCGTGGTCCCTGAAGGCTGTGGATTGCTGTGAAAGGCAAACCAGAAACGCTTAAACTCACTGTCTGGGGACTTGGCCCAGCTCTGCGCTTGAAAATCATTTACCAAACAGAGCCACTTGCCCCAGAGTAATTAAAATGAATGTGCTTGGGGTGCGGAGAGGGGTTTGGAGCTCCTGCCTTACCTGTCCCTCTCCCAGTGAGGATGTCCTGCCCTGCTCTGTGTAAAACTTGGCTAAGAGAAAGTTGGTCACCAAAGAAGCCACTGACGATGAGCACGCTTCATGACTTGGAGTTGGGAGCCAATTCACATCCTCAGGTGGATTTCTTTTTTCTCCCCCTTTTTGGGCTTTGTGGCATCTAACCCGGTTGCCAGCCCTCCTTGCTACCCGGAGGCATATGGGCATCCTGTGTTGTAGCAGAGAGCCCATTCTAACAAAACTTCAGGGACCAGAACCTGCAGGTTTCCCGGGCGCGCTGGCATCTGATCTGTGGGATGGCACGTGTTAGAGGCCAGCTGGGTGGGAGCTGGGCCCGTGCTTTGGCTTGGCATTTGCCACGGCCCATGGTGTTTGCGAACTGATGCAGCCCCGTGAGGGTTCCTGGCTGCCAGAGCCGGGGCAGCAGCTCCTGTGCTGTCTCTGATAGCTATTTTTTTTTTTCTTCTCTTTCCCCTTTCCCTTATGTTCCATGGGGTTTTTTCCTTTTGCTTAATGTTTATTTTGGAATTTCGGACATCAGGCTGGCTGACAAACTCTGCGGATGTCACCGATGCTGGGTGTTTTGGGGGACGAGTCTGTCCCTGCGGCAGCCACCGAGAAACCAGCTCTGCTAAGTGAAAGGGACAGGGGACCGCGGGGACCACTGGCTTCCCCTGGGAGAGAGACACCTTCAGTGCTTTGGTTTGTCACTGCTTTCATTAGAACAAGCCGTGTCTGAGGCCAGCGTGGCTCTCTAGGCTCCTCCTCGTGTTGGTACAGGTGGTGGGGCTGGTTTCAGCCTATGCCTTCTCCGGAATGTGGGAATTTTTCCGTGCGTCTTCCTGGAGAGCCAGGACCAGACTGGGGGGTGATGCTGTACCTCAAAGCAAGCAAAAAAAAAAAAAGTCAGCATCCCTCCAGCGTGAGCTTCCTGGTGGTGTTTCGGGTGGTGCTGTGGCTGGTGGCCCGGCTTCCCTGTGTCCTTGTTTCTGGCCAAGGCGGGGTTCAGCCCCAGGGCAGGAGCTTGGCTGGAGCTGGGATGTTCTGCAGCCGCCTTCATCTGCCTGCTGTCCTCTGCTCCCAGCTGGGGCAGGAGCATCGGGCCTCGCTCCTCCTTCCCTGGGCTGTGAATCCCAGCCCTTGGTATGCAGGGAGGAGCTGGGAGGAGTGGGAAAGCTGCCGCTGGCAAGAGAGCCTCCGAAATGTCACGTTGGCGAAACGGCCGCGGGCGACGGCGGCGCGGGGAGTGATTTGGTGGACATTTGTAGCCAGAGTCCATCTCTCCGCAGAAACCAGACATCACGTGGCTCTCGCCTCGCGCTGGAAGCTGTCGCTGTCGCCAGTGTGACACATCCCAGAGGAGATGCTGCCTCTCATTAGCATCAGGGGGTAAAGGGCATCCTCCGGAGGATTTGGTGCGGTGGCTGCCGCATCATTAGCACAAGTGGCCGGCAGCAGCTCTTGGCCTTTCATTTGCTTTATATCATCTAATCTTATAAAAGATCTGGATTCTTGGAATAATTGTTGGTAATGGCTAATGAGGAATTCTCAGGCAGGCGATTGCCGCGTCCTTTATCCGCGTGGCAGACTTGCAGCAGTAGTTATTTGTGTTTTGCCAGCACCTGCTCACCTTGACCTGTATTGCCTGGGGTGATGGACGAGCACCGAGTCTGTCCTCCAGTTGAATAACTTAAAGGCTCAAAGGGCTCAGACTCTCGTGTATATCGATATTTCTTTTTTTCTTGATTAGCATTTACAATGATTCCTCCCAAGCGCCTGCTCCTAAGACGGGCTCCCCGGGAAGCTGCCGTGTTTTGTTAGCCCTGGGGTGTGATTTTAAGCAAATGGCTGGATAAGTTGCTCCACAAGGAGAGGAGGCTGATGGCTCTTTCCTTCCTTCCTTCCTTTCTCTTCCCTAGAAATTGGCAGCTGAATGCCAGAGCGCCGGCTACCCGGGGACCCTCATCCCATACAAGTGTGACCTCTCCAACGAAGAGGAGATCCTGTCGATGTTCTCTGCCATCAAGACCCTTCATCAAGGAGTTGACGTCTGCATCAACAACGCGGGGCTGGCTCGCCCAGAGCCCCTGCTCTCGGGGAAGACGGAGGGCTGGCGGACGATGATAGATGTGAGTAGAGCCACCGGGAGGGCAGGAACTGTGCTGGATTTTTATTTCTCCTGGCCACCAGCACCTTTGTCCCCGTCTATTTATTTCACGTGTGCAGAGCTGAGGACCTGCTTCCCATCTGGCTCTGACACAGCCAGGGGTTGCCGGTGGAGAAGGGGAAAGACATCGTGTGGTGCTGAGCCACGTGCCTTCTCCTTGAACTATGAAAACATTCAATACCTTCAGCAGCGTTTTTCCTTTAGCTCAATGGCTTTCTAAAGGGTGATGAGCCTTGGTTTGATTTTTGTTGTTTTTTTTTTTCTTCAATAAAATAGGAAATTGAATGCCAAGCACTGGCTTTTGTAGCTAATCCTGTTACTTGTAGCACTGGGTTGTAAACCAGGCAGATTCTTTTTGGCTTAAAAAGCTGTAATGCTTTTTGTCTTTATAGCGTAATTTTCTGCCCGTCATCTGGTTGATGCTGGATGTGAACGAGGCAATTTCATCAGCCAAACTGGGAGCTTGTGCAAATGGTCTGTGCCATTTACCAGCAGCGCTTCTCCCTGGGTGTTGCTCTCCTGAGGTGCTGCTCTGCCTCATTTGGGACTTCTCCATCTCTTGCCATTATGCGATAGCCCTTTTCTGCCATGGCTGTGGGACCCTGGGCCAGTTTGCAAGCTGGCCCATGCTCCTTTTGAACTGGCCATCCTGCAGCTCGGGCCGGTGAGATGTTGAAACAGGAGCTTCTCACGAAAGTGATTTTCCCCTCTTCTAGTAGCTAAGTTGTGCCTGAAAGCGTCATCCTCAGGAACAGGAGTTGAGCTCGTGGCTTTGAGTAAACCCCGCAGCACCTCCTGCAGCTTGTGAGAGCTTGTCCTAGTGATGGCAAGATGTGTCTCTCGGAAAAGCTGCTTGAAGCTGGAGGCTCCGGGGCCACTACACCCGACAGCGGAGTCAACCGGGACCTGTGGCTGTTCATCCAGCAGCAGGTTCAGGGGCTGTGTAAAAGCAAAAGAGAGGCACATCGAGGCCTCAGACTCCCGCTGCCAGGGCAAGAGCTGCCATATCCCGGCTAATTAAGTTCTTGTTAGGATTTTTGGCCGCTCTGCTGGCTGCTGTGACTGCAGCCAAAGCAAGCTCAGCTCGGCTTTGTCTGCCCGGCCGGGCTTTTGTGGGTTGCCCAGCCTGGGTCACTGCACAGCCGCATCTCCCCGTCCTCGGTTGCCATGGAGTCTTTAAAGAAAATGAAGTGAAGTGTAGCCGAGGCTGAGTTGGTGTAAAGCAGGGCAGTTCCCAGCGTTGTCTGGCTGCAAGCCTGGCCCCGGTGGGTCGCCTGCGCCTTGTAGGCTCCTTGTCCTGGTCGCTGTCGTCACATCTTTGTGGTTGGACTCAGTGATCTCAAAGGTCCCTTCCGACCACTAAGATTCTGTGATTCTGTGATCTTGTGTGGATGCTGCGTGTCCCTCCTGCTCGTTTCTCTTTGTTCTCCTGACCTTTTGTTCTTTGTAAGGTGGGAAGACTGGGGGTTTACACACACACGCATGGCTTTTGCCAGCTGAAGGCCCCCTCCATGCTCCCTTCTCTGGTTGCTCAGGTGCTCCCTTTGTCCCACCATCCAGTAATTTTAGGGAGCAAGATTTTGGAATGGGGATTGTCCCGTGTGAGACAGTCCCATGTTGGTATGTACAGTGGCCTGATGTGGGGTTTGGAAGCCTGTGAGGTCCCTTTTCTTGCAGATGCTGGTATGTGCACCCGTTGTGGTGATGGATGGGGTGGGAGGAGAGGCAGGGTGGTGGCTCCACAAGGGCAGTGTCAGGAAAGCAGGCTGGGGGAATATTTTATTCCCAGAGGTGATCTGTAGGGCTTCATCTGCTCTCATTTGCTTGGCAAAAATGCCGTTGTAGCACTGAGACACCCAAGCTTTCTTCATATGCTGGCAGATTTTTTTTTTTTTCCTCTTGCCAGCTTCCCAGCAGCTGCTGGGTTTGCTCTTGGCTTGTGTGTAATTGTCTGAATTAACGCTTGGACCTTTAATGTGAAGGTGAAGCCCTGGGACCCTCCAGAACCAAACCCTTCACCCCCCTCAGCCTCGGCAGCCTGACAAGCCTGGGCTTTGCTTTTCAGCCTGTTGGTAAGCGGTGGAAATCGTTCTGTTTTTTTCCTTTTGCTCTGTCTCCCCCAGTTTTGTGCTTGGAAATGTCTCTCTCCGAGCCGTGGCAGCGGGGTTTGGGGAGGGATCTGCGGCGACAGCTCTCCCCGCCGTGGCACACCAGCCCCAGGGAAACACTGGCCAGGCCCGTTTCTCCCGCATGCTCCGGAGCTCTCGGAGGGTCAGGACGGGGGAAGGTTGCCAGCGCCTTTCACGGGCCACTGGGCTTTGCAGAGCTGAGCGGGGAGGCGCCTTCCAAAGGTCCCTTGGAGGGAGGTGTTAGCGCGGTTTGAGAGATGCCGTTGGAGAGTCTCAGTGTGCTGCTGGGCTGCACGGCGGGAGAAGTTTCTAAACAGCCATCCATCTATCGATTTAGGAGGCATTAAGGCCTTAAATTAAAGGCGCTTTTTTTCTTTTTGGTAAATTGATTTTTGTTTCCATGCATTTTTTATGAGCTCTGAGCCTCCCCTCTCCTTCCAGGCTCTCCTCTCAGTATACCTAGTCCGTGAAATTTCTTGCTATACATCTAATAGTCAAAATCATCTTATCATTTACTTATTCCTTTTCTGTTTTTTTTTTTTTTTTTAAATGTTCTGGTTCCTTATTGTCTGGTATCTGTTCTGCATCTCCCTGGGCTGCAGGAATCTCACGTTAGGAATCGCATCTCCATGGCTTTACAGCAGCACAGAGCCCAGCCGCTGCCAGATGGGGAATTCAGTGGGTGTGAGGGAGGGAGCCCCTCATTTTTGGGTTCACAGCTTCCCCCCACCATTTCTCTGTGCTTGTTTGTGAGGTTGTGCTTGACACGAAGCTCGAGCAAAGTCCTCCAGCCGTTCCCCGTCCGCAGGGGAGTAGCTGGGGCTGGGTGCTGTGTACACACTGGGATCTGAACGGCTCCTTCATGTCTTACCCACTGACCTTTACAGCCAGGAATTCAAGCTGAACTTTCCATTTGCAGTGTTCAGGGCACAAAGGAACTGATGGCAGCACACATCCTCTCCCTCCTCTACACACTAAATGCATTTGATTCTTCTTGGTATTATTCATTGACCGGCGAGGCTCTGTTCTTCTTGCCTTTTTTTTAATACCATCTGTGCAGAGACATGTTTTCTGTAACCTGCGTTTTTACACGTGGGCACTCGTTTTGATGCCTTAGAAAAGGCTGATTCTGGGAAGTGAAATGCTCAGCGCTTCCAGGAACAGGATCTTTTATGTTCTCCCAACCTGCCAATTGGAACTCATTAATTACTAGAAAACGTGCCTTCGTTGTCTCTGTTGCGTTAGCGCACACAGGCGGCGGTCGCAGACCCGCTGCCCCGTGCCGTGCGACAGCAGAGCGCAGATGTGCTGGCTATCTTTGCTAAGGGACCTTTGAACCTCTTGTTCTTAAAATAGGAGCAAGGCTGAAAAACGTCTTGCCCTGGATATTTGTAACAACAGCCTTTAGATTGTTTCTCCGAGGGATGCAGCCCTAAGACTCGCTCATTTTCCAGGCGTGTTTTCAGGCTCCTCAGCCCCCGTTCCACGTTTCGCAATGGGATTTCACCCCAAAATCCTGTGGGTGCTGTTGAGAGAAGGCAGCGAGGCAATCCCAGCTCAGCTGCCTTCCAGCCAGTTGTTTTGTTGTACCAGCCTGTCTTATCGTACAGGCTCTGGACTTTCCCATGTGGCTTCTGATTAGTATCTTTGCTTTGCCAGTAGTTGTCAAAATGTTGTAACTCTACCCACGCAAGGAAGCGTCGCCCAGCGTGAGTCACAGCCTGGGAGCGGGGCTCAGGCTTTAGGCTGATGTTACCCTCTAGTGGCCTTCAGAGATGGAGAGGAGCCGGGGAGCTGCTGCTCCGAAGACCTGGTGGCTTCAGGGTGTCCTGGGGCAGGGAGGAAAGTGGGGACGTTGTTTGTCATGGAGGCTTTTTATATTAACAGTTGTCAAATCTGTATCTGAAAGGGCTTGGTTAATAGATGAGTGGGTTACACCTGCTTTCCTTCACCTTCTTACTGGGAAATCCTAAAGCCCTGCCTGCTCTGGGCTTTGCTCTGGGGCTGAGGAGGTTGTACAGTCCCACTTCAGCTGATGTATCTGCTAACTTTCTTCCTTGCGCAGCCGAGGTAGATCTTCAACCTGGTGCCAGGGAATTTATCTCCGTAGTTCCAGGTATGATGACTGAGGTATCCGGCAGTGACTGTGTGCTCAACCAAAGTGCACTTGGATGAGGATGGTGACTCTGCTTGTTGCGTTGCTCGGGTGCTCCAAGATCAGATCCTCATGCTGGTTATCTACCACCAAGACAAAAACCCGTAACGTGGCCTCTAGTAATGAATAGAAATAACGACCGAGACAAAAGCAGTGACCGGAAGATTCTTCAGCTGCCCCCGCTCGTCCTTTGTGTGCTGCTCAGTAATTACATCTCTCAAACCCATCCCTTTCTGCCTCTTATTTTCTGGTCTCCGAACTAATGTTCTTCTCTTGCATGTCCTTTTGTGCCAGCAAGTCCCAGTCAGCCTGCCCCTTTCTTGCTTATAAGTTTCTCAGGGGTGATAACCAGCCCTCTCACGTATCCTTTGCTCGCCGTCCCCATGGCCTTGTTCCTGCTGCTCCTCCCATTTACAGTTGCACCTGACTTCTGATTCATCAGAAATTTATTTCTTCCTGGATATTTAGTTCAGAGCGGTGTTTTTAGGCTTGTCTGGTCTGCTCATTTAGTCCCCAAAGCGACATGCCATTAGGCAGAACCTGCCACTGAACGGTCCTTGAAACTGTTACGTGTTTTCTAGGGGGTTTCACAAACACTTTTCTACCTTTCAGCCACTTTTTTCCAGGTCCAAACCAGTATAAACTTGAGCAATGAGCACTTGCTGCAGAGACGGCTTGCTCATCAGCCTTGCGCACACCTCCGGGTGCTTTGTATTGCAGCTGGGGCAATTTCCGTATCTCCGTCTTCCTGGAAAGTTTGACTCTGTGCTTTATGGTCAGCAAATGCTCAAGGCATCGTAACGGTGGCCCATGGCAGAGGTAGGACTGAGTTTAACCGAGCCACGCTGTGCTGGGAAGTGCTGGTCCAAAGAGCAAGAGCCTGGAGAGCTCTGGATCCTGTGCTAAAGGACTGGATAAATTGGAGTGTCTCTTCTTCCTTGGCTTGTCCAGCTCGGGCTGAGGAGAATGTGAGCAGATAGTGTGACAGATTGGTGGCTTTCGTGTCTCCAGGGTTACTTGCCCACTCTGGCCCTCCCCACGGCACGATGTGATCTTTGCCTTCGTTTGTGCACGAGAAGCTCTTTTTGCTGGCCTGTTGGCAGTGCCTCTGAGCACCTGGCACTCTGACAGGCAATATCGGGGGATTTCCTCGTTAACTAGCTGACCTAATTACCTGCTGCTAGTGTCCTATCAGCTGCCCAAACAGCAGCATGCTCAGCGCTGTACGAAACAAACAGCTTTGTCACCTGGACACGGTGGGGACTGTGGGGAGGTGGATTTGTTCTCCTTTCCTTTGCACCCTACCCTCACACTTGCCCATAAAACAATTAAATCTATTTATTTCTGGCAGAGGCCGAGGCTGTCTCACAAAACTGAGTTTCTGTGCCTCTGTAACCCCGTGTCACTGCAGCCCTGAGCTTGGTGACAGCGGGACGTGTGGTGTGCGAATGTGCATTTCCCTCTGTTGGCGTTTGCAGGAATTGCTGTGATTTTGGGACTGGAACCTTTACCCGCAGCTTTGGGCATGTGTGGGGAGCAAGTCAAGGGGTGCCAGGCAGGACTGTGGGTCTTAGGTTCTTCTTTTCTCTTCCCTCAGGTCAACGTGATGGCTGTGAGCATCTGCACCCGAGAGGCCTATCAGTCCATGAAAGAGAGAAACATTGATGATGGGCACATTATTAACATTAACAGGTAGGCAAGGGGGGAATGTGGAATCAGCCTCGTGGTGATTCCTTCTCCCTGCCTCCCAGAGAGGATTTAAGCACTGGAGCTTTAACCTTGGAGTGGGCTGATGGTGCCCAACGAGGGGTTTTCCAAGGATTGCTCTGGTTGGTTTTTTTCAAACCACTTTTTTTACCCTGCTGGCTTAAATGCAAGAGAGACCAAACCAGGGAGAAAGGGATAATGCCAACCAGTTGTGAAGGTGCAAGGTTGAAGATATAAGAGTATTAGAATGGTTTAGCTTGTGATTGAAACTTCTTGACCAGCTCCAGAAAAGAGCTGTGCCAAGAGGGGCCTCTGGTGGTCCACATTTCCCACAGGAGAGGGGAGTTCCTCATGTCACCACCTTGTCAGCATCTCTTTCTGTGTTCATTACAGGGTTTGAGGATCCTGTAGGTTCTTCCCCGGGACTCTCATAGAAACGTAGAGTCATAGAATGGTTAGAATTGGAAAGGACCTTAAAGATCATCTTGTTCCAACCCCCCTGCCCTGGGCAGGGACACCTCCCACTAGAGCAGGTTGCTCCAAGCCCCATCCAGCCTGGCTTTGAACCCCTCCAGGGATGGGGCAGCTACAGCTTCTCTGGGCAACCTGGGCCAGGGTCTCACCACCCTCACTGTAAAGAATTTCTTTCTGGTGTCTAATCTAAATCTCCCCTCTTTCAATTTAAAACAGTTACCCCTTGTCCTATCAGAGCACTTGTGACAAAGAGTCCCTCCCCAGCTCTCCTGTAGCTCCTTTCAGATATTGAAAGGCTGTTATAAGGTCTTCATGGAGCCTTCTCTTCTCCAGGCTGAACAACCCCAGCTCTCTCAGCCTGTCTTCTCCTTGCCTCCCATCCTCTCAGCACTTTCCTTTCTGCTCTCTCCTCAGCATGAACGGCCACAGCGTTGTGCCACAGTCGGTGGTGCATTTTTACAGTGCCACCAAGTACGCCGTCACAGCCCTCACGGAGGGACTGAGGCAAGAGCTCAGAGAAGCAAAGACCCATATACGAGCTACAGTGAGTACCGTGGGCTCTCCTCCCCTCTCCTGCTGTTGTGGGTGGTAGAGAGCTGGCAGGCTTCATGGGACAGAGCTCTTCCCTTTGGAAAACAGGCAAGGAAACGCAAAAAATAGCACTCAGCACATTGGGAATGTTCAAGTCTTGTGGCCAACTGTTCCTGGGCATCTCTTTTTCCCAGGCAGGGAGAGACTGGGTGGCAGAAGGGCTGGAAGCAATGAGCTGTGTTGGGGAATAAAGTTTTTTGGGTACACGAAGTAGGTGGTTGCTTGTCTGGCAGCAAGGGGAACTCACAACAGCAGAGGGAGGCGATCAGCTGGGCTGCGTGTTCTCGTTCACAACTTGCACCTCAGAAGTGATGTGTCCAGAAGTTAACTTGTATTGCAAACTTTTCCCTTGTTTTCTCCCCTTCTCTGCCCCTTTGGGGCACGAAGAGGGAAGAACCCACCAGCAGTTCCCCAGAGGTACCTGCCACAATAGTCATTAAGGCAAAGTCTGCTCTCTTAAACTGCTCCCTAAGAAAAGGGTGGGGAAGGAGAACAAAAGAAAAGGAGCTGTTTTTTTCTTAACTTCTTAAGTGCTAAAAAGTTGTCTTTTTTTTTTTTTTCTTTTGCTAAAGGGGAATTACAAATCCTATTAGGATGTGCTCTGCTTTTTTCCAGTGTATATCTCCAGGACTGGTGGAAACAGGATTTGCTTTTAAACTTCATGATAATGACCCTGAGAGAGCTGCTGCAACCTATGAGAGCATTCGGGTAGGACATGGAGAAACAGAAAAAGAGGGAAATGGCTCTGATTAGAGTTTAACAGTCTCTCTCCTGGCTAATATAATAGGAACTCGTTCTGCAGAGTGCCCAGTGCTTTCCGGGATGTAATCAGCACCCCCAAAGTCTCAGCACTCAGGTTTTGCACCAATATTTACACATTATGTAGATTTTCATTCAGGTTCATTTTCCCACTCCCTATATCTTTTCCTTCTATTTTGATGTTCCTGTAAATAAATATCAGACAGCTTTGACATTTTGCGGGCTGTGACATCTTTCTTGAAGGGAAGGTATAATAAACAAACATGCCTACACAAGAAGAACAGCACGTGAGAGCGTGTTGTCTTGCAGGTGGTGAGCACAGGAATTCTTGTGCTTCTCTGGGAATTTTTGATAAGGATGGCAGTGCCTGACCTGGCAGAATTCCTGTGCCAGAAGTAAGAGTATTCACAGCAGATGGAGACTTAAGAGCACCAAACACATCCTTTGTTACATTTTTAATGGCTTATTAATTTTTTTTTCTCTGCTTGCTTGCACCTTTTTGACATGCCCCAGCGACACTGTTGAAACTTGTTATTGATGGTTAGGAAAGGAGTGAGCTTGTGGTTAACTTCCTCATGTGCCCTTTTGTCTGAGAATCTCTTTCCTCTCTTTCCAGTGTCTCAAAGCTGAAGATATGGCTAACGCTGTCATATACGTCCTCAGCGCCCCACCTCATGTACAGGTAGGCTGTGGCTGGGTCAGAGGACTCTGCTATGGGGGGGCTGAAGGCAAAGGAGGGCAACTGCTGCCCTGACATTTGCTAATCGGTGCTGCAGGCTCTGTATCAGCTGTGTGCTTAGCGGAGCCCGGGCTGGGGATTAGCAGTGATCAGGTTTGTTTACACATCCCTTACGGCAGCTCTGGGATTGCTCTGGGGCTGCTCCCAGCCCTGTGGATCCAGGCAAAGGCTGCTCCAACCCCAGAGAGAGGGAGGGCGCAAGGCAGGGGGAAGGGGAGGGATGGTGGCCCTTTTCTGCCCTTTTGGATGGTGCCATCTGAGATTTGGTGATGGTCTTCGCAGCTGGGTTGGGTTCTGCCCGTTGCCAAATAACATGTTGGGCTCGATCCTGCCAAGGGCTGCCTAGCTCCTCGAGGGAGGGAGCTCAGTTAAAAGAGGCTTAGCTGAAAAGTAAAATTACCAAAGAGAAAATTGGTTCTGTTTTACCTCAAACCAGGACGCTTGTGCTGCCAGAGGGACTTCCCTCCCGTGAAACAAAGAAATAAGTGACCAGCTTTGAGCTGGAGCCAGGAGAAGGCAGGAGCAGTGTCAAAGTTTAGGATACGCAACAGAAAAGTTCCTGTTGCAGGAGCAAACTTTGATCACGGGAGGTTTAGCAGCCCCTCGTGTGAACTCTGCTCTTTTGGAGCAAGACGTGGCTGCCTTGACGTCGGATCTTCTCTTAAGAGGATAAAAAGTCCTGCCCGTGGCTGATCAGGCAGCGTTTCTGCTTGACCCTCTGTGAGCAGGACCAAACTGAAGGCTTGAACCATCAGAGTTTATCATCAGTGCCATCTTCCACTCTTTTCTGCGCATGTTTGTGCTTTTATCCCTTCTGCTAAAAGCAGAAAATTCACACTCACCTTTATTTCTTGCTAATATCTCAGCTGAGCAGGTTCATTTCTAGTCACAGGAACTTTCTTCCTGTCCAGCTATCGCTGCTGTGATGGCCCAGCGTGGAAGTGCCTGGTGCAAGGTTTAAAATGGACTTCAGTGCTCCAGTAAAATCCTGTGTTGGTCTCTTCTAGATTGGAGATATACAGATGAGGCCCACGGAGCAGATTTCATAGCAAACGTAGAGGACCGTGAGCAGCACCGTGTGTCCACTCCACTTCGAACCCTCTGGCAATTTAGGGTTTCGTCGGCTGGCTGGCAATGTTCTAATCAAGGACCAAGGATCATGTTCGAAGAATTCTTTTTCTCTCCCTCTCTCTGAGCTGGTGCTGGTGCTGAGCCAGTTTAAAAGGAAACAGTAGTGGGTCTCTTTCTCCCCCACTCCGTTCTGAAACTGCTTAAGAGTAAAATGTATTTGAAAATAATGCAGGGAAGTGGTTTGTGGAAGATTGTTGTCTCCAGGCTGGTTTATTCTTCCTTTTGCTTTCTTTTCAAGGTTTGTTTGATCCTATTTGCTGATGCTGTGTCTGGACATAAATGAAGTGGCACAAGATGTTTGCCAGCTTCGGTGTGCTTAGGGTTCGAGATTTTCAGTGGATGTCATACATGAAGCCATCTAATTTTTGGGTTTATTTTCATCAGATTGATTACTGATGGTAATAATGCATGTGATATCTTCTACTTCTTTCATACTCCACTGCCTAAACCCAGTGTACAACCTCACCCACCTCCCCAGCCCCTCCTTTCCCATTCACATGGATTTTTGGAAGTTTGAGGAAGTATAAATGTGTGTGCTTGCTATTTCTCTTTTTTTTTTCTTTTTTTCTAGATAGGTAGGTAATTAGTTGGAGGAAAAGTACCTGTACTTCTGCAGGGTAGAATGATCATTTAAGTGGCATAGTTACAGTAAGAGTGAGTTGTTTGGTATTTTTAATAAAAACTAAATGTGTGCTGTCTTGTGATCACCTCTATCCTTGGTATCATCTCCCAGCACTCTTGATGTTTTTGTATGTGATATTTGCATGCATTGACACTTTTCTGGAAATATTGATTGGTCTTAGAAAGATGTATGGTGCCGTTAAATGCTGGTGCTGGTGAGCTGGAAATGTTGGAAGTTTGTTTATACGCAGAGATATGAACTTGGAGAGAGAGAGAGAGTGAAATGAACTGTGCTGAAGCTGTCCAAAATGAAAGGATATTAGTAGGGGCATCTGCCTACGAAGCAGCAGGTAAAAGGTCTGGTTCAGATCTCGTACTGGTTCTGTGCTGGTGCAGCCCCATTGTTTTGCTCTGGATTTATTCTAACTCGAGGGAGGAGAGAATCAGCCTCAAAGCTGATGCGTGCAGAGCTGGAGACCACTCGAGTCGTCTCAAGGCTCTTGCAGCGTGGCAGAAACACGGCTGTGTGTAGTCCAACTGCCTGCGGAGCTGGGGAGCTGTTAACAGATGTCTCGTTGCCTTAAGATTGCGGACTTGCTCCTGCTGTGCTCTGGACTTTTTGTAGCTTTTTGGAAGCTTTTCAGAAGGTGAACGGTTGGTTTAGGTGGAGCAGGTACGGTCGGTTGATTGGAGCAGAGGATCAGGAGCCAGAGAAGCTTGGGTTGGATTGCTTTGCTTACACCAGTACAGCTCTGTGGGAGTTCACCCGTGTTACACCACCATAAGGGAGACCAGAACTGGGCCACTACGTCATGAGTTTCAACTCCCTGTAAAGCCTTGGGCAAGTCAGTTTACCTCTCTGCCTCAGTTTCCCCATCTGTAAAATGGGGATAATAATACTTACCTACCTCACAGGGGTGTTGTGAGGACTCACAAACTTTTGTAAAGCACTTTGAATATGAGAAGCGCTATGTAAGTGCTGAGTGTTGATATGAAGTATTATTATTAATTAAATCTTGTGATACGTAGAATTCCTTGTGCCAAAGGTGAGCAACTGTGGAGGGATACAAGGAGAAAACAGGTAAAACATTCCTTCATAATGGCAAAACAAAAGCAATTTGCTCCCTTTGTTTTTTTTCCTCTTTGTAAACACATGCTCGTGGTGTGTTCTGTCCATTCCTTATCTGTCACCAGTTTCTGCTGGCAGGTACACGTAGCCTCGTCTCTGGAATTGGCCTTTTAATTTACTGTGGGTGAAATTCATGCCCCCTGGTGCAGTCTGGCACTGCTATAACTTGCTGCCCTTCTCCACCTCGCCGAGGTGGTGGCTTCGTGTGGGTTCTTTGCACAGAGCTGGGTTCCACCTGCAGCACTGACTTAGCTCGTGTCCCTCGAGGAGCAGCCACTCCGGGTCTGCACGAAGCCAGCGATCCTCGCTGCAGCGGAGATCCTGCGCCAGCTGGGAAAGCTCTTCGGTCTCCATCCCACCACGATCCATGGTTCTGAGGCACTTGGCTGAGGAAGGTTCAAGCGCTGCTGTGGTTTTTTTTTTTTATAACGCCCCTGTGATGTTCAGCGAGACTTGATCTGGAAACTCCGGTATTTTCTATAGAGTTCCTTTTGCAGGAGCTTGTTGAAACTCAGCAGATGCGCTGTGTGGTGTGTGCCATCGTTTTATTTTTAAGAGAAGATGGTCGAGCTAAGAGTTGGAGGCCCAAAGAAAAAGTTGAGAAATCAGGAACTTGTGAGCAGGAAAAAGAAAACTAAGCAGGGGTGTGGGTAGCACTGGTCAAAACCTGAGTTGGTGACCACAGCTGTGTACAGAGTCAAGCAGAGGTTGAAATGCCTGGCTGAGGAGGGATCTAACTTATCTCTCTGCTCTGTAAAAGGAGAGAATTGCTTAAGATGTAAGGCCTTGAGAAAGGGTCAGTCTGGGCAGTTCCCTGCAAGTACAACCTGGCTGACCCGCAGCCCTGGAATTTTGTTTTCTTCCTTCCCCCCACCAAGAACATTTGTAACATTTGCAAGTCTATAAAATAACCTCAAAATGATATCCAGTATATTTTTCCATTTCAAACGTGGTTTTATGGGATAATTCCTGCTGCCTGTTAACTTCCCATGTGAAGTGCAGCCCATGGAGGGGTTACAGCAGCCGAGCGACCCACGCCAGCCTCATGTAACCTGCTGGCACCTTGTGCCACCTTCCCGGGATGAGGTGTGATTTGCAGCACGACTCCGAGGCATTTCAAAACCCCAGCCAGGAGGGTGAATGTGTAATTTATCAGTAGCTTTCTAATTGTGACCTGTAAAATAAAGAATAAAGAGAGAGGCACACCGTGGTTCTTCTGTTGTGTATATAGTAGTTTTTTGTGTTAAAACATAACGTCCTTCTTATTGTTCACAGCCCAACCTGTCTTTTGTGAAGAGTTCAAACAGAAACGGGTGATTTAAATTTTTTTGTTGTTGTTGTTCTTTGTGAGGAAAAAAATGCAATTGCTTTCTAGAGCAGAATAGCATCCAGTTGTCTTGCGGGAAAACCTGTGGAGGCTGAACTCGCCTGTCCTTGTTCCAATGAAGCCACGCTCCGTAGGATTTGGCTGGAATCCCCATTCTGGTCGGGATGCTGGGCACGGCTGGGTTTGACTGGGCTGTGCGAGGGATGAGCTGCTGGTGCTGCTCAGACTTGGATATCGAGCTCCTCCAGTCTCTCCCGCTTGCCTTGAAGCAAGAAACGTTATCGTCGTCGTTAACTTGAAGGCATTTTTGTTCCCCAGCCCCCTTTTTTTTCTGCTTCTCCGAGGGCAGAGGGCACATTCCTGAGCTCAGGTTTTGCTGTCGTGGAAATACATGGGTTTTTTTGCAAGTAAGTAGTGAATGGCTGAACTGGCTGCCATTGCGGGATTTGAGGCGGGTTATTTTGGATACCTTGTAAAAAGGCGGAGAGCATTTGTGGAATTAAAACCATGGGGTTTTCCTATCTTGTGCTTTTGTCATCTCTGGTGAATATATCATCAGTTATGTTAAAACTGCTCTCCCTCCAGCAAGCACGTTATCTGGCAGATTATGTGATCCCAGATGATGACTAGTCCCAGCTTTACCTTTTTGGGGGGAAGGAGCCCTGGGCACAGTCGGCTCTGATAAGCAGCAGGAGAAACAGGATTTTTACTTAAGACCTCTGTGAAAAAGCAATTTCATGGCATTTTTGTGGCCTGAGATAACTTGCCAGCGCTTCAGGCAAACAGTCAGACCGCCCGCTCCCCTCAGGGCTCTGAGGGGCGGGAGCGAGGCGGGGGGGGCCGGCGCGGTTGCGTCACCGCCGGCCGCCAGGGGGCGCCGCCGCGAGGGGCGGGACGATCCCCGTCCCCGCGGGGCGGCCGGAAGTGGCGCGGGGCGGCCGGAAGTGGCGCAGGGCGGGCGGGCGGGCGGGGAGGCGGCGGAGGGGTCCACGCGTGTCTGCGGTGCCCGCTGCCCACCGGCAGGCCCTCTCTGCCGTCCCGGGGAGCCCTGCGGGGACCCCACACCCCTGCCGCCGTTCCCGGTGTTGGCTGTGGGGCCGAGCTCGGTGGTTTTCCCCCTCCCTCTCCCACTCGGGCCTGCCCCCCCCCCCCCCCCC
>JAOTQQ010000006.1:5340038-5354507 GCA_026546715.1 Gallinago undulata | reverse complement strand
CCATATTATGGGGTAGTTGGTTTGGTGTTGGCTTCTGTTGTAGGGTGTGGGTGCCCCCGTGAGGCCGCCTCCTGTCAGCTCCTGAGGGCCGCACCGCCTCCCGTTGGCCAGGCCGCCCGTCCCGCGTGGAGAGGCCTGCGGGGCGCCGCCAATGGAGCAGGCGCTCAGGCGCGGCGTGTGGAGGGTCGTGGGGCTGTCACCCGCCCACCACGGGTGTCAGTGGTGGGGAGTGAGACGCTGCTCCACGGGGGAGCAGAGGCCCCCGACCTTCGCACTGCCAGCCACACGTGGGGACGGGGAAGGGCCACCCCGGAGTGGGGATGGCGGTGGTCGCCTTCCCCCACTCGCCCTCTTGCAGGGTGCTCAGGCCGTGACCCACCCTTGTACCTCCCGTAGGGGCCTGGCCCCCCAGAGCCGGCCAGGAGCGTGGCACAGGTCACACGAGAGCAGGGCTAGGCAGGCTGCACCAGCCCGCAGGGAGTCATGGAGCTGGCAAGAGGGTGACTTCTCGAAGGCAAGGAAGAGCCTGGAACGGAAGCCTCCGTCCATCGAGAGGACTAAAGGCTCAGAGATCTTATTTGGGATTGCACCCTGTTCCCTGGCCCTCTCCCAGTCGAGAAGGAACCTGTTCAGGTTGTTCCTCAAGGAGAGCAGCGGCTCTCGGCGGCTTGTTATGAGTGAGTTTGTCCTTCAGGCCACAGCCCGAGGAGTCCCTGTGCACCACGTCAGAAGGAGAGAGCTGGATGCTCTTTGCAGAGGTCAGGTCCACCAGGGAGTTTGTTTGGAGGCCACTCCTCTCGGTTTCAAGAGTTTGGAGGAAGCTGAAAAGCCTGATTTGGGGGATGAAGAGAGCCCAAACCGACAGCTGATTTGGCTGGTGTTGGAGCAGATTCAGGATCCTATGAACCTGGGGGCATTGCTGCGCTCTGCCTACTTCTTGGGGGTGGACAGAGTGGTGACAAGCCAGAGGAACAGGTATGGGCTTGGTTATCTGCTCCTTCAGCTATTCTCTTTCCTGGCTCCCAAAGAGGCTTCTGGGCTGCGTGGCTTGGTGGCTGCTTTAAAAGGTTTTATGGGACTGAGCTAGAGAGCTGAATTTGGCTCACTGCTGCTTTGCTTTGGGCTCCTCAGGGAGCATGAGGCTGGTAAGGAACCTCCCTGGGTACTTTTTGTTTTAACCCATTTTGTGTTTCAGTTGTCTGTCTGTGCAAAAAAAAAACTGCTACAACCTATTTCCTAGGTTAATTTTTGAGCCCTCCTACTCTCCATAAGAAAACATATCCATATAGTGAGTGAGATCCTTGGTGGACTAGTTGGAATTGGGTGGCAGAGGCAAGAGAAGGAAATACAGAAATAAAAATTCTCATGTATATCCTTTTTTTTTGCTGTCATATGACGCTTTTCCTTTCTTCTTTTCTTTGCAGCTGCCCCTTGACTCCCACAGTGAGCAAAGCGAGCTCTGGAGCTATGGAAGTCTTCGATGTCTACAGCACAGATGATCTCCGGAGCTTTTTGAAGGTAGAATGATCCATGGTTTTGGTTTTTGGTTTTGTTTTTTTTTTTCATGTCAAGAAACCTGAAATATTGCATGTATTCAACAGAGAGGAGGTACAGGAAAAACCCTCAGTTATTTGCAGTGGCTGGTGCTCCCACTCTGCGTTTCTGTTTGCTGCCGGTGGTCTGTGCTGTTGGACCACCTCTTACGGGTGTGCACCCCCAGTCCCATTCCGTGGGGTGGGGTGACAGGTCTGAGTTGTGGGTCTTTTTTGGAAAACGGTGGCGGCAGGAGAACACAGTGTGTCTCCCGTACTCAGGCTGCGAGCTCGGTAAGGATGGCCTCTGTCTCTCTTTCTCTCTCTCTGTGGGGACTGGAGACAGAGCTGGTCCTGCAGGAATTCTTGCCTGGCGTGTGGTGGAGGCAGCATCCCGGGGCCCAGGCACACGATGGCAGCATTGGGCAGCCTTTGGAGCAGGGGAGAGGAGAAACCAGGGCTGGTGTGACCTGTTGGGCATCTTTTTTACACTCCACCTATGCCGTGAGGTGAGATAGAGGAGGCCCTTTGCAGAACGTGCTGCAAAAGGAAAGGGAATACACGTGGGAAAACATGGTTTAAACTGAAACAAACCCAGGGATGTTGCTTTGGATTAGCAGAGTTCATCCATCCCCTGTGATAGCGCTGTATGACTGCCCTGACCCCTCGTGGAGGTCCCTGTGTCCTGGCTGGGCTGGGAAGTGGCTGAATGTTGTGTGTGTGTGTGCAGCAGGGAGCTGTGGGCTCTCGTCTGCCCTGCTCTGCTCCTGTGGGGTCCCCCAAACCTGGGTGAGCAGTGGGGTTGGAGGGTTCAGCACAGGGAGGGAGGGCAGAGGGGAATGGAGGCCCCCGGTCTGCGCTCCTGGGGTCACTGCGTGCCTGTGTCCCTTTGAGGAAGAGCTTGTCACAGTCTGGGGTGACCATGAGGAGGGCGAGCAGAGATAAGCCTGGACTTTTCCCACTTGGTGTGCTAGAAAACCCTTGTCCGGCTGTGCAGTAGGTCTGTGGCAGCTGGAGCTCTGGATAACGGTGAAATGAAAGGCGCATAAAATATATTGATATTTAATTGAAACAGCTGGAAGAATCACTTTGTTACCATAAAGCCTGAATTATTAACATTTTAAGCCATTGCAGCAGTTCATTTAATTGGACCCAGATTCACTGGCCTAACCCTTGGCATTGCCTGGCTGGTGTAAATTTGATATAAAGTAACGTAGAAAGTGCCAGTTTCACAGGAAATGGAGCTGGCAAGGAGCAGCAGTTCTTTTATTGTTAAAATGGATTTCCAAGACAAATAATTAAGGCTCTTTTTACTAGGGTGCGGGAGGGAAGGCTGGTTCTCTGGTTGTGCGAGGCACTGAGTGCTGAGTGCCCTGCCTTTTGTATGAGCTGATTTTTGGCACCGGTGTTTGAAAACGTTACTGTGGGCTTCTGATGGCTGAGCCTGCACTTGAGACCTTCCACTGCATTGCTCTGTGGATTAGCTTTATGCTAATTTGATTAATACTACTCTTTTTGTACACTTTCCTGACGAAAACCTTCCCAGAACCGTTGTATGGGGGAAAAAAAAAAAAGCTTTTCAGTTGCTGTTTGTTTGCTTGCTGAACTGGAATAAACACTAGAAAGAAAATTACTTTTTTTTTTTTTCTTCATCTAAAATCAAGGTTTATGTGCTGGTACTGGGAGGACTTTGGTGGTAAAAATTAAAGGGATGCCAGAAAATCCAAGAAAAGCCAGTCAGTTTAACTGAAAATGTTAAAACAAAAAAAAAGTGTGTTTACAGACATGACTTACTTTTGAAAAGTAGTCAATTTTTAAACATTTTTTTTTTTCCTTTCCCTTTCTAGGCTAAAACTGCAGAAGGCTGGGAAGTAGTAGGAACCGTCAGCACGCCTGAGGATGTGGAAAATGTTCCTGTCATCAGTTGCTTGGAATTTCAGTGGAATAAACCCGTCATTATAGTAATAGGTATTTCAATTTCCAGAGCTTTGGGCCTGGTGGAAGGGCAGGTGTGCGAGGGAAGGCTCAGGGTGATGTTTCACTCCCAAGCCGGTTGCAGGTCTGTTAGGTTACATCATGCTTTCGTCTGGAAAAGAAAAACTGAGCAAGGAGTACTAGAATGATCTGGCTGCAAATGAAATAGGGACCCAGAAGAAGAGGGGGAGACGAGAAGCCTCCCAGTAGGACCTGTCAAGAGCAAACAGAGAGTTTAGGAGCTGCAGAGGGTCTAGATGGCAGTTTCCAGTGGCAGGACAGGTCTGGGTCAGTGCAGCCACAGCGAGTTGTTTTGCATTGTGTTCTGCGGTGTTTTTGATCCTGCCCTAGAGCCCTGAACCTGGATTTTCTGTGTTGCTGGACCACAAACCTGCGTGAGAGACCCAGGAGGTACGGGCTTGCTCTTGCTGCACTGAGGCTGCCAGAGCGAGCTGCGCCGTGTCTTTGCTCTGTTGTGTTTCCTCTTAAAAAAACAGGAATAAATCTCTGTGCCTGGGTCTGGAAAGAAGCATGAGGAGCTTGCTGGGGATGGTCTGAGCACAAAGCTGGGCTTTGTAGCACAGAGACCACCACGGAGACCAGTCAGTGGCTGCTTTTGTTGGCCTAGGAGACGGCAGGGGCTGTTGGTTGCTGTGGGATCAGCAGGAGGAGCAGATGGAACATCCTTCCATCAGACCTGTGCACAATTTGAGCAATGAGTGCCACTTTCCTGAGCACCTGAACTGGGTGATTCCTCTACTTCTCCCTCCTATCCCTGGAGAGGACAGTTGTAGACGATGCTGTCTTTTTTAGGTAGAGTTTGGGTCTGTGCAGCCTCACAGAAGGTGAAGAGAAGGAGAATAACAGCCTCGTGGCAGCTAGAGAAAGAAATTCACCCAGGAGCGCTGCTCTAGGCACCCTTCTCCAGCCATGCTCTAGCCCCTCACTTTGTGTCACCTGTCACAAGAGCTGGTTTGAGCTTTTACACTTGGAAGTAGTGTCATGCTGGCGATGAGCCATCAAGGGGCTGTAATCCTGCCCCGTGCTGTGGTTTTGTTGGCTCAGAAGGCATTCCTTTAATTAAAATGTTTATTGAACTCCTAGAAATACTGACAAGACAACGCCGCAAATCTGGCATATCTACAAGATGTGTGGAGCTATATTATAAAGGGAGCAGGGAGGCTGGCAGCCCTGCTGATGGACCACAAAGAAATGCATCCCAGAAACGACGACAACACCAGGAGAAAGGAAGGGGGTGAAAGTGGCAGTGGTGTCGTTACCTTGAATTATGAGAGATTTCTCCAGGAAAAAGTCCAAATATCCTTTTGTCAAGGGAGATTGGAGGCTGATTGGTAGATGCATGAGGAGAGCTCCCGGACCTTGCAGCAGTAATGATTTCAACTCTCTGCTGAGCACTAACTCTTCCCTGAAAAGAAAATTGAACATTACAGTCATCCGATGCTGAGGTTGTTTGAAGAAACGTCCTAGATCTGAATATGTAGCGTACCTGCAGCCGCAAACAGAGAACAGTAGAGATAATTTAGCATGGTAGTGAGGTTTCTAGCGTTGCAGAGATTGTCTTATAAGTTAAGCATTTGCAGAACTTGAATTCACCCTTCTGGAGTCCTCCTGGGCTCGGCAGAGAGGGATTTGGACAGTCTGGGTTAATGTTGTCTGTACCGGAGTCACTGCTGAAGGTGACAGGCAGCCTGGCTGCCCTGAGGGCTGGGAGCCTTGTGTGAACAGGAACAGATTGGGAGCACTGAGATGTCTGAGCAAGAAGAGTTTCTGCATAATTTGTTCTTCTTACACATTCAGTCTTTAGCGTGGGCTTTAAGGCTGTCCATGGAATTGGTGGTTTTACTGAGATGCTCATTTTACGTACTTCTCTGAACTGCCAGCACGGCTGCTCCAGCCTGGATTTGAACTTCCTTCACTGGAAACTGCAGTTGCTACAGTGGTGTTTGTTGTAAACGGGGCAGGAGACCTGTTTTATCATTTCAGCTGAGCTCTAATTCTGGTCTTTGAGGCCTGTCAATGCGGGAAAAAGTTAAGAGATGGAAGTCAAAGATGGGAAGTGGGAAGTATTTTGCTCACCAGTATAAATTAGGATTTATTCTGATTCAGTCAATACTCCCTCCTTCGTGTCACACTCTGTGCAAGTCTTTTTGCCCTGAATTTATGGTTCCTAATTATTTTAAGCAGCCAGAGCCATAAAAAGCTTTGTAAAAGCTGGAAGCAAAATTGCTGCCTTTATTAGGAATCGTAAGACCCTTATCAGGGAGAGGAGAGGATTGCTCCAGGAGCCATCATACCTCTGCCAATAGCTGCTGTCCCAGTTGGAGAGTCCCACGAGAGTGTGGTTTGAGAGGCTCAGGAGACAAATATGGCTGAAAATTGTAAAACTTTTCTGTGTTGAATCAGGAAAAAGTAGGATAATTTTATTTTTTTCTTGAAGCATCCCTAGAGAGCCACGGTCTAGTGATGAAGAGGCAGGTCGGGCCATGGGAGGTTTGGCTCTGATTCCTTGTGTCGCCCAAGCTTCCCCTGTGATTTTGAATACCTCACCCGGGTGTTGTCTGCGCTTCTGGCTTTAAGAAAGAAGGAAGAAAATAATAGTTAGGATGGGATTTTGGTTCTCTGAAGGTTCACTTACCCCAGCCAAAGGATGCTTTTGCCAGTGTGGCTTATTTCCTGTGGGAAGGTGATGCAAAGTGCATTACCCAAAACATTTTTTTGCTTGCCAGCGAAAGATGAGACTGGGCCTTGGCTTCCAGGGAATCCCCTCAAATTCCAGGAAATTATTCCAAATGGGACTAATAGCACTCCCCTATGTGGTCGGAGGGGTGTTGCACAGATCAATCCATAGGGACAGGGCATGGGACCTGCTGAGGAGGTGCTGTAAGTAGACAGCAGGGGAAGAATTTTTTTGTGGCATCTCAGCCCAGCAAAGAGCTCGTTTGCCTTGTGGAGGGGAGAGTCTCCAGTGGCATAGGCAGTGCCTAAAGCAGCCCTGTAGGCTGGTAAAACTTCAGGGAAGGGTCTAAATTCAGGTGAGCTTGAGCGAGGCCTTTGTGCCAGCACTGGTTGTGCAGGCAGAGGTGGAGAAGCAGCGTGTGCCCTGTCAGTACCACCCCGGGACGAGTCTGGGGTTCAGCCGGGGTCGGGGTACAGCTGTTGAAGGGGAACGTTTCATTTCCAGCAACCTGAGCCTGTTTTATCAGAGGGTGAGCACGTTTTAGAAGTGAGCTGGGTGTTCTCGCAGCCGTGTAGCTGTCTCTGTAGCTCTAAATAATGAATGTGGAAGAATTCTTTGGGGAGCTGAGCCGGCTGGGAGGTCTGTGGTCTTCTGCATTTTCACTTGTCTGCGCGCAGGATTGTTTAAAGCCTCTCCCTTTCCATTTCCCTTTGTGACAGTGTGAGTCAAACAACTACTAATGACCTGGGATAGATTTCAACTCTGTTTCACCAGTGTATCAGCCCAAACATATCAGGGCTGTTGGATGGTTTAACAACTAATCAATTGAAGCCTCTGGTTAAACTGTCTGCATTCACAAGTTGCACCCAGCTGGTGGTACTGTGTGCTGAAAAGGCTGAACCCGTCGCTATCAATAGGGATGTGGGATTTGCTGGACCAGATCAGCAAATGTGGCCTCTTCTCTGCCTTGTCCCTTTGGTCACGGCCCGTGTATGTGGCCAGGCGTCCACTGGCCCGGTGGCTGCTCGTGAAGGGGATCTTTGCACTCAGGCTGACAAGGCTCTGTACCTGCAGCTGTGTTGCACAGGTATTCCTCAAAACCACTTCAGATACTGTAGAAGAGATCTGGGGAGGCTGGAGTGGGTCAGGCAAAGTGCCCATCTCGCCTCTGGTAGCTCTTGCTGCACAGGAGCTGGTGATGTTGCTGCTGAGCTTAGGGGCAGGGTGTAGTTATGACAGAGCATTAGCAAGAACTATATTTGGGAGAGGAAAAAGGGACGTGGCAGTGGTTGTGAGGTGACCTGAGCAGTGTCTTTGTTCTGCAGGTAGTGAAGGTGATGGGCTTTCCCTGGAGACACAGCTCTTGTGCCATCGGATGCTGGCCATACCCCCTGGCAGAGCGCTTCACCCCGGCATCGAGTCACTGAACGTCTCTGTTGCTACTGGTAAAAACAGTTCTGACGCACAAGGGCATCATAGTCCAAATTCCTGTATTTAAAAATCAAACATCCAGGCCAGCAGAACAATATTCTTGTGGTTTAAAAAAAGATCTTTAATTTATTTTTTTTTAATTTTCCTACAGGTATTCTCCTGCACTCCATCTGCAGCCAGAAGCTGAGGCACGGAGATTGAATGGCTTTTTTTTTATTGGTGGGGGAAGCTGCTCAGCGTTTCATGGCCGTGCTCTGTGGGTGTGGATATGGAAGTGCTCCTTCCAGGGCCTTCGCCACCGCTGCAAGTTACAGGGAGAGCCACGTTGACCTGAGCTACGTCTTGGCTGATGCACAATGCCACCAAAACCCTGGCTGACCAGCAAAGTCAGAGACCTGCAGGTACTAGGTGACACCTCCCACTGGTACCTCGGAGGAGCAGCTGTAAGGAAGGGAGACAAAGCTAGGTTTTAAAAGCAGACAGCCCAAATCCTTCTGGGGTTTTTTTTTGCAGTTAAATACCCAGTGATGGCTGCGAGCTGTGTGCTTGTTGGACTTTGTGCATCGCTCGTGCTCTGGAGGGAATTTGGGCTGTAGATGAGAGATGGTGCTTGGCTGGTGCTGCTGCTGAGAGCAGCTGTCCCCAAGCCCACCCTGTGCCCGAGCCCACCACCCCCTTGGCAGCCAGGGGGGTGCTGGGGAGAACCAGGTGTGACTTGGGACTACTCGGTAGCAATTTCTTCATCATGGGGCGGTTTCGTTGTTACATACTGCTGTGGGAATGTCTTGAAAACACACGGTGTTGTATTTGGTTGTAAACCAGGTCTGAGCCCCGCCAAAGGATGGACACGAGTGGTTAGAAAACAACTGTAGCAGGGAAAAATGTGGCCCATTGAAATAAAGCCTCTGTAAAGATTGGTTGTAGACTCAGATCAATCCTTTTTGTGTCGTATATAAATCCGGAGCGTGATTAGTGGAACAGAGCACTTCCTGCAGGTGGGAAGGGGAATCAGGAGCTTGTTCTCTCCTTCCAGGGAAGTTTCTTTTCCGTGGTGGGCCTGATCCTCCTGGATGCTGAGCTGCCTCATCCCCACCATCCCCACTGATGGCATGGGAGGGGGCGAGGCTGGCTTCATTTGCAAATATCCTGGTTGAAAACCAGGCTGGCTAAATTATTGAGAACCAAATGAATGTTATCACTTAGCACCTTAATTATTTTATTTAGCTACTGTGGCCCTTTGCATAGGATTCCTCATTAACACTTAATTTACAGTGCCCTTTAGGGATAATTTCAAACAATTCAGCTTAGTCTCCTCCCTCCCCCCCTTCCAAATGAACAAGTAAATCACTCAGAGTGACTAATTAGGACTTTCCTTTGAGCTAAATGAAGTCTGTAAACCGGTCTGTGGATGTGGAGGTTTTTCAGACGTTTCCCTGGGAGGGTGGTTCTGGTGGTGGGGGGCTGCAGGGCTCGGGACTCCCCCCAGGATTGGGGACAGGAGGGGACATGGAGCTCTTCAAAGGTGTTGAGTCCTCACTGCTCTGGATGCAGATGTCTGGATGGCTGTGATGGAGAGGGTGCCTGGCGTGGTGGCACGTGTCCTGAGCTGTGTCTGCAGCTTCGCCCTCTCCATTGGAAAAGGACAAAATTCAGATTCCTCCAAAATAATGGCTGCTGTGAAAGCAGGACTTTGTTGCCTGAGTCTGGAGGCGAGCTAACAGTGAACGGCTGGGGCAACAGCTCTTGTGCTTTGTGGGCTGAGTCTCCTTTTTTTTTTTTTTTTAATGCTGTGATGAAAAGGCTCGGGGCCAGGGAGGCTACAGGCCAGCTCCCCCCGACCAGCACTGCTCCTGCAGCCGTGGGTGCCCCAGCAGAGGGTGCCCGTGGCTCAGATTTGCTCATTTTTCAGGCGTGGGGCTGACTGAATCCTTCCTTTCCAGCAGCAGGGATGAGGATAAAGCCATTTCTTTATTCCTGACCTATGGGTTAGTATATATATATATTTCAGATTTCATAAGAATCGCAGTTTCTCCTTTTTTTCTTTATTTATTTGAGAAGTAATTAATAAGATGAAGCACTACACGGGTTTGTGTGTGTTTGGGAAAGCTGGGCACTTTTAGACTGTGCTGAGCCATGCTGGCTCCCACCTGAGGAGGAGGAGGAGGCAGGTGAGTAAGGATAGAGGAGCTACTTCACTTTTGGAAGGCTCCCAAAAAGCTTTGAAGCCTTGGTGCCCGCAGCAGCTCTGCTGATGGGGTGACAGAGATCAAAGTTCCTATCTCTTGTCCATCAGTCCAGAGGCCATCGTGGCTCCCCTGCAGATTTCTCCAAACAGCCACTGTGTCCCCAGAGCACCTCAGTTTGGCACTGGAGTATCAGTATTTGGCTTACTGGGAGTTGCGTGAGGCTTGAATTTTAAGAGGCAGGGATTTGAGTGTATAACCAGGGCTGCAGCTCAGACTTTTATGTTTGAGAGCTGCAATACAGGCTCCTGTGAGTGCAGTAAATCCCACTCCGGAGAGCTCGGCTATTTGCATTTAGCCCGTTTCCCTCCATGGCAAATTTTTGGCCCTGCTTTTTTTCACTGGGATGTCCCTCTGGCATGGCTTTTGGATGTATCTGCCGTGGCTGATGCTTTCTTCTGCCCCAGCTCCATCCTGCTCTGGGCTGGGATGCTGAGGAGCGCGGGGACCTCTGTTCACTTGCACCTTTGGAGATGGAGCTTTGTGCTGTGCGATTTGCCCCCGATCTAATAAATGCGATCCATTAATTGGATCATTGCCTGCTTCTCCAGTTAATTTCCTGGATATTTTTAAATGTTAAAATGTAGTTTTTATAGTCTTTCATTATTTTTAGCCTTAAGCTTGACTATAATCGTCCCTGTAATGTAACTGTAAAAAACTCCTGGCTTTATATCATAAAGGAGGACATTAATTGTCATTTTTTGTGTACATCAGCAAGATCAAAACATGCTTCCTGATTACTTCTGTTTGTACACAGAGTCTCTTTGATATTTAGATATGAATAAAGTGTGTATGTGTAATCTGAAAGTCAATTCTTTCCCCCCTGCTGCTTGCCATGGAGTCCCTTTCACAGGCTTATTTACCAAATTGATTTAAAAATTTAGTAATTGCCCTTCCAGAATGATTTCTCAATAATCAAAGTGTCTTTAAGCACAGCGGCAAAAAATATTTGTCCTCCTTGGTTCAGAAGATGCGCTCCAGGCCTCGGCCTCTTTGTCCTCCGCTGAGGCCAAACACAAATCTTTTCATCCCTCAAAAATAGAACTCCAGGGAGAACGGGCTGCGAGAGGAGCTCAGCTCATGCCCCAAATTTCACTTTTGTGTGCGGATTATCAACACGACTGGAAACGTCCCGTTCCGTCAAATCCCTCGCTGGGTCCCAGGGAGCTTTCTGGAGGCTGGAAGGGCTTTGGGACAGAAAACACCTTCTTTTTTTGCCAAGCTGGAGGTGGTCCCACGGCTGGGGCAGCAGCGGCCGCCCGAGGGGCACCGTCCTCCCCAGCGCTGGGGAATCCTCCGCCGCCGCAGCCCCGATCCCGCTTTGTAAATGTAATCAACCTTGAGGTCTTGTTACTTCCACAGGTGCAATTAACATTACCATCTGCTAATCTGTGATTAACGATGTTTACAAATATGCTACAACATGTTAAAATGTGCCAGCACTCTTTTTCTTTTTTTTTTTTTTTTTTTTTTTACTTCCCCCTATTTTTCCCCTCCCTCTCCCAGTTTCGGCGCTGGAGCTGTGCCGCGGGAGGGCTTTCCTGGCCGAGGGCTCCCCGTACCCCACCTTTAACTCACAAACCTTTTGTTTTTCGTTATTTAAAAGCGCTGTTGAAACTCCAAACCAGCTGTAGGAATGACAAGTTCGTATCAGAAGGTCAGTGCTGTTAAATGGGGTTTAATTGCACCGGGGGGTTGAGGTACAAACTGATGAATCTGGGTAATAAAACTTTGTGGGGAGCGACATATGGTGCAGTTTAAAGTAAATTTTTATTGATCATCCCGCAGCTGATGTGTTAATGGGATGGCAGTCTTTGCTTTGGGTTTGATATTGATGTGAAGTTTTAATAATGTCACACAGGAATATTGCAGAGGGGTTTATAATTTAAAAAAAAAAAAAAAAAGAGTGTTTTCTATTAACTGCCTTTTTCTTCCTAACGCAGGGAGGAATATATTATATCTCTACTGTATGTCCTCCAGATCTAGGTTACATGTAATTGCTCGGTAATTGGTAGAACCATGTAAAAGCCATGGTATTTGCCAGTAAACCCTCCTAAGTTACCATGAAATTGAAGTGTGATATTTATTCTCTACAAAACTTGCTACCCAAATATTGTGTAGGATCAGGTTTGGTCACCGCAGAGGCGTTTCTGCAGCGGCTGTGCCCGCACGGCTTGGATTTCCCACCGGGATCATCCTAACGGCTGGGGGGCAGTCTCTGACTGGGAGGTGAAGGGGTTATTTTGCTCCAGGGAAGATGCTTTACCTTCCCTCGAGCTTCAGTCTCAGGGTTATTAAAAGATGTTTCGAGGCCCAACTCAACATGATGGAGTGTTGGAGGTCGATGAAGATGTTCTCATCGTGTTTTCAGCAGGATTTGGAATAGGAATTACGGTTACGATGGTTTTTGAAGCATTTGGAGATAAAGTGTTTGTCAGTGCCCTGGGGGTACAACCACAGGTCGCCTGTATTTCAGCCTCTTTTTAGGTAGGATGTCCAAAACTGTTCCCATCTTGGCAATTTCTGTGATATAACCATGACTGCACCCCCAGCAGCGTGGCCAGCAGGGCAAGGGGAGGGGGGGATTGTCCCCCTCTGCTCTGCTCTAGGGAGACCCCACAGCTCTGGGGCCATCAACACCAGAAGGACACGGAGCTGTTGGAGTGGGGCTGGAGGAAGCCCCGGAGATGCTGGGAGGGCTGGAGCCCCTCTGGTGGGAGAGGGGGCTGAGAGAGTTGGGGGGGTCCCTCAAGGGGCTCCAGGAGAGATGGGGAGGGACTCTGGATGAGGGAGGGAAGCCATAGGAGGAGGGGGAAGGGTTTGACACTGAAAGAGGGGAGATGGAGATGAGATCTGGGGAAGAACTTGTTTGGTGTGAGGGTGGTGAGAGCCTGGCCCAGGTTGCTCAGAGAAGCTGTGGCTGCCCCATCCCTGGAGGGGTTCAAGGCCAGTTTGGAGGGGACTTTGAGGAACCTGGTCCCTGCCCAGGGCATTTGCCCCCTCCTGAGAAAAGGGGTGGGCTCAGTGATGACTCCTCACCGCCTGCCACACACCTTTAAATATGGGCAGAAGTAATTGCCTAGCTGATGATCAATAGCTTTATATACTTTAAAAATGTAGCACTACGCTGTGAATTGATGCAATGTTAAACCTGCCAATTTTTATTTTATCTTTTTTTTTTCCTTTTTTTTTTTTTCCCCCTGCTGGCCTGTTTTAGATGCTGCAAACTCAGCACTGTTTCCCCCCGCGCTCAGGAAGCGGCCGCTCAGCTCTTTTCTCCGAAGACCTGAACGTCCCATCCTGCCCATCCCACAGATCCCACCCCGACTCCGCTGGATCCTGGGTGTAAATGTCCCTTCTTAACCTCTTTAAAGCCACCTTCCAAAGGTTGGTACAGCAGATAAAAGGGCTGCCCATCCCTGCAGGTTTGGGGTCCCGGTGAGGTGTTACCAAAATGTCCCAGCAACAAACTGGCCATGGGACAGTGGGCAGAGGGGACACGCTCATCCCCATGGAGCAGCTTGGGGCGACCAGCGCTGCCGAGGGCGGAGAGGACCTCCGTGCCCGTATAAATCATTCACCCTATTCCAGTCTTTAATTAATTATGGCAGCAATTGCTGCCTGCTTCTGCTGCAGGAGGCAATGAATAGTAAAACGGTGCTTCCTCTCCTCTTTCCACTGTTTTTCCCATTTTGAAGGCTGTTCCTGCAGATGTGCCTTCCCCTTCATACTTTCCAACCTCCCCAGGGTCGGGGGGCTGAACGCTGACACCCTTCTTTGCGGATTTCCCTGGGGACACTGGTGTGGCCCCGTCCCCGTGGCAGCCCCTCGGTGCCACCTCCCCTCCCCTGCGGTGCTGGTGCTTTGGGAGGTGCCACACGCCTTTTCCCACGGGGTCTTGGGCAATAATGTACCGGTTTGGGGCTGGAGGTGAGTGAGAGGGTCCTGGGGTGAGAGCCAGGAGCAGGTGGTGGAGCCATGCTGCAGGCGGTGTGGGATGGAGCTTGTCCCACCTCGTGGGTGCTTATATGGAGGTGTGGGATAGTATCATACGTTAAATATTTGTGACATAGAGCGAGGAGAGATACCCCTTTTCCATTTGGGATCGTTCCTGGCAGAGGAGCTCCATCCCATGAGCAGCAGCTGGGGGAAATTGGGTGGTTTTGCAGCCCTGGACTGAGCTGCTGGTGCTGCCCCCGTCCTTCTCCACTGAGGATGGAGAAAATCGGTGCCATAAAACCTCAGGGGTCGGTACTGGGACCAGTACTGTTTAACATCCTTGTCAGTGACATGGACAGTGGGATAGAGTGCACCCTCAGCAGGTTTTCTGATGACACCAAGCTGGGTGGTGCAGTTGACGCGCTGTAGGGAAGGGATGCCATCCAGAGGGACCTGGACAGGCTGGAGAGGTGGGCTTTTGCCTGGGCTGCATCAGGAGAAGTGTGGCCAGCAGGTCTCAGGAGGTGATTCTGCCCCTCTACTCTGCTCTTGTGAGACCTCACCTGGAGCTCTGTGTCCTCAACACAGGAAGGACATGGACCTGTTGGAACGGGTCCAGCAGAGGGCCACGAGGATGATCAGAGGGATGGAG
>JAOTQQ010000006.1:5325385-5339938 GCA_026546715.1 Gallinago undulata | reverse complement strand
GAGGGGTTCAAGGCCAGGCTGGATGGGGCTTGGAGCAACCTGGGCTGGTGGGAGGTGTCCCTGCCCAGGGCAGGGGGCTGGAACGAGATGATCTTTAAGGTCCCTTCCAACTCTAACCATTCTATGATTCTATCATAGAATATCTGAGCCTGGGTGAAGCCCCTGCTCCCCAGCAGCACCCCGGGGGAATCGGAAGAGGGAGGGTAGTTAAAAGCGAGGGGGATGCAAGAGCGATGCGCGAGGGTTCGCGTTTCCCGGCAGAATAAACGAGGTGGTGGTGTCTGGCGGCGCCTTCGCAGCTTTGCCAACCCTCATTAGCACCTTTCAGCAAAGCAGAGCTTATTCAAACTATCTCACAAGTCTTTTGGTGGAGATTGCATCTGTGCCTAATATGCATTTTTATATAAACAAGGGTACTAAATGGCCTTTCAGTTCCCTCTGTAATGTCTTTTTTAATGGAAGGTCCTGAATTAAGAACATATATATATGACTCCGAGAATTTTCTAAGTGATATTGAAAACCTATTGTAAAGTAGGATTTCTTCTTGCAAAATTATTTTAATGAGGTTCCAGTTTATTTTCTGGCTATATTTTACTTACTTAATCCTCCAGAGGGGCTTTTCGCAGGCAGCATCTCATTTTCAATGCAACTATTCTTAACATTAGGGAAAACTACCTTTCTGAAATGCATGAAAGGAAAAAAAAAAAAAAGAACCAGAGGAAGATGTACGAGATAAGAATAAACTTGAAAAGCTTTGAGGTGGTTTATGGCTTCTCTTGAAAGAATAACAGTTCATGTATTTTTGTTATGGTGTGGTTTAATGATGCTTGCAGAAAAAAGATAAGGTAGAAATGGAAATATAAAATTAAACCAGCAAAGTGAATGTGATTATTTTAGTTACTAGTATTACCTGGGGAAAACGCTCTTGGGGTTTTTTTTATCTAGACTAAATATTTGCTTTTCTAAAAGGGAAGGCCCTCTGCATCTCCCAGCACGAGGGTGGAAAGTGAGATTTTTTTTTTTTTCCTGTGGTCCAGAAACTGCAGGAGGATGGAGGTGTCTCTGCTGGAGACCCCGCGGGGGCTTCGCCACAGCCCGACACGGGGCTGGTTTTGCCAGGGATGTGTCAGGAGCCACGATGGGGAGATGCCCCCACCAAGAGGGGCTGCACAGCCTCAGCGCAGTGTCTGTGCCCCCGCGTCTCCGCGGGCACCTCGAGCGGGTGAGGAGTGCGAAGGGGAGGCACAGCGGGACCCCGTTCCCTGTGACGTGTGTGTGATGGGGCTTCGTGCCTGTTCTGGGGATCTTCCTTCACCAGGAGCTGGGCATGGCCAATCCCCGGGATGGCATGGTCTTGTCCCACCTTGTCCCATCCTGTCCCGTCCCATCCCGTCCCATCCCATCCCATCCCATCCCATACCATACCATCCCATCCCTCCCCTCTCATTTAACCCCCATCCCTTTACCTATCTCCTTTCCCATGCCATCCCATCCCTCCCCTCTCATTTCACCCCCACCCCTTTCCCTATCCCTTTTCCCATCCCATGCCATCCCATCCCATCCCTCCCCTCTCATTTCACTCCCACCCCTTTCCCTATCCCCTTTCCCATGCCATCCCATGCCATCCCATCCCTCCCCTCTCATTTAACCCCCATCCCTTTCCCTATCCCCTTTCCCATGCCATGCCATCCCTCCCCTCCCAGTTCACCCCCATCCCTTTCCTTGTCCCCTTTCCCATCCCATCCCATGCCATCCCATCCCTCCCCTCTCATTTCACCCCCATCCCTTTCCCTATCCCTTTTCCCATCCCATCCTATCCCTCTCCCCCCCTTTCACCCCACCGATCTCCACCATCTCTCCATCTCGGCTGTGGCTGCAGACCTGAATCCAAGAGCTCAAAGGCCAAACCACTGCCCCAGTCCAAGACCTTTTGCCTTCCCTGAGCAGCTCCGCAGGTTTCCAGTCCAAGCCGAGCCGTCGTGGGATGGTGCTGGCCGTGCAGTTTGGTGGGGACTGGGCAGGAGCAGCCAAATCTCCAGTCAACTCCAGCGTGACTGGCAAGGCCCCGGCTGAGGTGGCCCCCGAGCATCCCTCTCCTGCCGCCGGGTCGCGAGAGGTAAACCCACCGATGAATTCAGCCTGACGTGTGGCCTTGAGCTTCACCGGGTAGTTAATTTTTCAATTTCTTTCATGGATCTGGAATAGCAAAGAGTTTGTTTATAATTAAAGTACTCAAAGATTTATACTTTAATTCAAATAGCTGAAAAGAAGCAGTTTCTGTGTAGGTTTCTCCACTATCAGAATCTAAAACAGATTATTATGTAAATTTTTTCGATCCTAAATTCATTATAATATTCAATTTCAGGAAATGCTCTTGACCATCTGCTGCTGCTCTAAGAAATGAGTCTTGGAGATTGTTTACTACCGGAAATATTGTTGGTATTTAGGGTAGATGACAGTGGAGCGTAAGGGCAATGTTCTGGTTTCGGAGCCTGGTTCTATAAAACCCTGGCGCTGACGCCACGAGCCCAGCGAGTCGGAAAGTGCATCCACAGAGGTGGCAGCTTCTGCTCTGGCCAGTGTCCCTCGTCCCGGCTCGTGGAGACGGTGCCACCCCCTTTTTCCCATCCACATCCCTGTCCTGTCTATGAGCAGAGGGTGACAGTCCTTCTCGGTCTGAACGGATTAATTCCTGGTCTTAGGAAAAGTGGTTTGAGATCCTTGGGATGGAAAGTACCGTGAAAGTATCACCTGGGCAAAACCAGGCTGGATGGGGCTTGGAGCAACCTGCTCTGGTGGGAGGTGTCCCTGACCAGGGCAGGGGGTCTGGAACTGGATGTTCCTTAAGGTCCCTTCCAACTCTAACCATTTATGGTACCCTCCCAGCTTGCCAGGAGGAGCCACGTGCTGACCTGTAGGAAGCTTTTTCTCTTAATGATTAGTGCGAGAAGGGGCGAAAAGTGGGGGTGAAGCCCCCCTCTCCCGCAGGACTGGGAGCACAGTGCTGCCACCAAGCCGTGCTCAACTTTAATCTCTTTTTTTATTTTTATTTTTTTCCCTCAGTATATTTCACTACCAAAGCTCGTGTGCCATTAGCAGTGTGGGGTGGGTGGATGAAGCCCGAGAGCGGGGGTCCAGGGGTGCTGCGGGGTGGGCTCCCATCCCGGGGTGCTGTTCCCCCCCCCGCACCCAGCACTTGCTTTCCTGCCATCACTCAGCCTCTGCAAGACACTAAAAGATGCTGCTGCCCCTCCGCGTGCTCCTACACCTTTGAGCTGGCCTCGAGGAGGAATGTCTTGGAAGTGGCTTCTTTTTTTCCTCCCCTCCAGCCTCGCTCAACAAGTGCAGCACCCGGGGGGGCCGGCGGCGGTGCCTATCGATCGGGGCCGGGGTCGTTCCTGCCCTTCCCGGAGACTGCGCCCGGTATTGACGGATCGAAGGGGCTGGGAAGCAACGGCTGCTGGGGGTGGGGGGAGCAGGAGGGGGCTGTGGTGGGGGCATCCCCAGGGCTCACGCTCCCGCCGGACCCAGCATCACCCCAGCATCCTCCCGGCACGGGGGATGCGGCCGCCCTGCCTCGCTGCGGGGTCGGGCTGGGGACAGAGAATATTCATTAATATTGAATTTTGGATGGTATTTAGAGAGATGGGGCTGTTAATGTGGCGGAAGAGACTTCAGCAAGGCACTCGTGTCCTTCTGGGTGCGCAGGGTAGGAGTGCCTGCATGCAGGGGGGTGCCCACGAGGGGTGTATAGGTCCTGGTGTATAACTCCTGCAGTTTCTATAGGAGCATATGCAAAGGGCTCACAGTGCAGCCTCACCTGCCAGCATCCTAACTCCAGAGCATGGCCTGAAGTTGGTTTTTTTGTTTTTTTTTGGTTTTTTTAGCAACCCAAACTACAAGGCTCGTCCATACCCCAGCAGTGTGTAGTCAGATGGGTGACAGTGTGGGGCTGTAGGAGAGGGACTGTTCAGCAGCCCGTGGATAAATATCACTGTTGAGTATGATGGAGAGGTTTTTTTTGTTCCTGTTGTTCTTCATTCACGTACAAACTATGAAACCAGTATTTTCTTATCTGGAGCCCTTCCCAGGCTTCAGTACTCAAACCCCGGCGATCACTAATCGTCTTACTTCCCCTCCTTCGGGGAAATTTTAACTCTTGTCCTCTGCTGCTGAGCAGATCTTTAAGCCGGTAATAACGTTAGACAGAGGGAAATTAACGGCCTCATCCTGCCCCTTCCCAGCCTGAAAAACCACTGAAGAATTGAAATATGGAATTAAAAAGGTATAAATTTGCATTCAAATAATTTTCCTGCCGATGAGGGGTTCCTTTCTAAGGGGGTACGAGGGAAGATGCACACACCTTGTGCTCTGACCCTTCCCCTTCCCTCCTCTCAGAGCCCCCCGAGGTTTGTGGGGGTCACCCAAGGAGGGGTTGGGGACCCCGTGGTGCTGGGATTCCTCTGCCCACCCCAGTCCCTGGCGTTGCCCAGGATGGAATCTCCCGTCCAGTGGCTTGTTCCCCGCGAGCACCCCAATCCCATCGGTGACACTGGCAGAGGGGATGAGGAGGGTGGGTGGCCTTCCTCCGCTGGCCGGGGTTGCTGTGGTGGCACCGTGTGCCCTGTGTGCTTCGCTGGGGTGTCATTCTTGGGGGGGGGGACAACGACGGGGCCACGGTGGCCTTTGTCTGCCTGTGCCAAACAGATGTGAACAAACCCGAGTTCGATTTCCAAGCCCGCCTGGGGAATATTGCTAACTAATTATAGAAAACAGAAGATGCGCTCCCCTCCTCTTGCATTTTTTGATAAACATTGTCTCCTCTCAACAGCTGAGTATTTAATTAGTGTTGATTGTTGTTCGCGTGTTCAATAACCACTCATCAGGAGGGGGGTGTCCGCTGGGGCAGCGTGGCCTGGAGCACAGAGGAGCGGAGGGTGTTCATAATTAAGGATGCAATTTATTTGAGTAAGTCATGTGTACAGCGCCCTGTGTTTTAGGTTAATTTTTCAAGGTTAAAGGCTAAAAAAAAAAAAAAAAAAGATAAAAATATAGCTTGCAACTTGGGAGGATGAGGAGCAACGGTTGGCAGCTCAACACTGAAAGCTGAGCAGGGGGTATATATATATTTATATATGTGTGTGTATATGTATATACACATATAATGTATCCAAACCTCTGCGATTGTGTACTTAAGTGCCTGCACTTGTGCTCCCACCGGAGCCCTCCAGGCCCCTTTTTCCCTACGGGCTGCTCCTCTTTCCCAAGTTTTGGCTGGAAAATGCTGCCGTGCGGAGTCGGACTCTCCGGCTGCAGAAAGGTTCCCGAGGAAGCAGGTTTAATGGAAAAGAAAAAAGCTGCTTTTCCTGGGTGCTGCGGGGTGCAGGGAGGGCTGAGGTTCACCACCGGGCTGGGTTTATCACACCAGGCACGTTTTCAGCCTCACGTTGGACTGTATTTCCCTAAGGAATAGCGGTGTGGGCTGGTGTCCCCCCGTACAGCCCGTGCCACGGCGGGCAGGGGTCCCCCCTGGCTTCCCAGGCACCGTCGGGATCTCTCCCCTTTAGAGAAGGACTAAAACCTCAAAGAGAGACCTCCGTGGTTTTAAAGGTGCGTATGGATGCTGTCTGGGGATGGGATGAATTGGCACACGTGGTCTCTCTTCCTTTTTCCTGGTGAGCACACACCCGTGTCCAGCTTGCACCGATGTCCAGAGGAGGATGGTGAAGGTTTGGGGTGTAGGAGCATCCCTGTCAGCGGGGACACCGGGGTCCTTTCACGTGGTTTTAAGGACATTCCTATCATTGTGTGTGACCCTCTGCACCGGGCAGGACTCCCCCATGACACCGGGAGAGGTTTAGCCTGGGGACGGAGCAGGAGAGCAGACAGGCATTGGGCACAGCCCCTCTCCCGCTGCCAAACCGGGGGTGGGGGGAGCAGCGGCTAAAATGGTAAATAAGCAAATAGGCTGTCTCCTCCCTGCATGGTTTCCCCTTTATTTATTTATATGTTTATTTTGCCGGGCCTGCTGACAGCGGTGATGGAGCTGTCATGCTTTGGTGGCCACCGGCTCATGATCCGGCACCTGTTCCCCGCGCTTTAATCTCTCTGCTCCGCTCACACAGAGAGTCTATACATAACCCCCAGCCAAACAAAACGTGAAGAAAAAAATCAAATCTAATTACATGCCATTGATTTCTTTCCAAATTTGCTTCTAATACACTTTTTGACTACTCCTTGATTATTTTTTTTTTTAATTGTTTTTTTTGCCCCCACCACCCCCCCCCCCTTTTCACTTTTCCTTTCTCCTCTCCTTTCCCCCCTCCACTCGCACGGCAGCCACCTCCTCCCCGGGAAGCCAGCGGCTGCCGTCCCCGCGCTGGACCCGCCGAGCCCCGCAGCAGTTAGGATGTGCACCAACCAGCCTGGCTTTTTCCCTCTTAATGGGCTGTAGGGACGACCTGTGGGCTGAGCCTCTTCCTAAAGGACAGGTAGGACCCTGCAGCTTCCTCCATTGTTTTTCCCTTTCCCTTCCCCTTCTTCTTAGGCTGGGCATGGGGGGGCTTGTGCTGGTCCCAGTCTCCACCACTGATCAGGGTTGGAGCGGAGGGTTGGCTGTGGAGCAGGTTCCGTGTCCCTGTCTCCACTGGGTGACTGGGTCCCAGTACGCCAGCATCACTGGAGGGAACCCGGCGAGTGCGAGACGCTGCAGGACATGGGGCTGGCACGTCAGCAGTGGGGACAGACCCTGATGCCAGCTTGTCCCATCACACCTTGGTCCCCCAGCACTGGTGCATCGGGCCATCGCTTCAGTTTCGGTCCCTTGAAGCGGTGGCTCGGAGCAGATCCAGCCCCGGCCGGGCTGGGGGCTCACGGTGGGGACACGGTGGGGACACGGTGGGGACATGGTGGCATCTGGAGTGCGTTGGTTGTGGCAGGAGAGATGCTCCACGCTCACACGGTGCTTTGAATCCTGTGGCGAGAGCGGGGAATGGCTCGTCATCGGCCGTTGCCCAGGTCTTGCTCCCTCTGAGCTGCCCCCGGGTTGGCAAACACCCTGGATGCGGGGTGAAAGTGGGGGATGTGGCTGGATGTCCCCAGCCCCGGGTGACAACTTCGCTGGGTGGCCGGGGAGGCTGGAGGTACAGAGAGCCACGGGTGGGTGGGCTGTGGGCAGCAGCTGAAGGGTTAAGGGCAGCGGGATGCGGAGGTCACTGGGCAGCAGCTTTGGATGGAGCTTTCTCTTGGAGGTCAATATATTGAATATCCTCTAATCTGGATCTGCGAGGGGTTGTGTGTGAGCTGTGTAGAGCAGAGATGTGTCTTGTCCTAAGGGTGACAAGGACGGGAGGGCTGAGCGGGGCTGCCTGTCCCCGCAGTGCCCGGGGTGGGTTTGGCAGCGGGATGGAGGGAGGAGAAAGAGTCTCCTCACCTTCAGCACTTCCCTGGGCATAACCTGGCTCCTAAAAATGTTACCAGCTATAAGAATGAAGAATAAGAAAAAAAGCCAAAAGAGTGAAAACCCCAAGGACTTGCCCATTCCTTTCTTCGGTAGGGGTCTGGGCAGAGAAGAGACCCCCCAAGGCCACATCCTGACCATGGCTGCCAGTGCCACCTACGCGTGGCCCCAGTGTCACCAGTCCAGGGCATTTCCAGGTGCCCCTGGAACCACCCGCTTCCGAGAGAGCGGTGGGATTTATGGCATGAGGAGATGTATTTAGGCTGAAGACAGTTCAGTTGTGTTAATTACGAAAATCTAAAGATAATCTATATTTAATGTCAAACTTTTCTCAAATTTACTAAAGGATGGGGCGAATATATGCACGTGATGACATTTAAATGAAGAACAAGGTGCAATTAAACTCCAAAAATGTACAGTAGACTAATTGGGAGAGGATGACAAATATAGTTATCATCAGCAACTAATTAGGGACCTGCTTTAGCTTTCCCTGCTTGATTAATCTCGACTAGGTGTTAATAAGTTACGCGGGCCCGGCCGTAAGTTGTGAAGAGGCTGTTTGTTGCTCCGTCTGGCGTGGCAGGGGGGGGTGGGCTGTGTTTGCAGCCCCCCCCGGGAGGATGCTTTGTGCCCAGGAGGGGCAGTCATATTAAGGGGGTTTGTTTTATTGAAGGGTGTGTGTGTGTGTGTGTGTGTGTGTGTGTGGATGTGGATGGTGAGCCCACCCATCCCAGTGCCATCCAACTGGCTGTTGCTGGGTGAAGCCCCGATTTCGCTGATGGCAATGATGTCCCCAGGGTGGCCACGGTCCCCTTCCCCGCTGAGCGGAGGGGAGGAGGACCCATCGCCCGGGAGCGCTGGCTCAGCTCTGTTGACACCCTCCCTTGTCTCCCAGATTTACACTCTTATCTTTTTGCATTGAAAGGTAAGAATAATAGTAAAATGTTAATGCCGTACTCTACATATAATACTGTACATAAACGGATGACATGACATGGGAGACAGATAAATCACCGCCGCCTTCAGACAATAATCTGCAGGAGACAGAATAACACATGAGTTCTCCGGGCGTAGGAATGTGCTCGGGAAAACGGGATTTTACAGCCCAAACCTTCTCTGATTTTTTACTAGTCCGTTTATTAGGGTTCGGTTTTATGAAATTAGATATATTTTTAAATATGCTCTTCCCTGCTTGTCATGGATCCTCAGCGCTGAAGGAGCCTGGAAATACTCACAGGTAAATGACTCACTGCAACTCGGTGCCCATCAAGATGCCAAGCATGTTAGCCAGAGCTGGGCTAAAATGGGGAGAAAAATGTGTTTCTGCCTGGAAAACATGTTGGGGCACATACCTGGCACGGGTTTCCTTATGGGTTTGCAGTTTGTTGGAGTTCCCCAGGGAAACTGCAGCCCCATGAAACCCTGGATCCACCTTGGGAAGGCGGTGGGAAAACTTCCCGTGGCCCGGCCATGTGGGGCTGGGATAGACGTGTTCCTACAACTGTCCTCCAACCATCCCGGGCTGCAGCTGCGCTGGAAAAGACGAAAAGCAGTATCGTGTTCTGGTCCTGCTTCTTGGACACCATTCCCAGGTGGAGACCATGGTGCCACGAGCCCCCAGCAGCTGAGCAGGGAGGGTGCCACCACCCTTTAAACACGGCCCTTCTGCACAAACCACCTCCAGAGGCCCGGGGGGGGGGGGGGAGGGTTTCTCCTGTGGGGTTCGGGGAGGAGATGCCGCTGACAGATCGAAGGCTGTTTTTTCCCCGAGAAACAATCCCGAGCGGTGGTGGGAGAGCAAAGCCATTACCGCGGAGGATGAACTTGGCTCAGTCGCCATGGAAACGCTGGCCGGGACCCGGCGCCGCTCGCGTGTGCACGAGTCCCGTTGACCTCACTTAGAATTATTACCTTTAGCCAAATAAAATAATTTGTGTTAATAAAGAGACCATTTTCTCTCGGCTTCCGAGCGAGCCTTCCCCAGAAGGCAGAGTGACTCCTTAATTACACTTTTACTGCAAGGTGATTAATGTTCAATATGTGATACTCCGTTTAAATAAGTCGCTTATTAACACCTTTAATATGTTTTAATTTTTTAATTTTTTTTTTCCTCCTCCCTTTTTTTTCTTCCCCCTCGCCTCGGCAGGCCGGGCTGGGGGGAAAGGGGCTGCGCAGCACTAGGTGGAGCTCTGATATTAGGCACGGGCAGGGGTGGGCACCCACTAACCCCAGTAAGCACCCAGGGACGAGCCCTGGGGCCCTGCAGCCTCCCAGAGGGACACGACGATGGGGAACTGGGAGGGGACACCCCAAGTGTCATGGTCCAGCGGCAGCAAAAGTTCACCAGGGAGTGCGCCGGGAGCCTTGTTCCTGCTGCAGGGTGGTTGTGGGGTGACGTGTAATGAGTATGTGAGGGCTCAGCGCGCCCTCGGTGAAGGGCTGCGGCGGCCATGGGATGCTGGGTGAGGGCTGCCAGGGCCAGGCTGGTCCCCTCAGGGGACAGGATGGTGCCATGCTGGGTCTGGAAACCCCCGTCACGGTCCAGCTTTGCCCACCTCCTCCCTGGATGAGATGATGATGATGATGATGATGTAGATGGAGCAGGGCTATCCTGGGGCATGGCAGGGTACGGAGCAAATTAGGGGAAAAAAACCACCCCAACACCTTTTTTTGGTCATTTCTCCATCACTTGTGGAGGGTTTGCTTGGGAGATGGGTGACAGACACCGCTGCCCTCCCTCCCCCTGCCCAGCCCAGTGTGTGGGGGCTGAGGGTGGGGAAAAATGTCACACACCCCCCCAACAACTTTTTGCCTTTGGATACTTGGAGGCAGCTGAAGTTCTCACGGTGGCACCGTTTGGACAGGGCCACTCTCCTTTGGAACCACGGGGTGGTGGCAGCGTCCTGTCCCCAGGCATGTGGCCGAAGGATGGGCTGGGTGTCCCCCAGCAGATGCGTCCAGAGGGGGCTTTCCCAGTGCCACACAAAGCACCACGCTGAGCCTGGACCCCTAATATATATATATATTTATTTTTTTATATATATATTTTTTTTTTATATATCTGTATATAATATATACAATATGTGCAGCCGCTGAGGCCATCGGAAACACTGCAGCTGTGCTGGGTGTAATAGTGTCATTTAGCTGTCCTGGAGAGGTAGGACAGGAACCCTAATTAGAGTAATTTGTTATGCCTCTTGAAGCAATATATAGACGAAAAATACAGGTTTATGTATACATTAACTGGCCTTTCAGAAATACAGGGGATTCTTCTCTTCCTTAAACCAGATGGTTTGCAAACGCTCCGCTTCTGATTTTCCAAAGGAGACACTCGAGAGGGGAACGGTCCCCAGAAAGCGCAGCCAGGATCGGTCTCTCTCCTGCTCGGGCCCCTTGCTCCTCTCTGCTCAGCTCTCAAGAGAAGAGAGAAATTTTGAGGCACCCCCTCCCCTTCTGCGTGTCATTTTGGAGAATCTTTTTCTTGCTCTTGCTCGTTGTTTCCTTGGGTGCTTGGTTGGTTTTTTAAAAAAAAAGAAAAAAAGAAAGAAAATTCTGTTACTGTCTGAAATTGATTGTTTCTCGTGATTGCAGCTGAATTTCTAAAGTTAAAAAGTCATTTTATTTTATATCAGATTTCTTCTTTTTAGAACTATTTTTATTTGTGCAGCAAGAGATGTTTATAAATACCTGTTATTATTTGTCGTATAAAAGAACGTATCAAGGGCAGTAGTATATTCCAGATTGTTTCACCTTAACACGTGGAATTTCACAAGGCGTGCTTCAAACAAATCTCAACGTTGTTTGCAAAAATCTCTGCTTCCCCACCGCCGGGGCTCACGGGTGACAGTTTCCTCACAGCCCGGCTGGGTGAAGCGTGGGGACAGCTCCGGGCTGGTGGCAACCACAGGAGCACGTCCCAGGTGGGGCACCCCCAGCCACCCCCCAGCCTCGGCCCTGCTGACACCCAACACACCCGCTTTAGTTCCCCAAATGAGAACCCAAATAAATAAAAAAAATAAATTTCTGGTGTCGCCGTAGAGTTTGGAAATGATGTTGGTGGCTTCTCCCTTTGCAGCCCCGCCGGAGGGAGAGAGCGAGGGGTTTTGGCTGAGCAAGGGAACGCTGATCCAAGGGATGGAGATCTGCAGGATGCTGCAAGGGATGCTGATCCGAGGGATACTGCGTGGGATGCTGCTCCGAGGGATGCTGCGTGGGATGCTGGTCCAAGGGATGCTGTGTGAGATGCTCCAGGGGGATGCTGACCCAAAGGATGCTGTGTGAGATGCTCCAGGGGGATGCTGACCCAAAGGATGCTGTGTGAGATGCTCCAGGGGGATGCTGGTCCAAGGGATGCTGTGTGAGATGCTGTGTGGGATGCTGGTCCAAGGGATGCTGTGCAAGATGCTGCAGGGGATGCTGATACGAGGGACGCTGGTCCAAGGGATGCTGATCTGAGGGATGCTGTGAGGGATGCTGGTCCAAGGGATGCTGATCTGAAGGATGCTGTTTGGGATGCTGGCTGCACGAGGCCAGGGCTGCTCCCCTCCCGCTGCAGGTGCAGGTTTGCTTCTGGAGGGGTTATTCCCTTCCTCCTGCACTCATGTGGTGGGGACAGGGTGCACCACACAGGCTGACACCGTTGTCCCCCGCAGAGGTATCCCCTGTACCTGTCACTCCAGCCCCAATTTCACCTCGAAGCAGGGTCTTGCCTTCAACACCAGGGTGAACCCAGGGGATGAGCCAACAGTAGCAATGACAGGAGAGCAGCAAAGGGATGATGGAGAGCAGTGACAGGGGTTATCCAGTGAGAAGATAAAATCCAGGGAGGTACATGTGAAGGCAGGTGGGATGGAGGAAAGTCCCCGTGCCTCCACTGCAGCCAGCTCTGCTGCTGGGACTTTGCACAACCAAGGAACCACAATCATCCTGGATTATCCACGTCTGAGTTCAAGCCCTGCACCCCTGTCTCCCATGGGGAGATGTCAACCCCTTTGCCCCACCACTGTCACGTGCAGAATCACCGGGTTTCTTGTAAATACTTAGGAAAACCTTCAACAGGAAGGTTTCACAGCCCTCGTTGAAACCTCCTTAAAGAACTCCATTTGCTGCTACGATGAACACAGGCTGCTAGGCGGAAAAAAAAAAAAATAAAAAAAAAAATGGAGATGAGGGGGAGCCTTTTTATTTATACAGACGGCTGAAAAAGACAACCCCACAAGATACGGCGTTTACCCGGCAGCCAGGAGCTGCCTTCCCAGGTTGGGCTCTTTCTGCTTTATGTCATCTAGTTTGGATCTCCAAATTCCTGCTGGGCCTGCCCCCCCCAGTTCAAAGCCAGGCTGGGAAGGGATGCTCACGGCGGTCCTGGTGCCAAACATGCCAATTCTGGGCCAAACTACCCAAAAGTGCAGCTCCGTATGGCAGGGGCTGATTCCCTTTCTCCCCCTTTTACCCCCTTTCTGCTGGAAACAGGGTTAATTATTCCTCTTATATGGAGGAATATCCAAGGGACCCTGTTAAAGAGCTGCCCTGGCTGCTGCTGGGGGGGGGAGGATTGTGCTGAGAACTGCTGCAGAGTTAACTAAAATTGCAGAGAAACAAGTGATTTCTAAATGAGCTTGTCCCTTAATTCTTCAGCGAGAGCAGGGGAGGAAGTGCCCAGGTGCTCCCCGTTACCAATTTTCCTGGAGCTTTTCCTGAAGAACCTCGGTTCCCCTGGTCAGGGGTGGGGTAAGGATTGCTGGGGATTATAAATGCCTGAGATGCTGCTTATCTCCTTATCTCCCCAGCGTGGAGCTTTTGGAAGGGAACTGCAGGTTTGTTGTTGTCTTTGCAGGGGTAGGCTCTGGTCCCTTTCCTGCTGATTTTTTTTTTTTCTTTCAGATTTCTCCTTTTCTTTTTCTCTTCTCTTCTTGCAAAGAGGCATTTTATTGGGGACACGAGGGGTACCCCTGAGACCCCAGCTCCGGCTGCTCTCCTTTGTTTGCCCTGGATTCCTTCACTTTATTAAAAGGTGTCGAGAACTGGGAGGAAATAAACTGAAAAACAGCTGATGTCATTTCTTAAAATTAGCAGTAACCCCCTTTGGTTAAGGCTGGAGGGGACCCTGGGAATAATCTCTCATTAAATGATGTTAACAGTTCTATTAATAGAAAATGCCTTGTAAAACCCCGTAAGAGAGGTAATACCTCTGTTTTTCTCTTGCTCTGGATTTTTTTCTGGGGTGGGGGTTGTTTGTGGGTTTGGTTTTAGTTTCTCATCTCCTGAGTAGTTTGGAAAAGGGGGGACCTTTGCTCAAGCTCCAGCTGGGAAAATACTAAAGCTCTGGTAGAGGAATAGCTGCTTAGCTGGTATAAATTCTGAGAGCGCCGTTAATTTCGGTGCTAAATTAGACATTTTCTTAATTGTTTGTCCTATTAGCCACCTCTCTGCCAGAAAGGCATCAAACACCCCCGGCAGCCCCCTCCCTTCTGCTTCACCACTAGGTATTTGGGAGTTCATTAGTTCAGAGGGCTGAGCTATACATCATCTGGCATTTCTTAATAGTCATCTATTTCGGGACTAATTCCCATCGAAAATGAGCTTTTATTGCATTAAATAAAACTTCAGGTAATTCTGAGAATAATATTTCTCTAATGTTCAAGACCCAGGGAAAGTCTCCAGCCAAGTCGATGCTGTTTAATCATCGGGAAGCTCTAGATAAGGCAGCGGTGGGGTGTGCCCCCTCCCTTTTTTATTTTATTTTCTAACTTTGCACCTTTAGTATCGTTTTCGCTTGTGGCTGGGTATTTTGCTCTGTAATTTCTTTCTGACCTAATGGCGCTCGCTTTCACTGGCTGTTTAAGCTGAGCAAGGTAGAATCACAGAATCATCTGGGCGGAAGGGACCTCCAAAGGCCATCTAGTCTGACCCCCCACAGTCACAGGGACACCCCCAACTAGAACAGGTTGCCCAGGGCCTCCTCCGGCCTCCCCTTGAATGTTTCCAGGGAAGGGGCCTCAACCACCTCCCTGGGCGACCTCTTCCAGTGCTCCACCACCCTCATTGGAAAGAACTTATTCCTAATCTCCAATCTAAATCTGCTTTTCTCCAGT
>JAOTQQ010000006.1:5242027-5325285 GCA_026546715.1 Gallinago undulata | reverse complement strand
TCCCCGGAGCCTCCTCTTCTCCAGGCTGAACAACCCCAGCTCCCTCAGCCTGTCCTCGGAGCAGAGGGGCTCCAACCTCCTGAGCATTTTTGTGGCCCTCCTCTGGACCTGCTCCATCAGGTCCATGTCCTTCTTCTCTTGAGGGTTCCAGACCTGCACACAGTGCTCCAGGTGAGGTCTCACCTGAGCCAAGTGGCAGAATCCCTTCTCTGGACCTGCTGGTCACACTTCTTTGGATGGTAAGCAGCAAAGAAAGCCAAGTTCATCTTCACCGCGTGATGGCAAAAGGGAGGTGGGGCTATTGCTGCCAGTTCCTACCCCTGGCTCTGGGGATCTGTTTCTGGTGACACCTGGTGCTGCTTGCACAGAGCAGGGGACCCCATCCCATGCCACCACCAGTGGGGACGGGACCACCAGGGACCTCCATCTGGGGGACAAAGTTCCCCTTTAGGATCAGTGACGGCCCTTCTGTGCCCAGAGGTGATTCACCAGCATGTCCCCTCTCCTGTGCCATCAGCAAACCCCTGCTGTCCCCAAACCCAAACTCTCCTCCTCCGTGGTGACAGCAGCAGCAAAGCCCAGCAGCGCCCACGGGGACGGGCAGCACCTCCCCTACGCCTTAAAAAACTCCTTTAAAACTTAACAGTGGCCAGTAATGAACCAGCAAAGGTTTATTGCCTATAAAGGATAAAATTAATGTAAGTTATCCTCATAAACTGTCCTGATTTGTGCTGGTTCTCTCTGTTCTCACTGCCTGTCTCTGACAGCCTGCTCTAGGCAGCTAATGGGCAGCTCTGGGCTCGTGGTGGGGTTGGTTAATTAGCAAGTACCAGCCCAGGTTCTTCCGAGGGAGCCCCGGATGCTGCCCAGCAAAGCAGAGGCACGAATGACATTTTTCTCGAAGAGGCTTCCTCTGGGGGATACAATCTGTGGTTGAGATTTTTTTATTATTATTATTTTTTTTTCCCTAATGACTGTAGGATCATAACGAGGGTTTTCCCACTGTCAGTCCTGTTCCACCCACCTCTCTCGAGGAGGAACTGCCCCAAACTCCCCATCAGCACTCTTAGAGGAAGGGGGGGAAATAAGTCGCACCTTGGTTTTTTCTTTCTGATACTGTAGCTAAAACCAAAATGTAGAATTCAGCAAAAAACAGGAGACAAACACACAGAGGCATGTGCCTCTGGCTTAGAATCCACAGCATGTTTTTACTGTGGTTACTTATTTTCGGTAAATTGATGAGGCTTAAAGGGGAAGCTAAACTTTTAGCCGATATATAGGTGAAATAATATTAAATTCCCGTATTAAAGATCATCATTAACCTGTTTGGCTTTTATTGGGCTAACAGTAAACACAACAAGCTGTGAACGGGGTGTTTATTATTTCAATGAATATTTATAACATACAGGACCTTTAGAGTAAATAAAGAGAAGAAATTGTTCTCGGGCGATGGAGAGGTTGATATCCAAAGCCCTGTCTTTAAATCGTGTGTGCAAAATGAAACACTCCTGCACCGTAAACCCTCGGGTTTGTTCTTGGTATAAATGTATATTTAGGATATGGATACACCTCTTATTAAGGAACTTATCTGAGAGTCATTTGTTTTCAATGGACACTGGGTATGTTTGGGATCACTCTGGTTTTAAATAGAAGTATTTGGAGGCTGATCTGCAGCACCGCGACTCACCACGCAAACAGGGTCACTAATTTCTGTAAAACCACCAGGTTTGGGGTTTGGCTGAAGGAGTGCCTGGAGCCCCTCTTTTTTTCCCCTGTTCACAGTCACAGAATCACATGGGGTTGGAAGGGACCTCTGGAGATCATCCAGTCCAACCCCCTGCCAAAGGTCCACCCAGAGCAGGTCTCACAGGAACGTGTCCAGGTGAGGTTTGAATGTCTCCAGAGAAGGAGACTCCACCACCTCCCTGGGCAGTCTGTTCCAGGGCTCTGCCACCCTCAAAATAGAGAAGTTTCTCCCCATGTTTAGGTGGAACTTCTTATGTTTGAGTTTGTGCCCATTCCCTCTTGTCCTGTCACTGGCCACCAGTGAAAAAAGACTGGCCCCATCCTCCTGACACCCACCCTTTAAGTATTTCTAGGTGTTGATCAGATCCCCCCTCAGCCTTCTCTTCTCAAGACTAAAGAGACCCAAGTCCCTCAGCCTTTCCTCATCAGAGAGATGCTCCAGGCCCCTCAGCATCTTTGTAGCCCTAAAACCCTGTTCCCCAAACCCTCTTTCTGCAGCATCCTCACTTGGTGCAATAACTCCAGAAGTGTTTTCTGTACTTGCCAGATATTTAGGGAGCTGGTTAATTAAGACATCAGATAGGGATGGAGATCTGCACAACCACTTACTGGGAGAGGTACCAGGGCACTGGCTGAAGTTCTTTGTCCTACGTTATATATAAGGGCACACGTGTGTTTAACTGGTACAGGAAGATGTATGTTATAAAGCTCTCGATGCAGACAATAGGACTGGATGCCATAAAGGGCCATGTGGCTTGTGAATTAAGAGACTTGGTAACTTGTAGAATGATGGTTTAAAATGACTTTATTTTATAGCTAGTTTCTGCCATCTGAGTGATGTTGCATGTATTGGTTGTATTTATAACTTAATAGCTTTTCTCAATTTTATTATACTTTTTATGATACTTGTGGCTTTATGGTACTTCATAATTTTTCTCAGATTCATTAAATCCAGTTGAGGGTGGAGCTAATGGCCAAGCAGGTAGTGCGTTCCGAGTGCCATGGAGCAGTCCATCATCCCCCTCCAAAGCCCAGGAGCCAGCTCTGGGATGAGTTCATGCCATGGGGGATGACCTGGGTGGCAGAGGGAAAGGAGAGTGGTGATGGCTGCGCCCAACGGCTGCTGGTCAGAGGCAGCTCATGGTTATCCTGCTGGAGAAGATGTCCCAGTGCTGGTGGAGGAGCAACCACTACCCTGCCTGCAGAGCACCTGGTGATGCTTCAGTATTTAGCTGTAATTAGGCACCGGTCCCTTTGCCAGTGCAGGGGGTGGGTGTGTTTGCAGCTGGGCTCATCCTGGGACAGCAGCACAGAAACAGCATCAGTTTAGGTTTTATGTCACACCAAAACCAGCTGGTCATGGCCTGGTTCACCAGTATCCTCAGGGTCAAGCATGCCCATCACATCCACCCTGTGGGGTCCCAGGAGTGCCGGGAGAGGGTGGATGGTCCATGGGCAACGGGACATTTACCTGATGTATTTTAATCTCCTCGGTGTCTTCGTTTCAAGGGTACCCCCTGTCCACGGTAAGGTTAGGGTGGGTGATTCTTCTCTTCTGAACCAGTTAAACCAGTCATTCCCTCCCATAACCATGGGGCAGGGGGAGGGAAATCTTGCTTTTAGAACAAAGTTGTATTTTGGCACCTTGGGCTTTGATATTGACACAATTCTGCATCATTTCTCCAATTTCTGCATTAACCTTTGGTCCCGTTGTGCTTTGCCCATTGTAACCCTTCTGGGTCGGGAAGTGCCATGTACCAACGATGTCGTTTCTATGTTTTGAGGGTGTTAAATGGTTTTTTGGACTTAAATCTTCACAATCTTCTCCGTTTGTATGGAAGAGACACCTCCACAGCTGGTCAGCTTTGGCATTTCCTCCCGTGCTTGAAACTCACCCAAAACGATGCTCTATTTAGGAAAGCTTGGGGGTGACTCCGAGCGGGTGAGGTGGCACAGGGTGCCCTGTTGGTGTAGCCTGGGCTGGCCGTGGTTTCACACCGGTGTGACAAGGGGAAGGGGACAGCTTGGGGTACCTGTCACCACCCTGGGCAGGGAGGACCCACGGTGACAGCTCGATGGCTCCTGGGTTTATCTGCAGCTCTCCTGAAACGGGGTTTTCAGCCCTAAAACCTCACTCTGGGACAAAAAAAATAGCAATATCTTGTCATTCTGTAGGGTTTTTTTTTTTCTTGTTTCTTTTTTTTTTTAAAATAAACAAAGACAACCAGGCTCGGGAGCCCCCAAACATCACCGGTTTTAAATAAAAACGTCATTTTTGCTTGTGCTGAAATAGAGGGCAAGTTGCAGAAAAGCTGCCGGGCCCCCGAGGGCGAGTGCCAGGAATTCCCGGTGCCCAAGGAGCCCGGGCTGTAATTGTGTCTGAAACAGCCCTCGCGGATCAGGGAGGCTTCTGTAGAGGCAAATGGGGTCGCTTCGATGTATTCCCCGTGGAGTGGGAGACGCCGGGATTATCTCTTTTGTACAGTTGGCAACAATCTAATTCCGCATCCCACTTTTCAGAAAAAATGGGAAAAAGATGGAGTTGACTTCTCGAAGAAGGTCCGTGTCCCCGCGGGAGGCCGGTGGCAGTTTGGGAGGGGGACGTGGAACCCCCTCACCTCGCCTCCCTCTCCCTATTTATGATCCCAAGAGATAACGCGCTCCCCAACTCCGCAGCAGCCTTCATTACAAGCTGTTGGTCTGCGGGACCGCAATGCATTTATAATTTTTATTGTTATATCTTTTAATTTTATTTTGCTTTCCTTGCTGTCTCGGAGAAGGGAAGATAGGAGTCCATATTTATTACAGAGCAAACGATCTACCTCTGCGAATGTATGTATCAGTTAATTTAATCTCACCAGTTTTATTTAAACTGTTTTTCCTTCCTTTCTTTACTTCCCTCCTCCTATCTCCCCCCCCCCCCCCTTTTTCCTCCTCCTCTTGGTGCAAGGTGATCAGTTTGTTTAAAAAAAAAAAAAAGGCAAAAAAAAAAAAGCTGGAAAGTAAAACTATCCCGTGCCTTTTATAATCTGTATTGAAAAGGCTTTTTCTGGTTGCTACGGAATCGCTCTGCCTTTCAGTGCTTACGCCTGTGTGCCTCCCGTGGCCCCCCGTCTGATTGACATTTACAAATTACCAAGCTGAGAGTGTTCAATCTTTGACCCGTGTGTTTCTATTCAGCAATGAGTGAGATTTGCAAGCATTTTGTCATATAATTACTGCAAATCCCTTGAAAATTTCCACAACAACGCCTAGATGAATGGTAATTTGTGCAGACAGCCGCTGATGCCTTTACAATGCACTAAGATGCAAAACAGTCTAATTTTTTTTATTATTTTTTTTTTTACCCTAAGATTTCTGGGGGGAAAAAAAAAATAAAAATGTTTTGCATGTGAGCGCGTTGTAAAATATTTGGATTGTTAGATTTATTTGCTTACACAACCTATATTTGTGCTGATTTTATTGTATTGACTGTATGCATTTTTTTCCTCCCATTCTACAGTTTTATTGTGCGTTGGTCATATGCATACATCACCCGCATTGTTCTCCGGGAAATTTATTCCACCTTTCAGCGTGCTCTTGATAGGACTTATTGCATTACTAGTTAAGTGCTGAGATTTGCTACTACAAAGATTTGAAACAGCCCCTTGTAATGTTTATTTGCCAGACATGGCTGAGATCATATGTTTTCATAACACTCGGAGCACATCGGTGTGTCGGCAGCTGGTGGGGTCGGTCCGCTCAGGGTTTGGTCTTGCGGGATGGACCGGGTACCTCTCCGGGTTGGGAAGCCAAGATGGAGAGCATCAACGACCCAGGAGGAGGTGGATGTCCAACACCTGTTGAAATAATCATATATATTTATTGGTGGCTTACCTATATATTACCAGTCTGATTGCACGTGCATCCCTGTGCACCTACGCCTGTTGGGCGACCACACTCAGCCTTCAGTGTTTCACAAACAGGGGCAAAACCCACTATTTTTCCAATGCTCCCTGGAGCTGTGACCTCTCCTGCCCATGGGATGCAGCGTTTCCATGGGGAGGAGCCACTGGGCAACATTGGGACCACCATCGGGCACAGAACCAGCACCTGAGAAGTTCCACTGGGTGCCGGTGCCGTGGCCAGTGAGGGCTGTGCTGTTGAGTTTGTGTCCAACCCGGGAGAAGTCAGAGTTGTGTCCAACCTGGATGACGCTACGGTTGTGTCACCTGCGGGTGAAAGATCCAGACCTCGGCCACGGGAATTCCGGATTTGTGATCTACTTTTCAAAACAAGCTATTTTTGCCAGTAATGCTTTGATGGAGTGTAATAAGCATTTGTCTTTAAGCAATGTTTTCGGTCCATTCAGATCACCTTTTCACAATTTCCCCACACTGATGCGTGTATATATTTATATTTCTCTCTACATATATATATATATACACGTGCTGCCAGTGCTGTGCCAGGGGGACCCTCCACAGTTTTTGGTTCCTACAGGGACCTGTGCTGCCCACCCTAAGAATCGTGAGACGTGTTTTGTTGTCATTTGTTAAAACCGAAACAGCTTTGCAAGAATCATGGATAACCAATTTGTGTTTTGGTATTGCTTTTGTTTTCCATCTTCTAACGCTGTCTGGGTTTCCAGCCCGGGTGGCATTGGGCGAGGACAGAAACCTCTGTTTTTTGGGCAGGAAACTCTGCTTTTTGGGGTTTACTGAAAGCTGGGGTCGTCGTGCCCCTTGTTGGTGCCGTCACCTGGATGGTTTCTCTGGAGGGCACGCAGCGAGCCACGTTTGGTGGGAAGGTGAACAGCAATGGGGTGGCTTGTCCTCCCCCCACCAGCGCTCCCGGAGAGGGCTTTGATACCTGCGATGAAGAACTCCTCACCAGTCCCCTCTATGATTATTTATTATTACCGGAGCGTTCTCGCCGAGTCAGCCTTGACTGCACTGCAGTATTTTCCCTTTGCCGAGGAATTTCCTTTGCCAGTGATGATCCCCAGCCACGGCGAGCAGCAGCAAAGCACAGAGTTTAAGCTCCGGGATCTGTGAGCGCACGGCTGCTTGTGCAAAGCCAGGTTTGGGGTGTTTTCTTTGGCTGCTTTTAAATGTTGTGTCCCAGTGAAGCTTCAGCAGGGTCACCCTCGGCGCCTGGGAACCCAGAAACAGGGGAAGGGGGGGGGGGAAATGGTGGGATGGGGAGAGCCCTGTGGGTATAACTCACAAATTTGTCCGTCCAGAGGTGTTTTTTGGGAGCACCGGGTCACCGTGAGGGATCGGAGGAAGAGTTCAGCGACTGCAGCCTCTGAACAAACCGCTCCTGTCATTAGGTTGGAAATGTAATCTCTGCAAGAGAAGAGGCTATGGTAGGCTTAGCAAGATCTGTTCACGTTATGGGAATTTAATGCACCTGGTAGAAACTAACTGCAGGTCATCAGTTTTTATTGGCGTAGTGCAGACATGCAGGGTGATGAACTGATCTGGCAAAACATTAACAAAGATAAAAAAAAAAATAAAAAAAATAAAAAAATCATCCTAGGCCGGGTTTTGTAGTGGGTATCATTGAAATCAGAGCAAATGCTGCTCTTCAGATACTTGTCTGTTCGTCCCCTGTAATTTCTGCTGCTGCGCTGCTGATGCAGATGGTCTTTTATACAGAGTTCGCAGATAAATTTTTGTCTGACACATATCTAGAACTTATATAGTCACCTGCTAATTTAAACCAATTTGCCCTAGGTGATGGGTGAATACACTTGAAAATTAAATGGGTCTGATTTAAGCATCCCTTCTCTGAAGCCAAAGATTATATAATTAAATTAAAAGAAAATGTGTTTTATAATAAACTGTATTTCCTCTTGGCAAAATCCAATTTTGAAACAAGATTGTAATATCATATCTAAAAATGTTTTCCCATGGGTATTACCAGTCTATTTCGTTTAATTGTTTTCACCCATCATATTATGAGCTTTCAAAGTAGTGAAACGAGTGTGGTTTTTTCACAAGGAACAAGGGAGGAAATGGCAGGGAGAGGGGACGCTGGCTCCTTTCCCAGGAGGACCTCCTGGAGGAGCAGGGGTGGTGGCAGGGGTGGACACCTCCCTGCCTTCCCCAGGTTTCTGGGGCCTCACGGGTGGTGGTGGCAGGTGGGTTGTTGGCTCAGGTCAAGAGCCCGATGGCCACAAAAGCTCTTTTGGCTAAACCTGGTTTTCAGGGACCTGCAACTGGCCCTTGGCATCTCGGCTTTTCCTTCTCCGGTGAAGGTCTGGTGTGGGAGGAAACTCAATGAGCCGTACTGTAAAGATTTTGCACTTAAGCAGAAAATATTTAACGCTTTGGGTATGAGCTGCGGGGAGCGCTCCTTCCCCAGCGTGGCCGTGCACGTCAATGTGGGGGGGTTCAGTAATACTGGGGTTTCCCTGGGGGTCCCCCAGCAGGATCAGGCCCCCCCAGGGGTGAGAGGGACCTGTGGTAGGACGGGCAGCTCTTTGGGGTGGGATCCCCCCGGGTACCGCAGCCACCCTGCCCTCCCACCCCGGGCGAGGGGGAACGCCGCAGAAATGTCGGGTAGGCTCCAAGTGAAATTCCAAATGAGCCAATTCCACCCTCAATTAATAGGCTCGTTTCCTTCTATATATGTTTATCTGCTCGTCTATTGTCCCAGCGCCCCGAGGGCACCGCGAAGGGGGACGGGTACCCCTTTCAGTCTCGCACATCTCATGGAGGAGGCCGACAATAACTCGAAGCCAAGGCTTCCCTGCAGCGTCCGCGCCTTCCCATTCTGCGTTGATTTGGCAAATTTTGGCAAAAGGCTTCACCAGGACAGTAAGACAAGCTGGAGGTGCCCGTGCCACCTCGGCTGCCCTGCTCCCGCTGAACCCCACCGATGCTGCCGGCTTCGCTGTGTGGAGGTGTGGAGAGATGGGGCAGCATCCCGGTGTCTCGGCTCCTCGGGGGTCCCTGCTGGACCCACCTATTTCCCAGATGGGGACGGGCCTAATTATTGTTACCGGCCACATGTTAATCACGGGCAGAGGAGTCAGCGGTGAGAAGCAAAGGTGTCTCCGTGAGAGAGCACGACACACGTCCTGCCCCGCTCTCCCTGTGAAGGCAAACACCCTTCCACTGTGAGAGCCCTCATGGGCGTCCTCACCTCCCTCACCCCACGTCCCTCCCCCCTTTTTCTTTTTTCTTTAGTAAACCCTGATTCTGTTTTTATATTTGGCTTTTTTTTTGGGGGGGGGGGGAGCCTGACATCACAGGATGTTTCTCATGGGGGCATCCCGGGGTGCCCCGCGATGGGGTTCCTTGGCATCTCTGAGCAGCCCCACCACCGCAGGCAGGACCACGGGGTACAACCACCCTTTGCTTCTGCATCTTTCCCCCCCCCCCATCAAACAAAACCAGCTTTTCCTCTGTAAAAACTCCCCAGGACTCATTCGCTTTAAAATGCTGGGGGTTATACAGTCCTGTCCCCTCCCCAAAAAGCTCAGGCACCGCATCGGATCAGTGCTGGCTTCTTGGCGACGTCCTGGGTGCCCACCATCATCTGGAGCCCCCCCAAAATTAAAGCCACGTTCAGGAGCAGGGAGGGAGCTGAGCGGATCGGGGCTTCCCGGGGTCTGCAGCGCTCGGCGGCCTCATTAAATCCTTCGGAGCCTTTATCAGGGACAAAACCGTCGACTTTCTGGGAAAACGTTGATTAAAGCAAGAGCGAGCCGGAGTTGAAAGGCTAATATTATCAGTTTTAGCTCGCTGGGGCGGTGTTTGCCCGAGGTAAAACAATCTCGCGGCGGAGAGCGGTGATAAGTGATGCTGTGCCCAGGCCAGGCGGGCTGTACGAGGACACGGCGCGGGGACCCGCGGGCATCGGGCTGCGGAGGGGGAAGGACGAGGGGTATTTAGATGGGAAGCCTTTTCTGCGGGCGTTCGGCTGCTGTCAGCCATCTTATGCTTCTGAATCCTATTTCCCTGGTGCTTCCAAGAGAAGCTTTTGGGGGAGTCCCCAGCTAAAACTCAAATTTGCATTTAAATGGAGATTTTTTTTTTTTTTTTTAATGAGCAGGATGCATGGGAGACTAAGACTATTAGGTTTCCTTGTGGGAGAGTGCAGAATTCTCTCACCTTTTACATCCCACCCCCTCCCCGACCCCTTTAATGCACACTTTAAATTAGACATTAAAAAAAAAAAAAAAAAAGGAATAGTGCGTCTTTAAGGAGAATATAATCATAAACAAATAAGTCTCGTTGCCCTTGCAGCAGAACTAATCTTCCCTCAGCTGAGCTGTGATATAGATCAGTAACAAGAGCCACGCGCAGGGGGTTCCTTTGAAATGCATAATACCTCCTCGTATAAATTGGAGTTGGTGTGATGGAGCTGTGAGATGACATATTGTGGCATGACCCCTCTCTACTGATTGTGGGTGAACCCTGCAAAGGTAAATCTAACACGGCGCACACATCAGACAATTTCATTTTCATCACCCAGGGACAAAAACATAGCAACAGAATCTTTTCAAATGATAATCTGCATGCTGGGTGGAATATTTTCCCTTCCTCCCTTCCTCTTTTTTTTTTTTTTTTTTTGCATGTTCAATTCATGATGTAGGTGAAAGGAATTATAAATTGCTTCCAAAGTTCATTCATTCCCTTCTTCTCATTCTTCCCTTTCTTTTCCTCCTCCTCCTTTTGCTTTTGTTCTCTCTCCCTTTCTCTCCTCCTCCTGTTCTTCTGTCTTTGTCTCCTTCTCTTCCGCTTTTTTATTTTCTTTCTCTTTTTGCTTGCTCTTCTTCCTGCTTTTTTATCTTCTTTTTTTTTTCTCTCTTTTTTCCTCTTCTTTCTCTTTCTCCTTTTTTTTTTCCCCCTTTTTTTCTTTTCTCCATCTAAAAGTTTGGCATTGCATGCGCGCGTGTGTGTGTGTAACTGATTCATTCTTCTCATGCCCTCAGGGACATTCCAGTAATAATGATTTATAGGAGTGCAAAAATCTATGCTCTTGCTGTTACCAACTAATATCCCTCCTACCCTCCAAAAAGGGAGTTTTCTTGTAGAAGATCTCTCCGAACGAAACATTCTCCCCTGATTCTTTCCACTCCCCCCTTCGCCTTCCTGAGCTTTTCCATTCAGGCATTAGGAGTAATCAGCCGCTTTGCATCGTGCCGACCAGGAATATATAGTCCTGCAACACCATAGCTCATCTAGAACTAGTTACAGTTGGGTAGAACGGTGCTATAGCTGTTCTTTGTTCTTCTCTCCAGCGGGTTAGTGCTAGGCTCTCTTCTTCTGAGGCTAAGAAGGGTTTAGAAAAATCCCCTTTAATGCAACGTCTCTAATTTACCATAAACCATCCCCCCTCACAGACCCAGGTGCGTTTGCAAACCGGAGGCAGCCACCGGGCGAGACGCGAGTTGTGGGTCCCTCGGAGAAGCACAGCTGATGGTTTGGGGAAAACCCGGTGGTTTTGTAGTGGCCGTGGCTCCGCTGCCTGTGCCAGGGATGGGGTGCACCTCGGCGGGACCACGGCAGCTCCCGCAGCCCCGGGGACATCGCCTCTGCACGGGGTGGGTTTGTGCCAGGACCCTGCTCTGGAGGCAGAGGAGAGCTGACAGGCTGGGCTCAGGAGCACCCTGGTGAAGAGACCCCAGTGCTGGCACCGAGTCCTCTTGCCCGGTCATTTTTACTGCCATTGTTTTTATTAATTAATCGCTCTGTTCATCAGCACACCGGCAGTGCCTCCAGCTGGCTCTCTGGACGCGGCTGCGATGCTCTGGACCATCCTCTGCTCCATCCAGGGACCGTAAGGTGTCGGGGACAGTTCTGCGGGGACCGTTAATGTCTCTCATCTTTGCCCCGTGGGTTAATTGCTGGCACAGGGGGAGCAGTTTTGGGGGTGGCCCAGGGTGTGTGTCACAGAGCAGAGCTGTCCCTGCGTGTCCAGCTGCCTTCCCGTGCTGTCTGTCCCCATCTGCTTGGCTGCAGGACGGCCCTGGGGGGAGCAGGACAAGGGACCTCGGTACCCTCACAGCCATGCTATGGCTTTGGGACAGAGCCATTACTCGCCCGTGCCTCAGTTTCCCCATCAGCATACCCCCGAGATGCCTTCAAAGAGCTGGGTGAAAGCCACAAGCTCTGAGCCCCTCGAGGAGGAGTTTTGCAGGAGGCGCCAACCCCCCTCGGCGAAGCAAAAGCAGACAGAGGACATAGATTTATTTTTTTGGGGGGGGCTCACAATTAAATCACCCCACCCCAGCCGGCACCACCAGAGCGCGGGGTGGGGGGGCAGGGGGAAGGCTTAAATGTGCTCACAGATGAGGGCCATCATGGGCCCGTAATCCCGTCACTGCCTCCTCGTCCCTGATGCCGAGTGACACGGCCATTGTACACGTAAGGGAGTGACACCGAGATGAGTTTGTCGGTTCCACCTAGCGTGATTGCCATTTTCTCCTCGCGGAGGAGAGGAGCGAAATTGAAGGAGAAAAGGTCAGGAAGCCTTGGTCATCCTCTCCCCTTCTCCCAAATCACTCGTTCCCTTGGATGGAAACGAGAAATGACAGGTTCCCGCGCCGCTTGGGGCTGCAGGCGGCCCCGGAGAGGAACAAAAAGGAAAGCTGGTTGGAGCAGGGGTGGACAGCAACGAGTGCCGCCTGTTAATAATGCATTTCGGAGGCGCGGGATCCTGGTTATTGTTCGTGGCATCTGCTAACACCAAAGTGACAGTGACAAGTTCTTTGATTAGAAAGAGGTCCCCACCACCTCCTCCCTCCCGCCCCTGCGGAAGGGGTTGTGGAAAACGCCACCCTCTGCCTAAAAGCTGGATGCTATCCGAGGCGGGGGGGGGGGTGTCAGTTGGGGAAATCGTGGGGTTTTTTTGTCTCCTGTTTCCACTTCGGTGCAGAATTGTCTTGGCTCAGACCCAGGAGAATCTCAGCACTTTTTGCTGGTTTTTGGGTTTTCTCTTCCTCATTCCTCACAAATTTTTTGAAGGAGGAACCACACCGATACCACCCGTCCTCCTCAAAATTTCAGTGTAAATTAGCACACACCTTTTAAATCCCAATCAAAAGCCAAAGGCAGTCGGTGGCAGCGTCCCCTGGGTAGCTGTTGAACCCTACTTTGGGCAACCTCTGCTGCCCAGGTGGCTGGCACTGGGAAGGGACTGGGAGCCGTGCCAGGGAGCCAGCAAGTGCCACCGGGTCGTGTGTTCTCAGCTGGAGAACTAATTTTGGGGGTGTTTGTGTCACTGGTGGTTATTTGCTTTCATTGTTGGATAGCTATTTGTTCTGTCTACACCTATTCTGAGAAGATTGTGCAAGAGGAGTGCTTGTGCAGCCAATGGAAAGTCCTGGGAGTCCTGGGAAAAGCTGGACCCACGGTGGAGGTTGCCTGGGAAGTGTGGGTCAAGGCAGGATTTGTGTCCTCCTGCCTTCAAACCATCCCGCCCCATTCTTCATAGTGACCCCCCTCAAACTGTCCCCTCTGTAAAGGGGACACCTTCCCAAAGGGCTTTCCATGAGAAGCGTGATCAGCTTGGTTTGTTGTTTTTTTTTTTTTCCCACTGTGAAGTGTTTTTTCTCTTTTCATGTAAACATAAAAATCCTCATTTGATCCTTCTAACAACATTATTTTACAACCAAGTGCTTTTATTTGGGTTTCAGGGAGAAAGCACTGCTCTGTGAAGGCCAGAGGGCATTACCATTGGCAGGAACCTGCATTGGCAGCCTGAATCCCGCAGCGATTTCTGGTGGAAAAATAAATGCCAGTTTTCTTCATCTCTGCTTGTGTAAATGGGGTTGTTACAAAGAGAGGCTGTGCCTGGGATGTGCCAAATCTTACCTGCCTCATAGACAAAACCCATCATGACTGACAGCACAGATTCAATGGTTTCACTGCATTCAGAGTTGGAGAGGAAAATGTGGAAATAAGAGAAATGCCCATCGTCCAGGTGGAAACTGTTTTCCCAGGATTGTGATTTTTTCCTGAGAACTGAAATCAGCAGACTTCTGGGTGGGAAGGACACCAGTTCGCAGGTGGCAAGCTGGGCCATCACTTACAGATGGAAGTAATAAACCCTGAGCTCTGGTTAGAAGCACAGCATTAAAAGTTACCAGGAGCAAATGAAGGGACAGGCTCCTGCTCCTCAGTGGTGTTGCCTGGATCTCCTCGGTGGGGTTACCTGAGCCTGGGCAGGTTTGGGTTTTGCAGGTGGGAGAGAATCTCCATCCTTGGAGAGTTTTAAAATTCATCTGAAGAAGACCTTGAGCAGCCAGACCATCCCTGAAGACAGTGACTTTCTGCAGGAGCGCTGTGAAGCTTTTCCTTCCTTTCCTTGTCTGCTGTCCCCCTCACCAGTCCGTGGAGGAGATGAAGATTTGGGAGGTGACTTAGAGCTGCTCGATTTGGCAGAGAGTTCTGCTAGGGCGTAACTGTGCCAAAGCTCCTCGTGGGAAGCCAGCATGGCTGCAGCATGGATTTTGGGCTCTTGTGCAGGCAGGACCTGCCACCCAGCAGCTCCACGAGCTCACCCTCCACCTCACCCATCAGTGCCACAGTCCTTCCCTCGCCGGCAAGGGTGAGCGAAGCCCACGGGCAAAGCTCTGTGCTCAGGTGTGGGTTTTTTTTTTCTCTCTTTGGGAACAAGATGCCTTCTAAATGCCTTTATTTGGTGCCCAGACTTGTCGGCGCTGCTCTCTTGGCCAAAACCAGCCGAAACCAGCACGGAGGAGGTGATGACCTGCATCTGCCCGCAGCCCAAACCCAGCGGCGAACGTGCTGGAGCTCTCAAAGAGGTCTCCGTGGCCGGTCTGCTCCACGGGCAGGAACTCTTCCAGCCGCCGAGCCCTCCTCTCCCTGGGTGCTGCTGTTTCCATGCCAAGCCCTACGCTTCTAGATTTTTAAGATAAGGTGCTTTTGTTTCCCAGCTCTGTCTGAGTTACCGTTTGAAACGGATATGACAGGCCTGAGGCTAGCAGAGAAATTTGCTACAAGTTCCCATTTCACAGGCGGTGTCGCCAGTCGAATGGCCTCCCTCCGCCTGAGCCTATTTACTCTCTCGGGGATCTATTTTTAAAAGTTATTAGCAGATTACTGGTTTTCTCTCAACCTCAGGCACCAATCTCCCAAAGATACCATTGTACTTTAATAAGGTGCATTTGATAATCCTCAGATAAAGGCACTGGAAGTCGGGGGGGGGGGGGGGAGGAGAGGGAGAAACTCTTCCACCGCTTCATCTAAGGGGCGCGGGCTAGAAAAGGGTTAAATATACTCGTGTTTCTAAATGGCTGAACTACTGTATGTTGTAGTTTTCAACTGCAAATCATCTTTAATAGCAGACATCACGGGATGGCTCATTACATTAAGCTATTTTTCATGCTATCTCCTGTAATATCCTTTAATCCAATGCGTTTCAAATCACCTCAGGCTAAAATAAGAGACATAGCGATGTAATAGCCTAGTGTATTAGTGGGTTAATTGCCCTGTTGTACTCTCTAGTAGATATCTCTGGAATGAGTTCTATATTAATTGTAAATTGCTTAATACATTTAACTCCTTGAGCAGCTCGGCCCTCCGCTATGTCTTTAATGAGCAAGAAAAGTTTGGAGTTGTAAATAGTTGTTTTTCCCTCGGCCGGCACGGCAGGGCGCCTGGCCCTTCCCCGGCGAGCTCCGAGCACACGCATCGCCCTCTCCACGCTTCCCAAGAGCAGTAAAATAGGGAAATTATTGCCGTTTCCTGGAAGCTGCCAAGTTCTGCTCCAGCCCTGAAGAGCCACGGGGCCGGGAGGTGGCCAGGGACCAGCTTCTCCATCCGCATCCGCAGGGGCAGCACGTCCCGCTGCGGCTACCCCCACATCGGACAAGGAGATTCAGTGGAGATTAAAAAAAAAATAATAAAAAAAAATAAACAAGGGGAGGTTTAAACACCACATAAGATTTCAGGCTCTCGTCTTGCCAGTCCCGTGGCCGGGAAGAGGAATGAAATGCTCTGCCAGAGGATGCAGCAGCGGGTCACTGACACGCACGGCTCTCAAAGTATCGCCCATAATGTGCAGAAGCTAGTTCTCCAAAATTACTTTTGCAGCGCTGGGCAGCCACGTCCACAGGTCTGCAGTCACTTTTCTGAAGATTGGAACATTAAGTGTCACTGGGCTACTGGAGGGTAATGTCACTAATTTCTCTGGATTGCTCCCAGTTTGTGCTGGGGGGGTGGTGGAAGAAGGAGCGGGCAGAGCGGAGGTTGGAGGGGGTTGTGTAATTTGCAGGTGAGACATTCCTTATTCATTTCTTCTGGGACGTTCTGGTTTGTGAAAATCCTGGCAAGAACCTCGCTGGCAATTTAAAGGAAAGGCACCGAGGAGGCATGCTGAACTCCCCGCTCTGAAAATTTAGAAGAAACTCTTTCCTGACGTGCCACCTATAGCTTAAACCCAGCAGCACGGTGGTGGTGGTGGTAAGGAGAGTGCAGGTGAGTGGTTTGAATTTATCCCAGGTGATGAAAATTCCCATCCATCCCATCCACCTGAGCCCAGCTGTGCTGCTCTCTCTCTTCCCCGCGCGACGTGGCCACGCTGTGACACGCTGACTGTGCCACCTGTCTCTTTTCTGTGTCTTACGCCTAAGATAAATATAATACTCATAAAGATGCAATTCAGGAAGCCTTTTTAGAACACACTTAACTTTAAACATATGCTCGAGTTCCAGTGCTTTTAACGCGGCAGCGTTGTAATGCTCCTTTCGGCTGGAGTGTTTAACAGAAGAGATGCTTTGCCTTTTGGGTTTGTAAAAGGAGGCTCAGGCAGGTCTTTGGGCTCCAGCTGATGGAGAGCCCGAGCCAGGAGGAAAAGGGGTGGATTCCTGTGTGGGTAGGATTCCTGCAATGGGGTGGGAGACACAGAGAATTCTGGAAGTTTTCCTGGCTGTGCTGCCACACAGGAGGACCTCGGAGGTGGGGACACAGCACGTCCCCATCCTCTGCAAGGAGAGACCTGACATCACTTGCCACCATCACACGTGGCATCTCAGAGACTGACGTTTGGATTTTTCTGAAGCTGCCCCGTGCTGTCTCCGAGTCCTGCACGCATGCAGAGGTACGATTGTTATTAATAGCATTTAATTCATAAACTCATAGAATGGTTTGGGTTGGAAGGGACCTTAGAGATCATCGAGTCCCAACCCCCCTGCCCTGGGCAGGGACACCTCCCACCAGACCAGGTTGCTCCAAGCCCCATCCAGCCTGGCCTTGAACCCCTCCAGGGATGGGGCAGCCACAGCTTCTGTGGGAAACCTGTTCCAGTGTCTCACCACCCTCACAGCAAAGAATTTCTTCCTAATATCTAATCTAAATCTCTCCTCTTCCAATTTAAAACCGTTGCTTCCTGACAGAGTCCCTCCCCAGCTCTCCTGGAGCCCCTTCAGACACCTCCATATATGATTCCCGCACACTGTAGCACCCAAGTAGAAATTTCCGTTGCTAATTAGGGAGTGTTAATAGTAAACTCTCCCAGATGGAGGAGGTTTGTTTGGGAGTTAAGCCCCAGTAATGCTATTTGTCCTTTGCAGTGAGGCCGTGGAACGGGGGGACGATGCGGGGGGCTCTGAACACCCACCTGGGGAAAGCCAGCGAGGAGAACGGAGTCTGCCTCGGATGAAGGCAACTAGAAATTACCCTGGAAATCAGCATCTCCTTCAGCTGCCTTTGTTACAAACACAGCAAAACCCAAAGGCTGCCTCATTCCAATGCCATTTAGGCAATTCTCTTTTTTTTTATTTTTTATTTTTTTTTCTGTAAGGTAACTGTACTGACTTCAGTGGAATTACTCCTGATTTATACCCCGGGAAGTGAGAGAGGAGGCAGACACCCCGGGTAATTCTACTCCAGCATTGCCTGTACCCATTAACAATTCCTCACATGCCCATGAATAGTTAGTTGGGGCTAAAAGAAATATCATCCCCCTGGTTTCAAACATAATGCAAAGGCATTTGTGAGACAATCTAAATGAGAATTTCGTAACTTGTAGAGGAAAATTTCTGTGAAACCAGGGAGCCGGTTGTTCTTCGAAGGAAAGGCACAAAGTGCTTAGACTGCTGGAAAAAAAAAAAAATCCATCAAGTAATTCTCTATCTATAAAATAGGTGGTAATGCAATCTGAGCTTAATTTTGATGGCACGCTGTACTTCATAACAGTGACAACACCTTAAAAAATGTAATGAAAGGGCCTGATTTATTACTGAAATAATCCATTTAGCACTCCAATAAATAAAAGGAGAAAATACAACCAATGTTTCGGCAGAAGGGGAAAAAAACAAGAGAGAAAAATTGCAATGCATAGCAGTTTTCTGTAAATGCATCTGGAGACGGTGGCCATGTGTTTTGGGGCTGATTATTTTTCTGGAGACAAATATAAATTCAAAGTTAGAGCTGAGATTTAGGCCCGATGTCCACTCTGCATCTTGATGTCCTTCGAAAACAGCAGCCCCGGGACTCGGTAACACAAGGACTGGTTCTGACTGACAAGGGGGTGGAGAAGGGGAGGAGAAAACGCTAACTTACTGCCTTACAAATATTTGATTTTGAATATGCTCTCGTAGCCGTTATTAAGTGCAAAGCAAACATATTTTCCCCTCACGCCAAATTTGTTTTAATAACATGACGTTACTTCTGCAAATGTCAGCCCCAGCCTCCCTCTCCCTCCGTTCCAGGGGCACTTGGCCCATGCTGAGGACTGACGGGTTTTATCCTCCCTCTACATCGCTTCTATTAATCTGTTTAATATGCCACAGGACCCGGCAGTGACAATGACAGTAAAAGCAATAAAATCCTCACGTGGCAGATGTTTGTATTCGGGGACAGCGTCGTGAACTAGAGAGAGGAGCTGCCATTTCTCTAGAGATGGAGAAAAACTTTCCAGCGCAGGAAGAGCCGTGGAGCAGAACGAGTTGACTGAGGAGGATGCTGGAGCCTGACACCAAAAGTTTTAAGGCCGTGCTGGACCAAGCCTTGGGGAAGGATGCAGGAAGGATGTAAGTGTGGCTCTGCAGCTGCTGCTTTCAATGAGGAATGCTACATGCGGTGACAACCATGGTAAGAGGGCTCTTCTGCACGTCCCCAGCACCGTGGACGACATAAGATGGCTTAATAACATCTTCCTCCTTCTCACTGTGCCAGCGGCCAGACTGAGAGGTGTTGGCCAAACCTCAATGTGTATGAGAACGTGTTATTTAAAAGACGTGTAGACATGGTGCTTAGGGACATGGTTTTGTGGTGGACGTGGCAGTGTTGGGGTAACAGTCGGAATCGATGGTCTTAATGGTCTTTCCCAACCTAAAGGACTCAATGATCCTGTGTTGTGTTGCCATCTCCCAGCCCAGGTCTCTCGGTGTTTGCATCAGTCAGCGCTGCACGTCGTTTCTGCGATGGTTAAAATGAATGGGAAGTACCAGGGATGAAAAATTAGGGGAGAAAAAACAGTGAACTGTGCCTTTTTTGGGGGGATATTTTGCTGTGTGGCCTCAGCGCGTCCTCCATTGGTGGCTTCGTCCCTTGCACCCGTGTCTCGGGCAGGCGAGGCTGGAGGAATGGCCCCGCGTCCCGCTGCGCCCTGCCCGGCCCTAATTGGCCTGTTTGTTTTGCAATAAGTGATTCCTGCCTGTCTTGGGGTGGATTGTTTTTCACACCATTAAATGAAGTTCTGCCGTATTGATCCCTGTTTTTCCAATTTGAAGCCTGAAAAGTGATGAAGACATTTTCTTGTTTTCTCATGTACTTTTCCCTCAGTTCATTTAGGTGACCTGTCTTTAGTTCCTTGCTGTACTCGCTGTAATTGCTTCTTCAGAGTAATGTTACACCGTAAGCGCAGTACGGCAGCCGGGGTACGTTTTTATGGAAGGATGAAGGAAGGCGAGGTTGAAGTCATCAACCAATATTAACCGTGGAAGGTTTGTCACAAATGACATCTCAATAGCGGTGTCTCTGTCTCCTGCTGGAGCCTCAGTAAATAGTGCAGAGGATGAGGGCAGGATCCCAGGACGGCTTTGTCTCTTCAGGCTGCTTAATATTTTGCCGAGGAGATGGAAATATTGTGGAACGTTATTTTCCTTTGCGCTCAGAGATCATTGGTTTTGTCCACTTCGCTTCTGTGAAGAATCTAAATACTTGAATGCTTGCATTAGATTTTTGCCAGGGATCTATTTTTGTTTAGCACTAACGTAAGGGGTGGATTTTTTCCAGAAGAGATCAATAGAGCACGTGCTGAACTTACATTTAAATGGCAAGTTTAATTAAGGAGGGAGCAACGGTTGCTCCAATGCAGCCTCCTTTGCAATTAATTAAAGTATGAGGTCTAAACTGAGTCCATTCACATGGAGAAGTCTTCTGGTGGCTTCAGTAGGCTCTGGGCTCACAGACTTCAGTGATGGCATCCAGCAGAAGCGCAGCGAAGCCTGGGGCAAACGTGGGAGGTTGGGGTTATTGCCCGTGTCCCCGAGGTGTCCCAACGAGCCTGGCCCAGACTGGGACGCCCCAACTGCTCAGGGTGGAAACCCAGTTGATCTGCCTCAACGCGTAGGTAGGGAGCAAATTTGAAGTTTGCCTTACTGAGTGGTTGATAGCAGCATCTGAGGTACCTCTGCACCCACACAGGCTGCCTGGTGTCGCTCTGAAGCAAGGCAGGTATTTCTGAGCTTCCACGATGCTCTGGAAAATTTTTACTCCCAGGTTTTTCTGGTAGCTTTGCTCCCCAGTTCACAGGGAGACGCATAAAACATCCTTGTTGTCGCTTTGATTTCTTATGGAAGTGGATTTCGGTGGCTTCGCAATAAATGGTGGAACGTAGCACTTTATTTTGCTTTTCATTATAGGAAGGGACTAGAGCAAGGGCTAATAAAGAGGCAGAATCGGCAGCTCCTGTGCGAGGCTGGGGGGACGTGTCCCACCTCTGAGATGCTTCCCGAGGGATCTCAGCCCTCCCCCCCCCCTTCCCTGCTGTGATGTTGCTTTATTAAAGCAGTGGGGGAGGGGTCTGCGATGGTCCAGGGTCAAGCACAGCTCAGGTGAGCTCAGGTACCGGCAGGATGAATTTGCTCCCTGATTCTGGGAATAATCCTGTCGAGAGCCAGTGGCCTGGAGGAGGGTCTGGAGTCTGCAGGGTGAGGTGCGGGAAGGTGGCCGGGCACGGGGACCTTCCCAGGATCAGGCCACCAGGGGCCAATCTCAGTGCACAGTTATTAGGAAGATGATTAATCTATTTATTTTGCATTACCGCTATTATTATTATGCGCGTACGCCTGAATTATGTAGGAACTTTATTGCACAAATTGCGTTCGCTTGCTGCGAGCGCAAAATGAAGAGGAGAATTCTCTTCCTTTGAATATCTTCTGATCTAATTGGGTGGGAAGTGCTGAGAGAGGGGGCTTGGGGGGTCAAGATCTGCCTTTTGTGCTCTTGGCATCTACTATCGTGAGGTTCCTGCTCCTAAGTGGCTTTCCAAAGCGTTATCACAATACCAAGTAATATATAATATAGACAAGAGATAGGGAAAGGGCTGCAGTAGAAAAATAAACTTGTGCCAACATATTTTGCCAAGAATAGGAAAAAAAAAATAATCCATTGTGCAGTTTGAGAACATGGTGCCATATAGACATCTGGGGGCAAATCTTGGAAATAACATCTACTGGATCTGAATGGATGATACATTTCAAAAGGGCACTAGGCAGAGCAAACAGCAGAAAATACACGAACAAGGAGGGTTTCGTCATTTCTCTCTTTCCTTTCCAAATATAAAGTCCTCGGAAAAAGGCTAAAAATTAGGAAAGGGGGTAGTTTGCAGAACTGGATGATCTGTTCCTCACCTAAGCAAATGGAGAGGATTTCTTTTTGAATTTTTTTTTTTATTGTAAACTACCTTATGACAATTGGTGATAAAAGAGCTGAGCCTTTCAAAAATCCATTGTAATAAAACACCGTATGACCTCATAGATATGCATAGGATTTAGAAATAACATGGATTTTAATGAAGGTACTTGAAAGGTATGGTGCCATATTGCAATTTTATGGAAGATCTTAGATTAATGAAATTAAACGTGAACTGCATTGTTTAGATGATGAACTTAAGGTCATATCTGCAGCATTTGAAAGAGAAACCTTGAGTGGAGGGTGTAGAATCATTGATTTAGACCCTGGTAGACAGCTGAATAGCAAGCATTGAAGCATGAAGGTAAATTCCCATATTTCATTGTTAGAAGGTTAGCTGGTGGCTGCCAGCTTTTCAGTGATAATCACCAACCAATTCCACCCTGTTTCAAAAAAGATTTTGCCTTTGTGTGCTAAGACACTTTTAAAAACCATTACTGTTCAAAGCAGGGGCACACTGTTTAAAGAGAAGCTATTTCTGCGAAATACAGGATGGCAATGAGTTGATGCTGTCCTTGGATAGTGATGCTATTAAGTTCATTAGGATCATCATCCATTTAAAATGCTTATAAGGAGAATTGAGAGTGTTTGCTGGAGACGCCAGAGGCACCTCCTACTGCAAGTCACAACTACATGTCATCAGTAATTAGCTCTTTTGCTTCTTAAGATTTTTTTATAATACAATGGCCCCTTTCAGGTTTAAGTACTGTTTTCCTCCCCAGACACACACGCACATGCTCACACTCACAGGGAATGAATGCACGCACGTGCACACGTGTTAAACTAATAGACATGAATTTGTACAACAGGAAAATTGCAAGGAATGAAATCCTCAGGCCTTAAGAATAAGTGATAATAGAATGATACTGCCAATTACTGCTGGAGAATGGTGTTGTCACAGGGAACAGCTCGTGGAGATGGAAGGGTGAGGGGCGGGGAAAAGATTCCCTTTTGACAGTTTGCCGTTAAAGGGAATTTGTCAAGGATGTTAAAATTAGATCTAACTGGGCCAGATCCTCAGATGACATAAATCAGGCTGTAGACTTCAAACCATGATCCGGCCATGTACTCCTCTTTGTTCTTTCTTCATCTTTATTATCTGCATCATAACACTGCCTGAAAGCTGCAATGATGCTTTAAGCTCCATTGTCTTAGTGCTGTACAAATGCAGCCAGAGAAAGTATTTCCATGCTTTCATCTGCTCTGCACGGAGTCTCTTACTGCCTGAAACAGCCACACGTTTTACAAAACCTACTGAGCAAGTGTGGGAGCCTGGGACCTTGTCTAGACAAGGATTTAGGCTGCAATGTTAATATGGGTTAGAGAATCTGCACGGCCTGACCTGATTTCAGGGTGGGTAAGATGAGCTGTTTTCCACAATGGCAAAGTGATGGAGCTGCCTTTAATGGGTGCTGTTGCATCCCAGAGTGAGATCGCTGAAATGGGAATCCATCATCCAGCACCCAGCCCTGCCCATTAGAAATATAGTAATACTTACAAGGGAGCATTTAGCTTCTAGAGTGACCTGCTTGGGTGCAGGGTCCAGCTGGGGACAAGAAGAAACAAACCTGAAAAAGATGCTCTCAGATGGGAAAAAAATCCTGTACTTCCATGTTTGTTCTCCTCCAGCCTGAATTTTTGGCAGCAAAGCTAAACTCTGCCACATCACAAAAACTGTTTGAAAGCTGCCAGTAAGGAAATCAGAGAAGAAATAGTGTTAGATAATGGTTGTAAATGCATTATGATCACTCCTTTAATTAGAAACTTCCTTGTTTTCTCCCTGGTGTACACCACAAACAGCTTGCACATGATTTATTTGTGTGTGTTTGGGGAGGAGAGGCAAAGGGAATAAAGTCCCAGCCATTAGACATTTAAAAAGGCAGTTGGGATATTTAGAGACATGATGCTTATTAAAATAAACAGAAGCTTTGTGTCTAAATCCCCCAGTCATCCTTGAAAACCTTGTCCCTTCTATTTAACATGTAGTCATTTCCAAACGGGACATTGCACATCCCATTTCTTGTGTGTATCTAAGTGCAACTGGACAGTCAAACCAGCATCACGCCCCGTGCCATATACTGGTTAATGTTCTGATTAAGAAGAGAGCTTTGAAATGGTACAGAGCAATTTCTGGGAAACTCCCTACAGAGAAAAGTCCAAGTCCCACAGAAGTTAAGGGAATGTGGCTCCCCTCTCCCATTTCCACGGGTTTTTGGTATATGCAGCTCTTGGGATCAGAGAGACTAACCCCGCTGCGTCCAGTTCTGTGGAGCTGACTTGCTGAGCTTTTAATAGATTCATAACTTTCCAGCCTGCCGTAAATCTTCCAACAAATATTTTTTTATTTTTAAAAAGAAACCATTGGCACTGGCCACTTCAGAAATGCTGACCCATTAAGTCTAAACAGGGAAGTGAGGGCATGTTAAATATCAATTGATTATAAAACCCATATTAATTGACGTTTAGCAGCTCCACTAATGGAGAGGAGCTCATTACATAGCAGTTAACCCTCAACGCATATATATTAAATAATCAATTAGTATTTATTTAACATACAATAACCTCCCTATTAGAGTTAAATTAAAAGCCTCTTTATGGAGGCCTTGCAGAAAGCCCCGCACTGTGCTAACCCGAAGCCCGGAATTTGCATTAATAGCCTGAATCTTTGTTATCTCTGGTGCCCCCAAGATGATTTTAACATGTTTAGGGAAAGACTAGAGGAGCTGTGTTTGTTACAGTCACTTGGCCCTACCAAGAGAGACTTGGCCCCTGAGTTATATGATGGAATATGAATAAAAGTATAGTTTGAGTAAGTATTTGTTTAACAATGGAGCTGTAGCAGAAATAAAGGAAGTTCTCCAGGTTCTCTTGCAGCACAATGCTCTTGAGAAAGACCAAGCTGAGAGGAAAGAGGGGAAGAATTTCTCTTTGGAAGACAGCTGGAAAAGGTTGCGGTGCTGTTCCCAGCCCGCAGAGCGGGCACAGGGACCTTTGCCGTGGGGCAGGATAACCTTTCAGTGTGGGAACGTGCCACCAAGCGATGCCATCAGGGACACCCGGAGGCCAAGAAAGCGTCTGGGGTCACTCGCTCCGTTGCAGACAGACCATGAAATGTAAGTTCTGGCCACTGGCTTTGTTCTTTCTCTCGCCCCCAGCCCAGTAGGAGTGTGTTGACACCAGGTCCCACTGGGATGTGGGCTGTGTACCACCGTGACGGCCCGGCCCGAGCAAAGGCTGGGGAGGCCCTGGATTAAAGCTGGACCAAAGATAAGCCTCATTTATCCTCCTGTGCCCGTCCAGCACAGAATGCACCCCGCTGAAGCAATTACAGCCTGTAAAAACACAGTTTCAACACTGCGCTACCCTTTATGAGCAGAATCTTCAATTAAAACTCTTCCCAAATGATAGGAATTGTGGCATTAAATGAAAGGCAAATGAGGTTTCTCCAGCATAAACACGGTGCCAGCAGAGCATGGAAGTGTGAACCGAATGCTGGAGGGCTAGAGGGGGTGGGGGAAAGAAGTGAAAAAAGCTTTGGTGGTGTGTCCTGTGGGCTGTGCCCCACTCGAGTGGGCTTGGTTCAGCTCCCTCGCCATGGGGAGAAGCCCCCAGAGCTCCTCGGCAGAGGAGGGAGCACCAGGAGGATGCTCAGGGTGGAGAAATTGGGGGGGTTGTTGCTTATGGGGTTCCCAGCGAGAAGCAGAGCCCCCAGAGGTGAGAGGGACTCGCACACAACCGAAAGACCTTTGGAGTGGTGGAAAAGTATTTTCAAACGTAAAAAAAGAGCGAGATGGGCAGACAGCAAGACAATATAGAAAGCAAAGAAGTGGCACGGCTGGGTAATAGAAATAGGGCAAACTGGGGAGCTCAGAAAAGGAATAGCTGAACTAAATTGCTCAAAATGAGTCTCTCCTGTGTTATGTCCTGAGCTGCCATTTATTTCTGTGTGGCGTACTGAACATTAGCAAATGGATTTACTCCCATCTCTCCTGGTGTAAACGGGTGACAAGAAGGGTAGAGCAGGGAGCTATTCTGTTTTCCTTGGAGCCTAGGGGAGTTTTATATTGGGGTCTAATAGGCCCCGAACCTCTTTGGAGCTGAATTATATCACCCCCGCCCTATGCAATAATCTGTTTTCTGGTGGGGGAAAGCTGGGAAATCAAGCAGCTTCTCCAGAAGTCAATTTTGGTTCTCAAAATGGAGCTAGCTCGAGAAATTGTCATTGATCCACTTCTGAACCTGGAGCAAATTTCCATAAAAATAATCAGGTCCTCTCAGCTGCCGAAGTTTGTAACGCTTTGAGTTTCCCTGGGTGGGATGGGTGGGCTGGGAGACAGGGGCTGAGCAGCGCTTTTGTTTCAGGGTCCTCTTCACCTCACCAACACTGAATAGGGAGTGAAGAGAAAAGCAAAATAAAACCGGAGGAGAAGGGCAATGCTGTTTGAAGGGTAATAATGAACCGGTAGAAAAATTGCTTTAAGTGTTTTGGATGTCTTCTTGAGAAAATGTAATTGCGTTTCAGGCCAGCTCTGCTTTTCAGTTCTGCTGTGAAGTAAAATGCAAGCGTGTGTCAATGCCTGCGCCCCCAAAAAACTCGGGGAGGACTTTGCTGTGTGCTCTTCACTACGGCAGAGAGAGACCTTCATGGCCCTTTCCCTGCAAGGACAGCACCAGTCGTTTGAGCAAGCGATGGTCACCTGTATTCACAGGTATATGATGTATTTTTAGCACCTGCAATAAATTACTTCTTTTTTCCTTACAGCTTCTGGAAACACTCCCAGTCCCTGGCCTATTCATCAGGATCGTTATATTTCTGCTGCTGAAAAGAGGGAAGTACCTTTTTCTCTTACTATTTATTAGCACGTAGCACAGTGTGAGGGACCGCGCCGGGGCAGGGAACCCCGTTGTGAGCAGCACTGGGTAAACACAGCAGAAATGACAGTGACAGTCCTCATCACAGAGTGTTAGCAATTCAAACAGCCACGTCAGTCACGGAATTTGAGGGAAGGGATGTAACACAAGCAAAATGAAGAACGTGACAGTTTGCAAACACTGAGTGAGTTGCATTTATTTTTTTTTTTTCAGAGGTGCGTGTGTTCTCCGAGTATCTTGAAGGAAATGCAAATGAATTTTATCCTGGACAAGTCTAAGCGCAAGCTTAGGTCTGTTGGAGCTTTGTTAGACATGCAGAATTCTCTTTTTCTTATAGAAAAAGATAACCAAAGGGCTTTTTGAAAATTTCAGGAAATCATCCAAGGCCTGGTTTTGCCTAAGAGCACAGGGGATCTATCATTGAGCCCTAGGGAAGGGCAGCCTTGTCCTAATCTATTAATAATAAGCAGAAGACAGTAGTAAAACAGAAGCAGTGGAGCGAAGAGAAAACTGAAAAACCCACCAGATAAAACCTGACAATTTTCCAAGGTAAAATTTGGGGGCAGCTGGAATGTATTGATGTTTCCTAAACCAACCAATATAATCCCTCCACGCTGCAAAGGTAACATCAAACTTAAGAAATTAAGGAAATTAGGCTAAACGTTTTCTATTACCCTGAAATTTTGCCTTAGAGAGATAGTAACATGGAAGGAATTTCCTTGGGAAAGAAATAAGTAAAGGACACTGCAAAATTATTTTAGTTAAACTGACTGCAATGCTAACAATGAATTCTGGGGCAGGACAATAAAGCAGCTCATACAAGAATATTAATTCTGCTTCCAATCATCCAAGGAGTTCAGTCACTGAAGTCAGGAGGAATTCATAGTCTGTCTGGTTTCCGCGGGCTTTGGGGAGGCCTTGCCAATGCCTTTCTTCTGCCTGTGACTCTTCAATGTTATTAGTGGAAATAATTTCCCCTCTGGAGAAGCAGCCTCTCCCCCGCTGCTCTGTTTCTGCTGTGGATTGCTCCATTGTGCATCGTATCTTCCCTCCGTCCTCGGAGGCAGCACCAAGGGCTGTGCCTGCAGGGTGGTGGCGTCTTCTGCCCAGCTCTCCAGGCACAAAATGTCCATTCCTAATCATGAAGGACAGTCTTCTCCTGTTGAAAACACTCTCTGAGGACTTGCTTTTGCCACAGTGCCTTCAAGGAACTAACCCACTAATGATGGGAGAGGAGCGCTTGGATTTATATTGTATATATACCTTATAAATATATGTATAATATATATCTACATGTTAAAAGCAGGAAGGGAGAACCCAAAGCTGAGACCCCAGGTACTCATCCCATCACTTTGCTGGGCTGCTTGACCTCTGGTTCCTCAAGGATGCCTGCTTGCCCTCACGGGCAGCCTGTATTCCCTCAGGGAGGGACTCTTTGAAACCCCAAATCTAAACACAAATGCGTCGAACTTTATGAATTCTGGCTGCAAAGAGGGAGCGATTCCAACCTGTAAGACATCATAAAGTCCCCAGCTCTCAGGCACAAGGGCAGAGTGAAAGGGTTATTGTGGCCACATCATCTCTTAGCATTGCTTGTCCTCCATCGCCGTGGAGAGCACAGCTCGGCTGATTTAAGCTCAGAAGACTCCTGTGTTGGCTCTTGCTGAAAGTGCCTGCGCTGCCTTACAGGGCTTGGCCATAAACTGCACAGCCCAAGGAAGATGTTGCCTGTTTTCTGAAGGACAGGATGAAATCACCCCATGTATGTCCTCCATCTATTGCCTCTCTGGGCAGGGCAAACATAAATGCCTTCCCCACCATTTTATTTATTGGCTTTTCTCTGTTTCCTGGGAAAAGCTTTTTTTTTTTTTTTTTGGTTGTTTTTGTTTAGTATTTTTGTGTGCGTGAGGCTGTGTGGGGTAGGCGTGCGCGCGTGTGTGTGTGTGTTTAGGAGGTTAAAAAAATTTCTTGCTGTCAGCAAGTGATGTTACAAACCTGCTCTGACAAGGCTGGTTGTATATTTACAGTTGGTGAGAGCGAAGGCTTCATCAATCTTCACGCTTTGAAAGGGACAGGCCCGCTCCCATGAGCACCTGCTCCGGGAGAACAGCTGAACTGTGACTTTCCAGGGAGCCGGCTGTAAATTTTAGCCATTCCCCCCGCAGCCCACGCATGCTTGAGCTCTTTAACCTTCCCAGGCTGGCAGGAGTCCCGGCAATCAGTTTAGTGCGCAGACTGGGGGTTCTTTTTAATTAACCTTTTGTTTCCCACCGCAGGTGTTTCAAAGTTTCTTCATGTTAAAAAGGAAAGGGGGGGGGGAAATATTGTTTGCAGAAGTGCATCCACTCTCTTCCACTCTTCCTATGCTTAGTGATCAAACGGGATCAGCCTTTCTTGAGTTTCCCCTCCGCGTTCTCCTCTTGGATGCATGTCTATAAGGGCATCCGCTGGGAATCCGCAGCCCGGGTTCCCTTTAGGCACTTGCAGAGAGGATCCCGACGAGTGCTTTGGTTTCATCCTGCCAAGGTCACGTTTCCTTCCTCCGTGAGGCTCCCGCTTTTCCAACCCACTCCTCTTTCTCCAGGCAACTTCCTTCAGACTCCCTGGATGGGTTGATGCTCTGTTTAATTAGTTTGGCCTCTCGCACCCAGCCCGCCCAGCCAGTTTGATTATAGACTCACTGAGTGTTTCTGCAGCTTCTGGTCTTCCCAGAGGTGCTTGGTCTGTGAAAGGAAAAAAAATCAACCCTTCCTACACTTCCAGACAGGACACCCTGTGCTCACCATCCTTAGCGATACCCTGGAGAAGGCCAGCGAGGGGACAGAGTTTAGAAAATGTAGTAGGAAAGCCCAGGGAGAGGACTTACATGGGAGCTGTAGCAGTATTTTTGTACATAAAAGCACCTGGTTTACTTCAGGGAGGCTGTCCTGTTAATAAAGTAAAGCTGTATCGCTTTGGAAGGGAAATATTCCTGCACTGTAGGAAAAGGGAGGTATTGTCCTGTTTGATCAATAAAATTATTAGTAGAACAAGAACCTGTTGCATCTCTAAGAAAATTCATATGTGGACATTTATCACAGGGGAAAAAAATACATTCAAGCCCCACTTAAAACAATAAAATATATCTTTGAGGGAAAGTTTCAGACTTTTCTGTTTAAGAGGAATAATGGTTTCTATAATTTAATAGGTGTTAAATTTGGTGAGGAGTGCCAGCAAATCCATTTCACACAATGATATTTTATCTCCCTTGAAATGGTCATTTTCATGAACGTCTTTTTATTGGTTCTCTTGTCCCACAAAGTGTCCAAGGTGGTGCTGCTCATCCTCCAAAGCTGAGCACATACAGAGGCAGGGATGACTAGAGAAACCTATTAATAATGGTGACACGAAAAATGGGCAGGAACTGCATGACAGTTAAATGTGCTCCCTATAAATAAAGAGCATTTCTACTTTGACCCTCAGGGCTGTGGCTTCTCAGCGCTTACTTTTGCAGGAGTTAAGGTGGTCACAGCTATTAAAAAATAGAGATAAGCTGAGAAGAAATTCAGGTGAGGTTAACTGAAAAAAGACGGTTTCCAAAAAATATCTCACTGGATGTTTCAGCTAGAAAAAAAAAGTGAAATTGCCCTCAAGTGAGGGACTTTGCTTACATAGGTGAGGGCAATTTGCTTCTTGGTAAAAGTGTGATTTCTTCTCTTAAGTATCTAATTGCAAATTCACACAGCCAAACCTTTTCCTCATGTAGTTCTACTGAGATGGACAGGACCATTAGTTATGAAGGTTCACAGATTTTTAGAACCCTCACAGTGTGCACTGTATATAAACTAAAATTCATGGTTATGGTTTCATGCTGGTTGGTACTTTATGCTGACAAGAGGTAGCAACCACAATCTGTGACTGCTACCACAAAAAAAAAATGAACTCAGTTTCAGGAAAGGGAACAGAGAAATTTTTCTTAGAAAAAACAAGCAGGAAGCTGGAAGAAAATCAGAATAAAATGGAAGGAAGTGGGAAATATACAAGGGCAGGTATCGAAAAGGCAATATATGATATTATAGTGTGATATATACACTTGGTATAAACCAGCCAGTGACATTCACAGTCAACACAAGGTCTTTGCTGCCTTCCCTCTCATGTGCCATTTACCTGTAGAATCAAAATTGTCTGAGTTTTGCCACCTTTTGAATTCCCGCACCTTAAATGGCTGGTTGCCCACTTGGGAGCTCTTGTAGCCCTGCCTGTGTGGAAGAACAAGGATGAGCCTACATATGTGGTCCTGAAACTGCAAATTCAGAATGAAGCAAGGAGCAAAAGAAGTGACAAGATAAGCCGTTGTGGGAAATGAAGGGAAGGCTGTGAAAATGGTTATAATAAATAATAAGAAATGTTGCATGGGCCAAAGGAATAATAGATCAGCAATGGAAAGCCTCTAAAAGCTGCTGACAGTTATTGATAGACATTGTGTAAGAAAAAAAATTAAAAAGAATCTCTGACAGTTTTGCCTTCATGTTCACAAAGGTGGGTGGCAGGGCAGATGCCAGAATGAAAGATAAATTTCCTTTTGCATAAAGAAGAAATATTGAAGGAAACCGAGCAGAGGTGATGGAGAAATTAAGAGTGTTAAAAGACCCTGAAAGCATGTGGTCCATGTCAAACCCCTTTCAGGATTTTGAGCTGAGTCAGCAAAAAGCAGGAAAAATCTGTTGGGGGAAATGAGAAACTCTTTGAAGACCAATAATGGAGAGGTTCCTGCAAGTGTCAAGTCTGGAAGTGTGAGGAAGCTTTCCAGAAATGAAAGCCAGTGGAACAGAGGAAGGTACCTCGCATGGCTGAGAGGCCAATGTATATTTTAATCTGGGCTTGCAGTGGAGAAATAGTTAGGAGAAGTTATGAGTTTAATTAAGGAAAACCATCAAGGATTAAAAAATTGGAAGCTGTACCAATAAAGGGAGAAGAAAACTGACAGCGGCTTTCTGAGGAATTAATGCAAATCATAGGCTGGGGAAAGCCAAAAGACATAACTCCTGCAGTGGCAGGAAAGGTTGGATGTAACACAGTCGAGAAGCATAACCTGGAGTAAAAGTGATGAGCTGGGGAACATGAGCATGAGTTCAACCCAAGCACTGATCGGGCAACTTTCTGTGTTTCTGCAACAAGTTTCAATGAAAGATTGCTAATTCACACGCTTTAATTAATTATAACTCCAAGCATCCCTGAAGTAGGTATGTGCAAGCTAAACACCTACCATCAAACGTGATGCACCAGACTTTCCATCGGTTAATAAGGAGGAAACTGCTCTTCAAAAACCTGAGTGTTTGTGGGGGAAATAGCATAATTTTGGTTCTCTCCAGCTGCCTGATGCCCATTTGCTTGATATCCAAACAGCTTTAAAGCACTCATTATCATCTTGCCTCGAGTAAGCACGTATCGGAGAGGAAGGACTTTGTCTACTAAATCTTATATCTTTTTTTAAGGAAACTGCCCATTCCTCTACAGAAGGACAGAATGGCAGCCTGGATCTGTATTTGCAACCAGCCTTGACAAGAGCTGTCTATCTTGCTGCCCACCTGTGCTGAGCTGCTATTGTGCCCCACACCTGGCACTTATTAGCTCTACTTTGCAGATTTGTTAGACCTTTTAAGGATGAATCCACTGAAAAAGACCCAGGAGTGCATTAGAGAGTGACAGACATAGGAGTGGGTGCTAGGCCAGGGGGTACGTGGGGGTCTTCCTCTAAGACACAAAAGGCTTATTGGCAGAGTACAGGCAAAGCAAATAAAAGGAAAATGAACCAAAAGAGAGTTTTTTCCAACACTACTTTGCAGCAATACCGCTCATGTTTGTGAGGAAGCACATCTCAACTGCCTCCAACAGCCACCGTTGTTGAGGAGATGGCTACCCCCCAGCAGTGCTGCCTGTTAGACACCCCAGACACCCTCCCCCCTCTCCCCTAATACCTAGGACTGATAATTTGTTCCTCAAAAAGAAGGAAAGGAGGAAAAGAAGAAGAAATGGAGGCTGTGGAGGCCAGTGCGTGCCCCATGGAGTGCTGGGACAGGCCCTACTGCTGACAGGATGGCTGCCTCCCTCCCCCCATCGTGGACGGCTCCTTGTGGGGGGACCAGCATGGCCTCGCAAGAAGGACTTGCCTCGGCTTCTGTGCGCAAGATCTTGCTCAGGTAAAGGCCTAGGCGGAGGGGAGGTTTGGGGGGTGTATTTGTCACTGTGTGCCCACCGGGGAAAGGGGCCCCGTGAGGCGGTGTGGGACCGTGCGGACATGGCGGCTGGATGAGGCGGGGCGGCCGCCGCCTCTCCCCTCAGCGTTGCGGGCCGCCGAGGGGAAGCCGCTCGAAGCGCCTCAGCCCGGCTCTCCCGGCTTCTGGTCGGGCCACTGCCCGCCGACCGCCACTAGAGGCTGCTCCACACCTCATTAAATAAACACAAACAGCAGTTAATGAAGGAGCCCGTGCCAACGGGCCCCCGCGGAGCCGGCGGCCGGTCGGGGCGAAGGGGCGGCGGCGATGCGGCTCCCCCCGCCATGGCGCAGAGGAGCCGCTCCAGAGCAAGGGGTTCGAACAGGGAGATTATCACCTCCTGTTTCCCCCACACCAGAAAGATGCAGAGACATCTGCAAGAACTTATCCCCCAAATCAGTATACTTAGGTGCAGCAGGAGTTCTGAATCATAGACTCATCAAATGGTTTGGGTGGGGAGGGACCGTTTAAGGCCATCTGCCATGAGAAGGGACATCTTCAACCAGAGCAGGTTGCTCAGAGCTCCGTCCAGTCTGACCTAGAATCTTTCCAGGGATGGGGCATCTCCCACCTCTCTGGGCAGCCTGAGACAATGTCTTGCCTCCTCCAGACCTGCTCCAACAGGTCCATGTCCTTCTGATGTTGGTGGCCCCCGAGCTGGAGGCAGCACTGCAGGGGGGGGTCTCACCAGAGCAGAGGGCTCATGCCATGTCTGGCATTCCATCCATCAGTACCCCCAGGTCCATCTTGGCAGGGCTGCTCTCCATCCCTTCATCTCCCAGTCTATGTTGATACTGGGGGTTGCCCTCACCCAGGTGCAGGACCCTGCTCTTGGTGGTGTTGAACCTCATGAGGTTCACACGGTTCCACTCCAGCTTCTCCAGGTCCCTGTGGATGGCATCCCGTCCCTCTGCTCTGGGATCCCAGCCATCCCTGGTGGCTTTGTCAGGCAGAGTCTTGCAAGAAATGCATCTAAACAGACGTTTTGCCTTCCTTGCGAGCATTTCCTCTCAAGAGAGAGGTTTACGAGAGATTTTATTTGCCAGTTGAATTCCTTTGTCTCGGAGGAACAGGCCTGCGTGTTGTTGATCAGGCAGCACCCCAGAAATTCATTCCCTTTTCACTTCGTTTTTTAAAAAAACAACACCACAATGCAACAACACACCAACCCCGGGATGATACCTTCATGTAAATAGCAGCCCTAGCGCTGTAGCCATCGCTTTGCCAGGCTGAATGCTATCAGCAAGTGTTGGTCCGCTCTTGTAACTTACACCAAGGAAGCTGTGGCCGTTATTAATCTCAGTTCTGCTGTGAGCCGCCGCTTTCACAAAACAATATACAACTTCATTCAAGCATGCTATTGTTGTCGTCTGCCTGGCACTTTAGGCTGCTGTGCGAGGGAAGGTTTTATAGGCTCAACATTTACCGTAAGTAAATATCAGCATTTTCACCGGCCTCCTTCCTCCTCTCCCCAAAGCTCAGACTTTATTTCCGCTCCCCCCGCCCTCTTTTGCCACCAACTTGATCTTATTAGTCTGCAAAATTATAGCTGTGTCGTAAACCTGGCATTTGGAACTAAGGAGAACCCCTAGCAGCAGCGCTCGTATTTTCATTTTGTATTTTTCATCAGTGACGTTGGTCCAGGGTTGTTTTTATTATTACTACTGGTTGGTTGTGTTTTTTGTGTTTTTTTTTTTTTTTTTTTTTTTTTAACACTGCTCTGAAAGGATAAAGCTGGAAAGCCCTATCCATTTCCTGGAAAAGCCAGTTTCTGTCTGTCAGCATCTGTCATGCCATGTACACTATTATTTAAAAACAACTCCGGCAATGGACAGACCAGACTCTATAAGGGATTTCTCTCACTAACTCCCATATTCAGTGGCCCACGGTATTTCTTGTTTAGCCTCCCAGTGCATAGGAAGGCTAAACAGTCAATAAACATTAAAGAAGTGCTGGTATCCTCTTTTTGCAGACAGATGGATGCAACTGAGTGGCTCAGGGCTTGAGGTCCCATCCGGCCACCAGTCCCTGCCCGGAGCACACGTGGTGGGGAGATGCCGACTCCAGTCTCCAGCCAGCTTTTCTCCCAGGGAAGCTCATCTACCAGGTGGGTTTCGCTTGCCCGTTCCCTCTGCAAGCACCTCACACACTAAATACTGCCCTGCAAGTTCAAATCCACAAATGAGTGAAGATGATCCAGATGTAGCTTGGAGGCTTCACACTTACTTGCAAATTAACATCATTTCTCAGAGGCAGGTGTGATTTGTGGGTAGTGAGGAGGGGAATGGAGTCATGGATACATTATGCAAATCTTCTCCTTTAAGGGAGGGGGGGAAAAGAGAACTGACATATCAAATATGAGAAATCAAAACTTAGCTGTTTGTTTAGGGAGACTGTGAAGGGACCAGCACCTGGGTCTGTGGAGGGAAGAGGATTTTCTGGGAAACAAAGGCACTGTCAGCTTTCCTGTCTGTTCTGGGCAGTCCTGACGCAAGGCAGCATTGCTGCTCTGCCTTTTAGTAATTTTATGGACCTGATATTTTAAGGCACCAAAGGGAACGATGATGTTCATTCGACATGTGAGATTATAAAATGGTGAAGTGTTTGTTTGCATGGCCTGGATTGGTAATGCCTACTTTAGAGAGCTTGCTGTTTTATTACCCACTTTCTGGTGGAGAATACCAGAAACAGAGAAACAGCAAAATTATTTTTATTTATTTGCTTGCAGTTAGGCTTTCATAAAGATAGGTGTACAGGTGGATAAATAGATATGCACAAACAACTGCAAATATAAGACAAAAATATGGGATTTGCTTGCCAAAGCCCAATTCCTGCCAGTCTTTGAGTCCTTTCCTGTGACACTTGTTTGCTGAAGAACACCAGTGATTTGCTTTAATAGAGTATAAAAAGCACGCACTGGTAAGGGAAGACTTGTGGGCAGAGATGGCTGGTTGGCCCGTTTAGGCAATACGAGTTTGCTTTCACAGTTCAGCACTGCAGATATTGTGCAATCTGGATTTCTTTACACCTGTAAGAGGTGTTTTTTTGAGAATGGAAGTCTCGCCAGCTGGGTTATGTGGTAGCAGGAACACATGCATGTGTATACATATTTTTACACCTGATTGCATACAGTTGTGAGTAGAATACCCAAGCTCTTTCAGGAAAAAAAAAAAAGAAAGACTGCTGATTTACATATATACTGTATGTGTTCTATGAAGCGAGGAGTCTGGGCAATGTGATGTTTGGCTGCAATGGGTGTCCATCTCTGTTAGCTGTGTATTGTTTGAGGGAGTAAGTTAAATTCTGCCTCTAGGTACACGCATGTGTTTGATATGGAAATTGAGAAATCCTAGCTGATGAGATGTTGCAGGTGTGCAGCTGGGGGCAGAACTGAGCCCATGGTTAGTGCAGCCTTATGGGCATCACTTCCTTCCTTCCTTCCCTGGATGCTGTTTGTGCACTGGGAAATATTCCCCTTGTCTTCCTTTTCTCTTTTCTGGAAAGACCTCCTGTAGCATTTGCTGTACTTAGAAATTTTTTCAGGACTTACAACTCTGGAGTTCCGTTGCCGCTCCATAATCAATGTTAATTCTCCTCATTGAAAATGTACATGCTTTACTCTTACAAACTCTGTAAAATATCATTAGTATGTCTTGGGATGATCATATTTTTGTTACAGAGTCCTTGTAAGCCTCTGTCTTTCTATGGTACAGTTACCAGAAAATGGATTAAAAATTATTGCTTTGTTTGTTTTTAATGAAAGCTGCTTCCCAATTAGCTCCTTATTTGATCAAAGATTGCTTGTGAGTTAATTGTATGATTTTGCCCAGTTTATGATCCTGTCTCTGGGATACCAACAAAGATATTGGGTCAAGTATTGTTTATGTTGTGACCCATGTAAACTCCATGGCAAACCCCACTCACACCTCTTTCCCGGGGCCAAAGCAGTGCGGGGAGATATGTCTGTGAACTAAATTAAACTAAATAAAAAAGTTTGAAAAGTCTTGCAGCCATGTTTTAAATGCTGTTGCTCCTTGTTTTGCAGTGCTGTGCCGTGCTTCAGACTCCAGCCTCCTCTGATATTCATTTCTTCCATCCTAGGCTCCTTTCTCACCACCCAGCTCGGAAAAGGCGAGAACGCTTTGTGAAGCACGCCTGCTACCAGCTTTGCCCACAACATTAATTGCTACCAAAAGTAGTTAAGAACCCTGCATTTGATATCCTCCCATTTGGTGCGGGGCCATTCTTACCAGGGTCACCGTATCTCTTAGGGACCATCATTTTGTGTCCATGTGATGGCTGTCTCCAACAGAAGCCATTCAAGACCTTTGTCTACTGTCCCATTGTATGGATTGACTTTAGAATCAGTCTTTCCATCAGCAACCCTGTAGATATTATTCACAGCTTGGTGATCTTTGCTAGAAGAGTTCAGCTGTCTGTTGGGATAGATGTAGCCCCAGAGAAATTGGTACAGAGCTTTGTTGACCTATGTTAAGCCAGAAAACGAGATCCCCGCAGCAATTGTATTTGTGGCATGTTGTCAGTAACCAGCTTCATAATCACTTGTGTGAAAATATCACAAGTAAGTTTCCACAAATCAGTCTTTTTTGGCTGCTTATCAGAGGACGATGCTCTCTGTTCTCCCCATGAAATACGTGGATGAGAACTGCAATGTCTGTAGATGACCTAAAATATATAAGCCCTTTATCACACATATTGCATTTAATGCTGCTTTTTTCTGTTTAAGTAAAATGTTCCCAAGCGACTGGCTGATTTTTCAGTGGTTTAAGTTACTCTTTTGGCTCTCTGGTGGAAAAACATAGAAACATGATGATAATGATGTCCATGGTGACTGTGACAGTGTTGAGTGACCCATCACAGCGAGAGATTCTGCTGGGTTTGTGTGGCTGTTGTGAAAATGACATTCAGTTAATTTGGTTAGCAATATTAAAATGGATTACTGTCCATGAAAATGATAATTTGAAAATCAGTTATTGATTAACACAAGACCAAGATTCCAATTGTCTCAGCATAGTTTCAATTTCTGTGGAAAAAAATGACTTTTTGTGACTCTTGCTGTTTTAGCCGAGAGGTGTATTTCCTTCCATTTAGTGTGTCATTCCAGAGTGGATCCTCACCCATCTTCTCTCATGGGATAGAGAATCTGATTTGTACGCTAAATATGAAATCTGTGCTGACATCTTTACTGCCAACGTCCATTTCTTCATTCTTCTTTGTGCTGTTGCTACCTACATATCATATGGGACACCCTAGGGCTTCCCTCCTGGCTTAATGATAGATAACAACAGGCCAATTAATCCAAGAACACTTTATTCTCTACATACTTGGATGGGAAGGTGGGAAACTCTGTCTAATTCTGGGTCTCTGGAATGGAATGAAGCGCTGCTTTACTGTCACTGTCTCAGCAAGCAAATGAATGTCACAAATACTGCCATTTTCTTATGTTTACTGTTAAAATCAAATGTAATACATGTTTTTATAATTAGTATCAGCATTTTTATTGTGCTTACACTACGAAGCCCAGCTGTTGACTTAGCCCTACCTATGTAGGGGCTGTACAAAACACATAGTTAAAAGGAAGTCTTGGCTGTGATGAGCAGAACCCGTTCCTTGAATACGAGTGGAGATTCTGTAATTCTTATTACAGACAATCCTGAGTAATTCATCAACAGTAGTGATGTTGCTCCAAACCGACACCACAATAGCAGAGATGAATCTGGCCCAAAGTGTCTCTCTAGCGTGTTCTTTTAACAAATTAATACTAAGTTTTGTCCCCATTCTTTCCGAGGAGTGCCTTTGCTGCTGTGTCTCGCAGTACTCTGCAGGGAGGCGGGGAGGGTATTTTGCAGAGACAATGTCTAGCTTTGCATTCATGTCTCTTAGGAGAGAGTACCTATGATGCCTTTTTGGCCTATATTTCATATTGTTCTCTGCGAATAGCAGGCTCTGATGATTGAAATCTACTGCCCGGGATCTGAAATGAATTGTTGGCTCTCTCACGAAATGTTCCGCTTCTCCATTTCCTTCCCCTTTGCACAATATACATAAGCGTGCGTTCACACAGACACACCGGGGCTTCATCATACGGCAAATTGCTTATACACATGTAAGCAAATATCTTCTCAAATCATCTCTTATCACCAAGTGGGGTGTGGTGCTCGTTGTTCAAGGGGTTGAGGTTGCCTTTCAATCTGCCAGGGCCAGCCTGACACCAAAAATAAACAGCATAAGCCTGGAACGGTTGTCACAAGGGGCAGAGAGAACTTGTCAGGCAGGAGTGTGTGAGCCGGCAAGATGATAATGTGGCATGACACTTCTGAAATGAGACACCGGTTGCCATGGTGAGGAGTCAGGAGGGACTATCTCTCCAGAGGCTGAAATAAAACATGCTTTAAATGATGTTTGATTAGAATTTAGATCATGTAACTGAGTGGCTGGACCTTTTTTTTTTTTTTTTTTTTCCCCCCCTCCCTTTACTTGTTGTCGTTGTCATCTTTGGCTGCTGGCAGAGTTCACTTTGGGAAGAAAGGGCTCTGGGTCCGGAGCAGCCCTGGCTGTAACCCCCCTTGCTCCACCACTTCCAGCGTGCTGAGAGGTTACTTAGTTCCATGCCCAGTCAATTATGCTCCTTGCTAACTCTGCTTGCATTTTCCACTTGAGTCCATCATAGTTTAAACCAGTTAAAAATGATTCCCTCTGTTCTGAAAAACAGTTAATCAATAACACCCTGAGAATATTTCTTGTCTTCGTTTGCTTTCCCTGACCAGTCTACTCAGGGTATCCGTCATCTTCTTAATATACATTAAAAATCCAGCCCATGAAGGCTCACGCACGATATCCTTCTTGGACCCTTCATATTAAAGGAGGATGCTGTGTGTGCATGTGATGGTCTTATCCTGAAACAGAAAGAATTTGAGAGAATGATGCAAAACAATTGTCCTTGTGGCCTTCTAAGTGGAACGGGATGCTTAAAAGTAATTTTAGCTTTCTCTGCAGTTTTAATGCAGCACACAACCAGATTATTTTTCATGTCTTTTCCAGCAGAAGTGGACAATAAAAGAGCTGGTTTGGGGTTACAGAACTTTCTAACTCTGTGGTGCTTTTCTGCTATATCCAAATGTTTAAAAATCTTGAAGCAGGTATCCAATGGATAAATCTGCTGGAAAACAATAGTCATCCAATTCCAGTGCTGCCTGGATGGGGACAAAAGCACTTGACAAAGAAGGGTAAATGCACCAAGCTCTGCTAATTTCAAGATCACCCGAGGGCCAGCTATTTCTTGACATAAATCAGCTAGTTTAGCTGGTGTTGATGCACACAGAGTACCAGGGCCTAAGATTTGCTAAGTGTCCTCTCCCGTCGGTTGTGAGTAGGAGGAGGTGTTAAAATACAAGGGATTTTAGTTTTTGGTTGCTGGAGTGAACTGATTTGAAGACTTGCTACTGGGAGTTGTTGTTAAGTCTGCGTTGGATAAATCAATGCAGAAGCGGAAGTTATTGGCAATTTTTTGACTGAAAGGCAGAAAGTCAAAGGATCACGGAGACTCTACTATAGCCTACATTGGGTAGAGATACTTTGTACAATGGCAAAATTCCTGTGGAAATGTGAACAGGGGTGTATGTGTGTAGCTAATAATGATGTTCCTACATACACACTGCAATGAGCTTCCTCTTTATCAGCACATTTAAATTGTGGTCATTTGCTTTGGTAATTGAAATAGTTACACCGGGCCAGTGAACGTGTGACTACAAGTATGTTTTTTCTGGGCTATTAAAATCTCTATGCAAGAGCATGCTGATTAGAGTTTCTATTGTGTGTATTTAGAGGAAAAAAAGACTATATAGTGGCTATGCATGAGACAGAGTGTATCCTAGGAGTCAGAGGATGCCCTGTAATTTATGAGAGACAAAGAGGTACATTAGATATTATTAGAATATGTAATAATTCTCTCACAATAATTTATTCGGCTTGCAAGGTTAGGATCTCCATAATTCTTGGTTGCACTCTAATGAAGACTGCTGATGCTTATTATATATTTTTGTGTACATTAGAGGTACCTGTGAATATATGGATACTGTGTGTGCCTCCTGCTACCCCACTACTCATGGAGCTGCCAGTGGGACTATATTGTATGGACCATTTGTCTAAATAGTCCAGGAAAGTGCATCAGCTGTATTGGCTTCTTGTCAGCGGTTCTCTGTAACTTTGTGCCCATAAAATCATCTTCTGCAGATTTAGGCTGCTTTTCTCACACTATTAGGTCACCCCTGGCTCCAGGGTGACACAAGCATCATCAGGAAATTGCGATCTTCAGCAGTACGTGCTGTCCACCTGCAAACACAGGCCAGATAGGTGTTCCCCCAGAAGTTTTAAACTGGGCACTCAAACGTAATTAATTTGTTGGTGGGATGGTCTGGGCTGAGAGGAGAAAAGGGAGGAAGGAGAGAAATGAAAACTTTCCTTCTTCCCTAAACTCAGTGACTTTCCATAAAACTTGTTCTCCATAATTAGTTTATGATTCCACCCATAAAGTAATTTCCAGGTGATTTATTACTATCCGAGAGTCCACTCTGGGATTTTTGGTGACACTACAAGGGTCTTTTGAGCTTTATGTTGAAATTTAATGGTGAACACTGCAGCCAAATGGATGAAAAATGCCCATTTCTTCACCACTGTTTCTTGTATTGGCCTGAGGGATTGGAAAAGTAGGTCTTTTATTTAGTTGCACTGTCAGCAGCAATTTTGATGTGAGTTCAATTGCTTGGTTTGGAGTTCAAATGCTCCAGTCTGAATACAGCCATGTGGGCTTGTAAACTGTCGTGAAAACTGCTCTGCTGCTTGCCCCACAGCTGCATGGAAAACCACCCAGGGACTGTGATGGTCATTGCTGGGTCTAAATACCAAGTATGAGATGGAAGTAAAGGGAAGTTCCCTCTTCCCAGAGGAGAAAGAGAATGTCCTTTTTGAAAGAACAGCAGAGAGAACTGAGACTGCAGAGGTGAGAGCCTTGCTGAAAGCAGCAGCATGGACCTTCGATGGGTGGGTGGGCCATACATCAAGTACGTACCTTTATTTTGTAGAACCACAATGTGGAGGCAGAATATGGTGGGGTGGTGGGGAGATGTAGGGAGCACATATCAGATGAAGCAATGGGCCATATCATGTTCAGAATCTTGTCCTACAGTAGAAATTCCTGGTTTCTCTAGTCCAGAAGGGAGAAAAATGTTCATATTTACAAGGCGATGGAAATAAACAGGGAGAGAGAACTTGAGGTAAGGAGCTCACTGCTAAAAGAGCTGGATGAATTGGGTGAGTGATGCCAACATCAGAGTAACGAGAGGAAAAACAGAGTTTTGAATGGGGAAGCTTCAGTCTCTACTCTGTTTATGGGTGGGTTTCTTCTGTTAGGGACTTGCACTTCTGGCAGCCTCATCTTATAACCAAGATGTTTTTCTGCTTAGGTGATTGCAGTATGTGATCTGCTCACATCATCCTTAAGAATCAGTGGTAAGGAAGGGGTTAAAATTATTTAACTATAGGGCTTTTTGTGTATATTAATTACATATTGCTCTATTTTACCACTATAGTATACTTTGTACAGCGGTTTTTAGAATGCTTTAAGTAATGTTTGCTATGCTTCCTACAGTCTAATCTGCCAAATAATTTAGGTTATCCATGCCATGGAATTTACTTACACTGCCATAGAAATTAGCCATGAAGTGCTGGAAGATCCCAGAGTTGCCGATTATGGTTGTCTGATAAGAGCACAGGCCTAGAATGATTTTATAAAATGTTTTCATTTTGCAGGCAGTTGGCATTTGGATGGTAGAGACACACATCGTGATCCTCACCACCAGTAGAGTCATGAGAAAAGCTGCTCTCGCAGGCTACTTGGTTTGCAAGGCTATAACATTAACTGGCAGACTCTTGTATCAACGCTGTGTCTCTGGCCTTGATTCAGGTAAGATCACTCACTGTGGTCATGGCACTAGTTAAATAGCTAAAAGTTGTTTTGATGATGCCCCATCCTTGGGGGTGTTCAAAGCCTGGTTGGATAGGGCTTGGAGCAACCTGGTCTAGTGGGAGGTGTCCCTGCCCAGGGCAGGGGGTTGGAACTAAATGGTCTTCAAGGTCCTTTCCAACCCAAACCATTCTATGATTCCTTCCTAAATTGTGACTGTAGTAGGTGTGGAATTCAGTGACATGGCTTCTGTCAATACAGAGGTTGACTTGCCCCTAACCTGGTACCTGGCTGACGCTGAAGACAAAGCTCTTTTTCAGCATGGTGCTGCAGGCACTCAGGAGACAAGAGCTGCAGTCGTTTCTGATCCTTTTCCAACTCTGGAGGAGGGAGATGCTTAGTGTGGAGATGTTTGCAGATACAGGGATCATGGAGACTTTTCTGTGGACTCCAGCAAAGCCAGGATTTCACCTTTGGTCCAAAACAATCTGATAAGTCTTTTCTGCCATGCTCTTGGGGTGACTACAAGAGCCTGGTCTCAGGTGGTTTCTCTAAAGCTGAGTGAGTTATGTCAGTTTAATCCACCTGTAGATCTGTCTCCCATTTCAGAGAAATATTTCTTTCTATTAATTCTACCATTATCTATTTTTTTATTGAATCCACAGTGAGGTCACTACAGAACTGTAAACCTTGATAATTTGTCTCTTTGAGAATGCTTGATTTCTGCATATGGCTGTCTAGAACATACTCTGCCTATTGAACCTGAATGCATCTAATCAACTTCTGAGTACAGGGTTCTACAGCATAATTAATAAAAAGCAAAGAAGAAATGATCTTGAAATACCTTCTGTGAAAACATATTATTTTTTTTTCTTGAACCGAGCCTTAAAACCTACAAGATTCTTCCAAAGGGAATTTTCCAATTTTTCTTTTTCCCCCCATATTTCCACACTCTTTTGTCTTCCTTTCCTTTGGCCAAAGCACATACAGCTTCGCCACAACATTTGCATGTGCTGTGGTAGCACACAGCTCTTCTGATCCCACATCAGGTGTCAAATCTTTAATATGATTTCCTACATGTTTGACTAATCAATGCAGAACATCATCATGAAAGATAATTTTGCCCTCTGGCACTTCAGGGACAAGATAATGAGGCCTGGTGTTTTCCATTTTTTATTCTTCCACAAGAATCTACATTTTTTTAGTCCCAGCTAATTGATTTAAGTTCATGGAGGAAGGTTTTTTTCCCTTTCCCTTCCAGTATCTTGGATATTAATGGATTCTAGTGAGCTAGCAGAGCTGTGTGATCAGTATGTTTAGAGATTCAATATACTGCCGTTCTGACCTTTCAGAAGCCAGGGGAAAAGCATGAGGCCCAGCATGTTGATCCCACATGAGCACTGAAGTCTCAGGCAGGTTGGAGCTGGCTGGAGGTAGGGACATTCTGCAAGAAGGGAGCCTTGTTCTCAAACCATTTGCCAAACAGGAGGGAGTTTAGTCTCGCAACCCGGTGAGAAGCGGGGAGATTTATGGCCTCGCTTGGGCAATGGTGGAAGGCGGAGGGATGGAAACGGAGGCTTTCAGATCAGGCACCCGTGCATTCTGTGGAAACTCTGGTCAGAGAGCACGGCGTAGCAGGGAGTGAGTGATAAACCGTGGACACAAGCCAGGTCTCTCAGTCCCACTCCCCCAATTTCATCAAAGAATCATTATCCCTTTCCTTTTCAGCAGCTTTGTTTTGGAGGAAAGCTGGGCAAGCTCCTCACTGATCATCGCTGGAGTTGAAGGAATGGGACAAAGACCTTACCAGAAGTAGCTGAATTCTATCCACCTCAGCAAAAATATAGGTTAGTCTAAATATCCTTCCGTGAGACAGTGTGAACTAGCAACTGTGAACTGTTTTACTTACTGAGGCACCACTGATAGCAGGATAGCACTGATCGAACCTTTCCCAGTCACTGATACTGTCCCCACTGGCCACTTATCCACTAGTTCCGCTGGATGAGACCTAAAAGAGAGTATATTCCTGCTGCAGCATGTACCTGAGGCTCTAAAGAGTGTGAGCTAGACATGTTTTTATGAATTATTCGTGTATTTCTTCTGTATTTTACCACCATTAACTAGAGTTATTCTTGTATTATTATTTTTTTTTAGGGATGGCAGCAGCTTATGACAGATTTGTTTAGGGTTAGCCCTATTCATAAATTAAGTGGCAGATAAAATTTAATTTTTCTTATAAGAAAAGCCTATAGCTCCTTAAATTGCTCATTTAACATCACTGAAAAGTAATACTCCACTTTAGAATGGACATCGTATTAACTTTAAAAGGCCTATTTAAAGTGACGGTTGTCAGTGAGTGAAAGCCAGATATGGTAATTTCGAGTTACAAATCAGAGTGAGGAAACTGTAGAATGGACAACCTTGTTAACACAAGCGCGACGGAGGAAGCACCGGGGTCAGAGTGCCAGCACGGAAAGGAATAAAGACACAGCACCAAAAATATGTCCTATAATTAGGGCAGCTGTAAGAGTCAAGGTTGAAGATTCTTCACCATGACATGTCTGATATAGAAAAAGTGAGAGCCAAGAGTAATCACTTACAGGCACCGAGCCTTAAAGGAGCAGCACTGCACTTACCCTGCCCGGGGCAGGGAAACCTGGAAGACAAAGAAGGGGGGGCATGGGGTGACGCCGAAGCAGAGTGTGTGGGGAAGCGGGTAGGGAGGAGTTGGAGATTTCAAGGGTCAACACTCAAAGGGACTGAAAACTGGAAAAAAAAAATTGCTCGTTCAGCAGAGAGGTTTTCTGATCATGGTGTGGAACAGAGTGGGAACTGGGAGAGCGGGACGGGTTACGCCGTGTGCTGGTGGGGGTATCCCGGGTTTAGATCTGAGTGAATGGGCACAGAATCACCCCTGGGGGGAACACCGAGGGAGGAAGGTGAGAGGAGGAGGAGTCTGAAACAGTGTGTAAATGGGACAGACACAGGCGTGCATAGGTAACACTGGGCGGCAGGAGAACCGAAGCTGGGAAGGGGAGAACTTGGTGGGTACACAACCAAATGTCATTCAGAAAAAGTCCTTTGAATGGCCCAGAAAGGAGCCAAAGGCTGAGCAGCGAGCAATCAGGAGGGCACACATCCAGTTGGATGAGCAGCAGAACGTGGGATGCGTGATTGCTTCCTCCACCTCAGCCTTCCCCGGGGCTGGATGTTCATGGAGGGGAGGGACAGAAAACATCTGGGGTCTGGCTCAGACTCGAGGTCAGCCTGCGAAGACCTGTCCCTTCAGCTGGGTTGGTGAGGAGGCAAACAGGAGCTGGAGCCATTCCACGCTTCCTGTGGAGCCTTCACGGAAAGGAGCAGGGGGTCTTCCTCGACATCCTGGCATGGTGGACCTGGAGAAGCTGCTGTGAAGTGACCTGTGGTGGTTGCCTGGGGAGTGCTGTCTTCTCCTCTCTGCAATGCTCGGAGGAAGATCCCTTGCAAGCTAGGTCAGAGCGGAGCCAGAGGGACAAGGAGATGTTTCTATTAGTGGAGAATGTCTCCGTATAATGATTCCAGCTTCCTGGAAATCCTTTGGGATCTGTGGAAACCTTCCAGGCATTGTGCCTTCTCTGTGACCCTCTTCAGCAATGGCTTCATAAAAGCCCCAGGAGGCTGTCTGTCACAGGAGAAGCCTTCTCCTCTTCTGCTGCCTTCTGCTCTATTTCCCTGGGGAATGACCCGGGCCAGGCAGTTAATGTGGAGTGACACAGGCACATGTTTTTCTCCCTCAGTCCTCGCCTCCCTCCTGGGATCCACTGGAAAGAATAAATAAAATTCAGGCTGAACAAATGCCTTACCCCCCCAAACACTCTTCTTTCTCTGCATTAAAGGGTATTCCACGAGAAGTGATGTAACGTAACGTAACCCACCTCCAGCTGAGCTTCCCTGCCCTGCACCGAGAGCCCTGTGGGAGCTGGGCGGTGCTGGTTCTCCAGCTCCACATCTCAAATAACCCACAACACCTCTCTGGACAAGCCAGTTCCTTTCCTGAATCATTTCTTAAGATATTTAAAGGTTTGCAAGTTAACAACGATGAGCCCTTAAGAGAGAGACCGGTTGACCTTGCTTTGGGCTATTGTCTCCCCTCCCATTGCTCTCCCAGATTCGGTTACCTGATAGCAATTTTTGCCTACCTGCTTGTGGAGCCCAACCTTCCTTCCAGGGCAGGAGGACCAGCCTGCCCTCTTTGGGCATCTCCAGTGTCCATCGTTTGGTTCTCAGGGGGCTCGCTGTGGGTTTCAAAGGCTGAAGGGACGAAGCGTGGCTCCTTTGCACAACTCCCACGAGAGCAGTCGCTGTGGCACCGAACACGAAGTTTTCTGGCAGATCAAAGGCCGCGAGTCGTTGCGCGTCCCATCCAGCCCCTTTGTCAGCCAGTTTATTTTCCCTTTGTCTTTGGCGACCTGTACTTGGGGACGCTAATTCGATTTTCCATTGAGAGGTGCGGATATCTATATTATTTTCCTAAAACTCCAGAGAATATTATAAATTTCTTTTTATTGCTTCCAGCCATGTTATTTAAAGTAATTAACCTTAATTTATAAATTTTTATATCAAACTGCCTTTTAACTTTTAGAACTGGCAGGAGAAGTCCATTTCCCAGGGCTCCTAATAGTTCTCCATTTAATCAAAATTCATCCATCAGATTCCAGTGTTAAATCATCTTTTAATTGGGAGTTACATTCTGGTTAATAGTTTTATAATTCGCCGCCTCTAATAGTTTTTACCACAGGGATCTACTCCATTTTTTCTCACTCTATTATTCCCGGTGTTCAGCAGGGACATTTTAAAAACGTTCACTTCCCCTGCCTGTTCTTTGTGATCTCATTAATTCTTGATAGCAAGTTCCCTTTCTCCTCATTACTGGTGCATAACTACCTTTATCACTAGGTGAAACCTTACTCATTTCTACATGTGCTTTCCAATATTTTATATTTTTTTTTTTTGCCTCTTAAAAAAATAAAACAAGTTGCAATCTATTTCTGCAAATAAGATTATATCTACTGTGTCCGGCCTTGGCACTTGATGTCATTGAGATTTCAGACTGGAGATTTTTGGGGCAGGAACTTTCTCTAACTTTGTGTTTGCGCAGCGTTTCTCACAGCGGGGCCCTGACGTTGGTCGGGTTTTCTAGGAGACGGATCCAATCAAAAATATAAATTTCTAACACTGCTGACGTAAAAAGGAGTCGATTGACAGGGATGGGGAATTTTTTTTGGAGGGCATCACTCAACGTGAACCCCCGTGCCTTTTGCACAGTGTGTGCTGTTCACACGTTCCCCAGCAAGAGAGATGCAGAATCGGACCTCGATGCTGTTTAATACCTAAGGCTGGCTTCCTTGCAGATGGACTCACACTTAATTGTGAGACACGCCGCATGCAAATGGCCTCGCTCGATGCAGCTAAGCAGTTAGGGCAGCGTTACATGAGCTTGGTATCCTCCCAAAACAATAAAAAGAGCCCGAGGAGAAGTAAATAATGTTGTGTATGAGGTAGTAAAGCCAAGCTTGTCGTTTTTCAAAAAATGCCTAGAATTAGCGTAAAATTAAATTTGAAACCTTAATCCTCCGAGGGCTGATTCTCAATTTGCAGATCCACAAAACCTCTGCAAATTACCCTACCAATCCTACTGACAGTCTTATAGGAATATGTTATATTGACTACCCAAAGTCAGCCTCTGCAAAGAAGAGCACATTGTAAAGCGCCGGTGGTAAGAGTAAGGAAAAACAATCTCCCGGGGTTTATGTCTTAGTCCTGTAGAATCATTTCATATATAACTTCCTATAAGAAAAATAGGATGGACAAGTGTAAACAGAATTATTATACAATTATAGTGGTCCTCGGAATAACTATAATGCTGTCCACAGTAATTTTTATGTCTTCATAAACTACTAGCGCTGCGGTATTCTTTTAGCCCTTCTTTCGCCCCACGCCGTAATGTAATAACTTTTCCTACTTAACGTATGCATCAGTGCAGTAATTTGATATGACAATGATTACGAAATACTCCAGCAGTTTTAATTGACTAATGTTGAGATCATATCACCAGAAACAGACAAGATCTTATCTCATGTATGACTTCCATCCCGCCTGACTGTTACAATATTTATGTTAATAAGGATCTCAGGCATTAGCCAAGTATTAAGTCCTCAGCTGTGGTAACTACATTTAGAAGCAAACAATAATTTCACAGACTGGTGGCCACCCTTCCCTTTGAGTGCAGTAGTGATAAATAAATAAATAAAGATTTAGCTTTTCGCTAGGTACAAAATATATCTAAGGAGCTTTTATGACTGGAACCCAGATTTCGGGATTTCTTGCGAGAAATATGACTGTAATTCGGCAGTTTAAAAGTTACCAAAGCTTGCTACTGTATCTGAAGAAATTACCATAGAAATCTAAAGCAGTATTATGCCTCCTGTATGCATAGCAGGCATACTATTACCTCCGCTTTTGTCGCTGCCGCAAACATTTACTTGGAGAGACCTTATTGTCGATGAATTTTTGACAGAGGTCAAAGTATTTCTGAGTGGAACTGAAAGAGGTCTGGGACTTATATCAAAGAGCTGACAGCATCAACAATAGTGTGTTTACTCATCCTGCATGCTGGAAAAATTAATTAGAAGTGTTTGTGAGATGCTGTGAGCCTGCAGAAGCCTTATATGCTGCTGGTAACGAGCGTGTCGGCGGGTGGAGGAAGCATTGCAGTTGGCAATGGGTCTGTCGGCTGGAGATCCTTGGGGTTTCTTTGGTGGGGGTATTTAGCAAAGTAGCCATTGAGTGTTGCCATGAGTCAATGTGCGACTCCGGTAGGAGATGCCCCATGGATTTTGTTTCATGCTGTCAGCAGTTCCAGGTACAGACGGGTCCCTGTGGCTGCTCTGAAGCTTTGTACAGCCACATTCCCATTCCCATAGCAAAACTAGAGAAAAGAGGCTGAATGGAGACCTTCTTGCCCTCTACAACTACCCGAAAGGAGGGTGTAGAGAGGTGGGGTTCTGTCTCTTCTCCCAAGTCACAGGTGATGGGACAAGAGGAAATGGCCTCAAGTTGTGCCAGGAGAGGTTCAGATTGGATATTAGGAAAAATTGTCACACTGAAAGGATTATTAAGCATTGGAATGGGCTGCCCAGGGAAGTGGTTGAAGCACCATCCCTGGAGGTATTTAAAAGATGAGTAGACATAGAGCTTAGAGACATGGTTTAGTGATGTTTTTTATCAGAGTTAGGTTGATGGTTGGACTAGATGATCTTAAAAGTCCCTTCCAACCTAGACAGTTCTATGATCTGTGAAACAACCTGTATTTTTTTGCATCTAAGATTTTTTAAAAGGTTCAAGAGAGCAAGTTCTCCAAAACATTTCTTGTTTTAAAATGCTCATTCGGACGGGAAGTTGGTCATCCACAAAACCATGCAGAAACCTGCTGGCTCTATCGCATCACTCTGTTTCGTCCCCATTCTGTTCAGACTTCACGGGAGCTTAGTGTGTGCTCAGATGCCGTCCTGTGGAGAAATGAAGACCTCAGGACACAGAAATCAAAGCATGTATAATTGTTCATTTTTTTTTTTTTATTTTGACTGATGTGCACTCAGGGCTGGGTTCTTACAGTACTTAACCTCCTCATACTTTCAGATCATTTTAATAACAGGGGAGAGTACTCTGTCCTTTTAGGTAGTGATGCTGAAACCTCTCAAAGGCTTTACAAACGCTTATGAAAAAATGCTTCAAGATTTAATGAGATGTGTTAACTTTTTCATAGACTTTTTGGAGTTTTCTGTAAAATTGTTGTCATCTCAGAGAAAGAGCTTTATCCACCTCTATGTATGTTCATGTGTGTAGGAGTATAAAAAAACCTTTTTCTTAGTTTGAGTGTTTCAGGATTATTTCAATGGGCCGTGAACTTTAAGGAATTTTGTTGGTTTCTGGCTTTTCAATGCAGATTTTTTTTTTTTCCTTCATTTTTCCCCCCAAGTAATATTGTAGGTATCTTATAGAGATGGGAACTTATGAGAATTTATTTAATCGTGAATCACTGAGGACCTTGGACATGTACTGCAAAGTCCTGGTTGTTGGTCAGTGGCCATCAAAAGCCTCCCAGGAGTCCCTGAAAACGTTGCTTTCTCTTTTACATCTACAGATGGACACACCATGGGTAAAGTTTCAATATTCTGCATTTTTTTCCTGTAAAACAATGACTGCTACAGTATTACAGTCTCTGTCTTCACCCAAAGTGTTCAGTGCTGGGAGACGCAGGTGACGGCAGACTGTCACCACAAAAGAGCTCAGTGTATCCTGTGCTTCATCCTCTACTTCCCTCATATGAATAAAACCGCTATAAAATCAGTGTTTCAAAGCTTTTCTCGACCTGGGCCAGCACATTAAGCACCTTGCAGACTCATGCCCCAAAATGAGATAAATCCCATCGGTGATGCAAATTGAAGATTGGTTGGACATTAAAACCAGTGCCACACACTTTTAATATTTGGCCACTTAAAATATTCATCAAGTATTTTCGTTCAGTTACTCTTCTCTGATGCATTTTTAAACGCGTTTCTCTCGAATCAGCCCAGTCTCCTCTTTCATGAATCCTTATCTCTATCCTATGGGCATCTCTATCCCTGCCCTAATGTTCCACTGTACAAGTACTGAGCTGTTCATAACCCTAATCATACAAAACCAGATGATTCACTACTGAAGTGGATGAAAGAAGGCATTAAATACTGGCAAAAAGGAGAAAAGATAAACTGGTACTGGAAGGTTCGTCTCTATTAGCGGAAGTGTTTGGGGACACCACAGAAATAAACCTAAGGTTATAAATATTGCCCTTGATTAGGAACCTGCAATGAACTCCTGGAGAAGGAACTTCTGTGCCCCGTTTAAGACAGCGGTCTGCCTGTGTGGCTCTCACTCAGGGACCAGGGCTGATCAGAGGGGGAATCTGCAGCAGCCACCCTGGGTACAATAGTTAAGGATTTGGGCTCAGTGTTACACTCTTGGTAACCGCGGGCATTCACAGTCATGAAATAACTCAGGAAACACCGAAAGCTAAAAAAAAAATCTCATGGGCTCTTTTGAATTGCAGTGCAGACCTTAGGGGTCTTCATCTGCTGGCTTTTCCTGTCAGGTAGGAGGATTAAGGACTTCTTTTTATTTTTTAAGGCAAAAGGCAGCTGAATTCACTAGATTTCTGGAGCTGAGGGCATCAGGAGAGGATCAGATCTTGTAAAACTTCTGATTAAACATAAAAAAAGCAAAACAGAGGGAAGCAACCCTGCACTGACAAAGTGCACTCCTATAGAAGGACAGTGATTTGGAAGGTAATAAATACCAGCACTTGCTGGTCTCAGATATGAGTTGGAGACATTGTGGGACCAGAAGCAAGTTATTCTTTGATACATCAGCCCAAACTGAAGATGAGCCCTTAACGAGAGGCTGGTGGGTGGGCGGGGGGGGCCAGGCTGCAGCAAACCTGATTTCACTTGCCATCATGGGGGCCCACAGCTGTGGGTGATTAGCAAGACCCTGGGGAAATAAGTGAGGAGCTGGGGAGGCCATTTTCTCCTCTCCAGAAGGGCAAGTGATGCCTGTGCTGGGCTGCTACAGGCTCCTGGGACATCATGGGCTTGGTTGCCCACCTTGGGAAGCATGTATAGTGCTGCTGCTTTGGCTCTAAGGCTCTGGCAGAAGGACCATGCGTGTGGGTCATCTGCTGGGGAAGGTAGGGTGTTACTGTTCTCTTCTCTGATGGTGGGTGAAGATGTTGCTGTAGCAGTGGGGTGTTCCTGGCATATATAATGTTGTTGTGGAGTTGTGTTTGGCTTTTTGAACTTCTGCTCAGCAGAACTCAACTGCTGAGGGAGTTATAGGGTGCTGATGTTTTGCTTCTCCTTCTCTGAGGTTGTGCCTGGAGGTGTGGGGCTGGTGGCTCTCTGCAGCAGAGTGGGCTCTCTCTGGGCTACCTCCAGGGTAGGGTCCAGAGTCTCCTCTAGAGTAGAGGAACATGGTGAGCTTCCCAGGTGGGAAGTCCCTGGGAATTCAAAATAAATATGCAGAACACAATTTTATTCATCTTTATCACTCAGGTGGCTTCCAAGGAATGCTTCTCTGGAGCCCGTGTACTGGACTCTGTGAAATAACTGTCCCTCAGACACAAATGAGATGTCCCTGGAGAGCCAGGGAATCGTGCAGTTGGGAAAACAGCCCTGAGTATCTGCTCTCCCTGCCTATGTTGTGTTTGGCTAGGTGCTGGCATGTAAGGCAGCCCTAAATTATAAGCAGATAAACACAAAACCCTGGCGTTCTTCATCTCTTTACTGCGTGGGCAGAAACTCGTCTGGTGGCCTGTAACAAAGTGCCTGGGTGGATGGCAACCAGGAGGCAGCTCAAACCACTCCTCCCGTGGAGATGCTGCAATTGAGGGAATCGTTACGAAATAGCGCAGGCTGCATCGCGCTCTCTTGTTCTCGCCACACATAGTCAAACAGAAAACATGCAGCATAATCTTTGTGCATTTATTTGGAGTGAGGGATAACAGCCTTCAGAATAAACACCAGCTATTTTTAACAAAAGTAAAATTCTGTCTGTGCTCCTCTGTCCCCAGCTGACTGCTGAACATTTTGCCCAGAGGTGGCAGTGAAGCGGGGGGGGGAACCTTCCAGAACCAATTTAGTTAAAATTTACACTCCTTGATTTTGTGCCCCTTCTTTTTTCCCCCTTCTAGTTTTGTAGCTATGATGCAGTATTGATCCAAAGATCTATAGGATCGTACCATGGCTCCAGGTGGGTGGCAGAATTGAGGCTAGGCTTCATTTCCATCTGAATGGTGCAGAAAATAATTCCACTTTCCAGCTTATATTGCTCAGAACATTGCATTTCTCTCATTGCTGTGTACGGGAATTAGCTCTGGAGGAAAGAAATGATTTTATTTTTTTTTCCCCCTTGATGTAGAGCGGAGCAGAAGGATTCAGGAAGAAATAATGTAAGAAAGCAGACAGCAAGCTCATTGCTGTTTGAATTAGGTGCAGCTGGATTGGTCTAACAAAATGGGACTTCTCATCTGGGCTTCAAGTGATGTTTCTGTGGACGGATGGTCCCCAGACTGCAAATTCCTTGTCTGGCTGGGACAGCTTCCCGCGATAGCGTGGAGTGGTAAATGCAGGAATAGCAGAGGAGCGTGCAGTGGTTCAGCTCTGTTCTAGGTGTCAGTGAGAGGGATGCATGATGGAAATCAGCAGGGCTGCTGAAGGGAGAAGTGCCTGCAGCTGGAAAATGCCTCTAGCCACCAGGACAGCTCAGGTGGTCCATGTGGGCTGTGGTGATTTGGCTGCATCGCAGACTGACCCCCACATCTGCGTTGGAGTGTGTCATGCAGCTGGAGCTCCACACTGGGACTCCAGTACCAGCTCTCCTGAGGCTGTGTGTGTTTTCTAGAGTGGCTCCAGGCTGTACTGAACTCTGGCTTTAGGGACCAAAGGAACCTGATGGCTCTCTGGAGGCCACACAGGTTGCCTTGAAAGTAGTGAAGTTATGCAGATGTGAATTTATATGTGAGAGAGAAACCAAGTGGCAGTGGAGCGAGGAAGTACATCTGTGGAGATGCAGATCTAGTGCTGCGTACTACCAGTTCCTTCCGTGGTACCTCACTAATGTGCTCAGAGAGGCCACCACCACAAGGCTGGAGAATAACAGATGATTAAGCTGCTTCTTGTCAAGTCTTGTGCTTGTTCTCCTTTCAAATCATCATCTTGGTGGCGAGTTGCCTGGTTCTTTTTTCCCCACCCTACGGCCAAGACATGTGTGGCTCAGTGACTGAGGAGAGCAATTGAGAGGGTGACCCATGCTGGACTTCTAACGTGGACACAGCTCATCCAATTTGCTGTGTGAATTTAGTAGATCAGAGAAGTAATTTCCCTGCAAGAGGAGTAGGCTGCCACCTGCTCGTGATCTTGGCAACCTTAAGTCACACCTCTGGTATTATGTCCTGCTAGAAAAGTTTTCAGCAGTTATTTCCACCTTAAAGGGGGATGAAGGGAGAAATTCAGTAGCGCTGAGGAAATAGTCCTGTCTGTGCCCAATGGCCAACCAGGAGAGAAAGCAACTGGGAAAAGACTTTCAAAATCCAGTGGCATGCTCTGATAAACATAGCTCACAGATAGTATCATTAGTGTGTTAGGATCTGTGCTTCTAAAACCAGTCCTGGGAACTCCCTGTCAGTGCTGGTGTCTCAGGCAGAAGTGGGGAGGAGGAAATAAAAAATAATCTACAAGGGTTTAGGTTAATTTATGAAGGTTCATGTAAGGCTGTAACTGGCAAGATGCTAAATGTTTCTCATAGCAGAGGGATGCTCTCGGGAGAATACCTGTCCTTATGAGGCATTTACTTCGATCATAGAAGAGATGCTTCCACTACCTGGTGTCACTTTAGTCATGACACTTTACATGATTGCAGTGGGATTTTTTTCCCCTCTTCTCTCTCTTCCCAGCTTGTCCCACCCATGGGGGTTCCTGCCTGGGCAGGTCTCTGGCGGGTGTTAATTGCATTAGCACCCTGAGCAGAGCCTGCTCCGCAGCTTCCAGAGGAGGCTGTTTGAAATGCACTGAAACTCAGGCTGCAGGATTTGTGCTTTCTGTCAATGACAAGTGGAGCAAATATTGACAGTGCCTCTCAAAGACTCCAGTTACTATTGCTCTTGTTAATTCAGGGCAAAATTTATCCTCGTGCCAAAGACCCATGTTAAGTCTGTGCTATTGAAACAGCTGGACTTCTCTGTCCCATTTTTTTTTGGCTGTGTGGGTAACTTGGAAAATAAGGGATAGACCTGGGAAAACCAAGGATGTGTTGTAGTCTGCTGTGGGCCTTTTTTTGCTTGTTTTGGTCTTTTCTTTTTTTTTGTTATCCCCATGCTCTGCTTTCCTTTTTCTGACCTTGTGTTGGCTCACTCATGTGTGCAAAGGTATTATATGCTTTGTTAATGGGGCTCAGCTCTCAGATAAATTATTAAGCTGTTCTGTGGCCCAATGGAAAAGATCTCATCGCAGTGAGAGGCTGAGTAGGACCAGACCATGGGGCTTCTGTTGGGTTATTAACACTGAGTTCACCTTCTAGTTGGAGTCTGGATTTGGTGCTGGCAGAAGAGCTGTTCCTGCTTTGTCTGCCATTGGGACTCCTCGTTATGCTGCTGGGTCCCAACCAGCATGAGTTTCTTTGGGCTTTTAGGTTTGGCTACTACTTATGCCTGCCTCAGGGATGGTGAGTTTTGCACTGTTGGCTACTCCAGACAATTTTAATTGGATTAGGGGTAAGACAGAAAGGCTCTCTGTGAGACTTTCACATAGTGCTCAATTAAAGGGGCAAAGACACAGGAAGAAACACATAAATTCTTTTGACTGTCAAATGTTGAATTAAGCTGCAAATCCTTGTCCTAGAGGCTGGAGCAGAGGCTTTACTCTGGCTGGGGATTTTGGCCATGTGTGCTGAAATAAGAACAAATCTGGGCTGGGGGCAGGTGGAGCTGTTGGGTTAGGGTGAGATGGTTTGTAGTAGTGCAGATGAGCCATGCTCGAAACCAGCTGGCTGGTGAATGGGTTAGTATCTTTGCCCATTTAATTTGATGGTTTTGCTCATAATTTGTGCCGCTGTAAAAGACTGGATGCCTTGCTTAGGCCATAGAGCCTTGTTGTGTCTTGTAATATGGGATTTTGGGAACTTGGAATCATGCTAGATGTCTGCAGCACCAGAGACAATGAATGGCAAACTCATTTCCAGCTTTGCTTCAGTTACCAGATTTTGGAAGGCTTTGAGGGCTTCAAAAAGTGCAAGGGGGGGAGTGTGTGATGGCTTTTTTCCCCTCAAATTTCTGGTTTGGATTATGTGCAAACTAAATTAATAGATTTCTCTGATTCAGTCTTCCTTGGATGCAAAAACCCTGTGAAACTTTCAAAAACTTTTTTCTTAACCTTTATTCCTTCAAATTAGAAATGTGGGGAGAGGGAACTACAGAGAACCAAATAGTAATTTTCCTCCTAAAGCTAGCAAACTTCTGGGGAATGCTCTGAGCATCTATCTCCTATCTCTTTAAAGGACTGCTGCATTTAAAGAAGAAAAAACCCTAAAGAGAGACATGGGAAAAAACCTGGATTAAACTGTCACTCATTCACAATCTATCCAGGAAACTCATCCATGCCCCTACAGGTAGCTAGTTATCCCATCAGGAATTTCATATTCTTGTCTGAATCCTGGAACACAAATTGGTCCAGCACTATGGGTCTGCCTTGATTAGGGTCTGCTGACACAGATGTCCTCAGCATGTGTTCCCCAAAAGCCTGCTCAAATAACTGCTTCTTTCCCCAAAGGGATCAAAGGTTGAGATGGTCTTTCCCGAGCTTTAGCCAGGCTGTGCAAAGCATCTGCAAAGTTTAATCCCCTAACCTTTCCTTTCCTTCCCTCTTTTTTTTTTTTTTAAGGGTGGTATAAATGGAGTTTGAGGATTTATCTTTTTTCTCTCTAGAAAACAGCTATTATTTGTAAAGAACCCCTGGAAAAGAAAGTGCAGCCTTGCCTTTATCTGAGAGACAGTTGGGTTTTGGCTACTCTGTCAAGGATAAAGCCCAGAATACCTCTATACACTTGTGCAAATATCTAATGTTGACATCTTTTGCCAGCTGCTGTTGTGACTTCCTTTTCCTTGATGAACAAAATCCTCTTGTGATGTGGCCTCTGAGCGCCGTTATAATTAAAAGAATTAAAATTCAATTTGAGCTATTGTCGTTACACAATGCAAAGTTCAACACCACTGAAGGTTGATTTTATTGATTCTGTATTGGGTACTCCATGGAAATAAGTTACCTTGACACAAACATGGTGTTGGCAGTAGAAGGCACAAATGGTCCAGCTCCAGCCCTTGCTCACTTTAATTTTATTGTTAGCAGCACCTTTCACAAAGAGAAGTTGTGCCAGCACTTCTATCTTAAAGCATGTTTTTTCCAAGATCACTTCAATCCTGGAATTATCTCCAGCTTAAATAGCAAGATAAGATTTACAGCCTTGGCAGGAAAATAGATGTATGAGAGTTAAATGCTACAAAGCTTGTTAAAATTGCAGTTGTCAGTGGCAGCAAGGAACCTCACTCTTTCTTGTAGCTTGAGTGGTTGACTTTGGCTGCATTTCACTCGTACCCTTACTATTCAGGCTTGCATATATCTATTTTGTTTCTTTATTTTAAAGAGCAGGCTTAAGTAAAGCTTATCTGAATTTTCCAAATCTGTTTCATTAAGAAACAACCAACTGTCACCATCACATGTCTCTTTTATTCAACACAATTATTTCCGAGAGACTGAATATTGACTCGAAATCAGCTCTTCTGAATGCAAGATGCTTTTAAGCACTGATGAGAATTGTTCCTGTTCTCTGAAACAGCTCCTCTAAGCAGAGCAGCTGTAGTTCATGCTCCATGTATTAATGGTTCACTCAAACATGACAGTAGGAAGGTTAAAATTGTTGTGATAGGGAGACTGAGTGGGAGAAGTAAAGAAATCTTTCTGGAAGGAAGAGAGGCACTTGGACAAAAGCATGGAAAAGCTTGATCTTTGGAGCCTTTTCTTCTCGTCTTTATATTGATGCTCTCAGTTTGAGGGAGACATACATGTTTCTTCTTTTCCCTGGAGTGCTTCTTTGCATGGGAGCTTCTGTGTTGTTGCAGTGCAATTAGCTAGTAATGATCACCAAGGATTGAATGGAGGTTGGGAGAGGAGTTCTGGGCAGCTTGCTTCTCTCCATGGGAGGCTCCGTGCCCCTCTCCATGTGCTGGGAAGTGAATCGGGAGCAAGAAAGCAGCTTCTAAAACTAAACCCCAACATGGGAGTGACCAGAACTTCTGTGGGCTTGAACTTTCTCCTCTCCAGACGTGTCACCATGTGCCTTTACACTGCTTTGCCACTCCTGTAGTCATCTCGTGCGTTGTCCAACAAGTACATGATGGTACATAAACTTATGGCTTAAATCTTCCCCTGGGCAAAAATCTGGTTGCGAGATGCCCTTGCGGGAAGAAGCTGGGTTATAAAGGTGCTTGTGGCTGAAATTGGTTATAAAACCAGTCCCTGTGCCAGCAGGCAGACTTGTGCCAGTGAGGGCAGGGATGGGAGGGAGGGCTGTTTGGGTTGGAGTCAGGAGCTACCCTGGGGCTGAGAAGTCACACTGCACCCCGTGTTCCTGGGATGCCACTAAGCAAGACATAGGGTAGGGAAACACAACAGCCTGTCTCTGCTAATGTTGTGTTCAGCACTTCCCGAGTGTGTCTTCTTCAGGGGAAAAATGCTGGTTGGGAAGGAAAAGTGTTACTAGTTGTTTTGACAGAAGGAGCGAACTGCCTGGGAAGAAAGACCTTGCCTTCCTGCTCTGTGACTGCTGCTCAGCTTATTGCTGCCTCATTAGCAAGGAGTTACCTCATTAGCAAGGCAAGGTGTTAATTGTGTATTGCATTACTCAGCTTTAAAAATTCTTTTAGACGTTAAATATTTTAGTGATTAAGGAGTTGTCACTAAACTGTTTTCTTTCTGTGTAAATTTCTTTCATCTGCCAAAAAGGAATGAATCACGAACTGCTGTAACCACCACAGATTCCAAAAAGCTGACTGAATTTCTCGTGACAGGGTTGTCATTAATGAACAGTAATAACTTTTAAAAAAGTATAAAGAAAAAGACTTGGTAAGGTTAATAAGATAGTAGAACCCCTGCGTACTGAATCAGTCTTGATAAGAGAACAAAAACTACATGTTTTCTAAAATAACTTTAAAAACAAATAACATTGACTTTCCACACCTAGTGGAGACCAAATTTTCACTTGCTTGCATGCCTGCTCTCCCGGCATGCTAGGACCTGTCACCGTTCCGGCTCTCACCAGGACAGTGTGACTTTGATTTTTGACTGCTGGGCAATCTTTTTCATCAGATGGAGTTGGATCACAAGGTGGAAATTAGGTGTCCCTGCATCTTCCCACTCCTTCAGCTCACACGAAAATTTTGTGTTGAGGACATGCATCCACTTCCTAATGGCCCCGCCGCATGAAGCTTTGATTAGCAATTATTTCTGAGATATTAAAAAAACACAATAGATGTTGCAGGGCTCTGGATTTTCCATTATGATTAATAAGGGAAAAGAAGCACTATGGTTACAGCTCAGTCGTTATTTCCCCATGTCAGAATGTGAGTTATCAGCATAGCCTTATGGTCGTGTGTGTGTATGCTCGTGTACCAAATACTGACGGGTGGTAACTGTCTCTTCATTTCCATTGATGAGTTGGATTCTGATTTTTACTTTTTTTTTTTTCTTGTGGGGCATAGAATAAACTAAAGCAGACTGTACCAAGTGCTTTGTTCTTGCTGTCCTAGCGATGTGTCTTCACCCTTTCCCTACTCCTCCTCTGGTTTGGTGAAGCAGGTGAGTGAAAGTTTAGGCTCAGCTTTATGGAAGAAGGAAACCACTTCAGTCCTTGCTGAATAAAACGCAGACGGGACCTCTGTGTGCAGGGGCTGATGCTGTTTGGTACCAGATCAGTTCTGTAACTGTCATCACGCTGGATAAGGACACCTCTCTGATCTCTCTTTCAGAGTCTCTGAAATAAGGCTCTCTCCAGTAAGCACGTGTTCACTTTTTTGGTGATAGCAACTTCTTTGCTGTTGACACTCGGGTGTGTAAGTCTCTGTGCTTAATACCAGATGAACACGCGTTTGAAGGGATCTCTTTCTTTGGGACCCTGAACTGCAGGGCTCTCCTCTTTCTGTTGGCTGCCTGCCTTGCAAATGCATGGCAAAAAATGCCACAAGGGGAGCGTTTCGGTGATGGGATTTCAAATAGTGCATTTCCCAAAAGACGCTGGTGTTGGGTTCTTATGGAACTGCTTAGAAACACAGCTGTGGAGCAGGACTAATCCGTGATACTGGAACACTGCGCAATCTAAAATGTGCCTTACCTTTTACCTATCAAATCACTGAGGATTAAAAACAGATTTTTGAAATTAAAAAATCAACACCTGAAAATACTCTGCATTACTGTCTTGTGTTTTCCATCTGCTGTTATCTCAGGTCAGGTGTGAAGCCTCCAGGGGATGGGGCAGGCTCCCCACTTTGTGCAGCGCCCGGGGACCCTCGAGCCCTCCTGAAGCACGAGTGAGTGTGTACCCACTTTTCCAGACGTCAGGGTGGTATATTTAAAGTACTGAGTGTCCACTCTAACTATTTCATAAGGACTTTTGGGTAAGGAAAAATAAACTTCCCAGTGTGCACTTTCTCCCGGGGTGAAATTAGAGGCGAAGAAGAAATATCTTGGGCTTGTATCGTTGATTGCGCTATGGGTTAAAATTCTTATTTGATAGTCAATAAAGATAAATTGCACATCAAAATAGCTACTATTGCCGGAGCGAGCTGGCAGTTTGCAGAAGGGGGTATGTGGTATCTTAACGTGCAGTCGGTTGTAAAGGCTTGGGCAAAAAAAAAATAATTTTCAACTGCACATTATCTGAGTGAGCTTCCATATTTTACCATGACACCGACTCCGAGACTCATTTCCCTGGGTTAAGTAGTGTGGGGTGAAGTATCTGCCGCTCTCCTTCTCCCTATCCATCTGCTGCGGTATTCTGGGCATTTAACCTGGAGCGCTTGCTGATGTATGACCAAATCAGAGAAAAGAGGCCGCGCTGTTTAACCCTCTCCCTTTGTAGCTGCACTTAATGAATGTCACGCAGGCCCACTATAGAAATGATGGAACATCCATTCTGGCAGCATGAACAGAGCCCACCACGCGATGATATGGTGAAATATGCTGAAAATATTCACAGGAACCTGTGAACATAAACTCCTGATTATTTTTTTCCCCTTAAATTTCAATATTTGAGCTGGTTTTCCCCAATATAATAAAAGTGCAGTTCTGAGCAGCGTCTACTTTTTTGAGGGGGAAGAAAACCCTATTTTGTGCTTAATGTGGCTGTACCAAAATAGCTAACTTATGCTAACCAAAATGTCGTTATGCTGTCCATGCGGGTCTTTTTGTCTTTCTAAAAAATGGCTTGTAAATAAGATTGCAGGTCTTAATAACTCTCTCCAGTAATTCCTGGGCAAAATTCAAAGGTGATGAAAGTAGGGCCATACCTTCTCTTGCAGAAGTTATGTCCGTGCAGGTGCCTGCTGTCTGCTGGTCCAGTTCTTCTGCCCCCTCTCATGGGGAGTCGCAACTGGTTTCAAGCACCTGAGCTCCTTGCTGAGCAACTTACTGCTCAGCATCTTGGAGGGGTGAGTGAACCAGGGATGGAAGAGGAGGAGGAGGATTTAGCTGTAAAGCAGCTCTTGTCATGAAATGCAAGAGTCTAATCCTCCTTTCACCATCTCGTGCATCTTTCTCCACTGAACTACCTTTTTTTTTTTCTTCCCCCTTTTTGAGTGTGGGTGACATCTCGCTACTTCCCACCGCTAAACTCTGCACCAGCTCCCCTCTTCCCTTTGGGCTCCCTGACTAAAGCTGGAGAGAAAACATAGTGGAACTTGCTTGTGGTTTGAACAGCAGTGGAAAACCACCTATGGTGCTTAAGTTTCCCTAAAGCACCGTGATTCATCAGCCCGATTTAAAAAAAATAAAGGAATCGGTTGTCTCGCCTCAAAAAGAGAATATAAATTTTAAAAGCTGGTGGCTAATTACTTCTGTTAGACTCAGCTTCATGCTAGTGGCGAGTCCCTGTCAACTGTTCTGTCAACGGCTAAGGAAAGTACTAAAAATGTATAATTTCCTGCATGTTCCTGTTGCAGAGGATGCTGTGTTCCGGTGATGCTTTTCATAGAATTCCTCCCCAAATCAGAACACCAGCACCCTTCGGTGTCCCAGGGTGCCTTCCCAGTTGATGTACTCTTAATTTACAAAGACGATGTTAATACTGGAAGGGGGAGAGCAGGAGAAGCTGGATCTCAAGCCTTGCTTCTCCGAGATAATCAGCAAACAGTGTGAGTGTGTGTGTGAACATGACATATGTAAATAAAAGGATGAAATACTATCACTGGGACCTTCATTTCACCCAGGCTATTGAATCATCTCATCATAACTGCTTGTTATTAACCAAGTGGCATAATTCCAACTTAAACTTCCCCTCTGTTTACTAGAGACTTGCTGAAGAGCTAGCGCTGAATACTTGATTTTCAACCTTCTAGCTACATGTTTTTATGGGAGGACCGAGCAATGTTTAACTCAAAGATCTAGAGCCCGACAATGAGCAAGCTGGGGGTGAATCTCAGCCTTTTTTTTTTTAAAAAAAAGAAAATTTCAGGTCTGTGTTATAAGCAAATGTGATCCATTTAAATACAGGATAATGAAAAAGCAGAAGGCGTAATTTCTAATATTTACACTCGCTTTAAAACATCGGTTTGTTCATGTTTTTAACTTTTAAAGGGCTGAGTGTGTGACTTATGTTTGTTTTCCCCACCCTGTCAAATGAGTCCTGTTGCTCTGATTGAGCCTGGAGTTGTGTTCTGAAGCAGTGGGCAGGAATTGGGCTGTTTATAACCGTACAGAGTGTCTGAAGCACCATTTTTACCACTAATACAGGCAAATTCATGCTGGTGTTAATACAGTGCTGTGAGGTCCTGTGTCTTTTGCTGAGTTAAAAAGAGAAAATATGCCAATTGTGGACTAATAGTTGGAGTCAGGTGTTGGCTTGGGTGAAATGTTTTAGCATTCCTGCTAAATACCAGGGAGAGGGAATAGTGTTTCTATCGAGAAGTTAATGTAAGCAGGCAAGTTTTGGGGACTGTTTGTACCTGGATAATCTGCTTTCCCACTGCAAGGAACAGAGGACAAGATGGACGTGTTCCTCCTGAGCTTCTCCTGCTGCCTGCAGGCAATTCTGTGGGTGAAAAACTAGGGAGGGGGGAAAAAATAACCCAGCCTTTTTCTCCAGCCATGATTGCTGTAACACTGCCGAGCAGGAGCTAGAGCTGCTTGGGGCTCTCTTGCTCTGGGCAGTGTTTTTTGCTGTAGTTTCCAGGCAATATTCCAGCTCGTCAGATGGAGGGAAGAGAGGTGATGCTCTGCATGAACCGTCCTCATAGAAGGTTACACACATCCTTTTCCCCCAACCAGCCCCTAATGCTGAGCATTTTCAGTGTGATGACTAGAGGATTGAAAGGAGAAGTCAATGCAATTTGGCTGCTCGAGGCAAGAGCAACTGTGCTCTGGACATGAACTTACTTATTTGGGGTCAGCAACTCGAAAGGAAAATGATTTCTCCCCCTTTTCTTTCCTCTCTTGCCTAATGTATATAATATGAAGCGGTCTATTTTGGCTATAAGAAAAAACCCTGACTTATTTACTTTATCAACTGGCACAATCCAGCAGGCTGGGCTGTGAGCTCCTGGTGTTCCTTGTTGGTTTGTGGTGACTCCAAACACATCTTCCTCCTTGCAGCTTCTGCTAGAGCTCAGAAAAGGCGAGAGTGAGTTGTTAATCATAAGTGCTGCTGTTCATCTTAATAAAAGTGATAAAATTAGGATGGAGAGGTGGATGTGGCTTTGAGGCTGAAGGACTGTGCTTAAAAAAACCAACAACAACTTCCCCCCCTCCTGGAGCAGTATGAGGGGAGTGAAGCTCCTGATGGGGCTGCTGACAATTCCTTATTGAAATGAGAGAAGAGTAGTAAACGCATCTCAATAAATTAATTTAGATGTTTAAATGATTCTGTTCATCCTTTCTGCAAACAGGACCTTACCAACAAGCTGTACCTGCTCTTTCTGTGTTCAAATAGTCTTCTCTGGCCTTCCCTGCTCCTGGTGGAGAACCACCAACCTGATTAACATATTAAATGAGGCAGAACCCAGTGCTATCTCTGCACGTTGTATACAGGCAACTTCCAAATTACCAGTTATGGTCATCTTCCACCCTCCTGACCCAGAATATCCATACTTTAAGGAAATTGTGCCACATGACAGAGGGTAGCCGCATCCCTAAGATTTTGGGTTAGTCTTCAGGAAAGGGGTTTGTTTTTTTTATTTAAAAGTCTTCTAACTTTTCTTTTAGAGTACCTCAATGCTGCTGTCATCATTTTACCCTCTTCTGGCCCAAGTCTGCCTAGGGGTGGTGATGCACAGGCTCCCTCCTGGAGCCACCATCCCTACCCCAGCCAGGCTTGACAGAATGGGTGCCCCAAGATAAATAGGCACCTTCTGCACGAAGCCGAAAATCGAACCGTCCCCGTGCTCATCTGGAGCTGAATAGATTGTCACGAGAGCCTGGGGACACGGGGAGCTGGGCGAGGGGGGATGTTACTGGTGCCCTGTCCTTCTGCAGAAGAGGCGATGGGGAGAGCATTGGGTATGGTGGACCCGAGGATCTCCTGGTGCTCCGGTCCGTGTCCGTGGCACCCATCTGTGGCCAGGCACGGGAGAGCCAGAGCTGCTGCCACACGGGGACCCGTGGTGGTGCTGGGGGGGGGGGGGGACAAGAAGAGCTGGGGGAGGGGAGAAGCATGCATATAAATCATTATTGGCGAACATCTCAGCTCTTGAGCCAGGCTGTCGCTTGCCGCTGCTCGTGGTGCAGCCCAGACATAAATCATAATTCCCCTACAATAGATCCTTTTGCAGCCGCCATCAGGAAAAGTGTGTTGGTTTTATCGATTTTTTGACACCGGGGCCCTGGCAACGGCCGCTCTGAATCATTATGAAATGAAACTGATTAGGAATTCATGGAATACTAAATAAACTTTACGAGCCCGTTGTAAGTTTTTTGATGCATGGGGAGCGGAAAATGAAAACTAATGATATAAAAATTACACAGCGTGCTGAGTATTATTATACTGCTATTGATTTGTTTCAAACTGTACATCAAAATCGAAGTGTGCTGGGTGTGCTTGGCTGCAAGGCTGATGCTCAAAAGCTTTTGAGGGTGGGTTTTGTGGGGTGTTTTTTTTTTTTTTTAATGCTGGCTCCAGCATTTTTTTGCCAGCCAGCAAAGGTTAGTGCCACTGCAGAATTGCTGAAGCGCTCCCTGCACCTGCCTGCTCTTCTGCGCCCACCCTCTGCATGGTTATCACTGACTTTTATTCTCCTCTTTGCACGTGGGCTCTCCCGAGACAATGAAATATATCGAGGAGGATTTTTTTTTTTTTTTTTTTAGCCGAAGTGGATAACTCCCCACACGCGCCTCTGCTCTGGGGAATTTTTACTTCTGTCCCATAATAGCCAGCGTTGTGAGAGAAGCCCCAGACGCTTGACAAACATTTATGCAAAACTGCACAAAGGGATCATTTGTTCTGCCACTAACTGCGGCCACCGAGGGAGGGAGGGATAGCAGCTGGCCAGGATGCTGCCCATCACTTCGGGGCAAGAACAGATCACTTCCCTTTTATTTTATTTTTTTAAAAAAAACTTTTCTTTCTATCAGCAGACAATTTGTAACTTGATCATAATAGCCCCGTCCGGACTTAAAATCAGTGGAAATAACGAGTAGTTGGTGTGATCTATTTTCTTCCTATTTTACTATTTTAGACAGCAGAATTTAACAAAACTCAGTAAGGAAGAAAAAGATAAAAAGGCAGGGATTGTTTCAGGGCAGCCTTGGGACAAACTGCTGAATAAGAGCAGGGGAGTGTGTAGTTAGATATATCGCTGCTGTTGTCATGGCATGTTTTCACTGAAATAAAAAGGACCCTGCAGCTTGTGGTGGTGGACCAGGAGGGTTCCTGTCCTGGCTGGAGAAGCTCAGCTCTGTATCTTACAGGGCTGTTGCAGGTTTCCCAATGTACCCAACCTGGCTCTTCTTGCAGGGAGGGTGCTGGAGGATGCTGCTGCAGATCATTCTGTTGTGATTTTCTTCTTAGAGAAAAAAAAACAAAAAAACAAAAAAACAAAAAGCAAAAACTCAACAAAAGAACAACCTGTGCTGAAGTAACTATCTTACTTCTTCATGGTATCTATTCAGAATTTTCATTGAATTTTTTTTTTTTTTTAGAGTTGGAAGGGACCATAGAGATCATCTAGTCCAACTCCGGCTCTGCTTGAGTCTCATATGATGCGGAGACACGGTGGGACATGTGCTGTTGTGTTTAAAGCATTACATGAAAAAAAGGGTTTTTTTTTGGTATAGGTGCAAAATGAAACTTGGATTTAGAAATCTCATATGGTGTAAATGGATGTGGCAGGTGAATGGGAACAGCATTAATAGATAGGCTGTATCAGAACTAACCAGGTCCAGACCCAAACCTCCTTGCTCCTGCAAAATCAACACCTGGCGTGGGCACAGGTTTTGGGTGCAAAGAGCTTGGGTGTCCTCAGCTGCGGGTCAAATACTTAAGCTCTGAGGGATTTTGCAAAGTCGATGCTTCGGGGATAATGGGGGTTTTGGCAAAAGTTGTGCTGAAGCTGCAAAGGTGATCCTGTCTCTCAGGAACGTGGCTAGAGGGAAGTGCTGTGGTTTCTTGGGGAGGTGGCTGATGGCAGGGCTGTGGTTTCTTGGGGAGGTGGCTGATGGCAGGGCGGTGGTTTCTTGGGGAGGTGGCTGATGGCAGGGCTGTGAGTGCCTCTGAAAGCAAAGTCAAACGTAAGGGCAGGAGCTGTGGATGTACCCCGATGGCTGGTAGCGATGTCCGATGGCCTCAGCTCCCACAGCGGGGACAGACGGGGTCTCGGGGGGGTGTGATGGCTGCTGTAGGATCATCTGGCAGCTTAGCTCTGCTTTAACGCAGGGCACTTTTGAGGGGTAGGTCCCTGTGTCAGCTCTGTTCCTGGCCCCAGTGCTGGCCATCATCTCTGGCCCAAGCGTATCGCCTGTAAATGAAAATGTAATACTAGTGAGCAGGAGGAAAATCCAACGGACTCAAGAACAAGGGAGGAGGAGAAAGTTTAAGCAACTGGAAATAAGCTGCTGATCCACAGAGGGCTAAGCTGCCGTGTCCCTCCGTAGTCTCTAAGTAAACCTCAGGCAGCTCCTCCTGTATCACGGATAAACCTGGATGTCACCCCTCCCTGGATGTCACCCCTCCCTGGCTGCGTATCGAGCATCAGTCTGTAAACGCTGGTCTCTCTTTTGGGGTGTTTGAGTCCATCTGGGCTGAAGGCACGAGGTCCTTCATCTCACAGACAGGTCCATTGGGGCTCCTTTCTACTTCCAGGCCCGCGGAGAGCGGGGTGTGCTGAGGATTAACAGGGAACGTCGTTACGCTTCGGGACGAGAGGCCTTTGGTCAGGGGATGTGTGTCTGTGGCCATCGTGGTGGTGTCCAGTGCTGCTCCCTTCTCTGCCCCTCAGCTTAAAGGTGAACTGGGCAGAAAGAAACTGTCGCCTTCAAATTCCCCTGAAAACTTGGCTCCATGAGTTTGAAAAGAAATCTGGGAGGTAACACTGAGCCCCTCTATTTATTTGGAAAATAAAAACCTTGTTTCCATCAGGTAATGCCACTTCAAGTGTGAGGTCCTGCTTCTGGTCCATGTCTGAGCAGCCTGACTAGGTATAAAAAAATATAGTGCATTCTTTTAGCCATTGTATATGAATATAGTGTGTATTGAAGTGTTTTCCAGTAGCGTGGAAGAGCATTTAACTGTGTCCTAGCCCTTGTGCAGCTCAGGGCTGAGGGTGATCACGGGTTTGCTCGAGGAACAGCAACTCCTGTGTGAGGAGAAGGGTCTCTGTTCTCTCCTTCCCAAGCCCTGATGGGTCCCAGCTTGCCAGGGACTCCTCTAAATACCTAGGCAGCTGTGGAATTGTTGCGATAATCTATACATATTTAGATTATTTTATTTTTCCTGCTCTAAATAGGGTATCTTCATAAATGAAGCCAGTTTTCTTGCTGCCATACCACGTGCAATGGCAATGGCCGCTTTATATGGCTTGTCAGCCTGCGAGCGCGCGCGCTGGGGATTTTTCTAAGATATGTATATTGAATTTAGATTTGTGCTCTTAGTACCTTCACTCATTCATTCAGAGCCATATTGACTACATAAATTGAGTGTTACAAGTAAGAGAGAGTTTAGCCATTATTTTCTCAGTGATTTGATTTAATGGCCTGGGTGTTTTGGCCATTACTTCTGGCTTTTCATTTGCATGGATTCCTGGCTCTGCTGATTAGCATGTTTTTTATATTTGTCATTTAATATATTCCCCCCCCCCCCCCTTTTGGGAAGCTGAATTTTTCATGATTAATTAAATTCCTGTGTCTGTTTTGTATCTTCCATGCAAACACCCATATATATATATTTATATATAGGACTATACATATGCTATATATAGTTTTTTTTTTCTTTCTCCCGTCTCTGCTGATTATACCGAGTTAAATGCAGCTGTCTGTTTGACAGGAATATTGTGTACTGTATGTGGAGTGATATACAGGTCAGTATATTACTGATGAATAAAAGTTTCCTCCTAAGGCAGCTGCTGCAGATTACTTAGTGCTTGACATGGCATGTCTTTGTGTCACTGTTACCGGGCGAAATTAAATCAGAACAGGAAAATATTAATTTAAAGTAGGGGATAGAGGCCGCTCACTTCCAATTACTCTCTACCCTGTCAGCTTTATATGGGCGCAAACAAGGAAGGAGGCTGGATTAATTGCTTTGGACTCTGCCCCACTACAGGCCCAATTATAGAAACATATTGGCTCCCAGCACTATTATATACACTGCTGTGCAGGAAATTGTGTGAAATTTTAACGGATTTCAGATGTAATAATAGAGAACACGATTCAGGACAGCATTAGCAGGCTGGGTGGAATCTTTACGGATGGGTTAAGGTTAAGCTGTTTGGGGGTCCTTTGTGTATTAAAGGATCATCTGGTTAACCCGTGTACTGGGAGCTTTTGATACTGGCCTGGGAGCAAACAGAATAAAAACATTCATCCTCTGACAACGAGGAGCTAAATCCTCAGTCAGAAAGGAGGAGCGTGAGGATGGAGAGCGCGAGGCTTGCGGGGCGGTGGGATTCTGGTGCTGGGGAGGTGATGGGGAAATGGGAAAACGGTTGCGTGGCATTAAACACCTTGATGTTCTTCAGAAACCATCCCTGGTTAATGCCTCCTTTTGTGCGAGACCCTCCTGCAAAGCCTGGGTCAGAACAGAGCCACTAACGCAAAATGAGTAACACTGGCAGTGGAAACGTGCACTGGGTGGTTATTTTGTAAGCAGTTGTAGATTTCAATTCTATATTTTAATTTAAATCTGTTTAGGTTTTTTGTTGTCGTTGTTGCTCTCACTAAGCTAAGAGTTCTCTCTGCTGGTTGGTTGGGCTTTTTTCTGTGTTTAAACCCACGTGTTAAAGATGCTCAATAACTTGTGTGTGCGTAGGTACTATTCCATCCCTCTCTCCTCCTTATAAAAATCCTTATTTTACTTGCTGTAGCCAGAACACAGGGCTTATTCCAAATATAGAGCAACTCTCAGTACTCCTGCACATACTGTCAAATGACTGTGCCTCCCTGTGTGTTCATGTGCATAGCGCTGCACAGCAGATGTAATTTTGGCATGCGAAATAGAAATGTCTTTTTTTTTTTTTTTCCCCCTAAGGTTAATTTTCTTCAAAAATAGTTTTGGAATCTCAGTTCCTTTGTTTTAGGGTTTTTATTTATTTATTATTTATTTATTAGATGAGTGTGCATCTATCTTTGAGGACAGTTGTTTTCCGGGTATTTTCATTCCCTTAATTTATTTTTTTTTTAATGAGCATTGGTTTAATAAGGGGCTGTGTGCAGTAAGTTAATTGCTAAAGGCTCATCAGTATCAGTTTTGTTTGTTTTCTTCCAATGTTTTTGTTCCCTGTGTGTTGACGCTGGGCCAGTTTGCGTGAGTAAGTTGGTGCTTTTTGGTTTCCTTTTGAAGCCAACTCTGGACAACCTTGGCCATGGGCCCAAAGCCTGATTTTTGTGAATAATGTCATTACCTGTCCCCTCTGAACGCAGACGATAAAGCAACAGGCGCTGGGGTGAGCTCAGAAATGAAGCCAAACTTGGCTCTCTCTGTTCCTTGTATATTCTAATCTACTAAAGGAAGATTTATTTTTTTTTTAAATGAGTACCCTCTTTGCTCCTTGAAAGGACAGTACTAGAGCTCGTGCATGGACATGCAGGGAGCACATCTAGAAGGTGCAGAAGGTACTGCATGCCCTCGGGAATGCTGGCAGGTGGAACTGATGCTTCAGATGACGAACAGGAGATGTGACCCATGGCTGTGGAAAAGGAGAGGGGTGGCAGCTTTCCAATACCCTTAAGGGGAGTTGGACGGGCCCGATGGAGACGTGAGGAACTAAGAGAAATCTGTTGACTTTGCTGCTTCCTGCCCAGACAGAAACACCCAAGTCGTGTGGTCGATGCACCTTTGATCTCCTGCCCACCAAGCGGAGTGACAGCAAACTGTGAGGTCAGCAAGTGTCTGCCACGCTTCCTTGTCGGTCCCCGAATAAGCTTTGAAATCGCTCAAACTGTGTCATCTCCATCTCTTCCCCGGCGTTTCCCCTTCCCTGCTTACGATAGTTCAGGGCCAACTGCTGCGGGTCTGGGGCACCGTTGGGAGGGGCTGCTGGTTGGGATGGTAATTTGGGTAAATCCGGGCATCGTGGGGTTTAGTTGGACTTAAGTGTCCAGAGAGGGGTCTGAGCTGATTTTTTTTTGGGAGTCCAAAAAGCATTAGCAATGGGAGTATGTCTTGAGGCACAACGTTTAACCCTAAGTGAGGTGGGATTGAGGAGTCCTGTCCCCCTTGGTGGTGGGGGGCACGGTGGGGGCTGAGGCTGGAGGCAGCTCCATAACAGGGGTTGGGGGCTATTCCCTTCTGCCATCCTCAGCGTGTCTTGCACATAAATGACGGGCTCTGCCTGTTCACAGGGCTACAATAAAAGTGGTGCAATAGAGGCGGTGATTTAGGGTGGCAGGGGAAATACGTAAAGAGCTGTCTAGAGAATCCAGGACAGTAGCAGCAAAGTAAATTCTGATCAGGAGTGGTTATTGAATGGCAGGATCTTTGCTATTTTAGTCTACTTGTCTGTCTGAGGCGAGTCTATTTAGCTCCTGGATGATTATTTGAAGGGAAGCTGCATCTCCAGCCCCAGTCCTCGCCTCCCCCCGGCTCCGCTCCCTGTCCCGGGAGCAGAAACCTCAGGAGCGTCACTTCCATATTCGTAGTTTTGTGCTGGTTTTAAACCAGGAGGGGCGAAGCGCTGAATTTATGATGTTTGGTTTGGGAAAGCTATTTTTGTGCCCCAGTGAGCTGGGGAGGGGGGAGATGGAGGGGAGGCTGATGCCATCCAACTTGGCCCGAGGAGTTTCTGTCTGTCGAGCAGAGCAGGGGAGGAGGCTGCAGGTGATGCTTCCAACCGTCCGTGGAGCCTGCCAAGGGCAGATCTTTGCTGCTGGCGTCATCTCTGTCACCCTGAGAACTGGTATTGACCTCAAAACCTCTGGTATTGACCTAATCTGATGGGGCTGCGGAGAGTTTTAGACGGTACTTCCAGCGGATGGGTTGCCCCGTAGCAGTCCATCAGGACATGGGTTTTAAACTGACTGATGGAAGAGTTTCCTTCTCTGCTGGAGCGTGTAGATGCCCTCTGGCAGGTCAGTGGGGTCCAGGAGCTTTCCATGCAGGTGGCAAACCCTCCATGTGCTCCACTGGGCTGAAAGCAGGTCCCAGTAGCTCTTGAAAACGATGCTACTGGAAGTGAAAAGCAAGAAAAGGTGCAGATCACTGGCACGTGGGGGGCTGCTGAACCACGAGAGAGTGACCCCTTGGCAGCAGTGAGTTGTCTTCATCCATCTCGTCTCTAGTCTCTGGGACCTGATACACAGCTTCCAGAGGAAGCCACTTTACTGGTTACAGTAAAGAATGATCAAGTTCTTAAAATCTCTTTCTAAGAGCTTGGCAAAACTAGGTGCTGGGGTTTTTTTTTTTGGGAAAAAAAAATATTATATGTTGTCTTTAAAGCATGAGAGATGACTTTGCCACTGATCTGTTGAACAGAAAGACTTAAAAGGTGCCTGTGGAACTAAAACAGCACAGAGGGGGTTAATATTCGGCTTTGTTGATCTTGACTAGGGCCCAGGGTTTTACTACAGCAGTAAAGTCACTTTCCTTTTATGTTTAAAAGCCAGCAAGAAAAAAAGTGCAATTACAAAGACAACTAAAATCTTCGCTGGTACTCAACAAGGTAATCAGTTCAATTGATTCCATCCCCCTCCCAAGCCAGAAAAGTATTTAAAGTTAAATTCTATCTGTGTTTTTTTTTTATATGGAAAAAAACTCCCACAACCTGTTCTCTGAAATGCGTCCTGGTTTTAAAAATGCTCTATTTTATTTGCCCTATAAATGCAAACTTATAAAAAGGCGATAAGGGATCTGTCTCTTCTCCCCTGCACAGCCAAGAGCTGAGAGAGCTCCCTGCTCTCCCTGCATGGCTGCCAATTGCACAGACAGATATCACTCCATTAGTCATTAGCATCTAAATCATTCCACTTCTCATTCAGGTTTACTGGGCTGTGATGGCTACTGGATTCATAGGACACCTGAGCCAGGTCCTTTGTACAAGGTCTCGTGGAGCAATTGATTGTAAAAAGACAGCAGGAGAGCAAACCACTGGTTTCCCTGCTTTTTGAACAGGGAGGACGGGCTGTTTTTCTCTATGAATTATTGAAGTTTTTCTTATTCTTGAAACATCGTACAAGGATGGAGTTTGTGCTGTGCGTAGTGGTACAACACCCCGAGGCAAAAACTGTAGGGATTTTTGAAAAAAAAAAAAAAAAAGAAATAAAATAAATAAGCACTTAATTTTCAAGGGTGCTTGGGATCTCTTTTACTGGAGCATGTGAGCTTCTCCTCACTCTTTCCTGGAGTGGCAGAGGAACGGAGATAAAGGGGCTCCATGGCAGAGCAACCCCCCCGAGAGGTCTGTTTGTGGGGTATTCTAGTTAATATTGTGGTTAAACTCATTCTTTGTAGGAGCAAAGCCTTATTTACGTGGAACAGCCTTCAAAATCAAGTAGGAATGATTCAGCAGCTGCTGTGGTGTAGCTACGTGTTAATACGGCTTTAAAAATACTGGGAGAATTGAATGGAGTTTAATATCTAAGTACTGAGAAAAGGGCCAGGTTTGTCAGTTCTATGATTTGTTTTCCCCTCGAGAAATGAAACACTACAAAATATTGGCCTTTTTCCTATCTAGTTAAAATGCCCTTTGTTAGGGGGGAAGAGGAGAAGCAAAAGGGGATGTTTTAACCTGTAACTCAAGATGTATCTCATGGAGATCCTGTAAACGGAAAGCTGATTTTTGTGGTTTGTGGGTTTTTTTTTTTGATGGTTTTCCTTGAGAGATCCGTGACATTTAGGAGAACATGGTGCAGCTTATCTTCTGTGCTGGAGTTTAATGCCAGACAGGCATCACCTAAGTGCAAATCTGACCCCTTTGGGAAATGGTGGGACCCTCTGGAGCATCTGGACTGGGCATGATGCCTGAGATGCCCTGTCCTGGTGGGTTTTATCACTCCTGCATCTTTGGTTAGGGGCTAGAAGGTGCCTTTCATGTTGAGCTCTACCAAAAAGACCAAAACCAAATGAGCCAACTCTTCCCGGAGCCTAGGAAAGGCAAGGAAAAAAAGTGGAAAGCAGTCCAAGATCTGTGTTACAGCTATTACCGCTGAGGGATCGGGTAAAATCCATGAGAAGAGAAAGAAATGCCCATCACTCATTTATTTTTGCTTCATGGTTTTTTAAAGGAAGTGGCTGACTTTCTGTGAAAATGCTGGTTTGGGGGTTAACCCTTCCAGCATCCATGTGCCATTCCTTTGCCTAAAATCCCATGTATTACAAGCAAGCTCACGTAAATTTCTGGCAACAGTATCCTTCCCAAGCCCTGGGGCTGGAGGGATCTTTAGTCACTTTGGATTGGACTGGATTTGAAAATAGGTCCCTAAGGTGAAGGGCCAATACATCAAACCAGTAAATCATGTTTTATACCAACTCCTAATAATGAATGAAGTGCCATTTCATACAATACCTAAGTTAGGATTTTATTGATTAACTCTCATCTTGGTGTTCCACCCAAATCTAAGATATATTGCCTGCTGTAATTTTTACATTAGCTGTCAAATTCATCTTGTCTTCCCAGGGTTATGATGTGTACAGAGCAGACGATAAACAACAGCACAGTTTCAGTGTTTATCTAATGAATATACACAGGCCAGGGAGATTATTAATGATTTGGTAGGCAGAGCCAAAAGGCAGGGAATACCCGTGTTCAGGGCGATAGCTGAGGACCAGGATTTCAAATTCCACGTAGGAGGAAGCCCTCTTGTCTTGCCCCATGCTTCCCCCTCCCTCTGCCAGGCACTAATAGATGACAGAAGTCGCAAGGAAGGAAAGATTATTATTTTTTTTTGTGCATACTGTGAAGGAGCAATAGGAAAAAGGCTGGGTATTGATGGGTACTGATCCTGGGAATCCAAACGAGCCCGCGCTTGCTGGCGTTTCACCCTGACCTTCCTGCCCTATGGAAGTAATTATTTTGAGGATCTCCTTCCTTCCTGAGACATCTTCTGAGCAGTCCTGAGACGTCTTCTGAGCCTGGGCATTCCCCGGTCTTGGAACGGAGTCGAGGGTGATGCTTTCCTGATCCCTCCCCAGTGTCCTACAGCCACCTCTGTGGCTTTGGTGGCCCTGGGGCTCTACCCAAAGGCTGAGGTGGCAGCTCCTTGTGACAGGAGAGGGAGCCCTCACCCCAGGCATGGTTCTGGCCACCACTGTCCCCAGGGGCCAGGGCCACCCCTTCTCCCACCTTCTTTCCCCAGCTTGGCCTCTGGGGGCTGGACAGGGGAAGATGAGCTCCCTTGCTTGAAGCTGAATGGGATTCAGCCTTAAATCCCTCCGTGCTTTGGTTCTCCAGTGGGTAAAACGGAGAGATTTGTGGCTCTCCGGGAGAGGGGGGTTGATGTGTGTTTGCTGAAGCGCTATGGAGCACGGGGATAATGGGGGCTGTGGAAGAGCAGAGGACTCATGTCTGTCTGTCTGAGCACAGCCCAGCCCTGGTCAGTCGGTACCTGCGAGAGGAGGTGGCCAAAGCACTGGCTTTAGGGCTGGAGAGGTTTATCTCTCTGCCTTTAGTAGCCAGAATTTGTGCCTGGGGGGATGGTGGGGATGCTGCCAGTTTTTGGGTTTTTTTTTGGAAGTATGTGCCGTTCTGCTGGCTGGGGGCTGCCTGGAATTTAATGAGCATTATGGATGAGCTGCGAGAGGGATGTAGGGGAAGCAAAGCTGCTGCTTCCAGGGCTGAGTCAGGCTGACCTTACAGGGCTCGGGGGGCCGGTGGCTCAGAGCTGCTAGCCACCTGCTGTCCCTGCTAGCCACGGTGAGTACTGCCCGCTCCCAGCTTGGCAGCCGGTCCCTCCAGCATCATCCTGACGTAGCCTCTGCCGGTTGAATATTCTGCTGTAGGTTGAGTTGTGAGCTCGTCAGGGAAAAGACCTTTTCTCCTGTCATCGTTTTCCTGTGGCAGGAGGACCAGCAGAGTCCGGAACGGGGCCTGAGTTTGCTATGATGTTATACAGGGGACTTTTCCAAGCTTCCCATGCCCTTCAGCTCTCCAGGTTTGGCGCGTGTCACGTATTCCACCCGTACATCCCAACCCCTCTATCATCTAAACAAGTAGCCAGATCATAATCTCTCGAAAAAAATCTATTTATTAGAAGAGAGTAACGAACCCTCAGAACAAATTGCTTCTCTGCCTGCTTTCCTCCCTTTCTTCCCCTTCGGTCAGTGTTTGTTTGCATTTTTTTTTTTTCTTTTATACATCCCAGCACGGAGCAGTGACACGTTACAGCACAAAGCAACACAGCACTCATCGAATCTCGACTATAAGATGGGATAGACCCTCTGTGTGGAGGGGGCTGCAGCAGAATACACGCAGCAAGAGCCGCCCGGCGAAGGACAATAGATGGCCGCAGATACGGATTGAGTTAGACAATTGAACCAATTATACTATTCCGGAGACTTCAATGAGATGGGAGAGCATTTCCTGAGCTTTGGTAGAAGTAATCAGCATTCCTATTCATCTCGGCCCCGTCCTGCCTGCCGGGCTGAGCAGAATGGAGCTCCTCGCCACTTGTGGACCTCAAATAATTCCCCGACACGCTTTGCCAGAGCCCTCGCTCCTATTTTACTCTTTGTCCTGATCAGAATTTAAAAAATCACTAATTGCTTTTTTTTTTTTCCCCTTCCCCTCTCCCCTTTAAGTCCATGTAGTCATTTCACTTGGATGAGCGATATTTTTTTGAGTCTTCCATGCAAGTGTTGTTTAATTCCCCCTCCGAAGGGGCTGCGTTTCGGCAGCTGATGAAGGGACCCTGCGAGCCTGAACCGAAGCTGGTGGATCCATCACAAAGTGCTTTGTAACACTTTGGGCCAGAGGAAGTCGAGTGACCTGGGCTATTTCTTTTTAGCACCGTTTAAGCTGTAAAACCAGCCAACCAACTCTCTCCCAAACGTTGGCTGCCGAGATTGACTGCAGTCATGAAGATAACAGGTGGGAAGTATTTCTCTCTTAAGAAGTCCACCGCTGCCCTAAATCAGCCGGGGGGGGTCCTCGAGGGCCACCGAGTGATCCTGAACGCTGAGCGCCCCGGCCAGGGACATAAAGGCACGAGGCACAATGTCACTGGAGAAGTGTTGCCTCTTCTTTAGCAGTAACTCTGCTCCATAAATGCAATTGATCTCCTGAGAGAGGAGGGATTTCTTCAGCAAATTCAAGCTTTGTGGGGAAAAATATACGAGCTGTTGGGCTTCTGTTTCTTCTGTGTACGCTCCTTCTCCAAGAGCTCCAACAAGTGTCAGAGCAGCCATCGGGGGTCTGGGGGTTGCTATGTCTAGGGTTACATGCTCTACGTCACGTTGCGTGGTTGAATTAAAGTTGGTCCAGATTTAAAGTCCCTTCAAGCCGTTACCACAATGTGAACTTAGCCAGTGAGGCTTTAATTTTTCTATCATTCCATATTTATTTTATTTTTTTTTGTAGCAGGATACCGTTGTGCTGCTGTGGGATACCTGTGCCCAACCATGGTTTTAAATCGACGTGAAGAGGAAGTTTTGATTCAGCCAGGTCTAGGTCTTGCTCTGTCTGGGCTAAAAAGCTGCTGGAGCATCTTCAGCTGAAAGGGCTGTTTTTTGCAGGAGGGGGCTGGGGGGAGCACGTGTGATGGTGGGAGTTTTACAAGTGTCTAAAAACAGAAGCTTATAATGAAAGTGCTTTCTCAGCCATAACTGTAGCGTGGTGGTGTAATTGGAATGCTGAGTGGTGTGCTGGGTTTAGGAAGGTAATAAGAACTGCAATCAGTATTAAATAAAATGTATCTTCCTTTAGGGGAAATAAATGTATATTAAATCAAATATTCATGAATCTATGTTAGTCCTCATACATTACACAAACAGTTTTTCAAAAATGCAGCTGTGGGAAAGGCTGGGTTTGATGTGTAAAGGAGAGGGATTAGCTTTTCCACGTGCTTGGGGGGAGGGAAAAGGGTCTGGTCTGCCCCCACCTGAGGGGGCAAAACTCTCCGGCCCCCACTGAGGTTCTGCCAGGACACGGTGTTTGGGAAAGTGGTCTAATTTGTGCAGAAACATTAAAAGAAGTGAAACTGCCTCTTCCCAGTGCCTGTCACCTCCAGCACAGCCCAGATGAGCCTTCCCCAAATGGAAAGTTGAAAGGGGAGTGAGGCCGGTGGTGAGTTGGTGGTTTCCCAGCAAATGCTCTGTTAACGAGGGGAGGATTTCTGCTCGGGCACTCATTAAGGGGATTTGCTTCCCTATGGTCAGGCCAGCTCTTTAACTGCTGCAAACTCCTGTTTTCCTGCCGAGGGACCAGCAGAAGAGGCAGAACAGAGCTGTCCCCTCCCCTGCCAAGCTGTGGACTGTGGCGCCGGAGGATGGTGTGATGGAGGAAAAGCCATGAAAGATGCCAGTTTGGTACCAATCCGAGTGTGGGTAACACCCACGTGTGAGCCCTTCAACTCGGTAGGGGTAGGATGGCTTCCTGCTGCTCACCCGAGGGGGAATCCTCTGTCTCACAGCACTGGGCTTGCCTAGGAGAGATGCATTTCTCGTTTGTGACGAGGACTCTCTAAGCTTCGCATCCTTCATCCCAGTTTCCATCCAGCGTGACGCCGATTTAGCGAAACGTGTGGGGGTTTGAGGTGGTTTGATTTCATCGCTCTCAGGTCGGGCTGTGTTTGTTAGCTAACACCTATCTGTTTGGGAGACAAGGGAGAAAAAGTTGGGGTTAGTAAAAGTTAGTGGTGAAGCTGTAGATGTTTCCGGAGGACTTTGTTAGTTTAAGCAAATTGGACTTATTTTGGAGTCGTGTCAGCAAAATTCTTCTGTGCGGTTTATGAAATGTCAGTGCTTTTATCCAACAGCTACAATCAATTTGCCGTTTGATAAAATAAGCAAACACCCCCGAGTTGCATCCTTATCCCTGTCTTTACGAACAGAGGGGCAGGGAGGCGCGGGGATGGAGTCTGTTACCTTCCTGGGGTGAGGAGGGTTTCAGTCTTGAAGACTTCCAAAAGAGCTGCACACAGCTGTGGAGAGAGGGCTAATTTGTGTCATTTGCTGAAACCACTAGGCTCTTCTTCCCTGCTTGGGGAATTATTGATTTTATCACTCTACGACCTTACATGTGTCACTGTCTTAGGCATGCTGGCCTGCAGGAAGTGCTATCTCCTGATTCACAGCTGAAGAATAATCTTATTTTATTTGTGATTACTTTCCCCTTTTTTTGGCTCGTCAGCTATGTGCTCTTTTTTCTTTCTGTCAGGCCTAAATCTTCAGGAAAAATGCCCTCAATGATATGAAAAAACAAACCCAAAAGGGAACGTGCCCTCTTCCCTGCCACCCTGTCTCCACGCCACCTCCACCCAACACCTTCACGCATCTCCGTGCGGGAGGAACGTTACCCTGTGAAGTCTCATCACCCTCCCCTGGAGCTCATTGCCTGGGTGTCTTCAGCAGGGACACGTTTTCTCAGATCTCTGTAAGTTGGGGAGCGGAGAATAGGATCACAGATATCAATACGTGACCCCGTCGAAAGGCTGTTGGGCTGGGGGGAGCGGACGGGGGGGTTGCTGCCTGTTACTGTGCAGCTTCCCTGCCAAAAACTGGCTCCTCACGTTCGGAAGTGGCAGGGAGATGAGCAGAGATGCTGTTATGGAGGAGGGGTGGTCGTAGGGAGAAAATATATGGAGCATCCTACTAGAGCTTGCATGGTACATTAATTGTCTGTAGCTTTTTCCTTTCCTTCTCAAAGCAAAATTAATTATGGGGAGGTGATGTTCCTTTAATGAACATCATTTAATTTAAAAAAAGAAAAAACAACGGACAAGTACGCTACCATTAGGTCTCTTACTGAACGTAGTGTGTTTTCTTAAGCTGAATTCAGTTATTGTCACGTTGGGAAGGTGAAGAGAATCCCCTTTCTCTCGGATCCCAGAGAGGAGAGAGCGTGTTGGCTGCCGAGCGTCGCTTATAACCAGAGAGTCCAATCTGTCTTTGCCTGTGGGGGACACTGCTTGACCGCTTATTGCATATTTGATCAGTTTATTTCTGGATCCGGGAGCCTCCGATGGGTGTCAAGGTGACAGTCGGGTTCAGATTAATTGGCACGGCAAAGAATGGGAAGGCGGGGGCCGCGCAGGGGTTTTGAATGATCCCCCCCCACACCCCCCTTCTTCTTCTTAAAGTACACAAAGGTGCAGCGGCACTCGCCGGGAAGTGCTTGTAGGTTGACAAGAGCTTAATAACATCACTGGTGAAGGGTGGTGGTGTTTTTTTGCCCAAGACTAGTGAAAATAAGCTCATACACAAACCACCTCTGCTCCTCTTCCCGCTGCTGCTCCTCATCGGCGCCGAGCAATATAAACGGGCTGTGCCACCACCGCGCTGATGGACTCCCCCAGACACTCCGGTTCGGGGCGGGGGGATGCAGAACATCACCGTGATGGGGGCCATCCGTAAACTTCCCACAGCACCCCCTCGAGTGAACGATGCAGAAAATCCAGAGCTTCAAAAATAACCATTGAGGGAAACAGTAACAAGAATGAGAAGTCCAAGTTTTTAATTAGAAACGGAAGCCGTGGATTTGTAAGTGTCCACTGGCAGTCGCTTTGGTTTCACTCTTCTCTCCCTCGTAACAAATCATGATTCTAGAAAGGTTAATCTTAAAAATGAGATAGTTGATTCCTATTAAGAACTGTGCTCTTACACTTGTAAAATCAAATGGTCTGCTGAAGACAGGCATCTTACTTGAAACACGCTTTTAAATGAGATGGTCAAAATTAGGATTTATTTTTTTTTCCTTGGAAGGCAAATGGCACATGCAGGAAAAAGGTCTTATTATATATTTTTTTAATTGCTTCTGCTTTTAAAGATGGAATCTGGTGTTTCTGAACTGATTTCTGGCTATCAGCACTGTATATGAAGTGTGAGTCTTCGTATGTGTGTCCTCTTGAAGGACTTTAAAGCCTGGACTTTTTAGAAAAAACCCTACAACTTAAATTTCAATGGGTGAAGTAGGAGCTGCTCCATATGAGTTGTTAGGAAAGAAAAAAATCAAAATGCCACTGTACTGAGCTGCTGCTGAAGGTTTTCGGCCATAAACTTGAAGGCCAGGGAGGAGGATCTCAAATCTGTGATTCCCACATTTTAGTGTTGCTGCCGGGGCTCCTGAGCCTGTTCCAAGCCCATTCCCAACCCCAAGCTGTTTGGGTTTGGGTCGGGCGGTTACTTCTCTGCTGCCAGACCCAGCATCTTCATTTTCAGCTTTTTGTTTTGCTTTGGCATCAAGCAGGCTGTTTGTAAATGAGCAACTTTATTTTACTTGAATTTTATTTTTTTTCCCTCCCTTTGCCTTGAGACTTTTTCTGGGTTTAGGCTACATACGTGGGTACAGGAATACACACTCTTCCCCTCTTTTTATTTTCTTTTTATACCATGTACGCCACTTGCTGTGTATTATTTTCTTCTGCTGTCAAGGGGTTATTGCATTTGTCGTCTCCTTTTGCCGTGTGGGGTGAGATGCAGTGTTTGTTAATATACAGGAGCGATGGCACTTCCACATCTGTGAAATGATGTACTTTAGGAAGCCATTTGAGGTGAAAAGTGCTACGTAAGGGTAAAATGTTATATGCCTGAAACAATGTCCGTGAGCAATGATCATCTCGAGCGTTCACCTCTGCAGGTCCTAGGTTTTGCCACCCAATCTCCCATGCTCAGATTAACTTGGGAGCATTAAACAAGTGCCCTGTGCAGTCTGCTTTCCCGCTGTCTGTTTTATGCCTTTTACTAGCTCCTACATACTAAAATGGGATGATTTTTTTTTTAACCTAAAGAAAACTATATTCCATTCTTATTACCTTCATTGTCCAGCTGTGTTTATACTTCAAAAATTGCAAGCCTAGTTGCCAGCAATAGCTGCCAATAGAAAAGATTACCTCTGTATTTTGAGCATTTTATTGGCTTGTTCGATAGCACTTTTCTATTATTTGCTGTGACTGGAGGGTCTGACTCTGGGGGCACCGTAGCCGAGACCACCAGCCCCCTTTGCTCCCACCCCCCTGCAACACTGCTGTCTCCAGCTGCTGGTCTCGGGGTTGTGGTTTTGGTGTTTTGGTTTTTTTTTTTTTTTTTGCATTTAGGTTACTGGTGAGCAACTTGTTTATGTTGGGGCTCCATGGCCTGACTCTTGGTGGGGCTTGAACTTCACACGTCTGTGCGTGGCGGGGAATTTGAGAAATGCTTGGTGGGACCTGTGTGATGTGGAGCAGGAGGCATGGTTAGGATTGCCTGCATGGATAGGAATTTTTTTTTTCTTTTTTGGTTTTTACACTCTGTTTTTAGTGCTGGCTTGGGGGAATACTTTGTTGACCCGGCTGGAGAGGCTGAGTTCTGCTCTTGGCGTGCACAGAGACAGAGCTAATCCCGTTAGTGCATCAGCTTGTCCAGCAGCAGGGTCCTCAGTGGAACCTGTAACAAATGCTGGCACTTCTGCTGGTCCACAGGCAAAAACTGCATGGCTGTGCTGGGGAGAGGGATGCTGGAAGTACTGGGTGGTACGGGGAGGGATGGGGAAGGGATGCTGGGTGGTATGGGGAGGGATGGAGAAAGGGATGCTGGGTGGTATGGGGAGGGATGGAGAAAGGGATGCTGGGTGGTACGGGGAGGGATGGAGAAAGGGATGCTGGGTGGTACGGGGAGGGATGGAGAAGGGATGCTGGGTGGTACGGGGAGGGATGGAGAAGGGATGCTGGGTGGTACGGGGAGGGATGGGGAAGGGATGTTGGGTGGTATGGGGAGGGATGGGGAAGGGATGCTGGGAGGTACGGGGAGGGATGGGGAAGGGATGCTGGGAGGTACGGGGAGGGATGGAGAAGGGCTGCTGGGAGACCAGGAATGTCTCCCTATCTGGAGAAGGGATGCTGGCAGCCTGGACCAGGCTCGCTGTCA
>JAOTQQ010000006.1:5197464-5221327 GCA_026546715.1 Gallinago undulata | reverse complement strand
ACAAAAAGTCTGCGAAGGGAAAGTCTGTCGAAGAGACGACGGCGAGGAGAAATCCCACGTGCAAGAACTCAAACTCAGAATAGAGTGATGCTCCTTTCACATTGGAGTTGCATAAAATATGTCTCACTGAGTGCAATTACTACAGCTTTGGGTTGGGTTTTTTTTTTTCCCTATTTTAATGCTTCAAACAATCCAGAAGAGGTAGGACTTGGGTATGCATCTTTACTGAAAATAGATGTATCTAGGAAAAAAAAGGTAGGAGGAAAGAGGAGAGCTCTGGCTGCTCGGGGGGTTGTGAAGCAAAAGGCATCAGCAAAGCTGGAGCTGGATGTGCAGGAGTGAACTGGGATCCTGCTCTGGCTTCACTTGAGCTTTGCCTCTCTCAGAAGCGTGGTCTGGGGCTCCAGGGGTAGGACTGTCCCCACGAGGACATGAGACACTATGAGGACAACTTCTTCTTCCTCCCCACCCCTCCGTTACGAAGCGTCTGGGGCTGCCCTGCTCTAATGGCTGGCTCTCTGGAGTATTGATCTGGGAGATAATAGGGGTTTAACTTTCCTTTAAAAGGCTTGTAAATGATCTCAGAAAATATATTTAACAACAACAACAAAAAAAATCTATCTAAACCAAGGTTGAAAAGCTAAAGAAATTTGAAATAATTTAATCTTTTAGTTAGAAATGCTGTAGCAAAGTCTGCAGTGACCGTGTAGGAGGGTTTGTGTGGCTCCAGCATCCAACCTGGCAGGCAGATGTAGTTGTGTGCAATATAAGTTTTTCTAATTTTCAGCTAATAAAATAATCCTGGGGTTATGTAGATTTGGTTTTAAAGTGTCTTTTGTGCCTGCAATATACATTTGAATGAAGAACGTATAGAGGAGGGGAGTATTCACGTGTGCGCCTTTACCCAGGGGTTCAGTGATGCTCCTTCCACATTGGAAATGAGTAAAATATGTCCCACTGAGTGCAATTACTACAGCTTTGGGTTTTTTTTTTTTCCTTGTTTTAATGCTCCAAACAGTCTGGAAGAGGTAGGACTTGGGTATGCAGTATTCTTTGAGAACCCAGGCTTGTGCTGCAGCACCCTTCGCTGCTTGGGCTGCAGGAACACGGGTCCCACGTGGCGTCTGGGGCCAGTGCACCCCCAGGGGAGGAAGCCAGCTCTTGGGAGGCCACTTCACTGGTTACGCTGACATGAAGGTGACGACAGCAGCCAGAAAAAGTTGCTCCTGCTGCTTTTTAGCACCACTCAGCACAGCTACAGCTCAGGAAACGGCTCTACCACGAGCTCAGCTTCAGCTGCTTGACTGGCAGCCAGAGGACTCCCCAAATGCTTGGAGTTCAGCCTGATTTTATTGGACAGGGACATGAAGGATTAGCATGTACTTTTTGGTTTTTGGGGGGCTTTGGTGTTTTCTCTCTCTTTTTTCTTTTTTTAAAGAGGACATCTGGTTCTGAGGAGGTGGAAGCAGAAAAATGCAAACTGGCAGATTTTACAAAAGTTGTGGGTCAAGGTGACTGAAGTGGACATCACAAGACAAGATACTTGCCCTGTTCCTACGGCAGACTGTGTTTCTTACTCTTCATGTAGTTTTCTCTTTCTCAGCATAGAAGCAGGAAAATATTTCCCATCACATTAGTCACAGAAGTGTGTTTTGGTTTGGTTGGGGATTTTTTTTTCCTTTGCTTGTTTGCTTTTTGGTGTTTTGTTTTAAGAGCTTGGAGTGGTGTTTGTCATCCAGGATGAAAGTGAGCTCCTTCTACAGTCTGGCAAACAAAAGGGATGCCTTGCCCTGGTGAGGAATATCCCTGGATGCTACGGGGAAAAAAATCTATGGCTGGGGGGGGGAGGATGGGGATGGAGACATCCAGATCACCCCCTGCATCTGGGAAATGAGAAGGGTCTCTGGGAAGCCAGGCAGCACGATGCAGGTCACAGCAACTGAGACACGTGGAGGGTGCTGCAGGTTTTCCTGCCTTGATGGTGATGAAGTGCTGCACGAGAGGTGGATTTACAGCAACAGCTCGAATGTGAGGAAGCTGTTGCCACCTGCAAGCCAGAATTTGGCCTTAGGCACGTGTCCAAGGGTGGAGAACACAGGGAATGGACCCGAGACTTCAGTCTGGGAGCCTGTTCCCCCTCACTTTTGTCAGAGCACGTGGCTGGTGTCCTTGCTGGGGAGGCCGTTTGGCGCAGAAGACTTTGAGCCTGTCTTCATTTCAAATGAACTCTTTGCTTCCATAAATCATACCCGAGTTTTCTCTTCCCTGACCTACAGAGAGCATCTCCAGCAGATGCATTTTTGTTGCCTGGTGGTGAATGCCACGGGCACAGGGTAGTCGCTTCCTCCAAGGAAGGGTCACTTGGAGCTCGCAGTTGGGCAGGCACGAAGCCCAGCAGAAGCGTAGGGGGTTAGAATGAAACTCTGCAAACCTCTTCCATTAAGGCCTGGTTTGTATCCCAGGACAAAGGCAAATTGTTCATATTTACCAGCTGGGTTCATTGCAGTCACTGTCCCCAGTCCAGACATTCACAATATTGTGTAGGTCCCACGTAGCCTCTAACTGCAGCCTGGTGTCACAGCTTAAGCATAACAGATGCTTGCTTGGTCACTGAGTTATTAGAGCTCAGCCTGCAGAGCCAAATTCTACCAGGTGTAAAAAGACTTTTCAGTAGAGAATATATATTTTGATTTTTTTTAACTAAGCATCCGAGCTGCACCAGGCCCCAAAAGCAAAACCTGCTGTGAGGACCCAAAAAGAAGAGATTCCTGTTGATTGTGTCAACTGCATCAGCTTTTCCCTGTGTCATCAAGACAGGGATTTATTTTGCATACATGGATTTATTTTGGACCCTTTCCTGAAGGTCTGGAGCCTCCAAAACAAAGTTTTGGTTCAAAAGTAGATTATAGTAATGGCCTTCTCCAATGAGCTGCTGAAGTAAAAATGAGGCTGAACAAAAAAATCATTTATCTAAGGTTTTCTCGAGATATGGAAGAGTTTGAATTCTAAGGTAAAAAGTCTTTTAAATGGGTTTTGCTGTGCAGCTTAAGCGACGTGTGTTGGAGAATAGACAGCAGAGATGATGTGAAATGAAGGGTATGGAAAATCCCTGGCAGGAGCCCGTGACCCAAAGTGCTCTGAAGTCTCAGAAAAGTCTCTCTTGGACCAGAAACTAATATTGACTCAGTCGGTACGTACCAGAGGGCCCTGAGGAGCTGTTGGCTCTTCTTGTTTGATATCTTACCTGCACATATAGCTTAGACATATTGCACAGCTTCCTCAGCTATGCCCAAGACCCTTCTTTACTGGTATCTGGCTGGATCCACTCCTTAGTGCTGCCTGGGGAGGGCTGCTGCTCCAATCACCGCGGCTCACTATGTTCTCCAGCTCGCTTTCTCCTGCATTCTGCAGGAGAAATTACATTCTGTGTACTATTTTTTTTTTATATTAACATTTTACATTTCAGAAATGTAAAATAAATAGAATAATAGTTGGCAGGTGATACAGGGCGTGCGGAGAAACTTCATCAGAAATGCACAAAAAAAATAAATAAATAGGGTAACAGCTTGAACTTCTCTTGCCTGGCAGAAATTGTTTCTGTCAATATTTTTAATTTCAGCTTGTGGAAGTGTAGGCTGAATGGGATGGAGAACTGAGGCCTAAGCAGATGGTTATTAGGGAACTGATAAGCCTATTCTGCAGCCAAATATCTGAGCGCAGAAATCCAGGCGACGTGGAGGCTCAGCACCTTCAGCTTTCTGCGTGCCCTGGGAGAACTTTTGAGCATTTCAGAGTTATCTTTGCTGACCAGTTTATTTAACAAGTAAGAAATGTGTTTAGATAATTGTGCTTTATTGCAAAATAGCGTGTCATCTAGGAAATAAAGGTAAAATAGATAAAAAGCTGCATCTTCAAATTACCAGTAGTCCCTCCCTTAATTTTCTTAAGGCGACTGGTGTTTCATAGACCTCCAAAAGCTTACTGCGGGAAGACCTTGCGTGTTTTACTAAGTCTAGTATAAACAGAGCAGTTTAAAAATTTATTTCACAAAATGATGCTTTCACTATTTATGGGCTGATGTCAGTGCTAAAACCCTGAAATGGACTGGAAGCATGACTGTAGCCAAGTGACCTTTCTTTATTCTACTTCAGTAACTGCATCCACAGGGAAGAGCAACTGAAACCTTAAAGCTTGGTTTTGTTCCCCAAATCTTTGGAAATTTTGTGCAAGTGCAGAAATGGTCTTTCTTTTGTTTGCTTATTTTCTTTGCCACCGGCTATTGTTTCCTTCCAGCGATTCCATGTGGTGTGAAATCTGTTTGTTCTCTGTCCATCTGTGCCAAACCCTATCCTGAGTTGGGATCCAAATTCTCTTTGGTTCCTCAAACAAAGATTCATGCCACCGCCAAGCCTTAGTGAGGTCAGCAGTGCAGCAATGCCAGGATCTGAGCAAGAGACTGTATTTTCAGTATGGAGAAGGGAAACTGAGGCAGGACAACAGCAGCATCCTCCAGGGCTTGTAGGGCAACTCAACTGGAGACCCTACGTGTCCTGGTATCTACTTGATTCTTGGGATGAGAGAAGGCTACACGTTAACTGGCTTTAACACCAGGTGTAGGTGATGCATAGGTATTAGGGTAAAACTCCTGGCAAGTGTTGGAGCGGATTTTAAGGAGGTTGGGATGTAAAATGCTCTTCCGTGGAGAAGTAATGGTGATGTGCTGCCTGATGCCTTGGTTGTAGGCGCTGGCTTCCACATGGCTTGTCTCCCGTGTCTGTGACACTGTTCCCCATCTCCACTAATCATTAAACCAGGCACAGGGCATACTAATTGCTTTGAAACTTAATAATAAGATGCTTTGGATGAGAACAAAATGGGGTCATTCTCGCAGCAGTAATGACTCACAACTTGGTGCCAGTAAGGAGAAAAATCAGCTGAAATAGCAGGCGGCCACAGAGAGCAGATCCTTTCTGACTTGTGTTGGCATCTGTGATGTAGGATGAGTTTGGGGGAGTCGGAGGAAAGCCCCTGGAAAGGGGAACCTCTCCCGGGATGGTCTGGTGAGGAGCTGGTTTGTGGGTGCTCCCAGCCTGGCTGCCCTGAGGCAGCTGATGGCCACCACCACCTCTGCCACGGGAGGAGCGCTGGACCGACAGTTCTGGCCTCGTAAAACTGGATTGGAAATGCAGGCATAATTAACTTGCCACAGATTTATGTGGAATTAGTATGTGTTTCAACACTGGTGTTATAAATACAGGTGGCCCTCATCTAACCAGCAGGGCTTTACATAATTTCAGAAGGGCCCTCACAACGGCGGCTTTAAAATGACAAAGGGAGGGGAGGAAGAGCTGAGCACGGCAGGTCCTGCGTTAACTGCACCCCAGGTCCTGCAGTAGGTTGTGTTGGGGGGAAAAAATGTACTTTTGAAGAATGAGGATGTCTGTTCTGAGCACAAGATGTTCAACCACAGGGGCTGAAACCACTCTGGGTACCATGGCTAAAACTGACCTCCTGGAGCCTTCGCCGTGTCCCCAGCAGAGCCCAGGGCTTCATGCCATGGATCTCCAAGTTGGCCCTGTTTCAAGAGTGGTGGAATGCTGTCAGTTGATGCAGACACCTTCTCTCTGGTTTCTGTGAGTTTGCCCTGTTTTCCTGAGGGCACTGCAGGGACCCCAGCCCTGCCTGAAGAGATCAGGGAATGGACCCTGTGCCCCATGCTTCAACCACAAGCACGTTCTTCTCTTTGAACTTCTGGCTGTGCTTTTCAGCCTCACAATGACAACTTGAAGTTTGTCCAGAAGTTCCTTCCTCACCACTTTTTGGTTTTAGCATCAGTAACTCTGCATTCCTTTAGGCATCTCTGCAGGCTTTTTGGTTAGTAACTTCTTGAACAGCAAAATAAGCCGGTGGTGGTGGTTCAAGCCACTCACACCACTCTCTGAAATGCTTGCTGCTCCATGAGGGGGTTTTTCTATGTGCTCAGTGTGGCTAGTGAGGTGGTGGGCATTATCTGGGCAGGCTTTAGTGGGACTGATCCTTGGGTACCTTTGAGGTGTTCACTCTACGGGGGAGGAAGGCTCAGTTCTGGGATCCAAGCGATGAAATGGGGCTCTGCACCTTCCTAGAGAGGAGATACTGGTCCCTTCCCAGTCTGGCTCATGGGGTAGCTTTGCTTTCCTTTTCCAAATAACCTTCAGCGTTAGAAGGATCTCTCTTTGGCATCGCCACACGACAGGTTGTCTCTCTGCAGAAGGCACTGTGTTGTGGTGTGCTCAGGTGGTGATGGGCCAAAAGCTGCCCTAGCTCTGGCGTGTGCTGCTCTTGCCAGGAAAGATCCGCTCAGATGAAGAGGAGGGGGTTGTGCTGGAGGGGGAATGGTGCTGGTGGTCATACCAATATCTGCGTTGCAGGACATTATCTCCAGTTTGGTCTTTTTCCTTCACATACTGATTTTTTTAGAGCTTCCAAATCTTCCAAGAACTCATGTTTTAGGGTGAGTGCCAACCATCCAGACGCACCGCAGATGAAGGATCTATTTTTACTTTAACATATTTTTAACCTCCTTTTTCTGTTGTTCCAAATGTATTCATGCCAGATTTTAAAAAAAAACCAAACAAACACAACCAACCAACCAACCAAAACCCACAAGGCGCCCAGCGAGCCTGTGTCACTTGTTCATACCTGAGAGAAGCCTGCTGTGATCCAGGGACCCTCTGCTTCCCTTGGAATAAGTTGCTAGGGAGGTGGTCAGGGCATTATGAGCTGTCGAGCCGGGCAGGGACGCGGCTGTGACCCGCCACCACGTGTGCTGCCCTCCCAGAAGGACCCCCGAATCCCACCTGAGCCGGGTTGCTCTCTGCCCTCGCGGGGGAGGGAGGCGAGAGATGTGCCCCTGACCAAAGGTACCTGTATGTAGACCTGGAAGAGCCTTAATTTGAAATTCTAATTGTTATGATCCAGAGCTTTGCGAAGTGTTTCAGCGTTTGCATTTTGTTGCAGAGCAGACTCGGCCGTGGGGCGGTGGTTGTGATCTTTCGCAGCATCCTAAGATGCTAGCTCTCAGAATGTCACTGTGCGGGTGCCTATATAAACTCTTCTGCTTTGAGTGCTCTAGAAAAATATTTTTCTGGCATAATATACATGTAGGTAGCGTTGCATATAGGGCGTCCTTTAATGTTTGTCAGCGTAGGAATGGCTGTGTGACTGTACATATACGCAATATACTAGCCCTTGATTCTTTCATACGTTTCATTTGCAGCATGACTAGTGCAATTTGACTCTGTAAAGATGTTTGTTGGTAAAATGAACATTAGAGGTGGAGGCTGAGCGGCCTCCTACTTTTTTTTTTTTTCTTCTTTATTCACATTATCTGTATTATTTCTCAGTTACGTAACCCCAGATGTCGCAGGGATTCGCGCGTCTTTCTGGTTAAAATATAAGTAAAGGGCAACGTTTCCTCTGCCAGAATCTGCAACTTCTGGGGGCAGGTAGGTGAGGGGAGAAGAGGAGTGGTCAGTAAAATCCAGGCTATTACTGCAAATAATCAGGAGCGGTTGGCAGCCCTGCTCCTGCATATTCGCCCAGTGCTCGGTGATTCAGCCCTTCTCCATTTTCAGGCCAACGCGGCCGTCACTCTGAATTATTTTCAGTGAGCACTTCTATATCTCATGTCAGTTCCCAGTTCGAACCCATCACCGAGTGTCGAGGCTGCGACGTGCCGCACATGCCGATGAGCGTCCCCCCCTTCCCCTGCTTTGCTATTAACCTTTCCTTTTACCGGAGTTACCCCTTTGTCCTGCTGCAGTTTGCGGGGCCTGATAGAAGCAGCTGCCTGTGGCCAAACGACCATCACATTTACATTTTCTTTCTTGAACCAAGGAGTGAGACACAGAATCGCGGTAAATGATCTCCCCTTCCTCTTCTTGCCTCCCCCCCCCTCCCCTCCCCATCATCTTTAGTGCGTTGCCTAGAAATCTATTTCTTATCTAATTTTACTAGGTGGATCAACAGGGCTGAGAATGTAACCCTTTGTCATCTACGGAAATCTTTTTATCCCATAAAAATGATTAGATTTGATGCAATTAGGATTATGAGGAGGTGGGGGGACCCCAAGACGGCGTGCCTTGTCTACTGCTGTCTCCTGACACATTAACAGCCTGTTTATTAACTGCTTTACAGCTGGGCTACGAGCCACGCATTCTTATGCCTGATAAGCCCGGAGAAACGCACGCGCATGTGTGTGTGTGCGTGTGTGTGTGTGTGTGTGTGCCGATACGAAACGGGAGCCTCACTTTTTTTGGCTGTCCCCCCTCCCACCTTTCTGCATATGAATCTCGGAGGAGGGCTCTAACTCGAAACAAAACCCCAGCTGCTGGGAGGGAAAAAAAAAAAATAATAAAAAAAGGGAAAATATGCGTGTTTCCATTTGCCGCTTCTGCAGGCGGTGGCTTGTGTGTGTCTCTCCTCTGGCAGGGAATATGCGAAGGCGGATCTGCTCCTCTTCCCTGCTGCCCCCTTTGGATCCCTCCTGATGGCTTTGGAGAGGTTTGCACTGGAGGAAAACACACGTGTGTGTGTGTTGGCTTCCTACTGGAAACACCTGGAGGAGGGGGGAATGGCCCATCTTTCCAATGCCACCCCGCGATTCAGCTTGGTGTGTTCTCGGGGGAATTATGACTTTAGTTTCCTGAGACAAGCTGCAATATTTTTTTTCCCCCTTTTGTCAGGAAGAGAGTACATATGGGTTTTATCCCAAGATGTTTGCAAGCTCCCCTTCCACCTCCTCCTTGGCTTGCCTTGGGGGGTTGTGCTGCCCACAACTTCTCCAAGGGTCCGACCTGGCTTGACCACCAGCCCGTGTCTCCCAGTGCCCAGAGCACCACGGCAGCCAAAGGGTCTGCAAATCCCTCCCAAACCAGCAGGAAAACACAGGGGGGATGTTCACGTGGAGCTCAGGGAAGCGTTTCTGTAGTCCAGCGTGTGTGTATGTGTGTATCCCAACCTCTCCTGCAGGTCCTGCTGCCCACCCTGCCCCAGCCCTGCAGGGTGAGGATGTGGGGCTCGGAGCCCCACAGACAGGCTGAGAGAGGGGGAACCCAAGTGTGTTCCCCATTAGGCTCTTACAGTCCTTTACGTGCACCTCTCTTCAAAAATTCCTCCTCTTGTCTTCACTTAAGACCACGGGAGGAAAATTGCTCCTGAGCCCCCCCTTTGCCTCCGTTTCCCCATTTGATGTGAATAATTATTCCTGGCTGAGAGATCAGTGTGAGCTGGCACGGGGCTCAAACAAAACGCTATATAAAAGCAAAGGAATAGATTTATTACAGATCCCTAGATATCGATTAATACGACGAGGTGAAATGAATCTTATTTTGCTAAGATTAAAAAAAAAAACCCAAAACCTGATACCTGTGTGTTTCGGCACCTTCACCTATTGCTCAAACTTTGCCTGGGGGGGTTCCCAGCCGAGCAGGGTCTCCGTGTGCCGGCAGCGAGGAGCGTGCTGATGCTAAAGCTCTCCTCCGACACGAATCAGAGGACAAACCCCAGCCTTTGTTTCTCACAGCTGCCAGCGCAGTGAGAATATTTCATTTCCAAACATCTCGGTGTTACTTAATAGCGCTGCAATTATTTTCCCCCACTTTTGTTTGCAGATCACACAAATAATCTCATAGCGGCGCAGCTCGTCAGCCCCCCCCCCCCCCCACTCCGCTTCGGCTGGTCATCTGCCTTTAATTGCAGCTTGTTTCATGACTTTGCTTCAAGTTTCTAAAAATAACCTCAGGAATAACTTTAACCACGGCGGCTGCAGACGCCGGTATCTGTCACCGTGCTCCTGGCAGTTGGCAGAGCCCTGCTGGGGGGGGATGGATGCTGGCGAGGGGACAACCACGGTGCCAAGAACAGACCCCCCCCGGTGCCAACACGCCAGGCTCAGGGGTTAGGAGGTCGCTCCCGCAGGATACTGGGAAAACACGGTGTTAGAGCCCAGTCCTTGCAAGGATTTATCTTAAAGCTATTCTTATTTAACAACTTCCCGTTAAAACTCAGCTTCTGGGAGCTTTACCTGCCCAGAGCTGGCTCTTCCCCATAACCCGAACGCGTCCTAATGAAGTTCTACGTTGTTTTATTGGCAAAAGAAGGCATAGATGACTTATTAAATATTGGCTATTACTTTTTTCTCAACGAGGAAAGTCTCGCTGGCTCAGCTCCTTCCCCTGCAGCAGGTTTTAGTCTGCTCTCTGGGCAGTAGTACCCTTCAATAGCTCTGGGGCTGTAGGAACTCAAAATACAGCCATCCCTAGGGTTTGACATTAAATGGGGTAAGGCTTGTGCTGTATTGGGTTAAGCCCGTAGCAAGATCGTTTCTCCTTTCTCTTCCATTTTTTTTTTTCTTTTTTAATTGTGAACTGAAGAGATGCTTCCGTTGGAGAATCCCTCGAACTGAATAGGTGAGAGGGAGCCGGTGTGGGTACCTAGAAATCCAGCTGTATCCCAGCAACTTGCCTCCGCATCCCGGCAAAGGGATGGGATGGGGGATGAGCACGTGTAGGAGCCGATGTTTATCACTTCTTATTAGAGGGACGAATACCCCCTCGTCACAAGGAGCAGAGCAGCGGGTCCCCTTTCTGGGCGCTGCCATCGCAGGCAGGAGCAGAGACCTCGGTGACTTGAGCACGCGGGGGCACATTTTGTGATTTTCAGCCTTCCCAGCGCTTCCGCAGCCGCTCCTTGTGCTCCAGCTAGATAAGCCCAAATCCTTCACTTGAAATGCCAGAAGCAAGACCCTCGAAGAGTTTATCCCACAACTTCCCGTCTCTCTTGCCCCGCTGCAGCTCCCTTTCCTCCGGGGAAGGTGAAGGCCCAGCCTAAAGACATCTGGGATTCTAAATGTGCGAATGTTGTGCCTCCCCCCTTGACTTGCAATTGAAAAAGATTACAAATAATGTAAAATAATATAGTTTATAACCTCGGGGCTGTTTTCAAAGGTGTATAGACCAGTTGTCAACTGGCAGAGAGGTAGGGAAGGGAAGGGAAATTATAGGCTGCACAAAAGAGGAAAGTAAAAGTGAAAGCTCCATAAAAGAAAGTGGAACTATTATGGAGCAAAATGCCAACTCATTACAAAACAGCCAAATAAGAGAGAAATACAGCTTTACCCGTAATAGCAGTTTACAAGGGAACATTGTATTGCAACATAACGGTGGTGCTATAATTTGCTCTAACAACTCCAATTATGCCTTTTATTGATTTGGCAACACATTTAATAGGAGTAGCCACACCTCTTGTGTTACAAATCATTAAAGGTGTTGAACAGTGTAATTTTAAAATTGTCCTTCTCCTACAGATGTCAGTGTGACAGCATAATTTCCCCTGATTTCTGCTATGTAAACAGCGCGTTACAGTAATTTCCCCCTTACAAAGCAGAAATGTTGTCAGCCTGGGTTTTTTTGTGCAGAAACATCCATTTAATATTTTCCCCCCAGTCTATTCTCCTAATTGCTGGGGTTTTTTTTCCCCTTTTCCTCTTTCTTTCTTTTTTTTTTTTCTTATCTTTGGAAAATAAACATGCTGTTTTGCTATCTTCTACAGCAACCTTAATTGCTACTTAAATCTTCAATATGCACTTAACATTGGGGAGGTAAAACCCTTTTGGTTCAATTCTGTTCCACTTCACTCAAGTAGCATTTCAGAGCTGGTTAAAAGCCACGTTCTCTCCTGGTAGCAATTTTGACAGGTGATCGCAATTCCAGTACCGGTTTCCTTGCCGAACTCGGAGAGCATCTTGGAAGAAGAATCAAAACTTTTTCATTTTTGTTTTCTTGCCACCGCGGGAGGACCCAAATTTTGTATAGGAATTGAGGAGAAACCTGGATTGTGCTCAAAATCTCGGTATTTGGCTAGGCACAAAGCTGGAGCGGCCTCTTTAGGTAGGACAGGACTCGGGAGCTAGATCTGCCTTCCCTAGATCCTAGAACAAAAGCTCGAATTTTAGGAAAAACAGGACAAAGATGTATGACCGGGCAGGACTTGACATTTACGCTGCTTTAAAAGCTGAGCTGGTGTTTCTCGGGCTTGGCAGAGGCTGGTGGTTGGAGGATCTCGCTATCCTTTTCTGCTGGCCTTTGCTCTCCTGGAGCTGGAGCCTGGGCAGATGCGGGAGGGATGCGTTTCCCAGCTCCATCAGCCCTTTGGTTCCCGGGCGATGCGGCCGCAGGGCGACGGGGCAGACAAAGAATGTGTTTTCCCTTCTCTCTCTCTCTCTCCCTCCCAGCACACGCGGGCGGCGACGTGTGTAAATGAACCTGACAAGCTCTTTGAAAAACAAATAGAGGCCACCAACCAAGCTTTTGGCACGCCAACATGCCACATGTTTACACCAAAAGTGCCACCTCGCCCCGAGTGCCCGCTCCCAGCGCCTGGCTCCCCGGGCAGCCGCCGAGCGGTGCCTGTCTGCGTCTGTCTGGCTCTGGCAAACTGTCTCATTAACAGCTGTGTGGAAGGGAAGGGGGGGGACGAGGGAAGAACGGGGAGGGGGAAAAAAATCCAACCCTAAGGAGGGTGACATTTTTCACGCTGGAGTGAGTAAAGCGGCTCTGCGTCCCGCTGCCAGGGCTGACCCCCGTCCCACCCCATCTGGCAGCCACAGAACAAAGCGCCGTGAGCTAGCCCGGCTGGGCTGACGCTAGCCACGCACCCGCTGGCTGGCCAGGACTGCTGAGAGCTGCTTGGCCACATTTCACACGTGCCTGTGTGCCGAGGTGCCAGACGGAGCTGCTGGGCTCTCCTCTTCCTCAGCCCCATCGCCGTGGTTTGGGTGAAGGCAGGGGGTGTATGAACATCCCAGCCCAGGGTGGTGGTGGTGGCCACTGCTGCAGGAGAGAAGGTCCCATCAGCTGGACAAAGGAAGGTGCAGCCACCATCACCGTGGGCAAAAAGCTGACCCGCACCCATGGGGCTTGCTCTGCTGCCCACATCAGTGGGGTACCACGGTGCTGGAGGTGGTGGGGCAGCCTGAGGTTGTCTGGAAGCTCACGGTCTGGGGAGGCTTCGGTGTTTGGCCATCCCAGCCATGTGTGGGTGCTGGGACATGGCTTGTGGAAACAGGTCAACATCTGGAAGGCTTTCCAGCCAAGAGGGCTGGACCGCAGCAGCCAGTGCCAAGCAATCTGCAGGTGCACGAAGAAAAACAACGTCTGGCGTTTGCCAAACGAGCCCCTCTGTAATTACCACCCGTGCCCGGAGAGCTTGAATTAAACCGGAAGCCGTAGCTTTGATTTTGACAGAATCTGGGTAAATAATTAACTAAGAGTGAATTTATAGGATTAATTCAGACTTGTTTGTGGAAATTTGGTGAGCAAAGCCACTCTAGGTTTTCTCAGACACGTAAAAGCATTTCCAAGAACCACCTGGTTTGGGCTGGTGTGGCCATGGAGCGTTGCGTGTGGGTTGCGTGGACCCCTCAACAGGAGAGGAGCAGGGGCAGATTTCTGCCACCAGCGTTGCGTTTCTGTGTGTTAGAAACTGCTTTTTTCAGAGGTTTTCCATAGATCTGTGTACAAAACATCCTGCTTCTACAAATATCTATTAGGGCAGGGATGGAAAAGGTGTTAATGAGGACTAGAGAAATCTGTTTAAAAAAAAAGATGAGGAAGTCCAAGACTTGACTGCAGAAGCAGGGGAGGATGGGGGCTGCCTGTCCTGGGTGAGCCAGAGGGACACGGTGTGTGTCACCCACACTGCCATCGCGTCTGGAGAACTTTGGTTCGTGGTAGGACTGGCGACCAGCGAAGAACCAGCAGAGCCTCTGGCTGCTGAGGACATCGCAGGTGACAACAGCTGGAGTAGGGAGGAGTCTATTTTGAAGAATTAAAAGCAGATGAGCTTTGTACGGGTCTCGTGTGCCTGGTGTCACACAGGAGCACCGACGTGCTGAGCAGATGAGTGATTTGCCTGGGAAGACAGTGGCAAAACTCATAATTCTCACACGGCGTTAAACTATTGCATCTTCCGAGAAGTTCGGCTGCGCTAAAAAAGCCAAATACAATGAGTTTTCACCCCTTTTAGCAAACAACAGGCAAGTCCCCTCTGGCCCAGGGGTGTCTTTGTGACGGGGGAGCAGCCGGGGTGGGGAGGGCGGCGTGGTCTGCGCTGGGACCTGGGCTCCGAGCGCGGCGTTAACTCCAGGCTTTTCTGGGAAGGAAATTTGTTTTTGCTAGAACTAATCATCGGCATGCATTTTTCATTAGCGTTATTATCCCGAAGAAAGGCTGCTGGAAAGCGCTGGCGAGGAGAGGAGATATTTGCTCCCTCCGGGGGAATTTGACAAAGGGGGACGGAAGGAGGGAGCGGGGCTGAGTGGCAGCTCCTGTTGGGATTCTGCTGTGATGCCTCTCAACTCATCCTCCCAATCAGCTCGGCCTTAATACCAAAAGCCTGCTCAAATACACAAATCGCAAGGAAAGATTTCAGAGGGTTTACGCAGCTAGGTTTGCCTGGGTCTTCTCTGGATGGAAATTGTGAATTATTTTGCTCTTCCTGGTGTACGCAACTGCTAACGGTGACAATTATTGCACGGGCCGGGCGCCTCGTTGTCTGGCAGGTTTGTGTGGGATGTGCCAGGTGAGTGCAGGCAAAAAGGGAATAGAGCTGGCTCCTCTATGGCTGCTTTAAAGGAAGCAGAAAGCAGAAGCATGTGTGTCTTGCTTTTTTTAAATTTTTTTTTTAATTGTGTCCTCCTTCAGGACAGTCAGGAGATCCCTTTTAAATTACGATGGGAGAATAAAAACAGGGTGGCAGACACTGAGGGGACTGTGAGCATCTCTGACCAGAGGGACTTAGGCTCCGAGTGGGTACGCAATGGGGTGATAAACTGGAAGAATTAGATCTGCTGGGTATGGATATGGAATTCCCACCGCCCACGGCAGGACCCAGCACCCCCTGCCTCAGGCAGCAGCTCCTGCGAGTCCCGGGGAGCCCGAGCCACTGTTGGCCCAAAAGATGTCCCCAGGAGGGGAAAGGAGGAGCTGGATGCTCAGCACAGCTTCTCTATAGATGTATAGCTCAGCATAGATAATTTAAAAATAAGAAAAAATTCCCTTGGCTCAGTGAGGAATCTTTACCTCAGTGTGGGTATAAAACAAATTAGCTGCGATGCAAACACGAGGCTGTGATTGCTGGGGAAGGATATAGAAAGTAGGGCGATTCCTCTTCTCATAACGATTTCGGTTCCATTTAAGTTGGAGATCAGATGCTCCCCAGTAAAGATATAAATTACAAAGGCACTAAACTTCAGCACCAGTAAGCTCCCCGAATTTATTTGCATTCGTCATCTGGCAGTTTCATTTACAGTGAAGAAACTTTCACTGTGGATCAGATCTTTTTAATATTTCCCCATAACTTCTCGGTGACAATCAGTTTTTCCATTAGGAGAGATCAGACACATAAGTAATACTGAGAGAGCTACATGAATACCAAGTCATTCATTAGGAGCAATGCCACTGCCATGAATGCTGAGTGAATAGACAGTGAGGGGACACTGAAAATTAAAGGTTATTCTAGGTTCATTAACTTCTGCACTCCTTTCTAAACCAAAACCTTGGGTGAGAGCAGCCTTTGACTCCTAAACGGGATCTCCTTGTCCCCTAATTTAAAAAATATTAACATCGGTTAACTATTTCCCCTTTCTGCTTAATGTGTGCAAGAGAAAAAGTGTTTGAATTAATGTTCATGGAAGTGACGAGCACAGACAGAACTGTGTGTGAGCATCTGCTTTGCTTTCCTTGAAGCAAATGAAGCCTTTCTGTGCACCTCTGGCTTGATGTGGTTGTTGTAGAACGGCTTGGGTTGGAAGGGACCTTAAAGATCATCCAGTTCCAACCCCCCTGCCCTGCGCAAGGCCACCTCCCACCAGATCAGGTTGCCCAAAGCCCCATCCAACCTGGCCTTGAACCTCTCCAGGGATGGGCCAGCCACAGCTTCTCTGGGCAACCTGTTCCACTGTCTCACCACCCTCACAAGAATTTCTTCCTGAGATCTAATCGAAATCTCTCCTCTTTCATTTTAAATCCATTACCCCTCATCCTATGGTTCCACTCCGTGATCAAGAGTCCCTCCCCAGCTTTCCTGTAGGCCCCTATAGCAAGGCCACTATAATATATATTATAACATATATATAAAAAATAGATGCATATATTCCATACCTTTTTCTTGTATTAATTAACCATGAGGACTTTCTGTGTCTTTGTTTCTGTAACCACGAGGAGCAGGTCTGTAGGTCCATCCTCCTTCGGGTGGCAGCAGGAGCCTATGGCGCTCCCCGATGAGTTGGGCTTTCTCTGACCACCCCGTGCCACGTCCTGCTGTGCCAAAGCAGCTCCCATTTGGCTTGTATTAGTAATTAGGGAGGACAAACCTGCCCGTTGCCCACTTGCTCTGGCATCCCTGCTTGGTACAGCAGCCTGGGGTGGCACCCATGCCTGCCTCGGGACCCCGTGTGTGAGCCGCTGGTGGGTTATCGGCTGTAAATACAGCCTTGGGTCTCAAACAAGGATCCTGATCTCAGGACCCTAATCCCTCTCTTGACTCCCTTGGAATTGTTTAAAATCAACCTGCAGCTGTAGGTGGGGGACAAGAGCCAGTCTGATGTAGATGGTGCTATCACACAATGGTCGGGTAACAGGTCCTCAGTGTTGAAATCTAACATTTTTAACTCAAACACGCTTTCCCCTGCTCTCTGCTCAGTACTTAACCAAATAGGCAGAGTCCCCTCCTTGGGGTGGTGGATGAGGCCATTTCAAACAGTGCTTCTAAAGCCCTCGGTAATTTCTGGATGGAGATATGAGAGTAGCTCTCAGCAGCTTGCTCTAAAGCCAGAAATAACATTTTTTTTCCTTACAAAATCTCATGCTTCTACCATTTTATTCTGATTTTCTGTTTGTGTACGTGATCTGTCTTTAGCCAAACACAAAACTTCAACTGAAAGTCGTTTGGTACCAGGAGTAGTTTGTCTGTGCTGCAGTCTTAGAGGCAGCAGACGCAATAGGTAGGGAAGGGGCTGGTCTGTGATGGTGATGAGTGTTAGAGCCTGCAGAGAAAATGTCATTCGACTGGTCAGAAAGAGCAAGCTGCCCCCATGCTATTTTCATTTTTCATCCCTGGCACCATAACACAGTTGTGCTTTCCTGGGCTTTTTTTTCTTTTTTTTTTTTTTTTTTTTTAAGCCTTTGGGTTATTATCCTGTAAATGTCACTCATGTATGAGCGATATTGATGGGTGACATGCAGATTGGTTAAGGACCAATAGGCAAAACTGGAGTCTCCACACACAGATTGGCACATGGGAGGAATGACTGCGTAGTCCAACCCATGATTGTTTAAGTAATTTGTTAATCCCAGCCAATTATTAATTTTCACTCCTCCTGGGTTTGCCCCAAACCCATGACCACTTTGGTGGTGGAGATGAGTGACTGTTGAGTCCCCAGAGAGAGCTTTTGTTTGGAAGGGAGGAGTAGAGGTGCTATGTAGAGGTTCTTAAGGGAAAACTGATGGTGAAGCTGCCTGGCTGTTATTTGCCTCTTCCTTTGGGCTCCTGTTTTCCTGGATTTTCCTGTTTAGTTGTGCTTGTTGCAGAGCAGGAGTTACCAACACAATCTCTGGGCTGCTTTGTCCATCCTGCATTAGTCTCCAGAGATTAAGCCTTGATGCAGGGAAGCTCCGAGCTGTTTCCCTCTGTCTGCCTCTAGTGCGGTGTCGAGCACATCCTTAGATTCATTTCCTTCACTTGGGGCACGTAGAGTAGGGCTGGGAACCCCCAAGTGCAGGATGCTGCGGAAGATGCCCACTGAGTGGAGGTGACTCTCCAAGACACTGCAAGCCATGGTTGCCTGGACAAGGTCAGAGCTCCTTCCCACCGTGCTGGAGGGTCTCCACCACCTTCCTCTCACAGGGGAAATATCTCAGCAGCCCCGTCACCGAGTGGCTGGGCTCTGGTGCTGCGTTCCCTCCTGCCATACATCAATTTCCCCAGCATTCTGGGCCGTGGACCTCCTGACTCGCCTGCGTGGTGGGGAGCGAGGTATAACCATGTTCTACTTTCGTTGCTGAGCCTGAATCCATGTTCCTGCAGGGGGGGGGAGAAGCCTCACGTCTTATTTTATTTTTAACTCCCTCTTCCTACATGGGTTCATCTGTTTAGCTTTTGAACCTGTGAGCCAGAGGAATTCTCAGCCACTGACAATGGGAAGCTTCTGAGCTGGGGATGGGGGAGGCGGAGAGGAGAGAGGATGGGGAAAAACGTACGGGAGGTGGGGCTGGCTGGTGAGATAAAATATCCTCCTGAATTTCTGGCTGGAAAATTATGCTGATGGTGGAAGGCGAGAGGTTAAACTGAGACAGAAAAGTTTGTGTCAGCCCTTTTTTGATTTCTCCCTTCTACAATTGCCACCTCCTTTTCTCTCCTTTCTCCCCCCCCCCGCCCCACCGTACCGTATCCCCTCCTCAATTGGAAAGAAGGAGGTTTGCTGTCTTTGTATTTTAACTGTAGCAAAAAGATTAAATTGTTTACGAGCTGCGAGCCCCGGCTGCCTGGATGAGCTGGGAGAGACAAAGATAGACAGTCTAATTCTCCCGTGTACTTTGTGCTTCCGTCCCCCTGCGCTGCCACTAATTCTTTTATCTGGCCCCAACACTCCAGGCATTATGTGCATTCATAAAAAAAAAAAAAAAACCAACCTAAAAAAAAAAACCCTAACTGAAGCAGGCAAAATTACTGTTCTCTGCGCTTTACCTCTGATAACAATCTCTTGAATACTGATTACTTTTTTTTTTTCCCCCAACACAAAGCGACCAACACAAGTTGGTCTTTAACCCTTTATCTTTAGCAAGCAGAAAGACACGAGGAACATCTTACTCAGTTGGAAAAAAAAATAGCATACAGAAGAATTACTGTTATCTCCTAGCCAGAAGAGGAACAGCAGAGATAAGAAAAGCCTGAAGAATTAAAAGGAACGTTGCATTTGGGCTGTAAATTCGTGCTGAAGCTGGTTCTATTTGTCTGTCACTAGGGTTCATAATTTTTCGAGGTTGTTTTGATAGACTTATTGTGAAGACTGCATAGAAAACTCATCAGCATTTGTTGCCTCTGAGCATTATTGTCAGTGGTAACCGCATGGTTATAGACTGGAGGAAGATAATGGTTGAAGTATAAAGGAGATAAAGGCAAAACCTCTTCTCATTAAGGGCTATCTCCACCTCTGCAGACTCTACAGTATTGAGTGACTGGCGCTGGTGCATTGGGCATAAATTATAGCAAAAAAACTAAAAGCAGCATCATTATTTCGAAAAAGTTATAATGACATGCCACGAGCTTAAGACCTATTTACTCCAAAGACTGACAATAAATAGAGGGAGAGCTTGCTGTGGAGTGACCAGCGCTGCCTTCCCATCCGTTGTGCCCCCGTGCACATCTCTCTGCGGGCAGGCTGCTCCGAAAGGCAGCGTGGGCATCTCCACGCCAGGAGGGGATCAGCTCCAACCTCCATCGTACCTACGAACCCCAATGGTTCCCTGCTGAGAAACACCACCCTGAAGGGGGCCAGGGCAGGGACTCGTCCTCTCCTCAAATATCTGGAGCAGAAATGTCAATTTTTATTTTGAGTTTCAACTTCTCTTTTGGGGAAGACCCAGCCTGGGCAGAGCTTTCCCTGGAGGGTCGGGCTGAGATGGTGCAGTTGGTATAATCTAAAAGGGGACAGGGCAGCGTGAGTCTGTCCCGTGCAGGTGGTGGTGTCTTCCTTGGTGCCGTTGCATCACTTCCCTCCCCTTGCAGTTTATTTTTTCTAGATTGCTTTTTCTACAAAGTGAAGAAAATCTCCTTTCCAGTGCTCTTTCTGTTGTTCTTTTCACTTTTCATCCTCAGTTGCCTACAGTTTGATCTGTTTATCTTCAACGTGGCGGGAGAAGAATTATATTCAAATTCAAGCCAGGTCCACAGCAGATAAAGCACAGTCCTTTAGTTGTTTTTACTGGGCAAGCTTGTAAAAAACACTCTGTACACCTGTAACACTGATTATCTACAGCTTTCATGGCTACTTTTTAAATTGGAATTAGTTTCCAATGCCCCTCAGAGGAAGGAGGATTTTTTTTACAGTTGGAGAAACTGAGGCTGGGGACTGGGTGAAGCTGTGAAGATTTGCTGGTGGCACCTCGCCTTGCCAGAGCCCCGTCCCAAAGCCCTGCTTTAATAACGAAGCCAAGTGCCTTTTTAGTGATTGTGCTGGATTAGTGGCCCCAGAGGCTCCTAATCTGCTATCCATATGGCACACGCAGGGCAAGGATCTACCCGCTGATCTCCCATTGTATTTCAAGGCTGATTAGATGGGACAGTCCCCCGAGATCCAAACCCAGTATCGTCTCCCCAGCCCATTCATTTTAGATTTGCTACCGTGGTGCCCAAAAGGATGCAGCTGCCCTTGCTGCTTCTCTCTCCCCTCTGCTCCCTGTGGATCAGAGCCCACTCAACGCTCTCATGACATTGCTAAATCCATATGAATTTTCCATTATTGTAGTAGGATGGCTCATTGGGCAGGAGGAGCGGTCACTGGGACGGCTGCTCAGCAGAAGACAACCCTTGGAAACGGGGTGGTTATGGGATGTCAGACAGGGCAGCAGCTCACTTGGGTGGGTCTCTTAGAAGAACTCTGGTGTTGGAGACTTCCCATTAGCTCTGGGGACATCATGGCATCCCTGCTGAGCACCAACCACACATCTCGGTGCTCTCGTGAGGGTGGAGAGCTGGTCTGTATGGACCTGACAAAGGGCATCTCACGCTGCGGGGAGAGGAAGGATGCCTCTGCCATGGTAGTCAAGGCACATGATAGCCCCTGGTATTTGTTTTTTAGTCAGGTACGATCAAGCAGATGCCTAGCAGCATATTGACTCCATCTATAATTCTGGAAGAAAATTGTGAGGAAATGTGAATTCTGGTTTCATTTCTGTAGCTTCCCAGTGAAATAGTGCCTAGTCTGCAGGGAGATAAGAAGAGCAATAAGGCTGTTGCACTTGATTTGGAGGTTGTTCCGCTGTTGCCACCAACTTATTGATAATTTTGTGTCTTGCTACAAATCATGGCATGCGAAGAGTTGGCTGTTGATATCTGGTCTGCGTTCCCGGCTTCAGCTTCGTCATGGGTACTGAAATTAGATTGTGGGTTTGGTCTCCAGTTCAAAAGCAAAGTTGTGTGAGCTCTTTCTGACAAACCTGAGGTTGAAATGGGACATCTGCACTGGTTTAGGGGGCAGTGCTGGTTTGGGGCCAAGTCTCGCTGTGGGGCATTGCAGGTATTGAGCAGAAACTGTGACCAGGACCTTGGCGAGGCTGGTGGGCAGGTTTCGCCTCCTCTGTGCAGGAAGGTGGTGGGAAGAAGACCTGCAATTAGATAAAGGTTTGGGCATTTGAGTGAGAACTAAGGGAAGCTCCGGAATTTCCTTGCAGTGCCTTTCCTGGGATGATTGGCAGTTGGAGGAAAGGAGGTTGTGCTGTAGATACACTATTTGTCTCTCTGTCCTGAGTGGGCTTTCTAGATTGGTGATAACCCCAGGGTTGGCTGAAGAAATGTCACTCTAAATACAGGTATCGACCTCAGTAGAAATATTTTCATTTTATAGTGTGAAATGCCAACAACGATATCTACCTGACGGCTCCCAGATTATAATATCTCTTCCCTACCAGCATGGGTACAAGCCTTCCATTCAGTTTTACAATAAATACAAACATGGGTTGCAGTAATATTTCATTTTTGATGGCATAGCCTTGGGTTTTGATTATATAAATCAGGCTTTAGAAAAAGAATACAGCTTTGTGACTGACTGAATAAATAATTAAATGCAAATGTAAAAGTCCTTACAAATAATAATAATAATAATAAAATCCACAGCTTTCGAATGGACATTCAGGATCAACTAGAAAACATTGCACTCTTGGTGTGAATAGGAGAAATCAGTTGGGTGCAGCATGCAGGCGGGTTCCTGATAAACTAATGCTCCTTCACACAATTTACAATCCAACTGAATTCATTTGCATGACAAAATTGGCTCGGGTATTCATGTGTTGCAGCAAGACAAGTGTAACATTACAAAGAACAAGTAACCATGGGGAAGGTTAATGCAGACAATAAGGAAATACAATGACATGAATCGGGTTCTTCTTTTTGCCAACCTTTTATCTGAAATAGAAAAATAACAAGCTCCCACCCCCCATTCCTTCTTGGGAATAAAAGAGTTGTTTTATGGAAAAGGAGGGGGGGGGGAGAAATGTGCAAAGTTGGCAAATAAAGATCTGTAATTTCCCTTTTTTCTACCTCATGGATTTCAAAATGTCTGCGTGTGTGTGTGCAAGGAAGGTGGGAGAGGAAGAACGGGGTATCATTATTTTGAGAAGGCAAGCAGGTTGGTGGGACGTACAGCCAAATGGAGTGGGTCCGTCGGTGAAGGACGTGTGGCCGGTAGCTGTCGTTCACTGCCCTTGTGTTGAATCCCATCCTCGCGTAGCAGAGACATTGAGCTCCCTCAGCTCAGGTGGAGCTCAACTGGAAGGAGCTTTGCATCACGGCGGTCGCTGACTCCTTGGGAAGACCTGGTGGGTGTCGTGGTGGCACTCTGGAGATGCTGAGCATTTTTTTCGCAAGTCAAGGAGTTATTTAGATACCAACATGGGAGTGGGTGTCGATGATCACGCTCCCAGCTGGCTTCTTGGTGCTTGAAAATCCGGATTACTGTAAAGGCTTCTCTGAATGCATAAAATTTTTTCCCCGTGTGTGAGTTCCCATGAGACTACTCTGCCATTGGGCACGTGACGCTTGGTGATAATGTATTCAGGGTTTCATTTGGAAATGAGCTGGGCAGAATTCTGCATTGCAACCTGAAAAGCAACTTATTGGATTATTAATTATTTTTTTAGTTGAAAATAATGCTTAAAAACCTCTAATGAGTGGAGAATGTGTGAATTGTTCCCTGGCATTTTGGTGGTTAGTTTTAACCTTGCAGCTTAGTGTTCTGAGGACTTTCCTTTAAGGTTCTAAGTGTAGTTTATTCTTCCCAGACAACAATTTCAGTGGGTAACCAATTATGCAGAAATGCTAAGCTCATCATCTTGCCTAATGTGTGAGCACCTGAAAAGTTTGGCAGGCAGGGTCAGCTGCTCACCTTGACTTCTTGCGTGGTTGGTTACTGGTGGACGCAGTCTCAACCTGTCTCACTTACCCCAGGCTCCTGTCTTTGAGGGGGATGAATCTCTGCTCTTCCAGGGTCTGTCATTGGAGGAAGATGCTGAGTAGCAGGAAAGCCAGCGTGGGGCTGCAGGTTTGCAAAGCTGCTCTGGTCCTGGTGCTCTGGAAACTGGCATCTGCCTCTCCTTTGTGGGAGCATGGTTTGGTGCACACCAAAATGGCGTTGGTAGCTCCCAGGTCCCAAAGCTGCCTGGAGAACCAAGGTGGAAGAGATGTAAGGGTTGGCCATGGAGGGCTTCCCCTGGGCTCAGAGAAGTCTCTGCTCCTGGACACTGTGGTCTGATGTTGCCTTCAGCTCACAACTTCACTTAGGGTTGCTCTGGTGAGACCTCACCTGGAGCACTGTGTGCAGGTCTGGAACCCTCAAAAGAAGAAGGACATGGACCTGATGGAGCAGGTCCAGAGGAGGGCCACAAAAATGCTCAGGGGGTTGGAGGCCCTCTGCTCTGAGGACAGGCTGAGGGAGCTGGGGTTGTTCCGCCTGGAGAAGAGGAGGCTCCTGGGGGGGCTACAGGAAGGCTGGTGAGAGCCTGTTTCCAAAGGCCTGCAGGGACAGGACGAGGGGCAATGGGTTTAAACT
>JAOTQQ010000006.1:5179026-5197364 GCA_026546715.1 Gallinago undulata | reverse complement strand
CCCTTCCCTGGAGACATTCAAGGTGAGGCTTGAGGAGGCCCTGGGCAACCTGGTCTAGTTGGGGGTGTCCCTGTGACCGACAGGGGGTAGGACTAGATGGCCTTTGGAGGTCCCTTCTGAACCAGATGATTCTATGATTCTATGAAACCTCTTTGCAGCAGGAGAGGCTACGTTAAGTGCAAATTCTAATTATCCCAGCCCGGAATCGCTAGGAGAGAAGAGCTGTGCTGGCTAATTGGCTAAATGCTAAGTGAATTGGGGGGGTGGGGGGTGGAGGGATGCTGTCTGGGAACAAGGACCACGTCACTCTCTGTGAGCAGACGGCATGGTGTCCCTCATTGTTCCGGCGCTGGAGCGCTCAGCTCCCTTCCAGCCGGGATTAGAAGCTCTGACATGGGCCCTGGCGAAGGACAAGGGCCCCTCTTTAGATCGGCCTGGCTCAGCGGCGCAGCAGGCCCGGCCCTCGATTGCCATCTGCAACAAATCTGTAACAAGTTGACAAACGACTAATTTTAATTTAATCTTTCAGTTTCCGACTTAACGATGGGAAAAAAATAAATAAATAAATAAATAAATAAAAATATCCAGGGGAAGGAAGTGCTCACCCGCATCTTGCCTTCACACCGTTCGCTCAATGGGGGAGTTTCAGCGCAAAAAGTGGTTAGGAGCGCAATAAGAGCCCTACATTTTTGAATTAAATTTAACCCCGGGGTGCCACTGCTTCGGAGCCTTTGGAGGCAGAGTTGTAAATCATGGCAGCAGATTCTGCTTCTGATGAGCACTTCCCATCATGATGACATTTAAACTATTAATTAATTAGGAGAGAGCAAGATGAGAAGATTTGGAATTCTCCCCTTTGGATAATTACTGTCGAACACATTTGTTACTGTAATGAACGAACAGGATGTGACTTCAGCCTGTGCATTCTCCCTGCTTGTGTGTCTTTTCTCATTATTATTTTAGCCTGCCTTAAAAGGAAGAAGAGGATTTTTTTTTCACTTGCAACCATAAATAGGGGTCATTTGTGCGTTTAGCATTTTGACCAAGCCACGGTTGGGAGGGAGGAAACAGTTGATGAGGGTCAGAGGGACCATCAGATACACCAAGACCCAGCAGGTGTGCTGGTCCTCGTGGTGCAAATCCAACTTGTGGCTTCCAGTTGGGTGGCTTTAGGCCATTCAGCTCCTTAGTAAGCCCATCAGAGCTGGTGGCAACCTTCCTCTTGAAACTTACTTTGAAAAGAGACCCTGACAGTGGGCTCTTCTGCATGGGCTGAGCAGTGGGAGGCTGAGGATCCTGGTGGTCCCTAGACACACTGCTGGTCTGATCGAGGTGTTCTCCGTAAATCTTGGAGGAAGTGGATGCTGTTGGAGATAGAACAATGGCAACCAGGATCTCACTGGGCTTTGTGTGTGCCCGGAGCTGTGCTGAAGCTCCACTCCTTCTCAAGCTGGCCTTCTTGCTTTCTGTTCAGAAAGATTTTTTTTGAAAGCTTCCCTGGTTTTCCCTGTTTCTACAGGATTTTGTCCTCTCTAAAAGCAGAGTCACTACTCACTTATGGCATCTCTGCTTCCTGCCAGCAGAGATCCTTGTTTACTTCTCTAGTGTTAATATGCCCTTTCACAGATAATCAATCTTGCTTGGCAGGATCAATTAAAATGAAGTGGGGATGCTCCACGTACCTTGGTCTGGAAATTTAACTCCAGTTGTACTCCCACATATAAACCTACATTTGCAGAACTCCTGGGCTAGATTATCACCGTCTCCAGTGACTGTAACAGCACTAACGATCCTAACAAAAGGAATACTTGTATATTGACTCTTAGAGGGTAGTTATTTATTAATTACAATCATCAATAATGGCAAAGCTTTAGGCACACCTCCTTACTGAGAACGTAGGCTACAAGAGTATCAGCAAGAGACTTTGGGTCATGTAGGCTGGAGTCATCTCAGCACCTTTCTGCCCACAGCACTGGGACACTATGGGATGTCCCAGGGGGTGAAGCAAGGACCGTCCTGCCGTGCCAGGGCAGCTGGGGCTGCTCGTGTGGGGCTGGGGTCCCCTCTGCAGCAACCCCCCTGAGATGGAGAGCTCATGGGTGTGCTGGTGCTGTGCTTTGAGTCACTGGAGCTCCCTGAGAGCTCTCAGACACTCCAGGAGCCTGATTTTCCAGAGAAGAGTGCTCTCTCACTGTCTTTAGCTGCAACGACTGGCCCTAGAGAATTATCCTCAGGTGAACCGATGATTTTTTGGCAGAGAAACATTTACATTTCTTATTTTAAGGAGAACTGTCTCTAGGTAGTACTTCTTTTTCATCTTATTCATTTTAACCTTCCAAAAAGAGTTTTTTTCCTCCTGGATTTTTCCATGAACTATTGATGTTTTTCTGTTTAAATGTCTCTGTTCAAAGTTGTCGTGGTGATTTTTTTTTTTTTTGGTGTCCTACATGAAACGAGTTTGGGCTGCCTCTAAATTCTTGGTGTATAAATATCCACCCTGAAAGAACCGCTCTGCTTTAACCTGAATACGTGCCGTCGATAATCTCTAAGGACTCCGACCTTCAGGGCTGCTCTCCCCGGCACAGACTCTGCTCAGTGATCAGGGAAATAGGGATGTGGATGACTTGAATTTTTTCCGTTTGCCAAATTTTCCTTAATAATTGCTGCTGCTGCTGTTCTGGAGCTGGGAGTTGAGCCTGGTCATTAGGTCCAGCCCAGCCGTGCGCGGTGCTTTGCAGGATTTTGCTACAGGAGGGTTATTTCCCAGTGCCCTTGACTTGATAAAGGCAAACCTTTGGTGTGGAGCTGCGGGCTCACATCGCCTCCTATCTCCTGCTAACAGAGCAGAGGAGCCTTTAGCTTCTTGAGAACATCTCGTATAAAATAAAACCCCTTGTGCGGACGAGGGCGTGCACGGTGTTGCAGGTTATGGCACCTTTGCTCGTGGTTGATGAACGATGACCCTGGTGGGACATGAGCAGCTCCTTCCTTTGGCCACCCAGGGAATTCACACTTTTCCCTCCTCTGACCTGGGGAAGACACTGGGAATGGTGGGGCTCTGGTGCCTCCAAGCTTCACTTGGTCAGTAAAATCACATTAAAAACCTGTATCAGGAAAATCGAATGGGTGTTTTGGGCTTTGCCAGGTGGATTTTCACAGGAATTGCATGAGTTTAAGGTCCACAGTCATTGTTAGTAAATAGAGCATGCAGTAGAATTTTCTGTAATGAAAAAAGATGATCTACAGCTATTTCGTGGTAACTAAACGTGTGGGTTTTAATATGAAATATCATTGTTGTCGTAAAAGTGTTTTCCTTTTTCCTCAGAACTTTTGTCGCTTGGGACACTGATCTTTTCATAGGAAAGCTGTAGAGTTTTTACTGTAAAAAAAACAGAAATACTGATTTCTTTTCTGGAAAATGAGACGCTTTTCCCCAGTGGGAAAATAAGTATTCTTAATGTATTCTTCAGGGAGAATGACATCAAAATTCACAGGGTGTTTTGCTCGTTGGGTCTTTTTGTCACAGGGATTCAGAGCCAAGGGTTCTGGCTTTGCTCTTATTTCTGGAAAACCCAAACAAAACCATTACTAAGCCCTTAAATGACATCTCTCTTTTTTTTTTCTTTTATTTTTTTTCCCCTCCAAGTATGACTCGTAAATTATTTTGCAGCTCTGAGCTCCCACATCACTGTCTTGCTCCAGGTGGTTGAGGATGGAGAATTTGGTGGTGCCCAGAGTCGGACCTGGAGCAGAATGGTCTCTTTGTTCTCCCCATTGCTGCAGTGCCGGGGCCGTGGGGTAACTGGGGTGAGCAGGGCTGGGCACTGGGAGCGATGGGCTTTGGGAGTTGAACGGCCCCAATTCTGCTCCCCCATGTATTGTATAATGAACAAGCTTCATGGCATACCTGTCCCTCCACCAGTACCCCTGCGAGAGACAGGGACCCAAAAAGAGACAGACAGACAGACAGACATGCTCAGACACACACCCTCACAGGGAAATTAATGCTGGAGGAAAGGTCATCACAAGGAAGGATTTATTTTATTTAATAAGTGGGTTTTTTCCTTTTGATTTTAAGTTCCAGTGAATTTTTTTAAAAATTTGTAATTAATTGGACAGAAAATATTGGGCTGTGTGTAGAAAGGGCTAGAATTTGAATCTAAATTGAAGACTGTTGGAAGGGTATGGTAGAATTAATTTGTTTATGCTCTGGTAGCAGCAAAGATGATACCGGAAACCTTTGGAGACAGATAAATGCTTCATATGTGAGTCAGAAAACACACAATCAGTCAGCAACAATCATCTTTCTGGAGATTCTAGATAATCCGTGCTTCAAAGCAAAAACCTGTGTTTTGGAATATTCATTCTCTGATATTCAAACATCCAACTTTGTTCTTCTAATTATTATTATTCTTTTGATGTTATATCAGACAAGTGCCATAAGGGTCTTAAAAAGGGCAAAATAATGATTTCCTTTATATCTTAATACCCATGTGATGTGGAGGCTTTGGTGGAGAAAGGAGTATTTTTTTTGACAAATCCAAAGGGGGAAGCTTGGCAACATGGTATAGTTGAGTGTAACCATAAATAAAACCCTGTGTGAATTCCCCCTTGGAGACACTACAGATCTATTGAACAGGGCACCCTCTCTATAAAAATTGTTCTTGAGAGGTAATAGCAAGCTATACATTATGAAAAAATATAGCACAGGGATTTGCTGTACTTGGAGCAAAACTATGAGAAAAATGGTGGGAGGTAATAAGGGATTGTCGTTCCATCCCATTAGAAATGTGTTTTATTCCAGACACCCAGATTTTATCTTCCCCCTGCACCTGAATTAGAAATGAAACTGCCAACTTTCTGGGATGTGCAAGAATCCACACAGTAATGTGCTTTTTTTTTTTTTTTTTTTCCTTTTCTTTTTGGGAAGCTAATTAGGGCAAACGTAGATAAAACACACCGTGTGTGTTACGAGCTTGTAAATAACGGAAAAGGGTTTCCTTAGGAAATTAGCACTAGGACATACAGGAAGCAATGAAATCAAATGCTACAAATATATACTGTATTCTCTACGTAGATTAAAATAATAATAAAAACACCCCTAAACCTAGTCATATACAGAAGGGAATCCTCTAGGATTTGACTGGCACAATCCTGTAAAAGAAGAAGTTCAGTAAAAAAAAATCCACTCATTTCTAAAGAAATTTCCCAGATTAGATTTGTAAATCAAAAACCAATATATAACATGCAAGAATTGATCTGTTTTATATTCCTCAGTTACATTTTTGTGAAGCACATTTAGAAGATTTAGAACGTATTTGCGCCTGCTGGTTGAGCCATTATATGCTTGAGTTCATACATCTATTTGTGAGGCTATAAAACAGGCATCGACTACCCATGTAAATTGTGTTCTCCACAATAAATTATATGCATACTTGCAAAAATACATAACTGCTGTTGGTTGGCTTACGTAGACTGAATACTAATGATGTTTAAAGTTGTATTGTCCCTCTTCTCGGGCCTAATTTAGCCTCTACATCAAAAATTATGTAGGAAAAAACACTTTATCCTCTCACTGAGAAATAAAATGGCACTTACGGGCATCCACATATCTTTCTTTTATGAAACACCACCATTTTCATACTAATTTTAGCTGCATAGGGTTCATGGAAAAGTCTGTCTCGTGCAAACCTCTTAGGAGACTTCAGTGTGTGTATACACACACAGCTACGGAAAATGTATTTTTGTGGGGTTTATATAAATGAATTGGCTTTTATGTGCGTGATACACGCTCACAGATAGTATAATCCTTTATGATAGCCGGAGCATTTTTAATTCCTAAAGTTCAGAGAGTTTTTTTTTTAATCATACCCCAGGGTTTAGTGCGGCACCACGGAACCCCTGAACGCGGTGGCAGCCCCGGGAAGCAACACACAAACGCGGTGTGTCTTCCTCTACCTGCTGCCCGTCGAGGCACCCCTGGGTTAATTAATTGCTTTTGCTCATATTTCAATTGTCTTAAGAGCTGTGAAACGCGCCTCCTCTCACAAAGGGGTTGGGGCTGACCCCGACTTCACCATTTTGGGTCATTTATTGCCGAGCGTGAGGTCGCGCAGGCGCTGCCTCCCTGGCCGTTTTACGTACCCGAATGGCAGCCCGCGTCCTCGGTGCAGAAATGGATGAAGGCTCCGTGTAGCCCCCGCACGTGTTCTTCCTCCCATCTCGCCCCGAGCTCTGCTCTCCCCTCCCCTCCTGCCGCGACATATTCAAACCGTTTCCCTGGGTCTTTTTCAGCCTTTCATTAACCTGCTTTATTTATTACTCCCCCCGCTTATTCCTTCCGCGCCTTTCTGCGCGGTGCTCCTTCCTTTCCAGGGTTTGTCTCCCTCGGTTTATTTTCTCCATTTTGCCCTTTTTTCCCTCCTTTCTCCGTTCCCTTCCCTCTGTTACAAACGGCCCTCCTTCCTCCGGCTACAAATTACGTGTCTGTTTCTGCAGCCCGTTTCTCGGCGTGCGATGGATCACTGCGAGCGACCGGGCACCCCCGGCTCTGCCGGTGGGAAAAGAGAATTTTCCCGTCCTTCTTCCCTACCCGGGCCGTGCGGGGAATATGGAAGCTGTCACACACTTCCTCTCCTGCCCAATGATGTGTAGGAGGATAATATATCCCTTTTATTGGGCTCGCAACCGGGCAGAGGAATGAGAGAAGCAACCTGCCTCCTTTTTCCTCTCCCAGAAGATCTGGATTTCCTTTCCTGCGTTATCACCACCATCCCAGCTGGAGTTTTGTGGAGCCTTCCCGAAAGGCTTCGGCTGTGTCCCTGGGGACAAAGCCCCCCCCGTGGATGCAGGGGACGGTGCTCTGCGGGGACACGGGGATGCGCTGCAGGGCTGCAGGGCTGCAGGGAGCTGTGCTGCCGGCCACGGGATCGGGCTGGATAACTCAGCGCTGCTTTTTCCACCCTCGTGCAGAAATTCAGGCTGGATGCCCAACGCTAGCATTGTAAAAACAGCACCCAAAAGCAGGTAGCTTGTTTTTCCAGGGATGACTTTTCCAGGGCCCTGAGCTGGAGAGGGAGAAAGGGACGAGGGTCCCCGTGTGCATCACACCCCCCTTGTCCCTGCATGCGTCACGGAGGATGCGAGTTTTCGCAGGGAGGACAGGGTATGGCTGCCTGAGACCCGCTCACCCATCCCATTCCTGGGTTTCCTGAGACCCACTCACTTTTTCCCATTCCTGGGTTTCCATGCAGCAGCTCTGGATGGCTGTATCCAAGCCCAAAACCTTCAGGCAGAGCCCAGCTCACAGATGAAAGCCAAGAGGACCCTCTGATGGAGGGTCATGATGTGCACGGGTCTGTACGTGATTAATACACGTCCATATAATTTTCTATGTTGTTTTTCTTAGTGTGTGACCGAATTTTTAACTTCTGGAGAAAGAAATAGTTCCTGGAAGGGCTCTGCAGTGTGGCAAAGAGCAGGGGGGAGTTTCACATGGTCTGTGGGCAGCATTCGGGAGCCAGGCTGTCTGAAGAGCAGTTTGTGGAAGGGTAAACAAAGAAAATTACTCCACGTTCACACCCCGAACTGCTGATTTATCTGTTGTCATCATCCTTATGGCAAAGCCTTTGGCATCGGGGTGTCGCTTGGGAAAGGGTGGCAGACCGTCCCAAAAGGAGGCGCCCGCTTTTGGGGGCAAAACTGGGTGTTTCTGTACAAACATAGCAAAGTTCCAGGAATGCCCGTAGTGCTGGAAATCGGCGCGGGACAGGGAGGGGATCGGCGTCGCGTGGCCCCAAAATTCACCCTCGTGGGGCAGAGCAGAACACCCCCGAGGCCGGGTCTCATCGCAGCCCCTGGGAAGAGTGTGTGGCTTTAATACCGTGTTTCAGAGGCTGACAAAGTAACCTAGATATCGTTTTCCTTTGTGTCAGTTCTAGCCACTAAAATTAGTATTAAGAGACACAGAAAGCTCAGTGGAGTTTTCCCAGTTTATCCCGCGGCTAATCTTTTTATATCTCTTTTTTTTTTTCTTTTTTTTTTTTCCTTCTTTAAAATCAGGGGGAGGGGAAGCCCTTTCATTCTCTGCAGCTGGCATGTCTAAACTACTAACATATGTGCTTCTTATACAACATACAGTAGCTTAGGACTTTTCAAAAACACAGAACCCCTGAATCCAATAAAATTGCAAATTTCACTGTATTTCACAATATCCTAAATAAACATGAACAGCGTGCATTTCTCTTTCTGGCATCAAATATTAATCTGTCCGTGGTCGGAAATGTGCTTTCCATCTTGTGTGCGCTCACATTGGGTAAACACTTGGGAGATTGCTATTCCAGACCTTTCATTCTCTCCTAGAGTCAAGAGCATGACAAATTTTTCTCCTAATTACACCTGCCACTGTTTGCCTTCTAATACTGTAAATCCTCCATCACATAGTTTTTCAGATTCAGGATTAGGTTCCTTTTCTGTCATACAAATGATTGGAGGTGCAATATGCAGTTAGCAATGCACATTATGAATGTTTAGGATGGGTTCTCTTTTTTTTTTCCCCCCCCTTTTTTTTTTTTTTTTTTTAAAAAAAAAACTCAGGATGTATGTGAACAGAACTAGATCCATGTTTAACTTGTGATGTTGAACCAGGACCTCTGGGTTGGTTTTTCTGGCTGTTTGAACCCTCTCTGTCTGAAAGCACGGCCGTGTGCTTGGCTCTGCTTTTTGGTTTATTTGGATTTTTCTCTGATAGTGGAAATTATATTTTTTTCCATCTCTCCTTGTGTGTCTCGGTGCTTGTGGAAGAGCTGGGCAGGTGGCACCTTCCTGCTCTCTGGGAAGTTCATGCCCGTGTGATGCTCCTCAGCACCAGGATAAGGACACAGTCCGTTGCCAAGGGGGTTCTTGCTTTGGGGCATTGCTGGGGACATCCCAGCTCGTGGTTCCAGCATGTGGCTGTTGTAGTGTCCTGGTCTGTCATCATGCTCCTCCTCCTGCCTGGGAGCATCCTTCTGTTGGGAGAGAGCAAAACACAAGACTTTTGTTTTGATTGGGATCCTCTTGTTCCAGATTAAGGTTAAATAGCGCCAGGTTTCCCCTTCCCTGGTCTGCAAGAGGTCCCTCCTCTCTCTCTGGTGGGATGGAGGAGACAGAGGGGAAGGATGCTGGTACCTCAGTTCCAGAAGCAAAGTAGTTCTGGGAGCAGCAGATGGTCCTGGGCTCTTCAGAAGGTACAGCAGGACCTTCATGGGCACCGTCCTGGAGACACACAGAATCCAGTGAGGTGTTTCTGGGGGTTGCGCTGCCTTTGGTTTATTTTGCTTATGGTTTTGAAAGTCAAAGTAGTTACGAGCAGCCGATGAACATGTGTGAAAGCAAGTCAGAAAATGGCAGTGTACCACAAAACATGGAGACTCTCCCTCCACTTCGCACGTGTTGGAGCGGTGGGGACGGCAGCTTCTGCCAGGTTCCTCCTGCTCTGGCTTTAGGTTTAAGAAAAAGTCTCTGGGGCAAAGAGGCCGTTTCTCTTTGCTGGTACAAACCCTCCATTAACATGTTATGGGGGGGGAAGGGGGGGGCAGAGAAACCCAGGCAGCTCTGAGCTACTCGAGAGTTAATACACAAATGATGAGCTGATGGAAAAAGCGGAGATGCCATCTGGGTGAAGGACACGCAGCGATGGAGAGAACAGCAGAGATGGCCACGGTGCTTGTGTGTGTGTGTGTGTTTAAAGTGGCCGAGAAAAGGGGGTTACACCTTCCCTTGGGACGCAGGGGGGGGTCCCAAATCCAGCGTGCCCACCGGGCAGTGCGGCAGGACGCGGGTGATGTGCATCGTTCCCGCACTTAAATTAAATGACACGAGTATTTTCACGCGTGGCTGAGGAGAGTCAGGCTAATGCCGGTGGCTGCGGGGAAGGAGAGGATGGGTTCGTGGTTTTTTGCACTATTTTTGCTGCCCCGGTCTGCAGTGTGTGCGGGGGAGGCTGGCTGGTGCGAGAGGAGGGATAAAGAGAGGGCTGGAGCCGAGAGAAGATGGCGTGAAACAATTTATTTGATTACTAGGTAAATAAGCTAAGCTCCTTGTGGATAGATGCGTCCGTGGCCGCTCCGTGACGCGGTGCGTTTCTCTGCTTGCCTCTGAGCGCTTTGTTAGCCAACTGCCAAGGAGACAATAATTCCTTCCCTCCGAGCAGACTTCAAAAAGTTACCTATTTTTTATTATTGGAAACTTGGGGAAGGAGGGAGGAATTTGCTTGATTAGAAATCAGTCTCGATTTTCAAAATGGTAAGTTAAAAGAATTGCCCTCTGCCTGAAGTGTTTCACTACCAGACTTTGGATGGTTTGGATTCTGTTTTTCTTTGAAAAGCTGGAAGATTGACTAAATTAACATTTTTCTTGTGCAGTTTTCACTTTGTTCGAAAAGCTCTTGCTCACAGAAAAAGCTTTTTATTTATTTATTATATAAAAATCCCATCTTTCTTATTCTCTGCATCCCTCCAGGACAACCCCTTGAAGGTACCCTACAGAACGAGTACCTCCAGCTTTGGATGGGGCACACTCAATACGTGTGATTTAACATATCTTTATCAGATTATTACTGCACCCCAGAGCAACTGTGAAAACACTAATTTTGTAGCAGAAAGGCAAACCTGCCTTTAAAAGCAAAAATCCACTCTTTCCAATGCTCTGTGACCACAAAGGGGACCTCTTGCCATCCTCAGCCCACCCTGTTTTCATTCCATCCTCCTCCTACTCCATGGTACGTTGAATTATCGGGCTTTTAACTAATGCAATTTACCAAGCAAGAGGTTACTGTCATCTGTTGGATGGGCAAAATATGGCAAAATTGATGTTAATTGAGAAAGGGGATGTGGCTGAGGGTTAGGAAGGGCTCTCTGCATCAAATCCTGTCTTTATGGGAGGGAACCAAGTCTTGGCTGGCACAGGGATGGGTTTGTGGCTTGGTGTGGCTCCATCAGCTGGTCCCGTGAGGACTCTGGTCTCTTACCCTCCAAGTAAAGGGTTTCTGCTGCCCTGTGGGGAACGTCAATGGTTCAGCCTACCTTCTACATCAGCTTGTCCCGACCAAACCTGCGCTTCACCAATGGACCCACCTCTGGGCCGCAAACGGTTAACTAGAATTGTCTCTTTGGCCGAGTTTCTCTTTCAAAGCAAGAGGTTTGGGGGATGTTTTAGCTGAGAAGAAACAATTCCCTTTTACATTTTTATCCCGCACATGAAAATTTCGATTTTAAATTAATCTTGTGTTCAAACACCAATATTAGAATCCAGGCTCCTCCGAAAGGGGGATTTGAGCTTCTCGTTTCTCTCTTGGATGAAGACCCCGAGTGCCAACTTTGCTCCCGGCGTGATTCCCGGGGCAGATCAATCCTGTCGTAAAGCTGTCACCTCCTCGTCCCCGGCGCCCCGGCCAGCGGCCGTAGGGATGGAGAAGTGCCCGTGCTCTTGGATAAATCCATTCTGCGCGGCCCTGGATGCCTTCCAACCCTCCGGAAAGAAGCAAACGGCGGCCGCTGCCACCAAAATCCGCTTTGTGCCTGATTGCCATCCCAATACCATCTCCAGGGGTGACAGGCGTGTCGGGAAGGGCTGGGCTGAGGCCAGGCTGGGCACCGGCTGCATCCCCGGCCGCGGTGATTTACGGCCACGGGCCGTGGCAGGGGATGGTTTGTGGCTGTGACCTGGTTGTGACCCCGGCAGATAGCGAGGCAACGTTTGCGTGAAACACAAACAAAAGGTTAAATGCTCCAGTTCTCAGCTCAGACAGAGCCAATCATTCTGAAGAGCCTGTGTCCTGTGTTTTCCCCCCCACCCCCCTTTAATTGGTTCTTTATTTCATGTAATATTTCTTTCACTTGCATGCGTGTGCGCTCTCTCCCTCGCGCTCGTACACGCAAACTCACCCGCCCGCCCTCTTTAAAACATCTTAATAGCAGCCACTTTAAAACTCTGCAGCAGCTCTCTTCTAGACCTCTTTACAACGGGCTGGATAACATCTCCATCACACGTGGCAAATTTAATGAGTTAAATCTCTCAAGGGTTTCAGCGTTTGCTTCCAGGGCTGCAAATATAATTGCCCTATTTTATTTTATTTTATTTCATATTTTTTTTTCCGGGGGTGGATGGTGCTGTGCCTGGCAGAGGGCTCTGGCTTCGGCAGCTCTGGCCCCGGTGCCAGCGTGGGTACCACTGAAGCATCCCTCCCTCCCTCCCTCCCTCGCAGCCTGCTAACTCCGCTCCCGACACAGGAATGAGTCAGAGACAATATGTTGCAGATCAGGGCTGGAGGTGTGCGCCAGGAGGCAGGGGAGCATCGCTTTTCTCTTCTGCCCTCAGTAGGGAGAGGAGAAGGAAAGCTGGAAGCACCTCCCGAACTACCTACCGCCCCGTCTGCTCCGCTGCTTCCCCGGCAGGAGAAAGCAAACACCAAAGGAAGAGGGTGAACAGTATCCAATCCCTCTGCTTAAAAGCTTCTGGAAAAAGTTACCTTCTAACTTAACCCTACGGTGCCTACTGCAGGGCCATCAGCCCCCTGGGCTTTTTGGAAGGTGCATATGGTAAAGGTAAAAATGGAAACGGTCAAAGTTTGTCTTGAGAAAGAGGGATGACAGAAACCCAAAGGCAGATGGCTCAGTTTTGGGCCCTCGGACTATAACCCTTACAGGAAAGGGTTAAAATAATCAGCATTTAACTCGGTCTTTGCCTCACACATACCTACTGCACAGCTGATGAGCAGACTCTCGGGCAGGTTAGTGACATGTCCCAGATCAGACAGGGGATTTGGGGGGGTTATGCTAAAGAGGAGCAGCCGTGATGCTCCAAAGCACCTTCCCATCCCCACAGTTCCCCAGTTCTGCAGAGCTGGGAGAGCTGGGAAAGCCCAGGTGTCCTCTCTTGGCGCGGTGTTGGCTGTTCCCGCTGATGAATGAGCGCGGTCTTTAAACGTTGAACTTTGATGAATTCCCAGTGTCCCAAACCTGCAAGAACGTGGCCATTTGGCCTCATTGAAAGCGACACTGGGATGTCACCCCGATGGGAAAAGCAGAAACCACCTACAGCAGCAGCGGCTGTGAAACATCGGGAGGAGAAGGCGACAGCCCGGTGTCATCCCCCATCTCCCGCGCCGTCCCCGAAGGTCCCTGCTGGCATAAAGCTGCGCGGCACGAAGGGACCCGCTCACACCTTGCGGCACCAAAGCGACGAGGAATTGAGCTAAATGGACTGAGGCAGTCCATAAAAAAGCGTTTGCCTTCTTTTTAGCCCTGGAATTGGAGTTTACGAAGTGATTGGATAAACAGCAGCGTGCTGCAATAAGTTCAAACTAGTTTAGAAGACTCTATATCCATAGCCCATAAATGGTATTTTATTTTTTTATACCCCCCCCTCTCTGAGAGCTAATGTTTTGCCTCGGATTGTTTATGTTTTCAAACGTTTGACCTGAAACGTCAGCCATGCTAATGACATTTAAAGGTAATATCGGGGATTTATGATACTGTCATTTAATTTGGAGGTTTCAAAATGCCAGCTTGGCCATTAATTTCTGCTGCTGGCCGGTGCGGCAGGTCAGCGTCATCCTCGGCGCCCTGAGCTCGCTGTGACTCGCCGAGGGGATGGCCCCAATTGGGCTGCTGGGCTACTGAGTTTGTTAGAGAAGGGCCCTACCTTCTATTAGAAATTCCCCTTCTATTAGAAATTCCCCTTCTATTAGAAAATACTCTTTGTTAAAAGCGAGGGGTTGTATTTACCCGCATGGAGCTGGGGGTACGGTGCCATCTAAACACACAAAGACACTGCCATTCCCCTGGTGAATATCAGAAGTAGGTGCACACGTGCGCAGAGCTTTTCAGAATACTGTAATTATATTTATAATTATATTTATCTTCCTGCTCTTGCTTGTAAACTTTTTTATTTTTTTCTGGTGGAAGATTAAAAGCCAGCATTTTATGATCCAGGCTGCTTCCCTCCATCCCCTCCCCGCCAACTGGCAAGATGTTGTCAAAGCCTTCCCCCGTGTCGCTCGCGTTTGTCGGTTTAAAAGGTGTTGCCCCGGTTGCCATAAACCAAAATACAGCGGCAGTAGCCTGTCCCTGCAGTAAATCACCAGCTGAGGCATCAGCTGAGCTCTCCGGGCTGGCTCAGCGTCAGCCACGGTGACACTTTGGCCACTGCTTGGCCACAAAGGGCCACTGCAGAACTTCTAACGGAGCCCCAGCCGGCGTCAGCATCTTGGGAAGCGTCACCACCGTCGCACAAATGGTTACTCGGTGCTGTGGTCCTTCTGGAGGGAGAGGATGGGAAATAATTGAGGTTCTAAAATAAGCAGTCGCTCTCTAGTTAGCGTTAATGAGCGAATGAGATTTAATTAATTTGGTCCAGCAAGTGGGTCAGCACTTTCCCCGGCCAGAGAAAAGGTATCGTGGATGGGGAGCGCAGCAGAAGATGTTGCCCCTTAAATAAACACCTTGGATTTTGAACAGTGGGGTTTTGGTTTGAGTTTATAACCTACCCAAGGCAGTCGGCTGTTGCAATTTGGACCTTGGAAGCCATGGGACAAAGAAACTCAACCACAGAATCACAGAATCTTCATGGTTGGAAAGGACCTCTGAGATCACCGAGTCCAACCATACACACACAAGAGCATGCCTTGAAGTGCCACGTCTACACGCTTCTTAAATACCTCTGGGGATGGTGACTCCACCACCTCCCTGGGCAGGACCACTCTTTCAGTAAATTCTTCCTAATAGCTAATCTAAACCTCCCCTACCACAACTTCAGACCATTTTCCCTGCTCCTGTCATGATTCCCTTGGGAGAAGAGGCCAACCCCCGCCTCTCTACACCCTCCTTCCAGGGAGTTGTAGAGGGCAATGAGGTCTCCCCTCAGCCTCCTCTTCTCCAAACTCAACATGCCCAGTTCCCTCAGCCTCTCCTCATAGGACTTGTTCTCCAGACCCCTCCCCAGCTTGGTGGCTTTCCTCTGGACACACTCCAGCCCCTCAATGCCCTTCTTGTGGTGAGGAGCCCAGAACTGACCACAGATCGGGTGGCTGGTGCGGTGGTCGTCTGCCTGCCCATTTCTGCTTTGCCTAACACGGATAATTTTAGCTTGGGTGAAATGAAAATTCCACCACCACCCCCCACACCCTGTGCCTCTTTGCAGCCCCGCTTCTTCTCGCTCGTCAAAGTAATAAAATGCCAGCTCCTCCTGGCTCTGCCTTAAGGTGAACGGCGTTAACGTAGCACCAAAACAGCTCTGGCTGAGACGCCGGCTGCCGAGGAGCCCGAGCAGCCCCGGGGAAGGAGGGATGCAGCGCCGGCCACCACTTCCATTTCTCACTTCTGCTCAGCATTTCTGACTCGAGCTGGTGTGTACCCGCCACCTTTTATTTAAGCATAGGAGGGTGGGTGGATTTTTTTTTTTTTTTAAATTTAAATTAGATCTCGGAAAATAGATACTGTGCACCTTTGTGTTGGTAAGAAAAAGAAGTGGTGTCATTCATGTCAGATAATTGGTGGTTTTAGCTCTCTGCAGAATAAATTACAGCAGTCGTATAATGGCCTTTCATCCAATCACTTCTCTACTCCAGATCTAGACTTGAAATGAGGTTTGTTGAAAACATCATTTCAGGGATTATTGACCACAGCAAAACCTTGTTGTACATGTTCTTTGTATGTATTGAAAATACGCGAGTTAAAAAGGTAATAGTTGGTGCTTTGCCAGTGAATTGGAAGCTGCTCCCCGGGATCGGCGGGAGGTACGAGGCTCTCGGGGGCACATTCGGTCTCTCTTCCCGAGGGGAGGTGGGGGCTCGGTGCTCGGGGCAGGAGAGTCCCTGGGAAACAGGCTGCACCGTCCTCGGGGTGGATTTAGCAAGGGCAGACTCCATTTAGACTATTTATTTGACCAATAGGCAACCCGTCGGAGATGTTTTGATGTCTTTGGCTTCTAAACTCTTACCTTCTGCGTGTTTAAATGAGCGTTGTTTGGGTAATATGCAAAAAGGCAGCGTGGATGTGATGAGTGGGTTGCAGAGGTTGCTCTTTAGGGTTTGATCACCTTTCTTCTCATAGGTACGGGCCCTCGTTCCTGCAATCCTTGTCCCTTTCTGGGGCCTCTCTGTAGTGGAGAAGTGTATTAGGATAATCTCGTATCGGGTGCCAAAGAGTTCAAACCAATCTTTATGTGAGAAAAGGTTAAAAGACAATGTGGTCATAATCTCCAAATACCAATGCAGGGAAGAATAAAAGACAGTAAAAGACTCCAAAGCTGAGCAGAAAAAAAAAAATAATAATAAAAACGTGTAACTTGGTTCCACGGTTGGAAACTGATGGCAGACAAATTCAAATGAGAATTGAAGTGTGTGTTTTGACAGTCATAGTAATTAACCATTGGAGAAAATTGCCAGGGGATATGGTAGATGCTCCATCACTCACAAGTTTTATAAATAAAGGCTGAATGTCTTTATAAAACAAAACGCCATTTCTTGGGGGGGGAGGGAAAAAAAAAAAAAGTTGTGGATGAGTCAGAGGAACCGAGTATATTAAATTTCTGGGTGTGAGTTCAGGCTGGCCTGGAGGAGCTCCATGGATCTCGCTGGCACCTGAATCCAAGGACCTGCTCGTTCAGAGCCCTGGCTTTCCGGCGATACAGACCCCGGTATTGCCTTGCCCTCTTTCAGTCATTTTTCACTCTCACAAGAACTCAGGGACTCGCTGGCTACAAGCTGAACAAAGCCCTGCTTGAGGAACATAACAGACCCCACCAAAGCCGAGCTGCTCTTGCGGCACTTGTCACAGAGAGCGAAACAACTCTGATGGAATAATTGATCATTTGCTTGACTAAGGATCAAAGCACCTGAAACTTGGTCACCTCTGTCTGCCATAGCATGCCCTGAAAGAATAAATTCTTGAAAAATAGTCTTTTCCACTTATATTATTTACTCCCTTTTCCCACTTATTCTCATTTCAATCTAGTACAAAACCTGACAGCTCGGAGGCCCCGATGACGGTGCCGCAGCCGCCACCATCGGCTTCTGCAGCTCTGGTTCTAAAGCGAGCCAGGGGGTTTAGATGCCCAGCTTCCCGTCCGGATAAACGGGAATGAGGTTTGGGAAACTCCAGTTCCTCCTATTTCTGTTTGGCTATTTAACTCCTGGTACTGGGGGAAAGCTCCCCAAGCCCCTGCCCGCTGGGACCGAGAGGGAAGAGCCTGCCCGGCTGCGCTCACTCGTTTGTTTTAATTTAGCCCCCGTGACGGTTTCCCCAACCGCTGTCGAGGGGGAGGAGGCACCTCGGGGTCCGCGTTTGTGCGAGGGAAGTGCTTTTCTTGCCTGCTTTTCAGCCAAATTATACGACCCCTGCCAACAGGCTGGGTACCAGTAAAACCAGAGCCAGCGTAGCGCGGCGGTTTCGGTGCTGATGTAAATGATGCCCGTGTCTTTGTATTTCTCCGGCGAGTGCTTCTCACACCGTGCCTGTTTCAGAGCCCAATGGCCATCTTTTATGCAACTGCTGCTGCTCCCAGAGCTAAGGGTTCCTTTGCTGCTCGTCTGTCAACCTGCTGGGGCTGCCTCGCATCTCCCTCCTGCTGCATCCTTCAGCTGCTTGGAATTGGCTTCCAAAAGGCACCGAGTGTATTTGTTTTAAATCTCCAGATGGATACTCGCCGTTCCCAGTTTCTTTTAAAGCTGTATCATTTGGGGAGAGCATCTTGTAGCCCCTGAGGAAATAATATAGGCAGGGTGAACAAAACAAACAAACAAAAAAAATCCCCTTCTTTGCTTCTAGGTGGAGTTCGCATCTAGCAAATCAGAAATAAAATCTCAGCACTTTCAAGAACTGCAAACGTTTCTCCAGAAATAGAAAATACTTTTATCCTGTGTTCTCCCCAGTCTGTGGTGTGTGGATGCCTGGCAAAAGCATCCTGAAAGTGTGACATTGCCCTTCTGCTCCAAACCTGTCTCTGGAGAAATTTGTGAGGCAGGGATAGGGTCAGTGGGAGCGTCTGGGAGGAGGCGGGATGCGGGATGCAGTGATCTAGTGCCCAGCAGAGCTACAAGTTTCTGGGGAGTTTTTTTTGCAGAGGTCGCTCCGGGCTGGAGCAGAGCTGTGTGTGGATGTACACACGCATCGCTGTGTCTTTGGGACAGCCTAATTTGCAGAGTTTGAACCCGGAGTGTGGATAACAGAACGATGGCCAAGCCCAAAGTCCTGGCCGTCCTCGCTGAGCTGCGTTTCCTCCCCTGCACTTGGGGAGGAATAATGTTAGGCACCAATACAGGTTAGGCATGGACCTGCTGGAGACAAGCTCCGAAGAAA
>JAOTQQ010000006.1:5127966-5178926 GCA_026546715.1 Gallinago undulata | reverse complement strand
GGAGTTGGACTAGATGATCTCTATGGTCCCTTCCAACTCCAAAAATTCAGTGAAATTCAGTGAAATTCAGTGAAAGAAATCAGAGTTTTCTTGCAGCGAATGTTTTTCCAGCTGCCTCTTTTCCCTTCTTTTCCTAACCTTGGTAGGGAACCACGCGTGGGTTTGCTTTCAGAGCTCTCCCAGCTCGTTTCGCTTGGTCTCTCCCGTTGCATCCGTTGATGAGGGATTGCCATTCGGGTGCGGATATTCGTGTCGGTACGACTACGGGCGAGGGGTGTTTGTGGCCAGGAGTCACCCATCAGCCAGAGGAACGACACGAAGGGTCTGACGCCTTCCCCGCTCGTTCATCCTGATGCCTTTGAGAAATCCTGGTGGCCTCGTGCTGCTCGTCCCAAGCCCCACACCCTGGCTCAGCTCCTTTTTCCCAAGGCTGGCTCCGTCCTCTTCTTCCTTCCCTTTCTTGTACTGGTGACAGCCTGGACCGATTATTCCCTGCGTTCCCATTGGGAATCAAAAGCACTTCTGAGCTCTTTTAAAGGCAGAAAAGCACCAAAAACCAGTAAAAGTCCACCCATTCTGAGAATTGCCAAAAATCCAGCTATGCGGGTTAACCCTTGCAATCGTGGCATTATCTAAACCTTTGCCCGAATGGAAAATACCACGGTTTGTGGAGTGAGAAGGGGAGGTGAGTTCTCTCCTCACGGGAGGCATGTCGGGGTGTCAGGAGGGAGCCCCAGGTCTCAGGTCCTGACTTGTGTATTTGGACGTGGAAGAGAAAAATAGCCTTTCAGGAGGATCAAATAGTGGACTTCTTAAAAAAAAATAAAATCTGGTTTGATTCAGAGGGTTGAAAAAAAAAAAAAGGCATAAATGTAGTTTGGGAAGGTGTAAAGAATTACAGTGTGGGGCTGGCACCCAGCGGGGAGGGTTTTGAGCCAGAGCAAAGTGTTACAGCCACGTTATAAACCCTGCGAAACAGGGAAGGGGTTGAGAGGAAACCTTGACCCTTGTGGAGGCTACCAGGTGCTGCTCTGGAGAGAGCGTGGTCTTGCCGTGGACTTCATTAGCCAAAGGGAAAACGTCTCCATCCTCCGCAGGGCTCCCGGGGGAGCCGGGTTAATGGGAACCAGATCACGGGCAGCCCCGAGACTGCGTCAGCTCTGGAGAAACAAACCGCAGTTTGATTGTTCCCTCCACGAGGAGATCAGGGAGGAGATAGGGTCCAGCTGTCCAGCCATCTAGGAGACTAATTAGTCCAATTAATTAAGAAGTTGCTCCGTGTTTCCCCCGTGTCACGCAGGGCTCTGTGAGGGAGAATGACGAGGGTGTAGAGAGCGAGAGGTCATAGGGAAGGCTTAATGTCTGTTGGGGTAGATACACAGTAATTGACAATAGACAGGACCTTTGCAGCTAGAAGAGTGCTAATTAAAACCTGTAGGGTACTGTTCTCCCTCCGGGTGTGCAGCGTGTGCCCCCATATCCTACTGGCATAAATGGGAGCCATCCAGCCAGGAGCAATTTACTCGGTTTGAACCCCAGCGAGTCTTTTTCTTGGTGGCTCTTGCTCAGGTGCGGTGTCACACAGAGCGTAGGCACCCGGCATCTCAGATGGCTTCTTAGACCTCAGGAACATCCGTGGAGAAACCAGACCTTAGCTCTGTTTTACGGATGGGAAGACTGAGGTGTGCAGTGAGTGTGTGGGCTCCTCCACGGCCACAGCTCCCCGTGGGGAAGCTCAGAACGTTCCACCCTTCAGCAAGGAGCATTTGGTTTGTTGGTGACTTGCTCAAGACCCAAGACTTACTTGGGTCTTTCTGTGACGAGGTGACTTGTACTTTCTGCTTTATCTGGACGACTATACGTCCTAGCTCATTCTTACAGCTCAGGAAAGATGATTTCTCCTCTGAAGTATTTACTCAGAGGCGATGTACACCTCGAGGCCATGGGCAACCTCACGGGCAAAGAGGAGACCCAAGGGAACCGAGCAGGATATTCTCTTTTCTGCTGCCCATGGGCTGTTCATACTTCACACCCGCAGCGGGGAGAGCCATCCTCAGCGGAAACCTAAGCAACAAATGTTAACATTTCGTGTTAAAACCTCAGCCAATCCACTTTATAATCCAGACACGGCGTCCTGAGTGAGCATTGCTGTTGGATAATCACACAGTGGTGTGGCCTTTTGCCCTCGTGCCTCGCACAAACACACCCGAGGCGTGAGATTAGGCTCCAATAATAACACACCCCGTCGTGCCTTTTTGCTCAATTGATAAACCTGCTGTATTAGGAGATATTGTCATAAAACTGAATGGCACCCTGTAAACCTGAATCACTCTCTCTTCCTTGTAGCCGGGGAATTAGATGTCCTAGCTCCTGTCTCGGCTTTATTTCATGCCCGCAATATGCAAGAGACTATATAAGCTGCTGCTTTATTGTTTTTAAAACACTACCGGCAACACCAGCGCTGTATAAATACCTATTTTATATACTTTGTCTGATTCCCCTCTCGCTCACTGCTGGGCAACTCCACTGCCTTCCATGCGGGTCGTTTTTGGTTTATATCCTGGCTGGAAAAGCAGAATTTCACCCCTTATTTTTCTGCGGAGAGCGTGCGAGGGGAGGCACTGCTGCTGAGCGGGTGGCTCGGCGCGGGGCTGAGTCTCTCTCTGCTGGGACCCCGGGTTACAAATGTGCAGGAGGCCCTTTGCCAGAGGCACGTGTCCACGCGAGGTGGACACCCCCTCCCTGCTCCCCCCTGCTTTCAGCCCTTTGCTGGACTTGCTGCTTGAGCTGCAAATCCACAAACAGGGCAGAGAGAGCCCAGGGATGGAGAAAACGCCGAGGCTGGGGATGCTCGTGGAAGCTTTTTCTGAATAGAGATGGAAAACTAGAAATTGGCTTTTTTTTTTTTTTTTTTTTCCTCTGCAAATGCATCTGTTTCCCCATCCCTCCCTCCCCGCCTTGAGAAATTGCCCATTTTTGGTCGGGCTGGGATGCTGCGATGCTAAAGCTGAGGTCCGGAGTCCAGTGGATTTCCATCCCGGGTGCCCTCGCTCCGTAGCAGATTGATTAACAAAGCCTCTGGCGCCGGGGTGGCCACCCGGGGCGGCTCGGTGGCCCGTGCGGTGCTCCCCGCCGGGCGGCACGCTGCTCGGCCAGCGCGGGCCAACGCCGGCCACTTCTCCCCGTGTCTGTCCCCTCCCCGGGCTGGGGATTAACCAGGAAGTGATACAAAAGGCACATATGCTCCTGTGTCCAGTCCTGTCTATTCATATGTGTGTTACTTAGCCTAATAAGGATTAGACTTAATGAATTGGAAGGAGTTAACAATATAAAGAGGCAATAGAAAAAGGCCTAAGTAGTGGTAATTCCATTTCATGTAGCTTTGCTGTTGCTTTGCTTTCAGCGAATAGGTGTAATCCTCTTTGAAATCAAAGGTGGTACAAAGTATGAATTTAAATTTGACATTTACAGCTCCTGGAAGATTTAGTATTCCAGAAAGGTTTGCTCTTCAAAAAAAAAAAAAAAAAGAAAGGCAGAAAGGCACACCATCTGCTCTCTGGGACCGTCCCTCCGCGCGGCTCCGGCACAAAAGTTTTGTGGCAGCGGGGATTTTCCAGGCCTGGGGATGGGCAGCATGGCATCTGGGAGTCACACCTCTACCCTTTGCAGATCCCGCACGCGACGGGTTGATTTAAACTTGATTAGTTTGCGAACCGGTGCATGTCGTGGGCTACTGGGGAGCTGTGGTTTGAACCTGCGGGGCACCCTCGGTGCAATAAATATTGCCCGTGCTGGAGTCAGGAGAGGGCACCATCTTTTCCCAGCATTGTCCCTGCTGCAAGCGCCCATGTTGCGTGGCCAGTAGGAGCTTAAAGTCAAGATGGGACCTACAGGAGAGGTGGGGAGGGACTCTTGATCAAGGAGTGGAGCCATAGGATGAGGGGTAACGGTTTTAAACTGAAAGAGGGGAGATTTAGATTAGACATTAGGAAGACGTTCTTTCCTCTGAAGGTGGTGAGAGCCTGGCCCAGGTTGCCCAGAGAAGCTGTGGCTGCCCCATCCCTGGATGGGTTCAAGCCAGCTTGGATGGGGCTTGGAGCAACCTGGGCTGGTGGGAGGTGTCCCTGCCCAGGGCAGGGGGTGGAACTAGATGATCTTTAAGGTCCCTTCCAACCCAAACTGTTCTACGTGATTCCCTTCTGCTGTTTCTGTTCCCATGCGTGGGAGATGCCGATGAGCCCCGTTGGAGGCACTCGCTGGCATCCTGTCCCCAGCTCGTGCCAGATGGAGCCAAGGGGAGCTGTATCCATGAGGCTGCCTGGCTGCGGTCCCACTGGGGACACGGCACCCGGTGGCATCGGAGCGACGCTTTGGTCACTGGCACACTTAATTTTTCCTGTAGGTTTAAAGAGGAATCACTAACCCCGTGTTATCCCATGGTGATGCGTGTCACAAGCAATTGTACTGCGTGGAGATGCCTGGGTGTAAGAGCAGCCTTAGCAGGAAAAAAGCCCTGGGACCCCTGGGAGTGCCTTCTGCTGCTTCCAAATCAGCAATAGATGGAGCTGCTTTACCTTCACCTGTGGTATGGGATGCCTGGAATGAACCTGGAGCTGGGGGCCAGGACCCCAGGTGAATGCAGAGCGCTGGCCTTTTGTCCCCCAAAATGCACAGCAGAAAACATCTTTTATATATATATATATATATATATATGTGTGTGTGTGTATATATATATAATGCATCTCCCATTTAGACCTTCCAGTGCTTTTGCTGTATGTTCAGATATTCAGCTTTAAAACCCATCAAGCTTCCCTTACCTTTGGGAGCATCCTCCCCCTGGACACCCAGCCATGGGACTCTGGTGGCTGGAAAATGTAATAACAAAGTGGGGGAGTTTAGGGTGTGTGGAGAGGCAGAGATCACTGGGCTGGGGGTGCCAGCCTCGCCGCTCCTCCCGCTCCCCCCCGTACGGCGTGTGTCAAAGCTGTCCTCAAAGATATTTTTTTTTTCTTGCTCCTGAAAGCAGACAGGCTTCTGCGTGGAGGTGTCATTTGCTGCCTGTCCCTTATGCCATTGATTTTTAAGTCGTTAATTAACGCTAGGTGTCAGCCTGGAAGATGAATTCTGGCCCTACTCTCCCTTCTCTTTTGTTTTTTGGATTGTAAATGTTATAGATCTCCCATGATGGAGGGACGAGGGGTCAAAGGACATGAGAGCATCTCTGCATATGTGCACACAGTCCTCCCGAACTGCCCATCTGTATCGCTCAGTAGACGGGGACGGGTGGCGAGGGGACACACACACACACACACACACACACATCCCTTTTGTTGCCTGTGTCACTTCATATAGAGACGTAGCAGCAGGGAGGAGGAAGGAGCACGTTCTCTTCCTCAGTCACGTTTGGAGCCCTGTGTGGTTGTCAGTAGCTGTGCTCTGGCCTCGTGTAGTAACAACTTGAGATCGAAGCCACCGGTGGGGTTTTCCAGGTCACAGCGAGATGGGATCTGTTTGTTCTTCTTAGTACAGCTGAGTGGAAAAACCCCATTGAGTTCCCCAGGGCGAGCTGTGGCTGGGCTGCCAGGGCTTGTCCTTCCCCGAGGGATGGTGGCCATCCCTTGGACAGGCTCTGCCAACAGCCACGAAGGTGCCGTGGCTCCCTGAGCTCCACGTGCCCGGGTGGAACAGGAGCCTCTGGTCCCCTGTGCCATCAGCCCTGTGTTTCGTGAACTGATGTGGTCTGGGCCACCTTGACTTGGTGTCACCTCCCTACACCCTTTGAGGGACAGCAAACTCTGCAGTGGAGCTGGTCTCTGACAAAAAAAAAATATAACTTGGGCTGAGAGTGGACTCAGTAATCATTTCAAACTGTACGTTGCTGTGAACTGCAGGAAGTGGGAATTCTCAGTATCGTGTCCATCATCCTCTTTTTCCTAATCCTTACTAATTTGCGGCGCGTCCTTGCTCTCTGCACACGCCGGCTGCTCGAGACAGCTCTGAGGAATCATGGAACCATGGAATTGTCAGAGTTGGAAGGGACCTGTAGAGATCCTCCAGTCCAACTCCCCTGCCAAAGCAGGGCTGCCCAGAGCACATCACTCAGGAGCATCCAGGTGGGGCTTGAAGATCTCCAGAGAAGGGGGCTCCATGACCTCCCTGGGCAGCCTCTTCCAGTGCTCCTCACCCTCACCATAAAGAAGTTTTTCCTCAGGTTTGAATGGAACTTCCCATGTTCCAGCTTGATCCCGTTGCCCCTTGTCCTATTGCTGGAAACCACTGAAAAGAGTCCGGCTCCAGCATCCTTTTTTTTTGGGTTTGTTTGGGTTTTCTTACTTTGGTGGAAGGAAAAAGAAACAGGAGGCAATGTCACTTGAAAGGCAAACTTTAAACAGGCTGAGGCTGTGTGTAGCCCCTGGCCAGGATGCTGAGGATGATCTTAGCAAAGCCCCCAGTCTGAGCGGTGTGTTGGGCAGAAGGGAGTTTAAAAGGATTAAGGAAACAGGTACTGCAGGGCTCGGCCAGTTGTGAAATCTGATCTATTCCCAAAGCCCCAAAACGAAGTGTTTTTCCAAAGTCTCTTTAGAGACCCCTAAGGGTAAATGTAATCCTTACTGGGGATTGTCAATGGTGTTCCCTGTCCTTCCCACCCCACCCCCCCCCAAAAAAAATAAAAGAAAGAAAAGATGAGAGGTTTTTGTGAGAGCTGCTGGCAGAGACTTCATCCCGCCTCCTCTCCAATGCCTTGATTTCATCAGGGGCTGAGCCTCATCCCGTGGTACCCGAGCTGCTGTTAAGGGACCCTTGTGACCGTGTCACTCGGTGTTGTCACCTCTAGCTGCTGCCAGTGTGGTATCAACAGTGCTAACAAAATGTGCAATCTGATTTTGGAGCTTTTCTAGCTCTCGAGGATGAGTAATTCATGACCAAATTGCCTCCCTGGCATCACATTTTATTCCACCGTGAAGCGTAGGAAAAGTCTCGGGATTCCCTCTGGTTTGCGTTCCTCACACGTTTTTTTATTTGGAATCTCTTGCATTTCGTTGGGTTTTCTGACTTCTCACTTAACGTTTGGTTTGAGGAATGGATTCTGAAATCTGCTGCCTCTTTTGCCCGTCCATGGGGCGGGAGGACACAGGTCCAGCCCGGTGGAGGCGCTGGGGGAGCAGGGGGAGAGGAGCCCCCGCGGGGAGCCGGGCAGTGCTCCCAGTGCCCCCGCACAAACACGCAAATCGGCACCTCTGCTGGCTTTTCTTTAAACAAAATCCAATGTTATCAGGGTTTTTGCAAGAAAAACACCCCACGCTGCACACCTGGGCAGTGTGAGAACTGACCCCCAAACGGCAAGGGGGGCCACCTTGGCTTGAGGTTCCCCTTCCCTACGCGGGTAATTCCCGATGCCTCCCCGGGCACGTTGTTCTGGTGCCCTGCCACCTGGGCACATTGCTGCCCTGTCACCCCAGTTCCAGCCCAGTGGAGCAGCTCTTGATGACAGTATGTTTTTCTTTATTTATTCTTTATTCTTATATTTTCTTTATACTGGGACAAGTTCCCTTTGGTACTTTTGGACAAATTCTGCACCATTACAATGTCACCTTATCGCCCTGGGCAGGTCACTGTTATTTTCACAGAGTGATTTTTTTTTTTCCTTTCTGCTGCATTTTTGCCCACCGAACGTGGAGGAGAGCCGTGTCTTAACACTCTTCCTCCTTCCCATCTCCTCCAGATGAGAAGAGGTTCCACGCTCCAGGTCACTGCCTGCTTCCTTCTTCTCTCTGGAAGAAGGAAAATATCTCCCCTGGGAAGCGACACAAACGAGAGGGATGAGTGGGAGGAGGAACTGTGTTGCTCTGTGAAAGTTTGGGGTGTTTTGACTTAGGAGAGAGTGTTGGTCGATGGATTGCTGATGCTTTAAAAAAAAAAAAAAAACAAAAAAAACCAAACAACAAGAAGCCTTGGGAGTGTAAATTGTAAATGAGCTTTGGAGAAGGGCGATGCTAAATTTTCCCATGCGTGGATTTAAAGCAGGCTGAGCTTGTTTTCTAGCTTGGAAGCTGATCCAGCTACACACACTGTTAATCCACTGTCCCCTCGCCGTACTGTAAATCGATGGGCAGGTCACACGCAGAGGCTTCTCCTACAGCGGGGTTAAGAGCTGGCCTCGGACCCGGTGGCTTCAGGTCACTCCGGCATCGCGGGCTGAAGGTTGATGCTATCCATGGTGGGATTTGGGGGGGTAAGCTTTTATTAAGCGGGAGAATAATATCTTCCGTGGTCGAAAGGGTTTTTCTGGGAGAGCTTTGGGTTGTGCAATTAATCATCAACCGTGTTTTGCTCCTTTTTCCTCTTCCCCAGAGGACACGAGGAGCAGAGAGCTAAGGTCACGGAAAGCCCCGTTTCAAATGGGCAGCTCCTGGCTGTCATTCATCCTCGGCTGTTCAGAAACCTTAGCCTTTCTCTATAGTTCTGGTAGATTTTTCTCATCCTGCCTCAGTTTTCCTCCTGAGAATTTCCTATTTCCTACTTCTCCATATATATCCACATATATAAATATGCGTATCCATGTGAAACATCACAGAAGCACTGAAAAAATACTGAAAGTTCTTAAGTCGGGCTGTTATAAACTTGAGATATGGCCCATGGTAGTTTAGAAAGCTCACTCCGGTCTTGCAGGAGGCTCTTGGGATAATGTCAGAAATTCGGGAGCAGAGGCTCCAGGCCACATTCAGGGCTGGCAGATTTGGGTATAACAAAAACCCACCCAAAGGAAATTCTTGACCGAGCTCCTGGGTTTCCTCTGACATTCATTCACACCAGGAAAACACAAATTTGGCTGAACCTCTCGGTCCTGTGGTCCCGTGTGTGTGCTCTCATCCTGGGGAAGGGGTTTGTCTGAGAGCAGGAGGATCCCCCACCATGACTAAAGTCCACCCTTGGGTATAAATCTCTGCAAAATTGGATTTCTGCTGTCTCACAGCACACAAATGCCTTTGGGGACACGCTGATGTGAGTCGTGGGGTGACCCGGGGTAGGAGAAGTGCTGTCCTGCTGAGAGCATCCCTGACACGAGGTACGCTCCCTGCTTGCTCCCGTGGCGAAGCATCTCCTGCAAAGGGAAAGCTGCAAAGTGCACGTCACCCTAAATCAAATGCTGGCACACACCAAGGCCCCCTTTCCAGCAGGACACCAGCTCTTGAAAATTTACAGTATGCTTGGTTAAGGCGAGTCATTTTATTCCGTAAGCAGCCCTGTACCGCGGGGTTAGTGCGGTGCTGCCAACACAGGCTGTAAATATCCCTGCACAACAAAACTATTCCTTAAAGAAATGCACCCGCAGACATACAGCCTTAAGTTTGCTGACAGCTGACTACCCCTCTGTAACGCTGCTGGTTATCGTGTCTGCGGCCAGACCCCTCTGGCTCCCCGGCCCCGTCTGGCACAGAAGGGGGGGAATCTTTTGCGGGGATGTGTTGCCACTTCGTTAGCCGATTCCTCCCTTCTCTCTGCCTTTAGATGCCCTTAGCATGACAATATCCCGTTATCCTCCTGCCATCTCCCAGCCGGTGACACGGGGACTCACACTCGGATCTTTCATCCGAGCCTTGGCTATTTTCAGCGTTCAGAACAAGGCATTGTTAAAGTGACATCTTAATGCCAGTTATCGGATTGATCCATTACCTGTCTCCCTACATAGGCATGAGGAAAAGAAATGAGAGAATCCTTTCATCGTTGGAATTGGAGAAATATAGCTTAAGAAAACCTCTAACACCAAACAACTTATTTTAAAAGTTAGGGAGTTTCGTGTGTTTCACTTTAATAATGGGTTTATTCCAGCAGGAGGAGAGGGCTTTATGTCCCTCGGACCCACAGAGGATTAAAGCCGTGGAATCGCGTTCCACGGGTGCGAGCAGGGGGTGAGACCACCCCTCTTCTTGGTGAGCACAAAAATCCCACCTTAACAAAATTTGCCCCTTTGTCTCTTCAAGCCTAAAACGGGGCAGAAGATCCGGGAAGTGTTTTTGAACGGGCTGCAGGACCCGAAGCTCTTCCCACCTAGAGGCCAATTCAGCACCTTCTTCCAGTTCCAGAGTAAATGAAATTGTATAAATAATAATTAACAGTAACAAATGTAAAGATTTAGGAGAGATGTTCAGGAACAATGCTTAAGGGGGAGACAGGGCATCTTTCCTGGAACGTGTTAACGAGGCACAGATTGATTGCGGAGCCTGGTTTGGGAGGGATGCGCTTCCCCCGCGTTAACGCCTTTTCCAATTTTTATTGTGGTTTGGGAACAGCTCCCTGCCCTTCCGTGGGGAGGCTCTTATAAACAAGTGCTCTGCTTAAAAATACGTGTTAAACCGCGTTAAGTAACGTAAGCAAATAACACGTGTGCTGTGGTGGAGACCCTTCCTGCTGGTGGCTGGGAGCTGCTCTGCATACTGATTTGTAGCTCTGCCTCCGCTGCTCCCGGCACCTGATCTTTCTTGCAAACGAGGCTGTTTTGCCTCAAGGGTTCTCTACCGATTAAGTAATAAATAAATAAGGGTAAAACGAACGTCGCCTTGCCTAAAATAATTTTGGAGGTTAAAAAAATGAGAAAGATGGAGGGGGGGGGGTTTGCTATTGATCTGAGCTATTAAAACATCGCGGCTACTTTTCAGCATTAAATGGCGATAGGTTTGGGGGGTGAATGTGGAGAGGAGGAGTGAAAAATAACAACCGTGCATGTGATTAAGGGCTTTATTTGCTAGTGGGGATTGGTTTGGTTTGGTTTTTTTCTTGACTGTTCCTTACTGTCATGGGGAGTCCATGTGCTTGCAGAAACGTAGCAGATTCTGCCAAAGTCGATTCCCTCTAATGAAACGTTGCTTCTCAGATCGGGCTTGCGGGAGTTTATTTTTGGAAGCCCAGAAAGGAATCCAGCCCTAAAGCCTTCTCTTCTTAAACTCTCAGGTTGCAAGGTCCGGGTGCAAGGGGTTTGTCTGCTGCGTTAAACCTGACACCCTCTTACCTAATGGCCTTCAGATGGTCCCCGAGATAGCCCTCCAAGATAAGCCACCTGGGCTAGTGCTGCTTTTCTCCCAGCCCCTGCTCCCTGGCAGAGCTTGCCCAGGGCTACCAGCAGCAGTGGGATGAGCTACTCCGAGCTCACCAAGGGGCTGCTTCTTCCGTGCAGGGGGGATGCTCGGGGAGGAGAGGGCATTTGGGGGGATGCTTTTTGGTGTGTCTCACCTGAGATGTGGCCAGCGTTGCTTTAATCGGGCTCAGGTGCCAAGGGAGCTCAGGCCAAATGCTTTGCCCAAGGTCTCGTGGTGGATGGTGGCCCCTTCCCCAGCCCATCCCCGTGGCCTCCGTGCCACCCGGCTGTGAGCGTGCCAGGGAAAACTTAATTTGTGCTACAGAAAGCGCTGGCAATGTTGGCTGTGGTCTGTGTTTGGAAAATAAAAGGAAACCAAACTCTATAATATTTTATAGCTCCTGCCACGGTGTCAAACCCCACTATAGCACACTGCGGTACTTGGCTTCTTGTGAAGGGTAAGCCAAGGGCAGGCAAAAAAAAAAAAATAAAAAAATCCTTGTTTTTTTAATGTTATTAAACTTCAAGTATTCCGAGTTGCTACAAATAATAAAAGAGTAAATTTAAAAGGGACTGTGAAAAATGGGGCAGGGAACATCTGTGCTGTGTTGATTTATCTGGTAAGGAACAAGTGGAGGAGCGAAGGGGGGAGCAGGAGCCGTCTCTGAGCGGCGTCGGGGGGTCGCGGGGAGCTTTTGGGGCTGGGGCGAGAGACCAGACTCCCCCCCAGCCCCCACTGCCTCTGACGTTCATCTTTGTGATGGGGAGGGAAATATTGCCAGGGGGATGGGGATCTCTGGGCGTTTGTGGAATAGGCTGAAGTGGGGAATGGAAAAGGCACGGGCAAGTGCAGAGAGAGAGAGGGAGGCGCGTTTTTCTCTTTACATGTAAAACTTCCAACGCTTGGCAGGAGCCCAGCGACAATTAATCAGCCAGGAGCCTTTTAGAAAGCCTCTTCCTAGGAAATAAGGGTACGGAAAAATCCTTTACGTTAAACATAATTTAAAACAAAGTAGTGTGTCGATAGGGGAGGAAAAAAAAACAACCAACAGCAACAAAAAAAAAAACAAAAAACAAAACCGCATGGAGAATGGACTTACAATAAATACAGATGACTTGGTATAAATCCATCAGGCCTGATCCTGGTCTGGCACCCGTCTCTGCCACCCTCTCTGGACATCAGATGTTTGCACAGGGATGAGCAGGGACCTGGGGGGGCCCTGAGGGGCTGCAGGTGGTGGGGTTGGGGTGCATATCCCCTGGGAGCCCCCCAGCCCCAGGACCCCCAGCGTGGGAGCCCCCCAGTCCCGGGATCCCCCAGCCCCAGGATCCCCCCCATCCCTGGGACCCCCAAGCCTTGGTGGAGGAGTGGGGGGCTCTCCCCACGCAGCAGTGAGCAGGAGAAATGCCGCGGGGGGGGGAGGGAGAGGAGGGAGGAGATCAGATTTCTAAGCACCCTTGAAACCAAAGCTGCACTGTTTATAAACTTCCATAAATATTAATTGATATTTAATAAGGTAGGCAAACACAAGGGAAAGTATTGTTTTGGCCAACTCCTACACAGCGATCCCAGCCAAGCGTGAAAGAGTTTGTGTAACTTTCCTCGGGGGTTAAGAGCAGGTCACCCAAGGTCCTTTTTCCTGGCCGGTGTCCCAGCTTTTTAAGCTATAAGGGAACATAGGAGGCTCCTGGGAATTTAAGCCAAATACCTGCTGTCTGCAGGGTGAAACCACTTGGCTGCAGGCAGGGAAGGGCAGAGCCCGGGGCACGGGCATCGCTCCGCACCCAGCCCCGGCCGGGGCTTTCCGGGGGGATTAGGCTGGAAAAGGGGTGACTGTTTTGTCAGATGGGAAGTCTGATGAGATAATCAGGGCCGTTAATTGATACGCTTTCCCACATAACTTGACAGTTCAAACAGGTGGCCAATAGCCCCTCCGCTAATTCGCATCGGGCCGCTGTCCCGCGCCCGGGCTCCGACTCGCGCGGATAAAATGACAGAGAAATAGGTCAATGTGGAAAAAGGAAAAGCTTTTTCACTCACCCCCAGCCCTCGATTCCCACCGACCCTCCTCTGTAATACAAGTCCCTTCCACAGGGCTCCTTTACCGAATCTGTGCTACCAAAGGGTGGAGCAAAATGCAAGGGAATGCATTTCCTCCCTTGATTTTTTTTTCGGTGACTTACTGAGATTTTTGCTGCCAGCTCCAGAAAAAGAATCATAAAAATATTTTGTAGTTTTATTTCTCGTTCTCCTATCACACATGGGCTGATTCATGGATCTGCGCTGAGACTCGGAGGAAAAAAAAAAATCAATGTCACATAGAATGGAGGTTGGTATTATAAAATTAAAATCTAAGATTTTCTGGCTGTAGAGCTGCACTCGGAGTCAATCTGTTACGGAAGCATGGACTTGTAGTGAGTTTGGGGGGGGCGGGGGTCAGATCTGAGCCCTTTTCTCTCCAGCTTCTCTCCCACAACATGGGAATGATTCCCACCCTGCTCCATGTCTGGGCCAGCATCCGACTCCTCCCCGCTTCTGGCCAGGTTGAGCTTCCAAAGCCCCCGGTCCCCAGGTTATTGCGTTACCCTTTGGCGTTGGGGAGATGGCCAGTTCTTGAGGGAAACGTCTCACCTGAACCCGCAGCTGGAATGTGCAGTTTCCATTTCCCAAGGAAGTTCGTTTTTAAGTAAATGGATGCAACATCTATTCTGATCGCTCAGGATTTCACCCTGTTCCTGTGATTTTCTTCTCATTTGTTCAGGGGGGGGGTAGCACGGCGCGTTTCTTGAGATGCCCTTTCGGAGTCATTCCTGGGGCAGCGACAGCAGAATAATTGAGCCAAGGGGAAATCAGATCAGTTTGAAAAACATGACGCTTCCTGAGCATCAAAGGAAAGTTGGAGATTTTACAGAGTTTGGAGTAGAGTTATTTTTGTGTGTGTGTGTGTCTTGGTTTGCCTTTCCTTTTTCTTTTCTGTTTCCTTCTTTTTTTTTTTTTGGGGGGGGGGAAGAGGAAGCACCTTCATCATTTGACCAGATGCACTTCTCCACTGGTGAGCATGGCTCCGAGTTGTTCCTCGTTTAGGGAAGGGCTTGGCATCCCAAAGCAAACCCCGGCGGCAGAGCCGAGCGGTACTGGGAGGGCAGACAAAGGCAGCTTCACAAGAGTTGCCTGTCTGTCTCCAGTTCCCCAGCTTTTAATTACAACACCCCGCAGTGGAAATTTCACAAAACATTTTATCCGGGCGTAAAATTTAATTAAACAAACAGAACCCTCAAGAAAAGCCCTAACATTTGTCGCGGCGAGAATCTGCGGTGGAGCCGGGGTGATTTCCTGCTCTTCCAGGCGGGTTCTGTCTCGGGATGGACGGACGGACGGACGGACGGATGGATGGATGGATGGATGGATGGATGGATGGATGGATGGATGGATGGAGGGGGAGGGAGTTACCTTTGATGCGATGCAGATGGGAAAATCAAATCGTAGGGATGAATCCCGCTCCGTCCAGGCTCCACAGGGGCACGAGCAGGTGGCGGGGGAGGCCGAGGGGGTTATGAGATAGAATTGTGAGACGGAGACCAGCGAGGGAACTCGCTGCCTTTGTATCTCAAAGGCCACGGTGGCATCTTTGTTTGATAAAGGAATTGGATTACGTCAATCCCCCGCACTTGGAGGCGTTTTGTTACTTTAGAAAGCACTTTCTTAAAAGCGTCGTCGCCGCCGCGAGCGGGGTGGGAAATCTCACTTTGTGGGAAAGTCTTATCCTTGCGGGAAATCGTGCCCTTGACAGGACAAGAGGAAATGGGCACAAACTTCAATGTAAGAAGTTCCACCTAAACATGAGGAGGAACTTCTTCACTTCGAGCCCTGGCAGAGGCTGCCCAGGGAGGTGGTGGAGTCTCCTTCTCTGGAGACATTCAAATCCCACCTGGACACGTTCCTGTGGGACCTGCTCTGGGTGGCCCTGCTTTGGCAGGGGGTTGGAGGAGATGATCTCCAGAGGTCCCTTCCAACCCCATGGGATTCTGATTCTGTGAAAGCTGAGGCCAAGTTTTCCAGGGATGAACAGAAAACCTCGGTGCCTTTCTTTGGGCCCTGGGTTCAGATTTAAGGCTTTTTTTTTTTTTTATTAAGTCTCAATTCTAAAAGTAGAAGCCGTGCCTTTTAATGAGCATCTGATTAAGAGCCCAAAGCTGGAGCCACCCGGCTTGTTAGCCAGGTCCTTAAATCAGTTTACGCTCTGATTCAGGATATTGTGTAGGAATTTAGATTCTTTCATAATGAATAATACATACATGAAATGTGAGCTCTGTAAATTTAGGGAAACGAGCTGTCAAGCTCCCCGAGGAGGACAAATGAGGAGGCGAGTGCCATGAACACAACGCGGCGTGCATTGTCTCGGGGACTTCCTTTGGCCCCGGCGCTGGGACACACTTGGCAGATCAAAACAAAAGCTCAGAGGGGAGAAGGGGGACGGCGTGGCTGGAGGGCTCTCGGCGGTTTAGGTGGTTTGTAACGCTGCCGTGGGCCACCAGGGAGGCTCCTCTGGGCTTTGGGGAGGAACGTGGTTCAAACAGCACCCAGTTCCTTCAAAACAGGCTCAGCAAACTTGCCCGGAGCTGCAGGCGAGGTCCCTTTTCAGTCCCTGTGCTTTTCTGTCCTCCCTATCCTCGCGGAAGAAGTGCTTCCAAGCACTCTCTCATTTCCAGTAGTCGACGTTCCTGAGCAAAAATATCTGCTGGGTTTCGTTGCTCACACAGACCAGCCGTACTGGGAGAAGCCTCCCTCACCCCAGTGAGCTCCAGCTTTTTAAACCAGGGTGATCCCTTCCCTGGAGCCGGGTGCTGGTACCACCAAAACCAAACCCCTCTCGCCCCATGCAGGCGCCTGAGGGCTGGGCAAAATCCGCTGAGCTTCAGGCAGGGCTGGGAGAAACTCTCTGCTTTCATCTGGGTTTAGCGCTGAGTTTTGAAGTTACTTTGGCCGGCAAGATGAGAGGTGTAAAGCTTGGAAAAGGAAAGGTCTGGTGGGAGAAGCTGGTCCGTGCTGGGGCTGTGCCCAGCTCAGCACCCTTCTGCTGCGCTCGCATCTGCCCAAACCCTCTCCTTGGCTCCAGAGAGCTGGATCGAGACCTTCTCATCTCTGCCCTTCCATGTCCTTGTATTCAAAATTAGTCTTCTGATCCTTATCTCTGTTAACTTATGGGGTTTAGAATTACTCTGGGGTTTTTCTCCCCCCCCCTTTAAATTCTCTTTGAACACCAGTTGTGTGGCTGAACGGCGAGGTTCAGAGTATCACAGCGTGAGGTTTCTGGTTCCTTTCTTAGAGGGGTTTGCTGGACTGGAGCAGGCAGGCTGGAGCCTGCACTTTAGCTCTGTTAAGCTCTAGAAAGCAGTGGTGTCTCCTGCAGACACTCCTCGTGCCTCTCACAGGGACGCTCCAAGGTGGGTTTCCCCAGGCTCCTGGAGAAGCTGAATGTTGATTTCTCCAGAGGAGGCACAAAACCAGGGCCACGGGTGGTAGATATTTCAGAGGGGACCCGTTTCGTTTCAAATCTGTGTTTGCCTAGGGAATGTCCTGCGCCGTGGTCTCCTCCTACATGCAGTGGGGTTAGGAGGGAGGAAGGGAAGGAGGGAACATCGCTGACCACCATGTGGCCAGAGCATCCCTTGCCCCAAGGTGGACGCACCGTGATTTGCCGTGGGTGCCCAGGGTGGAGGTGGGACCCCAGCCCACCTTTCCAGCATTTGGACCTAAAATCTTTTTCTTCTGCTTCCCTGAGCATGCTGCCTGCCTGTGTGGGAGATCCATAGCCTTCTCCTGACTGACCAGTGGCCAAAAGCAGAGAAGCATTTTATTCCAGAGGCTGGTATTTCACTATACAAGCGCTTTTGAAATAAGGAAAAATGGGTGGAAATTGCAGTGGGCTTAGCAGACAAAATTGAGCAGTTGACTGTGGCAAGGCACACAGTACTTAAATGCAAGAGCTGATCTAATCGTTGTTCTCGAGGAAGCTTTTTGCTGCATTTTAGCACACAAAGCTTTTCGTTTTCTCTTTTGTGGCTTGAGCTGCTATTTAAGAAAGCAAAAATCAATAAACCTTTCCAGCTTTCAATCTTTTGCCCCAAAAGGTGTTTTTTTGGGTAGTGTTTTGTCATTCATAAGCTGTGGCGACAAATCCTTGACATCATTCGTGGATAATATCGATCAGCTCTTCCGTTGCGCCAAAGGACAAATAGAAATCATTTATCTGTCTGGACTCCAAAACAGCAAAAGACAAAGGGCTCTGCCAGCCACCCATGACAATCAGCAGCTGAAGGTATTAGCAGGGGGTCAAGTTCAGAGGTCAACGGTCAAACAGGTTGTGATCAGTTTCTCACAGCTATCAGAGTGGAAAAACCCAGCTGGTTCTTATTAGCCAAATCCGGGGAGGCTGGTGGTGGTGGGTGCTCGGTGGCTTGGGTTGCGCCCGCTCCAGGACACTGCCGTGGGGAGAGGGGCCACTGGGGAGGAGAGGTTTGGGTTTATTTATTGCAAATATGGAGTCACAGGATCATAGAGTGGTTAGATCATCTCATTCCAACCCCCCTGCCCTGGGCAGGGACACCTCCCACCAGACCAGGTTGCTCCAGGCCCCATCCAGCCTGGCCTTGAACCCCTCCAGGGATGGGGCAGCCACAGCTTCTTTGAGCAACCTGGGCCAGGGTCTCACCACCCTCACAGCAAATAATATCTTCCTAATATCTAATCTAAATCTCCCCTTTTCCAGTTTAAAACCTTTCCCCCTTGTCCCATCACTGCACTTCCTGACAAAGGGTCCCTCCCCAGCTCACCTGTAGCCCCTTCAGATATTGGAAGGCTGTTATAAGCTCTCCGTGGAGCCTTCTCTTCTCCAGGCTGAACAACCCCAGCTCTCTCAGCCTGTCGAGATACGTGGTCTTAATTCTACCTTCACTCTGCTGGGAACTGCTGGGACCAAGGGCCAGGCCCAGACAAACCATGAGAAGCTGCAGTTTTCCATGATCTCATTTCTCCGAGTGTTTCTAGGACCCATTTGGTTTGATGTTGTTAAAGGGGTTTGTTCAATCTTCTGCACTTTCTTTGGGAACAGCATCTTCTCACAGCAAGGGTCCTAAACCTGTTACTTAAATTTGTCTTCCATAAAGGTCTCTGCAAAGGAAGGCAAAAGCTTTGAGATGACTGAGCCAGGGGCAGCACCCCAACTCCATTTCATCAGGTGCACATAGAAGGGAAGTATGGGTTCTACCTACATGACCTTGTTCTCCACTGTGCTGCCAACAAATTGGAATCAATAAACGTTTCCACCAAGCTAAAATACAATGCTGTATGAACTCAGTCCCCAGAGGGAGACCTTCCCTGGTGGTAGCTCTCCAGAGCTATGAACAAGCTACTGCCAGCCCCAAGCCTCTGCTGTGCCTGTGGAGTCTTCTGGCCCCAGTGTCAACACTGAGCCTCAAGACTATGAGATCTAAAAGTAGCAGAAAAAGAGGCTAAAAACAACCTGGCTGGTACTGGCTTTATATTTATCTGCAATTAAAATAGACACCTATATGGTCCTCCTGGCTCCAACCCCATAAAAACGTGGGCTGCTCTGAATTTTATGGGAAACTCTTGATCCATCATTCAGGCGTCCCCCAGACATCGCAGCTCTCCGTGAGGAAGGGGCTGGTGTCACACAAGGGGCTGTGGAGGGTTTTACACACGTGTCTGTGCACCTGGCTTAGAAACCAGCCGTAGTGAAGGATGGCAGCAATATTTCCTGGTGGCAACGGCGTCTGCTCTTCAACAGTGGCTCCTCTTCCTCTGTGCTGTGAGCGCTGCCGTGGGCTCTCTCCCCCTTCCCCATCTCCATCTCACCGCAGTTCTTCTCCATTTTTTTTAGTTTAAGGGGCTGGCAAACAGAGGTTCACCCCGTATTTAACTGTGAGCACCTCGGTGGAGTTTCACTCGGAGATGATGCTCCCGTGGTATTGACACCTGGAGAGCAACCGGCCGTACCCACACCCGGAGGGACGTTGCACTGAAGCTGTGACAAGTCCCCTCCTATTCCTCAACAACCAGTTGAGGCAACGGAGGCTGTCTTGCAAGAAAACGGGCATCTTCTGCATCTTCTGTCGCTGTAATGAGTCGCTCTCTTTGCATTTTAGCTAGATGGCTGGGGAAGCACCTCCACAAACATCGACTCCCTCTGGATAAATAAGCCCAGCCCGCGGGGCTGGGAGCCACCGTCGCTCCTCCACGCTGCAAAGTCCATGTTGGAAACGCAGCTCTTTGCTTTAAATTTCTTCTCGTAGATAGACATTCTCCCCCCCCCCACTTTTTTTTTTCTTTTTTTATTTTATTCTCCCAAGGACACTGTCAAGGTCACCACGAATCCTGATGCTCCAAAGAGTGTATCAGGGATACAAACCCATTTCACCAGGCTATTGTTGTATGTATCCTCCTGTGCATCCAACTTCATTTCCACTTCAATTTTATCAACCTTCCGCTGGAGACTCAAGGAGATAGGAAACAAGTACTGACACGAATTAGCCCGGAGATTGACTGATATAGCTCAGCCCAGGGAATCCTGGGTAAAACCTTCTCCGGGCTCTTTCTCTCTTGCTCTCTGCCTTTTTTTTTTTTTTTTTTTTTGCCTTCTCCCCCCTCTTTTTTTATTTTTTTATCCACTAGAACTGTCTTTGTCAGTCACCTGTCAGAGATGTCACCACTCCTGTCCAGGATGACAGACGGGGCGGGAAGGCTTCTGATGGGGTAATTTGCCAAAAATACCCAATGCGGCGTACTAAAGATGGCAGCGGGTGGCAGAGGCTCCAGGGAGGAGATCCCCGATGGGCAGCCATGGGTCAAACCAGCTTTTCTCTTCTCAAAACCACTCTGAACCCCAAAGGTGCTCCCCGTTTTGCTTTGGGGAACTCTTTGACTATCCATTGATGCTCTGAGGACTTCTTGGGGCGCGTAGGGTTGGTTGGGGTGACATCCCAACGTCCTCTCTCCCCCTCACCACAGGGCTTGGGACGCCAGGAAGCGTCCCAGATGATTAAGGGTGGCAGAAGATGCTCTCAGTGACACATCCCTGATGCCCGGTGTGATAAACAGGCTGCTGCCATGTTTCCTCCTGCCCGGAGCATGAAGGGGCTGTAGAGTAGAGCAGTAGAGCATCAGCCGATGCTGGTTCTGGTGTCTACAGGTTTTAATTGGTGGCAGCAAGGCAGGAGGTAGCATTCCATAGCATCCCATCAGTGCTCCAAGTGGGGAGCTCTCAGCTCCAGCGGGATGCAAGGAGAAGACATGGCTCCTGAGCACGGTGGGATGGAGATGCTGGAACATCCCGGGGTTCCACTACCTGCCCTCCCTGCAAACTTCAGCCCCTCTTCCTCCTCGGAGCAGAGTGGTAGGAAATTTATGCCCTTTGGGTTCAAAAAAAGGCTCCTGGAGGAAAAGAGAGAGAGAAAGAGAATGAAAATGATTTTAATTTTTTTTTGGCGTAGAAATGAAGCTGATATTGAAAGTGAGTAAATTTTAATGAAACGGTGCAAAAATGACATCATTTACTCAGAAATCATTAATTTGTCAGCATTAATATTTCAGCTACAACATTGCCTGTCATTCTGTGCCAGCAATGACTGATAAATCTATAAAAGTGTGCTGCTAATTTACTGAATATTTATGTGCAGTGTCATTTGCAGAGTAGGATTTGAATTTATTTCACTCGGTATTCAGCTGGAGAACATTTCTAGCAAACCTAAAATGAGCAGCGCCGGGCTGGGCGAAGGGAAGCTGGCAAAACTTCTTAAATAACATTTTTCAGGGAAGGGAGGGCTGGCAGGAGGCTGCGGCGTTTCCCTCGGACGAGGGGGTCCCGGCCAGCGCTGCGCGGGTGGCTTGGGAGAGGGGCACGGCAGGTGCCAGCCCCAGGGCTCTGCTGAGACCTATTTGTCACATCTTTAACATTTTTCATCTCCGGACCTCCTTTGAGGTTGTCAGCTTTATCCGTTCCACCTCCCCGGAGAGGACGCCTGCGCGTCAGGAAGCTTTGAAGAGACGTTCCCCAGAGATCCCGGGGTTTGGTGGGAGTTGGTGTGTCTCAGTTTGGAAAAAAAAATGGGTGGAAAGCCTGGAAAGCCAGGGTGGGAAGTTTAAAGAGCCTTTAACCTGGGAGATTTGGGCAAAATCGTGGAGCTGAGGTGGGGCTGGTTTAGATCAACCACACGATGGCAGCTGGGGGTGCCTCTGGTCAAGCCCTACCTTGTGTGACGTGGGGCCACCAGAAGACACTTTGGCTCCCCAGCATGGAGCAGAGAAAACCCTGTGTTTTCTCCTGGTTTTGTGGTGAGGATTATTTTAATCATGCCAGAGCCTTCCTGCAGCTCTCTCCAGAGTGGCCTCAGCTCCTTGGAGTCAGTGCTCCGATCCCTGCAAACCCCCCCAGGCTCCAGTGGTCCCTGGGGATGCAGCAGGACCCAGCACGGCCGGCGTGTTTTGGGAGGGGGAGTGCTTTGGATGGATAGCTCGGTCACTGAAAAATGACATTTTGGGGATGACAACCCAATTTGAAGTTCAGGCTGAGTTTGGATAGTGCTTCCAGGCAGAAAGAAATAAGAAATGAAGTTTTTGGTGGCATGAAAGGCAAGTTTCCCTTTGGCACTCTGAAGGTGGGATTTTTTTGAGTTTTCTATTTGGAAATTTTGGGTTTGGACCAAATTTGTCAAGAGTGTTTTCCCCCTTTACATTATAGATTTATTTAATTAAGTAGGAAGTTTCATTTTGAGTTGAATGGAAGAGCATTAGATTGGAGGTTTTTTTGCAAAACCAAACATTTTGCAGGACCAGAGGCCTCTTCCCTGCAACCACTGGAGCCATAGAACAAAAAATTCTGCTGCCTTAACCCCTGAAGTGCAGATGTCAAACACTGACGGGGAGGCACAGGAGAGAGGAGGGACTTCCCAGGGCACCCAGGAGCCTGGGAGGCGACCAGAGCCAGTTCTCCATCACATGGAGATGTGATGGCCCCCATGGTTGAAGGTGCTGGTGACTGCTCCTTATTCTTGCATGGGGAGAAGGGAGCAGTGGTGCCACCAAAGCACACGTGGTGGGCTGGGATAGGTCCACGCCAGCGTCATCTTGGACTTGCTCTGAGCCTTAGGAACCTCCTGAACGTGAGTGCTGCTCAGCGAGGGCCATCCGTTAGGCTGGAGACCACAGGAACTGCTGGTAATTAACAGGCGTATTAATCCAGTAGAACACGATAGCCTTATTATAGTCACATTTTTCACTTTCATCAGAATAATATCATATTATATTAATATTTATTTCTCGCTAATGGGCTGTGAAATGAGCTGGGTGATGTTCGTGGTGGGATGTGGTGTTGGAGGGTGGGAGCAGTGGGGCAGGGGCAGAGGGACACGTCGTGAAGAGCCTGTTGCCTCCGGGATCCTCAGGGATGGGGGGAACCAAGAACATCCATCCATGCTGGCATGGCCCGTGTCCCCTCCCTCTTCTCCCTTACCCGAGTGCTGGGAATGATGCGGTCGGTGGGAAATCACAGTGCCTCTGATGTCACAATGCCACCAGCCTGTCCTGGTGACAGTTTGGACAGTGCCTTTTGCCTCAGGAGGTGGGCACAGGACAGAGGGAGCACAGGATGAAGAGACGATGCGGGTCTGACAGGTTTGGGTACGGCTGTCAACAAGATGGAGATTTACTTTAAAGAAAGGGAAAAAAAAAATCTTGCTTACTCTTCACCACTCACATCTATTACTCTGGAAAATAGGGATGCTGTGAGAGCAAGGCATAAATTCCTTCTAAAACTATATTGGGGAGATGCATTAATTTTCTGTGGCACGTGGATGAGGGTAGGAGAATGAATTTGAAGCTTGATTCATTCTCCAAAACGGATCTTAAACCTTTTAATTGTTGAGTGTTGGCACAAAAACATATTATTTATGAAGCTGTGGCTTGGTTCTACATGGCCCCTATGCCATTTTTTTTTTCTTCTTTTAAAGAAAATCTCATTTATTTCTTCCTAAAAGATGCTCTAGAATCTAATATGAGCATTATGAATATTTAATTTTCAGAGCAGGGTTTACACAACACCGGAGTGTCTGGCAGCTCGGCCGGTCCCCACACAACAAGCCCGGTGTGGAGCTCCAGCAGATCTGCTCGAGTAGGTGGTGGCCTTTCCAGCTCCTCTTGGAGCTACCAAAACTCATCATTTACTGCCAACCTCGGGCTGCTTCCTTCCCGTGACATCTCTTTCTATAAAATTCCCGTGTGTGGGAAGAGGGAGAAGCAGCACAGGAGGCACCGGGGAGACCCCGCAGTCGTTAGAACTTTATTGGCTTTCTTAAAGGTAATATGATAATGCCGTAAAAACAGTTCACAGGAGAGGAAAACTCCCGCTCTTCAGCTTAATCGTTAGTAAAAAATTATTTCCTACAGTGTTAAAGATCTAATTGGTCCAATCGAAAGGCAAATTAATTATGGCTCGTTTGGAGAAATCTGCATGTGTCCTAGCTTTTGTGCAGAGGCTGCGTGTAGGAGCCACGGCATTCCCGAGGCTGGGAACGCTGTCCTCTGCAACACCAGGTGTATTCCCTCAGAGGGGACTTGGTGCTGCTTGGGACACGGGGGAAGGACAATGATTTTACTATTTTTGTTTTTTAAACCTGCAGCACTCTGATTTTTCCCCATTGCCATTTGGAATTTCCCTCTGAAACCAAGGAAATGGGTTTGTGCTGTTAGTCCAGACAGCCCAACTCCCGTGTCCACACCGGACCAAATCCCTTGTCTTCTGGGAAAATGTATTATTTTCTAATTTATAAGGTTTGTGGGATTTTTGACAGAGGAAGGAACATTATTCTGTGTGGCAGCCTGGCTTTTTTGCAAACCACTGAAAATCTGTCCCTTTCCTCTTCTGTGAAATCACAGTCCTCGTGCCACTGGGTGGGTTAGGAGAAAAAATTAATAATTAGTTCAAATCGAAGGATGCTTTGAGATTTTAAGATGGACATATCTGGACCCGTGCCTGCTGTCGTGTTTTACGTAGGTTTATCTCCTGCAGGGGAGGGTAGAGCACGTGCCAGCTCTCCGCCAGCTCACAAACCTCAACGCTTTATTAAAAATATATTGAACATTTTATACCAGCGAGTTCCCACAAAACACCAACCTCCCTCCGTGCCTCATTACTCCCAATTTTTTAGAACAGAGTAGATATTAAATGATCTGACCCCCAAAATATACTGCAAAAGCACTTTTTAAAGGCGTTTCAGGGGACCTGGTACCCTGCTCCCTCCCACCCCCTGGCCCCCCCTGCTGCTGCGAAGCAATTGCGTGCGTCTCCGATGGGAGGGCTTCTGTGCTCCTGCACCCACCAGATATTTACTGGTGCTGGATGAGGCTGAGTTTTGCACCCGTGTACCCAGCTGGGTGCTTTGGTGCTTGCGTGGTGGTGAGGGTTAATGCCCCCCAGGCTCGGGCAGAGACCCCCAGCGTCACCGGTCCCCACAGGGAGCATCTCTCCATCCTCTCCAGCCGGGGCTTTCCCACCCGGGGTCTCCTTTGTGCTTCCTCCCGTTCAGCCCAGCCCCGGCTAAAAATGTTTTTCCTTCTGAGATATTCCCTGCATTAAGCTTAACCAGCCCAAATTGTCTCACCTTTCTCCCCTCCCCACCCCCCCCCCTCTGATAAATGCTCCCTCTGCAGTTAATGTAACCTCCCCGAACGTCCTTCATTTGTCAAAGATCGCAGCCTTTTACGGCGGGTCATTATTTCACGAGGAATTCGAACAGAAATATTTCCAGTCCACACCAAGCGATCCATTTCGCTTCCCCACCCACCACATTAGCCTCTGAATACTCTCATTATACCATTACTAATTAGAAATTCTCTCAAATTGGCGGCTGCATTAAAAAAAAAAGACAGTGTGCTGAGCATATGGCATAATATCCTATTAATGAACACTCTAAATTCAAACTCAGGTCAGCTGCTCATTTCTTGCTCATGACACCCAGGCAAGGGGGAGAAAAGCAAGCTTTTTTTTTTGCTTTTTTTTTTTTTTTCTAAAATGCATAATAGTGAATGCTAGGGATGCAGCGATGCCTTAGGCCAATGCTTTATTTTATTTGGTGAAATTTTGTTGGTAGAATTGGAAAAAATAATATTTTTAAATGTCTGTTTGTGTGGCTATATATGCATATATTAGCCCATAGTGGAAGCCAGGGACTTGCCGGCCAGCATTTGTTTGCATGTTGTGATGTTGCCTCCTTTAAAGAGCCCGTGTGTGCTACCAAAATAACTTATAGCATCATGAAAAACGCTCTTTGAGGTTGCATCTTGTCCTGCCAGCATCAGTGTCTTCAGTGTAGAGCTGTGGGTAAGGAGAGGAACTGCATCTAGTCCAACCATCAACCTAACCCTGACAAAAATCACTAAGCCATATTCCTGAGGACCACGTCAACCCATCTTTTGAACACCTCCAGGGATGGTCCCTCAACTCCTTCCCTGGGCAGCCCATTCCAATGCCCGATAACCCTCTCCATGAAGAAATGTTTCCTAATCTCCAATCTAAACCTCCCCGGTTGCAACTGGAGGCCATTGCCCCTTGTCTTATCTCCTAGGACTTGGGAGACGAGACCGACCCCCGCCTCTCTACACCCCCCCTTCAGGTAGTTATAAAGCATGAGAAGGTCTCCCCTCAGCCTCCTCTTCCTCAAACTACACACCCCCAGCTCCCTCAGCCTCTCATCATAGGACTTACTCTCCAGACCCCTCACCAGCTCCGTTGTCCTTCTCTGGACCCAGATAGGGTAGGAGCCAGCACTGGCAGCACACAGAAGTTGACCTCCTCAGCATCACCTGTGGTGGTCCTTGGGGGTTCACTACAGCAGAGGGGTTCAGGGGGAGGTGCCTCTGGTGTCTCCAGAGCAGCTGGGCAGCAGGGACGGGTCACCCACGGCCTGTGTGTCCCCGTGGTCCTGCCAAGGGCTGGGCATCGTGCAACCACGGCCACTCACTGTGAGTTGCTCTACTTGCATTGCTTAGGCGTGATGGAGAGCTGCCAAGGGCTGGGCAGGCTGGGTGAGAATCTACACGTGTTTCTGGAGATGGGCAAAAGTTACCCGCCTTTCCAAGGATTATTTTTTTATTATTAATAATTTTTTTAGTGCCGTGAAATTTGCAATACGGTAAAACAGCAAATTCTTGTACCTTCCTCTTCTCTGGGCAGATGAGCCGTCAGGGCTTTAGGTCTCATCAGTCTTGTTGTCACTGAGGTTTATAAAACTACCAAATGATATTATGTCAGCTGATTCTTTAATGGGATAATCATTAGCCAAGACCTGAGTAAGGTGGTTTTTTTTTTGGTTATTTTTTTTCCGTCGCTAATTTCACCTCAAGGTGAAGGCAGAGGCAAAAACTCTCCGGCGCGGTGTTTGCTGCCATCTGTGCCCTCGCTTCGCTCCGTGCCGTTGCGCCGATCCCTGCTCCTCCTCCTCTTCCTCCTCCTGGGACATGCCCCGTGTCCCCGGGTGGCGTTTGTCAGAGCGGGATAAGTCCCAGCATGAAGGTTGTGCCCGTCATCCCTCGCGGGGAGGCTTCCCCGGGTGCCAGGGGGCTTCTGGCTACAGCCCCGCAAGCCCTGGCTGCAATCTCAGCCCCGCAGTCACCCGCACACCCTCCGTTTGGCCGGGGCATCGGCAGCAGAAGATGATGCACGAGGGGTCCCTCCAAACAACTAAGATTCTGTGATTCTGCGATGGCTACGTCCTGCGGTTTGACCTTTCGGTGAAAAGTTTTGCCTCTTCGACAAAGCCAAACTTTCCCGTTGAAAACAAATATTTTGCCCCATCAAGAATCCAATTTTCTGTCAAAACAGTTTTCATTAAATATTTCAAAGCAGCCCCGGGTTAGTATTGATTTAAACTGTTACAAGAGAGAGAAGAATGAGGCTTTGTCTCTACAAAGATCATGTTTGCCCACCAATTAAAATTACAGTAGGAGTGAGTAATCGCTGCCGCCTCTGAAGGGGGATTGTTTAACGAAACGCATAGTAATTATCCTCGTTAGTTTGCATAGTCCGGTGTCACGTCCCGGCGAGCGGTCAGGACCCCGAGCACCGAGCGGTGGGAGCAGGCAGCGGGGCCAAGGGGTTTGTGGAGCTGCGGGAAGGGGATGTCAAGTGAGGGAGGAAGGTCTTCTCCTCCTGGGAAGTGACCTGCAAGAAGACCTGGCCCTCACGCATGTGTCACCCGGTTGGTTTTCTGAGTTTTTTTCTTGGTTTTCCAAGTTTTCCCTTGGTTAAGGAGCTACCAGGAGTCATGCTTGCTGCGTCCATCCTGTGGGTGGTGCCTTCTGCAGGATGTTGTTTGGACCGAGATGTGAACTGTGGCTCAGAGCAGTGGATGGGTGCCAGGGCTGGATGCTCCTTGACGTTGCAAAGCTCCAGCCCCAGCCCCGTGACTGGGCCATCGCTCGTCAACACCTTCTTGTGTTGCTGTGCTGCTTGTTGAGGCTTTTCCCAGAAAATTCATGGGTCATCCCATGAGAAGTTGAAGTGAGGCATGCGATTCTCCAATGCAAGGGGGCTTACTGGTGCTGTACCGGGGAACTGGGAGCAGGTTGGGTGACGGGCATTGGGATGACTCGGTCTGGGGAGGGCAGAGGGGCTGGAAGAGGCAGGGAAGAGCGGGAGAGGGGCCAGAGCCGGATCCGTCCCTTCCAGCCGAGTCGGTCTCGTGTTCTGAGGGTTAAAGCCGAGATGAGCACTGTGCAGCCCAGGAAGAATTGAGGTTTTATTTCATCGGCACCGGGGTCATTCCTGATTTAATTATGTAAAAATTAATGTGAACGTCTTTCTTGGTACATATAGGCCATCCATGGAAATTGAATTGGGTGAAATGCTGGTTAAGCTAATCACTTGCAAGTCATTATGATGGCTAAGCACAGGGATGTTGTAATCTGTTGGGACTTCTCAAAGACCTGATTGAAGACCAAGTTTAAGACCCACAGGTTTAATCAGAGGGGATCAACGATGTTGCGCTGAAATGATTTTTTCCTGTTAGCAAGGAGCTCTGAACCGTTTATTCCCAGTATGAGAAACCACATCACACGTCCAGGTGGGATTTTCGTGAGCTTCCCTTCCCAACCCGGCAGCTGTGGAGGGAAAGCTACATCAGATCTCGGGCTAATGATGAGCTCCTGAGTTTCTGTTCTGTTGTGTTTTGAGACCAGTAGCCTGTATCGTGCCACGGGACTTCTGCTAGATGGGCAACCTCGGGTTGAGGAAGAGACAGCGAGTGGTGGGAATCCATCCTTCTCATAGCACGTTGTTCAAACGCTTTCCTGCTCACTGTTCCTAATCTGTACCTCCATGTCTCGTATGAATTTGCCTGGCATGGGCTCCTACCTATCAGTTCATCCCGCGACTTTCTCTGCTGCAGGACAGAGCCCTCCGTGTCTGTATTTTCCCCTGGTGAAGCTGAGTATAAAAGTCTTGTTCTTAAAAAATAACTCACGCCGTACGAGTAACACTACTTTGCCCAACATGTGTACGTATTGACGCAATAGCCACACTGCAGAGGATGAAAAATAGATGTTTTATGACCTAGTTCAGGATTTTTTCTACCAGCACCTTGACCATTCATATTCCAAGGCCCCCTCACAGAAGTGGAGCTGCCTACCCCCCTCCCTGGATGCTTGTCGATGCCATCTGCGGTCGCATTGCCACGAAAACATGCGGCAAATTTTTTCACGTGTGGAGAGGGAGGATGTTTAATGCAAAGAGGAGGGGGGAAGATGCTGTGCTGTGATATTATACTCAGGCATTCATAAAGAGGTCCTTGCCCTAATCGTGCACCAGCCTTTCCACCCGGTGCATGGAGGGGCTGCAGGTGAAGGCAGCATGTTTGCCCCGAGCTCTCCGCTCCCGCTGGGAAAGGAGCTCCTGCCAGGGAATTCTGTTCATGCACCTTCTGGTGGAAATTAGTGATTTTAAGATAATGATAATAATTGGATTAAAAATGCCGTTGCATTGCGTGGGATCCATACTCTGCGAGGTGGTTCAGTGGGATGGGGCTTGGCTGGGACTGGGGCAGCAGCGGTACCCACCTGGGGATGCTGGCACGGGCAGGTCAAGGCACAGCACCAGCATCTGAGCAAAGGCAGGGCAGCGGCCATGGAGTCCATCTCCCACCTCCAGACATAGGCACCTACTCACTGCCCTGCTTTATTTTTTTTTTATTCCTGAAGGGCTAAGCTGCTCCTTCAGAGACCCTGCTGAGCGCGATTCACTTCTGAAAGGATGAATCTGTGATTTAATCGCTTAAATATAGACTCGGGAGCCTTATGTCAGCGCACCTTCCCCCGCTATTGCACATGTGTTACATGTTATACCCATGCAGATTCATATGTGTACATCCGTGTGCGTGTTTTCAGCACAGGCAGGGCTGGTGTGAGCCCTGTGGGGCCAGGGCTCCAGCCCTACGGTTGGTGGCTCTGCTGGGGCTCCACGGAGGAGCCCAGCCAGGGGCTCGTGGGGCACAAGCCCACCTGGGGGTCCTGCATGGTCTCTTGAGACATCACCTTCCTCCTGGTCCTTTAGTCTGGGGGTCGGATCCATACCAATTTTTAGACACATCAAAGGAATAAAAACTTCAAATCAATATTCAGAAGCACATGAACAGCTTGCAGAGCGTTTTATCCATCTGTTCCCTACTACTAAAAATGACCACCTTTGTAGGTGCCTGGAGGGTGCTGGGCCAGAGCTGCTTCCCAGGCTGTGTCAGGAGACGGCTGATGTCCATATCAAATCAAGATGCTTGTTGTAACGTTCGCAAAAATGTAATTTGATTTGCTTTTGTCAACAAAATCTGCGGAAACATCCCCTGCCTGAATAAATATCCCTGCAGGGTGGCACATGCTTTGTAAATAATTTTCATTGTAACCCCCTCTTCCTAGCAGGGTGGAGAGTTGAGAACATTCATCAAGTCTCACATTAAGAAAATAATTTTCTTGTACCTAATTTGTGCAATAAATAAGGTCCACAATTTCTTGTTTCTGCAGCAAGGAAATATAAAGAGCTGAGACATGGGTTTTTTTGACACTCGCTCTCTTTTTGGTGGCCATTTCTACCTCTGGCTTAGTGCCTTCCTGAGACCTCTGGCCAACAACTCCCCAAGAGTCTGGTGCTTTGGGGCACGTAATTTTTAGGCAGTCTGACAGAACCATCTGAAGAGGCTTTATTTGCCAGGAGAGGGGTGAGAGGCTCAATTTGTGACCCAAATAGCAACAATTTCCCATCCCTGGCTGCAGCTGAAGATCCTGGGTGATGCCAAGGTTGGCTTGGGTGACTTCCCCAGTTGCAAGGGCTCTTTGGCCAGGCCTGCCCACTCCTGCCAGTGCGTAACTGGCACAAACTGAAGGTTGTTTTTCATGCAAGAAACCTGGAGAGATTTTCTTGCTTGCAAACTGCACGCGTGACTGACTGGAGAAGGGGGGTGGTTTTAACCTGAATTACCCATCAAAATGGCGCCTTAGCGGTCTGCTTTTGCCTTTTAATTGTACTGAAGTCTCATCCAAGAGGAGCTGTAGGAAAAGTACAGCCTTGCTTCCCCTGTCCAAAACCCTCCAAAGGCAGGACTCCTCTCTCCGATGGCCTCAGTTGCCTCTGGCTGAGGCTCCGGTGGCTGCACCGAGTGCTCTGCACCTTCAGGAGTCACCTTCAGGGCTCCTGCCCCTCGGGCTCTGCTCTCAAGCAGCACTAACAGGCACATGATGAACCTATAGGACAAGGCTCAATGGCTGGGAAGGAACGACGGAGGACATGGGAGAGTTTTGGCATCTAATTAGCTTCACCTTGGGTGACCAGACTCTTAAACTCCTCCTTATCGATCCCTTGTCTCATCAGAGAAGCGGGACATGGGTCTGTCAAGCTGGGAGAATACCAAGGTGGGAGGATAGCTTTGGTTCTTTCCTTGTAGAAATGTAAATCTGTTATTTATATATATTTTATGGATGGCATGTTCCTATCCCCAGGCATTTTGCATTGGAATTCAACTCATTGCAAGCCTATTACATGTTCACTAACTATAAACCATCTGATTTATATTCATTAACCAGTAGTAGACAGCGGCAGTGGCATAACTTTAGCGCTGGACATGCCTCAGTCGACGGGTGAACTAAATTTCAGTTAATTAAGGTGCCGTAATTGTTGTCCAGTACAAGTGTCTTCGGGGCATTCACTTTGTAAATAATTTTTCACCCCAACCTTTCTTGCATACTTGGTTGCTGCTCTGCAACTTTGCTCAAGCCATAAATTAGTAGGAAATCGGCTCTCCTGCCTTTCTGGTGGAAGGAGTCCTCTTTTCTGCTTCTTGCCAAAACCAGCAATGGCGTTAATGATTAGCAAAGTGCAGCTGGACTGGAGGAAAGCAGTAGAAGGATTATAACCCCCAAAACGAAACTGGAGGTATCTCATCTCCAAGAGGGGTGTTTGCTGTGCCGGGAGGTCTGGTGCGTGGCCACCGCCAACCCACCATCAACCTTGGCTCAACCTCAGAGATAACGGGAGGAGCTTGCAAGACTGAGCTTTCATAGAATCATAGAATCATATGGGGTTGGAAGGGACCTCTGGAGATCCTCTAGTCCAACCCCCCTGCATAAGCGGGTCTACCCAGAGCACATTACACAGGAACTTGTCCAGGCGGGTTTTGACTGTCTCCAGAGAAGGAGACTCCACCACCTCTCTGGGCAGCCTGTTCCAGGGCTCTACCACTCTCACAGTAAAGAAGTTCCTCCTTATGTTCAGGTGGAACTTCTTATACTCAAGTTTGTGCCCATTTCCTCTTGTCCTGTCCCTGGGCACCACTGAGAAAAGACCAGCCCCGTCCTCCCGACACCCTACCTTTAAGTATTTGTAAGCATTGATCAGATCCCCCCTAAGTCTTCTCTTCTTCAGACTAAAATGACCCAAAAGGACTAAAAAGCTTTGCCTACACAGCCTCGAACACAGCCTGGCTCAGAGGAGACCCAGAATGAAACCCTGGACAGGTTAAACCTGGTTGCCAAGAAATGAAAAGTTGAAACATCAAGACTTAATTCAGTTCCCAGCTTTCTGCTCTGAAGCCTTCCCACGATATGGACCTCGTGGCCCAGGTTCAGGTGTTGGCGGCTTGTTCCCTGCGAAACCTGATGAGATTTGGGAGAACCTTCCAGAGACCAGAGCGAGCAGGGATGGAGAAATCCCTGTCCCATCTGTCCCAGGTGTCTGAGAGCCCCGGGGCACCTCCTGTGCCCTGCAGGGACCGTCCCTTCTCCTGCCCGCTCTCCAGTAAGGGGTCAGGCAGGGCCAGGCTGGGCAACCGCCGTGGGTCTGGGGTGGCCAGGGGAGGGTGCGGGCTGTCTAATGGGCCCAAAGCAAGCGCTGGGTAACGAGGGGCTGGGGAGCAATCAGTGTGAAGGAAACAGAGATCCCTGCTGCTCCCCAGTCTGCGCACACCAACCGCGGGGCAGTAATTAGGCGGGAAGCTGGATGTGGAATTGAAACTGTAATTACGAAGAACTGCTAGATGCTACTGTAATGCAGCATTTAGCTTCCTCCTCTGTTGCCACCTTTTTTCTTTTTTCTTTTTTCTTTTTTCTTTTTTCTTTTTTTTTATTTTTTATTTTTTTATTTTTTCTTTCTTTTTTCTTTTTTTTCCTTTTTTCTTTTTTTTTCCCTCTTTCCCCCCTTTTAGATTAATTGCTACTTTGTTTTGTTTTCCCAAAAGTTCAGATTTGGAGGGGATCTTTGTGGAAAGGGGCATTTTCTCACCTCCCTTTTACGCCCAGCAGGTTGGAAGGCAAGGTGGAAAGTGGTTTCTTGTGGTTGAGGTGAAAATTAATGGTGGGGCAGCTCTGAAAGGGACCGGCCCTGAAGCTGTAGGGGAGGGCAGCTTGTGTAGGTGGGATCAGCACCAAACAGGACATTTTCCTTCTACTTTTTGTAAACAGGGCCAAAAGCATCCTTTCTGAAGAGCGCGTGCTGTAGGTTTGGGCATCCTGGGTTTGGTTTGTGCTGAAGGGTCTCAAGGGGGGCTTCTGGGGGACCTGATCTCAGGGACCTCTAAGAGTTATGGTTCTCAGGGACTGTCGCTTCTGGGTGACCTGGTCTCCGGGACCTGATTGAGTTACGGTTCTCGAGGACTCTCACTGTTGAAAAGGTGTTTCTGGTTGGGCTGGGGTTTGAGGGGCAGTATTAACGTCCACCCCTCGTGCTCATCGGCTGAGTTTTAACAGCGTGGCCTGAACAAGGGGCTAGGAGATGGAGCAAAAGGAATTTTGTATGTGTTAAAGATGAGTCTTTGGCTTTGCCTGAGGTAGCCTTTGTAGCCTTTTCAGCTGCCCCAGGCGTTAGTAAAGCCTCCCCTCCGTGGCTCCAGCGAGCCCCGCAGACACCTCCGTAGCGCGTGAAGAGGGGTCACTGGAGCTTCTCCGTTTGTCCGTTCAGGTTTCCTCTTGATCTGACAGCTCCTTCCCAGACCCGCCTGGCAGCAGACAAGTGCCAGCCTCTCTGATAGTTCATGTTCACTTATTAATATAAAGATCCAGCTTACGCGTTTGCCGGAGTAAACCTTGCATGATGCCTCTGACAGTAATTCAGTTGTAGCCTCAAATCGGATGCTGGATCTCCAGGCCATGGCTAACCCGCTAGCCTTTTCCAATTTTTCACTACACCAGTCATGAATAAATCACCAAAACCACATCAGATTGCTGAAAATGGAAATACCAGAGATAGGCACCACTTCAGTAGGCAAAGAGCATCACCTTCCTGCAGCAGGCACGCACGCTCGCTGCTCCCTTGTCCCCTCCTCGCGTCCTGGACCATCATCCGGAGGCCCCCAAATGTCTGGAAACCGCCGGGGTGCATCCTGCGCATCCCTGGCCTTTGAGTGCAGATCCCACCATGCGTGGCTCCTGGATGGGGAGAGGCAATTTCTATTCACCAGACACCTTGCCCGACGAGCCATCAGTAGTCCCCAGATGCTCCGGGCGCAGGGTTTGCCCTCTCATGCGTGCTAGAGGCAGGCGCTGTTCATTTTCAGTACTTGGAGGCGGAAAAAGCAACAAAATAGTTGGGTTTTTTTCCAGGCTTTTGCCCTGCCCTCAGTGAAATGCTTTTTTGTAGAAGCCTGCAGGCTTCTTGTCCCCTTGTCTTGTCCCCGGCTCTCCCCAGACAGGGATGGCTGCTGAGCCCCCACCAGGATGGGGGTCCCAAGCATCGCAGGCTGGTCCCCACTGCCTGGGGCACCTTGTCCAGGGGCTTCAATGCAAATCCCAAACGCCACCGTTGAGTTCCCTACCTGATGCTCCGGCACTCCTGATCTGATTAACCCCTAACCCCAAGGCAGCTGAGCCTGAAAGGCTGAGTGGTGCCTTTTGAAACTTGACCCAAAAGGTGAAACCTTGGTGATGTCCAAATTAACGGGAGCCTTGTGGCTGGCGGACCCCGCTCTTCTCGCCTTAATCTACCCATTATGAACGTGGGCATGTCGGTGCCTCTCCTGCATGGCTGAGCTCCTCCAGCATTGTTCTCTGAGAACTACAGATGAAAGGAACTGCAAACTAGTATTATTTAAATCACTTTAGGTCAGAAAATCAGCTAGAACTTTAAAAAAAAAAAAAAAAAGGCCCAAATCACCTCTCATAAAATAAATCAATTTCTTTAAAATTAGCCTCCTTAATTTTGACATCAATTCTATTTCTGTAAGGTTTGTCCATTTTGCAATTTTGTTTTTTATCTGTGTTGTTATATTAAACCCCCTGCTAATAAAATGTCAAATTAAAAAAAAAATTAGTATCCCCAAGTATTGCAGAAAACCAATAAAATAAAACCTTACAAGAGAAGCAAAAGAAAATTTCCATCATTCTCTCCTTAACCGAAATCAAAATTAGAGTGTTATTAGAAATTTCATTAGGATGGAGCAGATTGGTAATGAAATTACATTCCAGCTTTCTACAAACCCAATGTATTAAGTAGGTTTGATCAATGATGTTCACACAATTAATTTTGTCTGATTGCTGAGGATTACTTTATCGACAGTCACATTTCACACTTGTGGGTTTTTTTGTTTCCACAGTAAATTCTCCACGATGTCAGACCACATGATGGTGGAGCAGGTTTGAAGCCCCAGCTCCCAAAGCGACTTCCAGCAGACCATGACAGGAGTGGAGGTAAGGATGTCACTGCTGTTAATTGCGTCCGTTACGGTGGTGCTTATGGACAACCAACTTCAGGGCAGAGGGGTTGCTGAGGAACCTTGAGCAGTCTCAAGCAGCGATGGAGGGAGATCGTGTCAACGCTCTCCTTGGGTGGCCTGGAGGCTCTCGGTGGTCTGATCTGCTCCCCATTGGTGCTGGGAGGTCTCAGGACCTATATTTGAGTGTCTCCGTGATGACCTGTGTCTCTGAGCGTCTTACTGATGACTTGTGTCTCTGAGCTGTGGCTACAAACCAGTGCTGCTCTGCTGGTGTGGGCACTGGAGCTCTGTGGAACCTTCGTTCGTTGGGTGCAGAGCAGGGAAGAGTGCAGGGATGCTGGCTTGGCTGGGACAACCACTTCCTTGTGGTCATATCTGCCAGTTCAGTCTCGGTGCTGGTGCCACCACAGCTGGCAGCACATCTGGAGGCAGCACTGAGGCAGGAAGGAGAAGGAGAGGGCAGCAGCTCCGTAAATCACAGGTTGGTTCAAGTGAGCTGCTGGTTTGGTGTAGGACCTCCATGTGCTCGAGTTGTTCTGAGCAGCAACAAACCATGATTCTTGGATGCTACAGCTGGGTCATCCTTGTTGTGCGGGCAGGGAGTGTTTCTGGACACGTCTGTGTTACCCTTTGGTGCATCACAAGGTAATTAGATGACTTTTATATAAGAAAATGAAGTCAACGATATCGTGGAGGTAGTGAGGTCCTTCGAGTGCTGCGAGTCTCCGTTTACCATTGTTGAGATTTTCAAAGCTATTTAAGGAATTTTAACAACAAACTCCCTTTTACATCCAGGAGAATGGGATATCATCCAGAAGTCTTGACCATTCGGTCTTGATTGGGCTCCTGCTCTGAGTTGTGTCATTGTGGGTGTCCTGCAAAGATGTCCTGGCTGCGGTGGGTGGATGTGGCCCGTTCCCTGGCATACACCTTCTCATACCCCTCAGGGGGATGTAACCTCTGTTTAACAGAACAAGTAATAAATGGCTGTAGGTGTTACCTGCCCTGCGTCTGTTTCCAGGTGAGATCTGGGTCCACAAAGCGCTCCGAGTGCCGGCATTCCAGGGAGCCTGGCAGCCCATAGGATTTGTGCATTATTTGAAACACAAAGGTATGAGAGAAGGAGGTATTTGATCTCTGGGGGTAAAAGATGCCCATTCTAACATTCAGATTCATTTTAGAAGTCATTTAAGTTAAGAAAAATACCTAGAACTAAGTGCCTAAAACAGCTACAGAAACTGAATTATGTTATTAGGGCTTGAAATTAGCTTTTTTCCCCCCTCTTTTACTTGCATTGAGCTACTGCTGGATTAGCTGGGAATCAGCAGCAAGTGGTCTGCACCGTTCGTTTTTACTCTTTGAGAACTAGGCATTTGTTAACATTTAAGTTGCAGAAAGGACCTGGCTCCGTGGGTTGGGTCTCTGTGTCTTAGAAATAACCCTGGATTTCAGCTGCTCCAGCTGCACCTTCTCCGCAGAACTCCTTGGAAAGCTTCAATACTCCAGGACCTAGAAAGGAAAATCTCTTCTTTTCCTAGGGATAATATTTACCAGATTTTATGTACTTTCTGCTGAGTAGTGAGATGTGTGTTTTCAGTGCCAAGGAAGTGGGGAACATGCCCCGTGGTGGGAAAGGCTTCCCGTGCAGGAGAGGAGTGGAAGAGCTGGGACACACCGTGCTCTTGTCCCAGCTGCTGGTCCCTGTTTTCTCTGTGTGCACACAGCAAAGATACCAGGTGGATCTAATTTTTAGAGATGAGACATCTCATCTGTCAGAAGCTGAGTGAATTAGAATAAGAGCATGCTTCTTTTTTTTTCCCTTCTTAAAACAGCCCAAAGTTTTTTATCAAGATGCCATTTTATCAGCAGCGCTACCAGCGGCAAGCAGTAGGCATCCTGCCAATCATTTTATGGAAATAGGGAAGGACTTTAATGTTTGGATGCCCATCTGAATCTACTCTTGTTCATGTCAGCAGATCTGATGTGAAAGCAAAGGTGCCCCGACGCAGTCGAGTTACCATCAAACCTGTAAGTGTCAGCATTTTAAAGGCAAGGAACACAATGCTGATGGTGGGCAATGTCACTGGTTTAACCTGTTTCAAAGACATTAGCTCCTGCAGTCTTTTCCTGGTCCTCGTCTCCCAAGGATTAGTCATGCCCCAAGTGCACCTGCTCAGTTAATCTCTGCAAATGATTATTGAGATACCTGCTCATCACCCTCTTCTGCCCTTAACACATTCATCCATTCATCTCACCTAGTTAGTTGTGAACGTAGCCAGCAGCTATCTTGGTCTTTAAACTCCGGGATCCCACGTTTGTCCTTTAAATCAGGAGGGGTTTTTGTCCTCGGAAGATGGAGTTGCTGAAGTTACCATCCTGCTGCAGGGGGCTCCGGCAGCCCCTACTCCGGGGACAAGCTCCTGATGGAGCTGCTGTTGGAGAGCAAAACCCTCTGGGGACGAGGCAGCCTTACAAGCCGGGGGCAAACCTTGGACCTTTCTGAGTCCCATGGGCCCAAACCGCTGGAAGTGCTGGGTTGGAGATCCAGGATGGCACGTGGGGATTCGGGCACAGCGTGAGTGATGCTAAATGCAGGGCAGGAGGGCTAATGCTCTTGTGTTCCTCAAAAAACCACAAAGGTGTCATGTTATCCCCTGTAATTTTCCCTTCAGCCCTTCTCAAGAGACCCCAAACTTTTGTGGGCTCTGCCCATCCTCACCGAGAGGTGATTAAAGGTAGGAGAACCAGCATCCTTAATCTCCCAGGCTGTAGGACGGATGTTTTGGCTGAGCAGCTCCCCCGTGGGAGCTGAGCTCTGGGCTGTGTCCCTTCCCCACCCCTGGCTGCCCCTGGCAGGGCTCAGTTTCGGGTGAGGGGTTATGCTGGGCTCCCACCTGGAGCCCCGTGGCCACTGGACGCGGGAGCTGAATTCCCAGGGTCTCCTCATGGAGAACCTTGGGGGGGAAAAGGAGCCTCAGGGGCTGGAGGCAAAGCATGTTTTTGAAAACGAGCCTGGAACGCAATGTTTCGTGCCTGGGATGTGGAAAGCACAAGGTCTGGCTGAACACCAATGTGCTGTGGAAACGCCGGGGGAAATTCAGTGGGAAGTGGTTGAAAACAAGCCAGGAAAGTAGGATTCTGTCCCGACTCACAGAAACACCTAAATACTGGAGGCTCCAGGTGGCTGGGACCAGCAGAGAGGGAGAGAGCCCCGTGGGAAGGTGTTAGAAAGCAAAGGGGTCAGCTCTCCCCTGACAGGGGACTTTGGGGTGACGAGTCCTGGGCACCCCATCGGGACGGGAGGGCGCTGGCTGGACCGGGCGGTGGGATGTGCTGGGACCCGGGTCACCACCTCCTGTCCTTGTGCCTCCTTCTCTCTTTGTGTTCTCCGTGGGATTTGGCGCAGGGATTTCTGGCAGCTCCTAACACCCCCCTGCCACACCATCAGTGCTCCCTTCTCCGGGTGGTTTCCAGGACCATCTCGGGAGGCACCAGGTCCCTGGCAGCATCCCTCTGCTCCTCATCCCCTCCCTGCCCTCCATTTGCATAGCATTTCCATCAGCTTGGGAAGGTCGTGGTGTTCTGGAGGTGACCCAAAGAGGGGGTGGAGGGGGGGTGGGGGCAATGGGGGGTGAGGATGGGGGTGGGGGGTGCAGGCAGCGTGTCCAGCCTTGCACGGGCACCGCCACCGCCGTTGACACGAGAAGTGATTAACATGGGTAGGACAGTGAGAGGGAAATAAATAACATCCTAATCTCTGGCACCATCGTCCCTTTGATGAGAACAAAAAATATGAAGACTGAAAGATCAAAATAACTGTATTCGAGCATGAAAAGGGAAATGCTCTTTTAACCACCGCTGTTCAGATATATCTCCTTAGATCTGACATGCTGTAATATATTTGTAACACAGATATATATTAGGGGGTAAAGCTGGTGATTAATTTGCTTTACCTTTTCAGAGCATATACATAAAAACCTACATTAGCAGAATTAGCATTTTACCTGTCTTTGAAGATCTTGGCTTTGAAATGTATAAAGTCTTGTCGATTTTATGTCCCTCAGAAGAATAAGAGTCGTTTTTTTCATGACGCTTCCCCCCCCGGCCCACCTCCTCCCCGGCTCGTGTGCGCGGTGCAGGCAGAGATGCTCCGGGTTTTGTCTCTAATTACTGCACCCCCCCCTCGGGGGCATTGCTTTCGCTGCTGCCCACATTCACCCCTCTTGACTCATAATTGCTGTTGAGGCTTCTGAGACTAGAGATCAAAGTATTCATGTCATTCATGTTTCTGTCAAAGGTCTTATCGTCAAAGCACCAACTATATTTCGAGAGACATCTCCTTTTCTCAAGAGCAACACACAAACTTGGCTTTTTCTTTTTTTTTTTTTTTTTTTTTTTTTTTTTGCTTTTTTTTTTTTTTTTTTTTCTCCCTGCTGGTTGCAATGTTGCTGCACGGAAATGCAGGGAGGAGGAGGAAGAGGAGGAGGAGGAGGGCAGCAAGGGGGCTGCCTAGGCTCCTCTGGCCAATCCTGTCCCCCCCGTGATTTAGCTATTGATTGTTCAGGAGCATCATCCCCACCTGAACTGTGATTCTGGATGTCTGGGTTTGACCCAAACCGTCCTCCCCGACGCGGGGGGTGCTGGAGCTGGGGTCGGCTCTCACTGTTTGCTGCGGGCGGTCTGCTTTGGCTGCCCAGGAGAGCCGGGGGGGCTGCTGCTGCATCTGCTGCTCCCAGCTCCCCCACAGCCCCTCTCCTGGTTTTTCTCTGGATATCGACTCTATTGACCTTCCACGCACCGATGCCAGTGGCATTTTAGGGAAGAGGGATTGCAGCCTGTATTTAATGTCCTGAAAAAGTCCTTTCCTCTGGAAGATCACAGCGAAACCTCGAGCTCAGAGCCCACCGAGCGCCTGCCCAGGGCCGGGGGTGGGCTGGGGGTGAAACTCTGCCCTGCTCTGAGCAGCTTCAGAGGCTTTTCCACATGGCAGAGTTCTCCAGGTGCCCCGGCTGGAGGGGTGCGGGTAAATCTCAGCCCCATGGATGGTGTGGGGAGGAGGAGGAGGGGTACAGGAGATGCCCCGACCCCGCTGCCCACCGACCCGTGGGGAGAAGCAGAGTGTCCCCTCTCCCTGCCCTCCCCAGCAACTTCTGATGAGTTTCTCTCTCAGAGTCCTCAGAATCGGGAGCAGGAAAAGAACTTTATAAAATTCTCCACGACCAGTCGAGCGGAACCTATTTTCTCTCACAATGCAATTAACGGCACCAACATTTACAAAATATGATTACAAGCACTTTGGTTAAGTAGAGGAAAGTATATTAGATAGCAGCGAGGGGTTGATCTTAATGTGCATTTTTTCGAGAGACTTGCATTTTCTTTGTGCAAATAAAGAGGCCCTAAATTCTCCATAGGCACTAAAATCAATGCAGTGGAACCATGATAACAAACACAGGCTCCACTTTTTGCTACATCCCCCAATTAATTAAGCCTTTCACGGGCATGTAATTAGGAACATTAGCAAGTCATAAAATTGCCGTGAGTCTCTAAATTATGTGCTGGCCCTCAGCAATTTGTTTTTAATTCCTTTTGAAGACAATGGCACTGCGGGGTCCCATAGATCTTCATAGCAGCCTACTGTTTACTTCTTTATGGCTCTATGAAGATCTAACTGTTTTCTACTGCTCCCAGATGCACCCGCACTATTTTCTTGTGCGTTTTCATTACCTGAGTTAGATTTAAAGGGAAAACGGCGTCGACGTGCCCCGCGACCGCCCCGCCGGAGAGGAGGAGGAAGGGGGAGAGGAACGGAGCCGGGATGCTCTCCCGGAGTCCTGGGCTGCTAATCAGCCAGCAGCCCCCCCCCCCCCCCAATTTATGCCTTTTTATGTAGACTTGGGCGAAGCTGGGGAAATAAATAAATAAAGGAGAATCATTTTCGGGGGAAGGTTTATTTCCCTGTTACTGTGATTTACTCCTCCTCGATGAGAGTGTCTCTTTCACGGCGGAGGCGCAGGAAAGCATTTTGTGCGCTCGCCGGGTCAAGAACGGGAGAAAGAAGTAAACAGTGGAAGCAAATTGTTTTTCTTCCAAAATATCCTGGGTCGTTTACAGCTGAGGGGTCACGGCGATAGCACCTGGACACGCGTTCTCGCGGCGGGGTTCTATCCTGGTGGGTGCACGCAGCCAGCTGACTGGGTTTTAACTGGGTTTGGGGTTTTATACGTCGGTCTGTCGGGTGGTAGAAGGAGGTGTGGAGGTGCCCAGCAGAGTGAAGCTCTTGCTCGTGCCCCGCTGTGGGCTCATCCTGGTGTCACCCCGGTGTCACCGCTCAGCATCCCGGTAACACCAGCAGTCTCTGAGCGGGTGTTGCTTTCCAGCCGTCGCTCACCACGCTTGCTTAGTAAATGTGATCTTAGTAAATGTGATCTTAGTAAATGTGATCTTAGTAAACGATGCCGTTGAATTTATGAAACAGGTTTATGGATAAGAATAAGCGGAGCCTGTGATAAAGGAGGGGAGTCCTGGCTCGTCCCTAGGCCAGCGCGGGGAAGGGTTGCAGGCTGAGGTGCAAAGCACCGCTCGATCGCACAGCGAGGGTGTGTGGCAGAGACCATCCCATGCATTTTGCATTACCCGGGTTCAAAAGTTGCCTTTGGGTGGCCTGCGTGGCTCAGAACCGCGGGGAAGGTGGCCACAGCTGAGGCGTGGAGCAGAGAGCATCCTCCTTCCAGCCACGGACCTTGTGTCCATCCCCTCCCCAGGACTCCTGCCTGCTTTTTGCACAGTCCTCCTTCCCTTTGAGCATCCAGACGCTCCCCCTCCTTTCGGGCAGCAGCAAAACCTCTGTTGCTGTTTGTCTTTCTTAAAAGTGGAGAGCGTGTTATTGCTGGACCAGGGGATGTGTCAGAAAGCAGCAACCCAGAAGGAAAAGCATCCCTGGAATATTTCATCCTCGCCGCTGCTTTCACTGCCTGATTAAGCTTTGTTTTGGGGCTGGGAGCATATCGTAACGCTGTGCCCTCTGGGGTAAAGCAGCAGCCGCTGGACGGAGGGGGTGGAAGGGGATTTATCAGGAGGCAGCAAGAGAGAAAAAAAAAAGGGGGAGCGTTTGCAGCGTGGCTCAGCAGAGGAGTTCAGAACGAGGTGATATTTAAAGGACTCCTGAACTGCAGAGAGAGGGTCACTCAGCCGCCCCTCTTTAGCAATCGATCTGCATTTGGGTGGAATCCTGGCTCTCGTGGAGTGTCCTGCTGGGGCAAAGAGGGCCAAGCTCTTTCCCGAGTCTGGAGGAGGGGGAGCAGCGCCCGCCCGCTCCGGGGGTGGGATGGGATTTGCTTCTGGTCTGCTGGCCTGGGAGCCGTGCCGTGTCACGCGCTAAAATGTCATCTTCCAAGATAAAAATGTTTTCTCCGCACCTGCGGGTGTGCGGGGTTGGTGGACAAAGAGGGAAGGCTGCATGCATCGAATTAAAAAAAAAAAAAAAAAAAAGCCCAAAAGCCAGACTGAGGGCCCAGTCTCATGGCCTCGAAGAAGCTTTGGGTGAGGTTGGCTCCTGGTTTTTACACCCGTGCCTCGAACGTGTCTGCCCTTGGGATTTAATGGCAGATTAAATCAGATGGGAATGATGCTGTGCTGTGTTCGGCTGCCCCAGCTACACCCCCCCTCCTGCCCCTCACAAACCCCTTTCCCGGCAGCCAAGTTGCCCCCTGTGCTGGTAAGGGCTGAGGAGGAGGAAGGGGAGGAAGGCTGCGCTCAGTGCACGTGCTCTTTGCTTTATCTCTCCTCGTTTCCGTCGGGGAGATGGTATCGATGGGGAGGGACCACGCGGTCCCTGCCTGCGCTCCGCCGAGCAGGGTCGGGCAGATACCATCTCCACTCAGTGACACGCAGCTTTGACACCCCGGATTTATCGGGAGCCCGTTGGGAAAGGTCTGTGTCTTCGTGAGGAAAAGCCTCGTTGGGCGAGAAGCTCGTGTGAGCCCCCAGCCCCACCACCCACCCCTGGCTGCTTGGGGAGGGATTTGCTTTTAAACCTAGTTTTTTGTCTTATTCCGAGGGTGGATCTCCTTTTAACAGGCGTGAGCAGCGCGACCTCTGGGTTTTGTGGTCGTCTTTAAAGTTTGATGGTGTTTGTAAGGTTTGGTGCTGACGTCCCCATCATCAGGCAGCCCCTGCCCGGTTCCAGCTCCTGGGAAAGCTGCTGGGGACAGGCTGGGATGGATGCGTGGGCATCTGGTGGCCCTGTGGCCACAGGGAGAGGGTGCCTGGCTACAGAGGGCAGGGGTCCAGGCTTTCACCTCTGAACAAGGGCTGTGAAATGGTCTCTGGTGAGCAGAGCGAGTTCCCACACCTGGGAATTCCTTGGTTTTTTGCCCAGAATATAAAGAGGCAGAATTTGCATCTTCCTGCCTCAAAACCTGATGGGTTAACGAAACCCCTCCGTTAGCCAGCGAGGGGCTTGGGCACTTGGATTGGGGGGGGGGGGCGGGGAGAGGAAGGGGGGCAAGTCCCTGCCAGGTCTTTGCTCCCGGCAGGGGACCCCTCGGCTTCGCCGGCACCGAGGCAGAGCCGTTCATCACCGTCGCCTCCCCGAGCCCCTGCTCATCCCTCCTCCTCCCGCGGAGCCGAGCGCAGACAAAGGCAGGGGGAAGGATGCTGCCCTGTCTCGCCGAGTCCAGAAACCGAAGTTGAGTTTGCCTTATTTCCCGCACGCAATCCCCCAGGATAGAGGGAATGGTTATTAAAAAGCCCAGAGAGCAGTGTCTAACCTTGAGTAAGTGTTTTCTTGTTGTCATCCAAAGATCTAAAGAAAATCCTGAAGAGAATACATGGTGAAGACATATATTATAGTTGGAGCTTTTTATCTCACACATGTGACTTTGCCTATCATGAACTGTACGTTTTTATTCTCACTAGTGGGACAAAACTATATCCCACTGCAGCATATATCAAGAGGAAGAACATTGTACCTTCTTTGCATTAATATAAATAGCTGTTTAGGACCGATTCCTTGGCCAGATACTACCATCTTACCTGTCCTTTATCTGAGATATTTGGCATGTAGCTCAAGTTTGGTTTATTTAGAGTCAGGATGCAGCAGCTTTTACATACTAAAGGTGCATTTTAAAAGAGCATTTTCTATTCTAATTTGGGGGGAATGGAGCTCTTTAGGGCATTCAGGGAACGATGTCCATCTGATTTACATTTCCCTTGTTGGAGCAGAGCTGCGCACGCATATTAGAATGTAAATAATAGTGATGGATACATGTATCTTTAAAAGATCCATTTTCTCTTTTGACTAAGGCATCCGGGAGAGGAGGGAGAGTGTAGATCACTTTTACAGGTGGAAAATCAATCTTCTAAGACAATGTACGTGATACAGGAGCCAACCCCTCCTTCCCGAGGAGCTCGGTGCCAGGGTAAGAGGTGCAAAGTTCCCCCAGAAGTCGCATCTGGCATCCAAGGGGGTGGTGATTTGCTGGTAATTTCCTTCCTCTCCGCTCTCCCGGACACTCACCCCCCGGCGTTGGGGGTGCCCACCCCAGATTTACTGCCACGCTCCCACCTGAGCCGCTTCTGAAGGGTCCCGCTCCCAATTGTCTGAGCTGGAAAGTGAAGTCAGTGAACAGTCAGTCGAATTTAAAATGATAATCAGCATCATGCTAAATAGCATTTTATTTTTTTGTTGTTCTCATGCCAAGAAGTTTTGATTTTCAGCCCTACAAAGTGTGAGAGGAGCAAATTTTGGACTGGGGTATCCCAGGAAGGAGATGGGAGTTTGCTCTCTGTTTTGCAGGTTTGGGGAGATTGATGTCAGAGCAGGTTAAACGATTTACAGAGGAAACACGCTGCGAGGCTGGGATGGAATCTCTGGTTTTCGGGTCCCTGCTTCAGGGTCTTAATTACCCAGGCACAGCCCGGTTCCCGAGGGCTCGGTGTGGGGACTCGGCAAGTCCAGCTTGATGTGTGCCCCGTTTTATTCATTGTGGCTTGGGAAATTTCCTGGCCTTCTTCCAGATCTCACTGCCAGCACCGTTGGGGTTGGATTCAGACCTGTCCCCGGACCATCGCATCCCCACCGCAGCGATAGCGCAGCAGTAAGGACACACGGGAATGGGGAGTTTGGGATAAGATTTCCCCAAGAGAGGTGGAAACTGAGCCACGTGAGTTTAGCTCTGCCCTGGCTCCCCGTTTTCCCCTGTGCTCACTCACAGGTTGCTTCAGGGACACAAGAATTAGGAGGATTTCTCCTTCATTTTGGCATTTCAAAGGCAGCAACGTGGGCCTTGTAGCAAAGCAACTGCTAGATCGCCGTTCTTCTAGTGGACATTTGCCTCGTGCTAAAAGTCACACTCACTGACCCAAAATGGGGAACACGACTTTGCTTTTCAAGTTTGCTGCTTATAAACCTCCCGGGGGAACGTGGGTACCTGGGGAATCCTGCATGAGTTTGGGTCTGATCTCAGAAATACAAGGTAATTGTTGGTTCTGGGCGAAACAAGCGTCCCTCTCTGGGCTGGTAGCTCTTCTGCTCCTGTGTCGGGTTAACCCAGGAACTCCCGCAATAAAACCTTCCCTGGAGAAGGTGATTTGTGGTGAAATCCTGAGCCTCCAGTGAACTTTCTCATTTGTCTTAGGCTCTGGCTAAATTCCCTCTAATTTCAGAGGTACGCCAAAAAAAAAAAAAAAATTGAAGTCCCTTGATCATCACAAGGGGAAATTAAACTTCTGGGCTTAGCCCTAATTTCCCTCAGCCTTCCAGATTGCCCAGTAACAGGAGAACGGGAGCAAAGCTCATTTCCTCCGGGATCCTCGGTCGGCTGGTGGCTCCAAACTGGTGAGGCAGGGGAGGGCTGGATGTGAGTGATTGCCTGCGGGAAGGAGAGGGAAGGAGATGAGCTAAGATACTGGTCTGGTTTCAGAGGAGCATGAAATTAAGCAATCAGCAGCTGGGGGGGTGGAAATTGGGGTTGTTTACAGCCCCAAATAAACAAACTTTCAGGTCTGGAGGGGAAGGTGGGAGCAGAGCCCGGAGATTCTTTCATCTTCTTCACCCCTGGGAGCAGGACCAACCTCCCCGTGGGGAGGGGTGTCCCCAGCACCCTCGCTGGGGGGGGGAGAAGGGGGAAAGGTCTCGCCACTGCTTTGAAAGAATTGGTCTTGAAACAGTCTTGAAACTTTTCTTAGAAAGTGCTTGTGGTAAAAGGATGTTTGAAAGGTCTCGAGCCTCTTTGGGGACCTGCCAGCGAGGGGGACCGGGCAGGGGGGACGGAGCGGTGTGACCCATGTCATGGAGGGGCAGCATCAGGAATAGGGCACATCATCCTCCTTCTTCTGGTGTGAGGGAGAAGGAGGAGCAGCAAAGCCCCTGTTGCCCTGTCAAGGGAAGCCCGGAGATGGAGACGAGAAAGAGTCTGAGGGATCTGGGCTCAGCCCTGGCCCTTGTTAATTGGCCGCGCGTTAATAAGCGTCAGTGATAGTTATGTGCTGCTGCATAAGAAAACTTACCGTTGCCTCGTTAACCTCTCCAAGCCTGATTTTAGCTGCTTTCAGAGCACAACATAAGGGATACTTAATTAACAGGGTATTGAAGGAGTGAGGGAGTGAATGCTGAAGCCAAGATGCTCTTTCAGCTCAGTTTGAATATAATTATTTTGATTATATGTTTATCTTGATAGCGCCCCCGTGAACACTTAAAACGGCAAACAGGCAGCTATTACACGTGGCTTGTGAAATCCAGACTGAGCAGTGTTGCTCTTCTGCGGGTAATTCCTCTTGGAGTTGGAGTTAGGTGATCATTGTAGGTCCCTTCCAACTGAAAATATCCTATCCTGTCCTATCCTATCCTATCCTATCCTATTATTTTCTATTCTATTCTTTCTTTTCTATTCCATTTCTTTTCTATTTCTATTCCATTTCCATTTCTTTTCTATTCTACCGAATGCAGTGGCCAAGCACCATGGAAAGGAGAGAATGGGTTTTCCACCTCTCAAGCCATTCTCCTCCCTTCCAGCCTGTGTGCTTGGTTTGAGCAGAGAAACAGCTTTGGATTTGGGGAATGGGAAGACTAAGGAATCCCAAACTGCTAGAAGGGAAGGGAAAACACCCTCCCCGGTGAGCAAGAACCCGGAGGGATGGGATGGGATGAAGCAGGAGCTGCCAAGGAGCCCAGCCCTGGCCCGGGACATCAGGGAAGGGGTGACTCTAACGCGAGGGGACATTGCTCAGGGCCGAGTGACAACACGAATGAAGCAGATCAACGTCAGGCGTAAAGGCAGTGGCTTTCCTCTGCTCAGATCACAGTCATACACCGGCTCTGAATCATGAGGCTTGCAACCAGCAGGCATAAATTCATACTATCCAGATGAGAACTGTGCCTCGGAGACAGAACATCTATCTCCTTTGCACTTATCTGCCACCGTGACACAAACAATCAGAGATGATTCTCTGGCACAACAAACAGCAAAGTGTCTTCTTTGTCTTTGCCTCAAAGGAAAACACTATAACACATCTTTTTGGCCCGTGCTTTTATCACTTACTTTTGTTCAATAATCTGCCTGCCCAGCGCACAGGATTTGGCCGTGTGTGCCATGGGAAATGTGCCCCGTTTGCAGTGTCTGAGCGAAGGCTCGGGGAGGAAATAAATTCACTGTCACCGGGGCTTACGTGGCTTGCAGCAACCCGTGGCTTAACCCCAAATCTCCACCTTGATGCTGGATTTTCTTTACTGCCACGGAGCCTTGGCTTTCTGAGGACGTGGAAGAATGAACCTTAAACGCCAGAGAGGAGCCTCTCGGGGTCCGCGGGGGACCTCTCCTGCTACCAAAGTGTGCAAAAAAGGCTAATTCTTAATTTACAGCAGAGTCATTACGGCACAGCAAAGGGAATCAAAAAGGGCCCCCCAGCTGCATCTTCCCTCCTGTTCAGGTCAGGGTGTTGACTCTGGAACCTAATGATGGTGATGCTGGGGACCGTGGCGGTGCTGGCACCTGGGAGAAGGGCATCTGCTTGCTGGTTTGTTTGCTTTAGGTGGAGAAGGGGACGGGCAGAAATCGAGTAAAATATCTACGGTGTCTCTTCCCTCTGCTCAGAAATGTTTTGCAAGGTTTAAATAACGGGTAGTTTGGGCCGTTAAGGGGTTATTTTGCGCAGGAGGAAAAAAAACAGTCCCTCTGCCCGGGGGGTGAACCCCAAAATGCCCCTTTTGTTCAGAGGATCACGGCCGATCATGGGAATGGTACCTGGGTCCTGTGGGGTGCGGGTCGGTGCGGAGCCATCCCGGGGCTGTGACTTGCTCCGGCAGCGCAGCCGGTGTCGGCGCAGCCCCCGGCATCCACGCGGTTAGGAAGAAAAATTGCCTTTCCATTTTACATTACGCTGCCCTGAATAGGGAAAAGAGCTTTCCCGGCCCCGTGCCGCGTGTCGATGAGGGTTTGGAGTCTCCCACTCGGCGACCCACACATTCCCGAACCGGGTAGAGGGAGACAATTAGGAATTGGTTGGAGCTGTGTGTTTAATTGCCCCGGGCTCGGCTGGCACGGCGTCCCCATCCTGGCGAGGGAGCCTGTCCCTCTCCGCCTGCCTCCTGCTTTGACAGGATTTTCCAGGCATTGGCAAACGTGCCTGCCGTTCCCTATTTCAAAAGGAAAAATGGAATCCAATTGCGCCTCAGATGCAGACAGTCCCTCGCACAATATTTCCTACACCTCCTCTCCAGATAAGCCACCTTTTAAGATGATGTATTGTACCACTTACCTTTTATAGTGTTCCACCTAGCGAGGGATGTGGAGATCCGCTCTATATTTAGTCACAAGTAAACTGGTCCATTTAAAACATAAAGTCGGATGTATGGGGCAGAGTGAAATGGGGACCAAGCTACTTATGGGAAGATTTCACACACCCCCCCCAAAGTGTTATAATGAAGCATTTTAGGGGGAGGAAAATAAGGGGAAGAATCAGCCGGGACGTTGGTGGCAGGAGGGGGGCTGGCTTGCTCTTTTTTTTTCTTTTTCCAAAGACAAGGAGGGGAAAATGATTCCAGTGTTTGCTGCGTCCTTTTTAGATTGAATTCCAATTTGTTATTAGCATTTTATATTTTCCCTTCAGATGATTATGTGTGCAGATAAAAAAATGCCTTATCTTTCCAACGCCCCAGCCCGCTCTCCATCGGTTAATCCGGAGGGACGCTATCATTTACACGGGGTGATGGTGATACGGAAATCTCGTTCACTTGGGGGTTTATATTGTGTGTTTATTTATTTTTAGGCGCTGGCTTTAGCACCGCTCACCATCCCCGGGTCTGTAATCTGCATTCTACCCTGCAATTAGAGGGATTCTCTGTCTTTCCATACAATCCCAATACTGTGCGCCCTGTGTTTTCCAGGCTCCTCTTCCAGCAGAGGTTTGAGAGCTCAGATGCAAATCACTCCCCTGCATCCCTCATTGATCCAAACGTTTGCTGATTTACCGTGAATTTTAACCCTCAGAAGGTCTGTCGGGCAGAGCAAGAGGGGAAACTCAGTATTTTAAGTCCTCACCCTGCAAACTGTGGACCCAGCTCAGCCCTCACGCCCTGGAGCCACCCGGTGAGCTATAGCCCGCACCCCAAATTCCAGGCTAAAGCACAGAAATGAAGTATCATTTCCTGACTTCGCCAAATCGATACCTACTTGATGGTGACTTAAAAACACCAGACAGCTTTCCTAGACCGAAGCCCTTGGATAAATGAAGTTGTCATTGACTTCTGGTGTATCTGGTCTGTGTGAGATCCTAATTAGGACAGGATCATGGTAACGGGGGGGAGATAATAGACCTATTGGATCAAGTCTGTCTGCCTGCAATTGGAGCATATTATCCCCCTGATATAAGCTGTACCCGGCGTTAAATAGTAAATTGCTCAAATCTTCGGTGGACGTGGCTTGTGATTAAAAAATACACAAAACTTGTGAAAGTATTCCCTGGGAATTTATCAAGCACTCCATTTCACTTCTGGCTTTCATTTTCCCTGCTCTAGAAAAACAAAGACTTTCTGCTGACTATTCTAAGTCACCGAGTAAAATTGTGGGTCTCCGCTGCAGAATGGGGCTAACTATAACGAATACATAACAATGAATGTATTCTTTGAGATCTCAAACGCCTAAAACCAGCAAAAATCGTTCTGTGACTCATCTGCTCCGAGCCATCCTGTAATGTCAGAGCCCCTTGCGAGGTCCTTGTCCTCTCTGTGTGACTTCTTACCCGTCTCTGGGCTGCTCTGTGAGAAATCCTAGCTCCGTGACAAACTTCCCTTGGTGCTGGCAGGGCCATCTGTGGTTACACGGGGTTGGCAAGCTCTTCCCAGCTCTGCCACCAGCAAACCTTGCCTGAAACTCCCAAGTCAAGGGAAATATGGGAATAATCTCTCCCTCTGGGGAGACCTTCAGGTCCCTTCCAGCACCTAAAGGGGGTCTGCAGGATGGATTGGGAGAGACTCTTTCTGAGGGCAGGGAGCCATAGGACATGGGTAACGGTTTTAAGCTGAAAGAGGGGAGATTTAGATTAGATATTAGGAAGACATTCTTTGCTGTGAGGGTGGTGAGACACTGGAAGAGGTTGCCCAGAGAAGCTGTGGCTGCCCCATCCCTGGAGGGGT
>JAOTQQ010000006.1:5105113-5127866 GCA_026546715.1 Gallinago undulata | reverse complement strand
CTGGAGGGGTTCAAGGCCAGGCTGGATGGGGCTTGGAGCAACCTGGTGTGGTGGGAGGTGTCCCTGCCCAGGGCTGGAACTAGATGAGCTTTAAGGTCCTTCCAACCCAAACCATTCTATGATTCTAAGCAGGTTCAGTCCAAATTTTGTGAGACTTGAGCTGGTCCCAGCTCAGTCAATCCATGAGATTGTTCTTCAAAGCTGCGTGCTGTGTCCCTGCCTCCAAACCTGGCCGCTGCCCCACGTTGTTGATGCCATGGGATGCTCTGGGGTCCTCCCGGAGCTATGGGTACTGGCTGGCCATGCCGACCAGTAACTCCAGGGCTGGGCAGCCTGGGGGGCTGCTTGGTGCTGCCCATAGACGTTATCAGCAAAATCAAAGCCCTCTGACTCCTTCCACGCTCCCTCCCAAAGCAGGAGCCGTGGGGAGGCCGGGTGTGCTGGTGCCCCTTGCTCCTCTCCATTTTCACCCCTCCGGCTTCTCCGAACTGCCCTGTCGGATCTGGAGCTTTAAGGAGATGAAAGCCTCGGGAAAAGCGGTGGCAGCGGAAAGCTGTTTATTTGCTCTGCGGGTGCACGAGGCCCTGGACACATGGAGAAGACTCTTTGATTAACGTCGGCTTCCTCTTGGCACTGTTTGACGGAACAAGGCTGAGACACTCCATTTCAGCGAGCCTGTGTCGCGCAATGTGTATTAGAGAGTCCTCAATTTCACACGTGCTTACTCCTGAGTGAGCTTCGCATAAAAGGATTAAGGAGAGAGGAAGTGCAGAGGAAATGGGATGTTAGACACCTTGTTAAACGGGCTGTCAGGGTTTCTGGAGCGTTCATTCTAACTCTATTCCACTCTGCATAGAGGGCAGGCCATTACCCGGGGATCACAGGGGCCTCTTCTGCGCTGCGAGTCAGGAATTACTTTTTTTTAAAAGAAGAAAGCAAAAGCAGAGATGAAAATAGTAACGCGGTTGTTGTCGTCCTCGTTGTTATTTTCTTCTGGCTGATGTTTCTGCTGGGGGGGAATCTGGGACACGATTAGCGGGAGCCACAGGTAGCGGACCTTTCGCTGCCCTTCCCCAATTAAGTTCAGTAGCTGGAAGATTGGCTGGGAGCAGAGAGGGAGAGGAAAACCTGGGGAAGGCTCAGGGGGGGCAGGTTTGGAGGGGAGATGGCGAGGGGAGACGGCCGGGCACTGCCCCAAGGAGAGAGGAGGGCACCGAGACATCTCCTGTCCCAGCTGCCCCCGTGCCAGCCTGGAGGTGGGGATGGAACCGCGCTCTGCCCTGGCATCTTCTCTCGCAGAGATGCTCAGAAACTTCCCAAATTGGTGCTGCCCCAGGTTTGTGAGGGGAGGGGGGGTGTGACCACAGCTGGGATGTGCTCTCGCAGGGATGCTGGGAGGGGGGGGGCTCAGCAGCATCTCTCTCTCTGCTCCTGGCCCCAACCTCCCTGTCCAAGACCAACACGTCTCCCACGCTGGTTGTCCGAGCCGCGTAGTTTGGGGCCGGATCTGTGGGTTTCCCATGGCAAAAGTAAGTGGTTTTCCGAAGGCAGGATCCTTTCCCGGGGGCACAGCTCTCCTGCCCGAGCTGCCGTGGGATGTGGCAGGGCAGGTATCAGGGGAGGGGACGGAGGGATTCAAGTCAAGTTTGTAAGTAACGCTGTTTCACATCAGGTTGTTTCCTATAAGTCAGATCCGTTTTAAGAGCGGTGATGAAACGGGGCTTCAGAATCCACTCTATGAGCATCCAAATTAAAAGCTAAATAGGATGTAGCTTTCAGTTTGGCTGCATCTCCATATGTCAACACTCATTATCCTCATATGTCACCGCTCCGCAGCCTTCCTCCCCGCGCCTGGCAGGCCGTGGTTCTCCTCTCCGCTCTCTGCAGTGATGGTTTCCTCCTGCCTGCATCCCTGCTTGGCCAGGTGTGCTCCTCTGGGGACCAGGCTTCCCCTTTTTTTCCCTAGAGCAGTGCACTAGAGCTCTGCACTACCTAGTGAGGGGGGACGTGCCAGTGGCCGTGCAAAGGGAGACCTCCGGGTCTTTTCCTCGCCACCGACCATGGGGAATTGTTTTATCTTTCCCTTTAGCAGCCCTGGCAGACCTGCAGAGGTGTCTTTGCCAGGAGAAGTCCTGTGTTGCCAGGCTCTCTGCCAGGAGAAGTCCTGTGTTGGTGTAAAATATAACCTTGGGTTGTGTTTCACGGAAATTACCGTGGAGCATCGTTAGGAGCGGTGCTGGGAGACGTGGGACCCCAGTGGTGGGGTCTGGGGCAGGAGACCCGTATCTGTCACCTCTTTTTGTTTCGTCCATTTGGGCTTGGGTTTTTTGTGTAGAAAAATCCAGGTTTTACAATCATGAATAATTTGCCAGCACAGCCCAAGGGGCAGCAGCATCACGGCAGCTCTCGCAGCCACGGGGAGGAGCAGCCGGATGGCTCTCACCGGCACTGCTTGGGGGGAGGTCCTGGTTCTCCATCCCATGGCTTACCCATCACTCCGTCCTCCTTCCCCGTCACACCATCCTCCTCCTCACCACACCGTCCTCTTCCCCACCACGCCGTCCTTCTCCCCACCGCAATGTTCTCCTTCCCCACCACACCATCCTCCTTTCCCCCTGTTCCCAGCTCTCTGCCGCTCCAGGCAAGGGGACAAGGGTTGATTTGGGAGGAGGAAGATTGAGGGGGGATTTGGGGCAGCAAACAGGAGCTCTGACTTCAGCTGAGCTGCCGGTGACTTTGGAAAGAGGCAGAGATTTGCCTCGTTCCACCCATATTCCGGGCTAAGGTATCTTGGTACCAGGTGGTGTCATGTACAGCATGTTAATGTGGTAGAAAGGGTAAAAACCCCTCAGCTGTCCCCAGAATTGCCCTGTTGGTGGGGACAGGGGGCAGCTTGGGGGTGGGACAGCCTCGGGGCAGTGCTTAGGGTCTCCCCCCGCATCCCAGGGCTGCTTCCCACGGCATCTGCCCCCGTGCTGTGCTCCCCGACAAAGAACCGGCTCAGCCTCCGGGCTGGGTCGGAAAACGGAGAATCCAGGTAAAATTGTCACCGCTGACTTAAAACCGGGAGCGGGGAAGAGGCGAGTTTAGCCATAAATAATCCCACACCTGGCCTTTTAATTCAGTTATCCTCCTGGTCGGGGGAGAGTCGGATCTGCTGCGTGCTGCGGTGGTGCCAAGTTAATTACTTGAAAATGAGTGCCTGGGGTTGGACCAAGAATTTCTCATCAGCATTCAGCACCCGTGCCACCGCGCGAAGGAGAGCCCGGCGCATGCTCGCGGCGGCGGCCGGCTGCCAGGGGGATGAAAGGGAAGGGGAGAGGGGCACGGGTGGGTTTGCTTTGCTTTTGAGCGGGCTGGAGCCTGGTTTCCTTGAAAAAAAAAAGGAAAAAAAAAAAAAAAAGAAAAAAAAAAAGCACTGAAGGTGGTGATGGATCGATGGCGGGTTTGTTGTGCCACCCGGGGGACTCGTCTCCGGGCACGGAGCTGGAGGGTTTGGGGTCAGCAGAGGTGGGTGCCTGCCAAGGCAGAGGGTGGCGGGGGCCACGGGTGGCAGGAGCCCAAAAAAAATCAGGGAAGGGGAGCGGGTCCAAACCACGCAGCTGAGATGCCGCTTCTGCTCTCTCCGCTCCCCCTTTCAGCAGCAGCTGGGGTTTGAAATTCCCCTTCTGGTGCCTTTCCCGGGGGAAGTTTTACCCTGCCTCGGGGGTTTGTTAACCCCACGCGGCTTCACGGAGCGGGCAAGGACGATGCTGGAGCCACCGGTGACATCCAGCCCGCTCCTTGTTCACCCCATGATGTCGGGAGCATCCGTGCACCCCCGAGCCCACAGCCCCTCGGAACCCCCAGCCTCCCCCTCCCCATCCCACCCGCGCTCACCAGCTGAATACAAATGCAGATATTAGGGGGGGAGAGAGGGAGGCGAGAAGGTGCAGCTCCAATACTAAATAGCTGGGTCTTTTAAGCCGTTTGGCCAGACCTTATCGTTAAAAAGGAGGGGGGGGGAAATAGTCTCTATAGGATTCTTTGAGTCATTGCTTCTTATGTGTAAACAGAGGGCGGCAGCTTACAGAGCAAACTCAGCCTGGAATAGCTTGAGGTGATTAACAGTTGTTTGATTCCTCCAAGATTTCCACATGCTTATGCCAATCCAACTGGGAAAGGCAGAATAAATATTTTGAAAGATGCCCCTTCTTTTGTAAATTAGGCATGATGAGCGCTGCTTAACCGGGTTAGCTCCGAGTTAGGGGATTGGGTTTGTTCAGCAAACAGGAGCAGAAGGGCAGCGCTCCCCCCTGCGCCGGGAACGGGGCTGGAGGGTGGGCAGCCCCCCCCTGAACCCCACGATGGGCTCCCTGCTCTCAGTGCTCCCTGGGGGTTGTACCCCGATTTTCTGGAGGGCAAGTTGTGGCTGAAGCGATTCGGCAGCATCCTGCTTCCCACTTTAATTCCCTTCATTTCCTTTCCCTCAGATTATTTGGGTGCCAGACCCTGTTAATGTATAAATTGTGACAGGCTTTGCCTCCCCCAGATAAAGGTGTAGGTGGGATAGCACGGGGGTAGCCCCCTGTGCGACGCCGGGGTTACAGGAGATGGCTGGGTCCTGCTCTGTCCCCCAGTGCCAGCGCTGTCACCAAGTCACTGGGAAGGACTTTTAAAGGGGGCTCCTGGGCTCTTTGGGGTTACAGGCACAGCAGAACGTAGGAATAGGGAAATGAGGGTGGCAGCCCTCGATTTACAATTGATGTTTATGGTAAAAGAAAACTTTTTTTTTCTTTAAAGTGAATTGTGGCGTCCATAGTTGGTTCCTCCTTTGTTTATTCACCAGTGATAGGGCAGTAAAACATAAAGAAATATTGAATCACTTGAACCATAGAGGGTCTGCTCAGCAGTTGCTCTGTTCATTCCCGTTACAGGCAAGGAGAGGAATATCTCAGATTTAGTCCCAGTTTTATAACAACACTTCCCAACCCACCTGGGGACCACAAAAGTGCTTTGCATGCATTAATGAAACAAACGGTGCCACCTCCAACGGGACAGTAAGGTTTTATCTCCCCTTTGCGCGTGGTCAGACTGTGAATCGCCTCCCTCAATGTCACGGTTCGGATTTTATCCAGTGACTGGCCTGTGGTGGTCAAAATCAAATCATAATCCCCTAAAATCGAATTTTAGGGACCCATCCCGATGTGCCCGAAGGAAACATATTGCTTTATTCACTTTGATTTTACAAAAGAATTTGCTTTTCCTTTTGTACCTGGACAGGAGATGCTGGCATAAAATAGTTTGTTGGGGTTTTTTCCTTGCCCTGAAGGTCTCCAGCAAAGCCAGTGCTGGAAACACAGTAAAACACTCTTTTTACTGCAGGTGGGAATCCTCGTTTCACCAGAATCTTCCTTCTCCCAACAACTGACCAGCTCTCAGTTTCCCCAGAACTGCACTTTCTTTGTAAAATCTACTTTAAAAAAAAATAAAAAAATCTCAGAACTTCTGGACCATACGGTAGCAGAAATATTAAGGCTGAAGGGAAGTACTTTATTTGCCAGATAAATAGGCCTGGTGACACTTTGGATATGTAGAAGGTGGTGAATAATTTCTTCTGCTTGGGCTATATATCCTTAGAGGACTCGATGAATTTTTCATTCTGGAAGATGTGTTCGGGTCATTAATTGCAGTTTGCCACAGGTCTGTTCCACTTTTGTCTGGGTAAAGCCTATCTCCTTCAACATACAACTCATTTACCCTTTGTAATCTATGTAACATTTGCATTGTAAATTGGTTAGCTTAACTTAATACACGAGTAACCTCAGTAAACCTCTGGAAAGGATATTACGTGCGCTGCTGAAGAAGACGGGGTCGTTTCCTACGGCACCCGTCTCTGCCGGGATGGGTAGCGTGGTGGGGGGCTTGGCATTCTCCATCCCCCCCGGTTCAGGGGTCTCCAGCAGCATCTCAGCCCCCCCCCGGCCTCACAGCTCCCCTCCAAGGATGGGGGGGCACGTCTGGTGGTTTTCAGCATGATGGACATCTCTGCCGTTCACTCTGGGGCAGGGAGGAGGCTGCGGTTTTGCTTTGCTGGCGTGGCCCCCAGCGCAGCTGGAGAAGGGAGCAGAGGGGAGTTTAGCAGGGGTCGGGGTTTGGGGGGGTCCCAGTTCCCTTCCTCATGCCAGGCAGAGCAAACCAAACCCCCGTGGCTTGGGCACACAGCTGGGTTCCTCCCCTGCTTGGAGAGGCGTTGAATTCTGCTCCGGCATCGGCAGCGCAGCCCCGGGCTCCGCTCACCCCGCGGACCTGCGGTGGAGTGTCCCTGGCTGGAAATTGTCTTCTAAGCCCTGCAAAGTGGGTGCCTCCGGGCAGTGCCGTGGCTCTGGGGCTCTCGCACTCGGGGCCGTCTGTCGTGGTGGCACCGTGCCCGGGCTGAAGTTCTGCTGGAGCTCTGCCCGAGGGCGCAGGTGCCAAGAAATGATGCTTTGCCAGGAGCAGGCTGCACCCCCCCACCCCCCCCCCAACTGTCCCAGCTCCCCGGGAAGGGGTCCCTCCCACCAGATTGCTCCCCAGGCATCCAGCGTGGGCAGCATCCCTTGCCCTGCCCCATCCTGCCTTTCCAGCAGCCTCTCTCTTTTGCACGGAACAAACCGAAATAATTTCAGCTGCTCCGGTGCCGAGCAATTCCTTGGAGCAGCTCTGGGGTTCCTCCAAGCAGCGCAGAGAGGAGCAAGGCACAATAAGTATAAATTGAGTGAGCTCCAGAGGTTGGAAGAAGAGCTGTGAAATATTGCTTCGGGCCCGAGAAGTGCGTTCAACCCATTTTCAGAGGTACCCGGGGGAGGCAGGGTGAGCCTGGCAGACGGCAGCGCGCCGGAGCTGGGAGCAGCGTGAGGAAAACCCGCTGTCCCAGTACTTCTGGCCTCGTTGGAGTCAAGAAATTTCTGAAAGTTTCTTTTTTTCTTTTTTTTTCTTTTTTTTGTGATGTTTTCTGGCCCACTTTTTAAACCGAAGCGGTCTGGAGGAATCCAGCCAGGCATTTGAAGTCTTTCCCTAGCGAGAGGAGATGGCAGGAGAGTGGGTCCATACAGCAGCGGGGTCACAGACCCCCCCCCAACCCGGTGGTCCCTCCTGGCCACGAATGGCCCCGTGCCAGCCCGGCTGCTGTCCCCGGGGAGCGATGGCTGTGTGTGGTGAGGCTCGGTGACGTGGGAGAGGAAGGCAAACTGGCCAGGCAGCAAGCTTTTCCCTCCTAGATTCCCAAAATGATCCATCTGGATAAAAACTGCATGGAAAAGTTGCTGGCCATTGAGTGTTAAGTGGTGGCCGGTGGCTCGGTAGTGCCACAGGAGACGCCCTGCATGCTTGCCCACATCAAAATGACCTATTTGTGTATTTTTAATTGGAAGAGTCATGTGAGAATTAGCACAGCCCCACACGCTCCTGGGGCAATCAGCACCTCTGCCGTCCGGGGGGGGCTTCCCTGAGCACGGCACTGTTTTAATCTCCTCAATAAGAGAAGATAAAAGAATGGAGGAGCTGATCCGATAGACCCGGGGATAATGGTGTGCATCCTCTGCCGTCAGATAACGGCTTGGTGTGCAAAGAAAATAATCTATGCAGGGGGAGGCGTTGCGTGCCGAGGGCTGGAGGTGTAATTCCCCCGAGTCTTCCAGCCCCACGGGCTCACTCTGGGCAGATCCTGCCTTTATCACCAGTGCTTTTTGCTCTGTGAGGGTTCCTCTTGTCCCTTCCCTGCAGCAAGGGCTCCTGGTACAGCAGGAGAGCCAGCAACTCGCAAACTCACTTCACTGGTGAACTTTCAGTGTGCCAAACTGGCTACGGCTTGGCTTTGCCACGGCGCTGTTGTCCCCTGCCCGAGGGAGCACGATGGTGTCCCTGCTCCCACGGGAAGGAACAGGCATCATGGCGAGTCCATCACCCGGACCCCCAGTCACTCCCATGGACAGCCCCGGGGAGGGGAGACCCCCAGGACCCTGGGCTTCCTTAACTCCCTGCTCCGGATCGAAGGACAGGCTTTTCCTCCTCTGGATTTCAAGCTGTGGTGGGGAAATGCCAGGTCCCACCATCCCTTCCCAGTGCTCAGAGCAAGCCAGGCTTTGGCAGGAAGCATCCTGGTCCTGCCCGTGTCCTCTTCCCTCTCTCTGGGCTCACATTAAGTAGATTTAAATGGCGCTTCCATCCCGGCAGGGGAAGAGGCAGGGGCTGTCCCCGTCTGTCCCCTCCTCTCCTTCAGCCCGACCCGAGGTGACAGCCCAAACCCCGCTCCCCACAGCTCGGCTTGTAAGTCACTTTAAATGAGTCTTAGAGCTCCCACACCTAAAATCTTTGAAATAGGCAGCAAAGAGGAAACTTCATGAGTATCAGGGGAAAATCCTAGGAGAGCTGTAATATTCTCAGTGTGTACAAATCACTGTTTAGGGCATCTTAGCCTCAAAGTCCTTGTGCACCTAGATCTGATATTAGCTGGCACAGAAGACCCAGCCACCACGTGCTCAGCCGGTGCTGGAGATGGACTTGGTTCCTGCCTCTAAAAACACAGGGAAAAGGGTGGATTTATAGCACCAAAAAATCTCTCTAAATGGCTTTATAAAGTTCCTTTTCTTAACTCAAACCCTATGAGCATACAAAGATTGGGGATGGCAGGGCAGCTCCCTTTGTTGCTTTAGCTCTCTCACTGCCGTACAAACCCGTGGTGAAACAGGCACCGTATCGTTCCACCCCGAATCTGGATTCAAACCCAGTCAAGATATTATACTGTGGTTTCTAAACCCTGGTATCAAACAACCAGATGACCTGTTTTGGCATCCAAATCGCTGCCCTCGCTGGCAGAGATGTGCAAGTCACATCTCAACAAAAACCTAAGAATTAATTTTTTGGGGCATCCTTTTCCACTTGGTACTGAATTATTACTTAAAACGCGCTGATCAGCGGTTTCCCCCCAGGGGTCCCAAAGCACGATGTAAATACAGATCAGGTCTCTGTGGTCCCTACAAACCAAGGTGTGGACATCGCAAACGACCCATCCACCAGACCAGGCGGTGACTCAGGGGTGGAGTGGCTCCAGCTCTTCCCCAGCAGCCTCAGGTCCTGCCCCGCAGCCCGTGGCAGAGGCAAAGCAAGACCACGTTCATCTGCTGCTTTAGTTCTTCCTGTCAATCCCAGGGATGATAAACCTTCATGCTGCAGCAGCACAATAGGGCCCCAATCCTGACCCTCATCTATGAGTTGATGCCATAAAATCTGCATTTACCATCTTAAACATGAACACTGGCCCATCTACGTAGAGTTTGGTCAACTTGGTAAGTGAAGGATGGAGACTTTTATGTCTGAATGTGTTTGGCTCGGAGGTTTATCAGCATTTTGGAGCTGAGTCTCTGCCTCCCCTTTGCTGCCCATCAGTGGAGGCCCTTCCATTGGGTCGTTGTGGGATGGGAAGGAGCACCTGGGAGGTGGCAAGGAGGGGAGAGTGTATGTTAAGTAGTACCTCTTGCTGAATAAATCAGGGAGGTTGCCAGCAGCCTGCCACCATAAATACGCATGTTAAATCAAATCAGATCTGCAGCAATAGTAAAGATTTAATAGTAGGGGTTTGTTTTCTCCCCACCATAAACACGGAGACGTGAGCACTTCATGGTGAGAACATCTGTGGACTGGGCAGGAGGTGTCAGAAGCTGGATCTAACACGCAAGGCTTCTCTTCTGTGGCCAATTAAACAAATTGCAGCAAAACAGCATTTTATTAGTATTTGCCCATAGCAGTCGCCTGCTGCAATAAATTTCCTTCAGGCACACTCGAGAAAGGGGAGGAAAAAATTGGCACGTTAACTATGAATGGTGGAGGGAGCACACCGCGGCGTAGCCTCTGGGGCTACTGAATACCAAAGTGCCTGTCTCCAAAAACAACTGCTCTGCTTTATCATAAACGTGGTGAGTTATGAGACACTGCACGGTGTACCCTGCGCAAATAATAACGAGGTGGAGGCAGGAGGGACAGATGCTTTCCCAAAGCAGCGGGACGCACGGGGGGGTGCAATAACACCCCTTATCCCAGCGCCCCTCCTCTCCCCTTCTCTTTAATTAAAACTTAGATTCTTTAAGAAGTCACCCTTGCCCATTCACCCTCTCTGTCCCGTCCTCTTATTCCCATGGGCTTCTGCTTTTAAGCACGAGTTTTATCTCTCTTACAGTTTTTGTTCCGTTTACTATAATTGCTTTTAAGGGAGAACTCACATTTATTCTTCTCTCCGCAAACGGGGGCTGCAGAGCCAGCCAAGTCCGTCCCCAGCATCGCTTCGCTGGCGTTCCTTGGGATTTCTCAGGTCTGAATATGCCAACACATTTCTTGGCTGCCTGGCGTGGTCATAGACAGGGCTGATATTTGTCAAGATGGTACAGCCAAGAAGCCTTTTATATCTTAGATTTTTGGATGATGGAGAGCTCAAACGGGAGATAGATTTTTTTTTTTTTCTTCTTTTCCCCTTTTCCTTTTCTTTCTTTCCCTCTTCTGTTCTCGTTCCCGGGCCAAAGCATCACCATCCAGTTGATCGATACCCCATTCCCACTGATAACCAGCTCTCATATCTCACGCACACCAAGTGAGGAAGCACTTCAGACCAACCCATCCTCTCCAGAGAGGTCCTGGGACAATAGCAAGTACCAATAAATACCCAGCATCACTGAGGTTACAGCAAACAGATGGTCTTCGTGCTACACAAATACTCTCTGCCGGGGAAGTGCTACAAGAAATGACCTATTTGTTGCTCAGTTATCTCCATATTTTATGTTGGAAGCCCTATTCATATCTAAGTAGTGTCACCGTTATCCTGGGAATTCCTCATTTTCCGACACAGTTATCGACAGCTCCCTGGTCCCAGCAGCCTCCTGTTGCTGTTTGCTCTCCCCTTTCAAGCTTTTCAGCATGATCAGGTAAAGAGATAAATAATTTTAACTGCACTCCTGAAGGATAGCAAATTAATGTTCAACAATTACCTCCTTTAAAATGTGCCATTTAAGACTGCCTAAAAACGGAGGGTTTTTCCTCTTTTTTTTTTTTTTTTATTTTTTTCCTCGGGAACAGCAAACTCAAGGCAGCAGCTTATTACTGGACATTAATTATCTATCTTTAATGAAGTAGCTGACCAGATTGGCTGCTGATGGATTACACCTATGAAATTGTATTGCTGTTGATACATAGGATATATTTAGATGGCATCAGCCTTTCGACTTAAGCATGGATTTGATTTAGACTTCATTAACATAATTCCTAACACACTGCTTCTTTGAAAAAGAAAATTAGTGTCTAACCAGGAGCTAACAAGTTTAATGGCTTGCTTGAAGGAAAACATAACCATTGACTGTGAATAAGCAACTAGAGGCATTAATATGTTGTTGTTGTTGTTGTTATTTCTCTTGTTTTTATGAGTCTATATTTATAGGGAAAAGTTGGCATAGTGCTGCTGTGGATAGATGGGTACGGGTGGAAACCCTTGGCTAAAAATTGTGTGTGTCTAACTTTGCTTTGGGTAGTTCCTTCGTCACCTGGGGATGGGGATGCTGGGGGGAGAGGGATGCGTGGTGTTCGGGCTGGCTCCGGCGTTCCCGAGCGTCGGCATTCCCCAGCTCTTTTCTTACTAAACATGAAAAGTGGTGACCCATTAGTGACAACCACCACCAGGTCTCCTCTGGCACCTTGCATTGCTGGCTCTCAAACAGAAATCACTGCTTCTACTCTGTTGCTGCTCAGGAGAGATCACGACGAAACAGCCTTCCCGGGGCTTCCCAGTAAGCCAGTGGTGGCCACTGGGGCTAGAGGCCACATCCAGTGCTCTCATGCCTAGAGTTGGGTGAGCATATCTGGAGGCACAAAAGCGACACAAAGCACGGGGAGATGGACGCGTTGAGCTTCCAGACACGATTCTCATTTATTTCCATCTTGCAAATACTGGGTTTACCAATGATTGCCTGCTAAAGTTTTCCATCAAAGAAGGCTTAGCTAAATAGCTGGCAAGCCTCTTTTCTTCTCTTCTCTCAAAAAAAATGAATAGTCCTTTTTTGTTCTTTAAATTATACCGTGTTAGCAGATAAACAAGGCAAAAAATCAAAGTAGTCCACGAGATCTAGGTGGGTACATGAGCGAAATGAGCTCAGCTGGTGAGGAGGAGGAGGCTCAGCGCCCGGGGAGGAAGGAGAAATTGCAGTATGAGGATGGAGCGGGACAGAGGTGCCAGAAGAGAGGGGAAGGGGAGGATGGCTGCACCGAAATGAAAACGGACAAATGGATTGGGGTGATGGTTAAGCCCTTTCTATGAGTTTTGCGTCCCCCTTGTGCCATTGCTTGGTGTACCAGTAAGCCCAGTTCACTAGCATGTGTATTCACTGGTCCCCAGCAAGTCCCCCAGGCACAGCATCGCTTGATTCTGGACCGTAACTCCCTCTGTGTTGCTGCATTGATATCTGCAGGCTCCAGCATTTGGCATCTTCTGATATGGATGATGGGCCTCTGACTTGTTTCTGGTAACAATTTGTAGACATGAGATTCTATGAGATCCCGTTTGGCAGGGTACTCGCCTTGTCCCCATCTCTTGCAGGCATGAAAAAGCTGCTAGGATCCTCAAGAACTTTATGCTTTAAACCGTTCATGGTTTTTTGGGGTTGTGGGTCATATTTTAGGGTTTGGGGGCTTGTTTTGTGCCCGCTGGATCTGGAGGGCATGCCGCAGCCTTGGCTCCAGAGGACTGTTCCACTCCCTGCCTCTGTCTGGCGAGTCCTCCTCCTGTTTGGCATCTTGACACCTTGGGCTTTGATTAATGAGGTGCTCTTCCCTGCGCTGTACGAATCCCCGTTAGATTTGGTGCTTATTAATTACAGCACAGCACCGTCAGCACATTTGGAATTGGGGTCCCTGCTTTTCTAATTCTCTTCTTTATTTCACGTTGCTTTTTCCCCCTGGTTTCCCGTCGCCCGTGTCTCCTTCTCCTCCTCCTCCTCCTTCTCGGGGTCACTGATGGATGAGGTTTCAGCAGCGGTGGGTACCACGCTGGCTGAGCCGAAGGTCAGTGCTGGTAATGGCTCTAGAGGAAGCAGCCGTGCGGCAAAAAAATCCCCTCCGTGGTGCCCGCAGCTCCCTCGCCCAAGCCCAGGGGTTTTCCACCTGGATCCCACATCCCTCCTTGATTTCATAAAAATTCAGCCTTTCAGACTCGGTGTATCCTCCAAGTTAAAAATCAAATCAAATCCCTGCAGAATGCAAAGCGCCGGGTGTGTTTTCAGGGAGCAGGTTATCTTTTCTATCTAGTTGCCCTGCTGTTGTCACCCCTCCTGTCGCTCTCGTTGCTGTTGGCTGGGTTTGAGCCAGGACAGTGCCCAATTTGCCTTGCTCCGTGTTGTATAAACGTGCAAATGTCCCAGCTGAGACACTTGGGAACTCCACCACCCTCAGCATCACTCACGCATGGAGCGTGGGGACGGTCCTGGGTCACGCCAAGGAGATGAGACACTGCCCTGACCGGCTTTCCCTCCCCATGAAATACAAAATACAAGCAGTAACAGCTGAATTTTGTTTCATGGGGAAGAGGACAGCTAAGGACCGATGAGGTTTGGCCAAAGAAGGGATCCAATAAAGACTGTGTGCAAGCTCTAATCCTCTCACTTCCCAGTTCAGACATAGCCCTTACTGGTAATTGGGGGTGGGTGCATCCAGGTGATGGGGAACAGGCAGCATCACCCTCCTGGTGAGCGTTGGGGTGCTGGGGGTGGCACCAGCCTGACACCTGGGGGGGGGGAATTGTGCTCAAAGTGCCATCCCCAGCAGCGAGCGCTGGGCTCTGCGCTTCCCTTCCATTAGCCCGTGGCATCACCTCTCACCAAACAAGGCAGGAATTGATAATAAACAAACCCGCTCATCTCTGCCTGAAGTCCCTCACCTGATAAACACCCCGGCAGGGAGAGGGCAGGCACGATAACAAAGCAAACAGCAGCCCCCTTAATCTGGTTTGAAAACTTTTCTCTGATAACAGGATTGCTGTTTTATTACCAGTCACTGTTTAGCTCCTTTACAGGAGCGGAGCAAACACCACAGTAATTCATACTGTCCTCCCAGATCAGCTTCGCCCTCTTTTACATCTTGCCTTGCAAATAATAAGGCAGCCCACAAAGCCATTTGTTTCCTAATGACAGGGGTTTCCATAGTGAGCAGATTAAGGAGGAGGAGATTAGAAGATTATACACCAGGCAGGATTCACAGGTTCACAGGTTTATGGGGCTTTGCAGATCCCGCGATTAATGCGTTTTCATAAACGAAACTTTCCCTAATGACGGGCAGAACGGAGGGAACTGGCCGTCGTTGGGTTTTAATTGGCAGGATTTATTTAGCAGTTTTCGTGGGTGATGCTTAGAGCACTCAGAAAGGGGTGTACAACTCTCCGGCCCCGCAGCTCCGACGTCGGTAAGGGTCGGGCAGATGGACCCCCTCAAAGTTGTCACGTCGGTGGCAGCACCGTGACCCGTTTCTGGTAGCGCTGGGGTGGCACCAATTTTTCTCCATCTTCAACGGAGGAAGGGGTGAAACTGCTTTTCCAGTGGGGCCGTGCGTGCCAGACCTGCTGCTGTTATTTATGGTGGCAGCGTGACAGCAGCCCCGCATCTTCACGCTGGGCAAGGTGTGCCACGGGAGTCCCGCTCGCATGATAAGGTACAGCAGGGGAGGAGACCAGAGATAATGTCCAGGACACCTATTGTCAAGTGCCAAATAGCTTCAGTGAAGACTCAGGAAGCCTTGAAATCCACACAAACCCTCTGGAAAAGGATGTAGATGATGAGGCTCCGCAAGGGTCGATGCTACAAGGTGTGGGTGCCCCGGACAAGAGGGCTGCGGGGAGCTGAGGAGAGCTCAGGGGGGTTGGTTTTGGTTTGAATTCCCCACGCAGAATCCCAGGTTTGTGTCAGAAAGCTGATGATACAAAACCTGAGAAGCTGTGGGAGGGACCCAAAATACCTTTTATACCCTCTGGCCAAAAGAAGCTGAAAAGGAAGAAATTGGGAAAGAAACTGTGACAGTGTTCTTCTCTTTAATTTTCTGATGAAAAATCAAAACTGCAGGAAAAGAAGCAGCACTTGCCGTCATTTTGTTGGAAACCCAATTTTCCACAAAAAAGTAGGTTTCGATGGAAAATTTCCACCCCTCCCTTGTGTATTGTTTTAACGCTGGCCGCCTTCTCCCCATCAATGCCCGCGAGAGTTGTCCTGCTGGAAGGGGCACCTCAGAGCTGGAGGAGAAGGATGCAAAGAGCCTTTTCGAATGACCCAAAAAAGGACAAGCCATGATTAGGCACCTGCAATGGGCTGTGGAGACGCTGGTTTCTGGCACGCTGGCCTACATGCCAATGAGGCCAAGAGCTTGTCTTGGTTTCTCTGTGATGTCTGGCGTGCTCACCCTGTGCCAAGGACATTGTCCCGGCCTTGCTGTGGCTGAGGGAGAGCTGAGGCTTAGGGAAATCAGGGACTCGCTGGGCATCAGGCCAGCTCTGCCTTGCGGAGTAGCCCCCAAGCTCCTCTTCCTCTCGTCATCATCAATGCTGTTGATGAAACACATGGGCAAGGGCTCATGGTGTGGCTGTGAGGGGGTCAGGAGACCATCTCCTTGCAGAGCTGACTTGCTCTTCGTGTGGTCACCTGCACAGAGAAGCTGTGGGTTTCAGCAATTCTTGTTGGAAACCCCCTTCCCCTCTCCCTGGAGGTGGTTCCTGCAGGTCCATGCTGCATAAGGGACCTTCATGCTCCATAGGGACCTTCTCCAGGACCATCAGTCTGGCTCCTTTCCCATTGCTAAAGTCGGTGTCAATTGCCTGATTAAAATTAACAATAAAGGCTTAAAAGGAGCTGGTCCAGGCCTTTATAATTGGGGGCAGGGTGACATCCAGGCGTAGCTGGAGGGTGGTGGGAGCCTGCGCTCCAGCCGAGGGGCTTCAGGTCGACCTTCCAAGACGACTCAATCAACTTTGGCTCCTCAAACAATACCCCTGGCCTGCCAAAAGAGACAATGCGGACGGGAACTCTGGAACCAGGGGGTTGGGGGAGCCCTGTCAGCCTGGATTACAGGAGCGCTTAAGAGTTAATTAAATTACCATTTGCTATGCTGCCAGTTCACACGAAGCTGCAACATCTGCGGGTGGACGGAGGGAGCTGGGCAGAGAGATGCCGTCCTGCCTCTGGGGCTGCAGATCTCCACCTGCCCTTTGGCAACGCTGCACTGCAGCTGAAGAGAGAGGGGCTGAGATTCAGGGGAAAAAAAGCCTAATTTCTGATACAATAACGTCTGTGTTTTTAAAAATCTCCAAGTGAGCAGGAGCTGCATGGGGAGCAGTTGTGTGTCCCAGGTCTCGGGGACTCACTGGCACATCAGGATAAAGCTCAGCAATGCCAACTTGTGGAATGAAAAAAATAGATACTAGGAAAATAGTCATTTGGGGGGCTTTCTGCGTTTGCTTTAAGCTATTGAGTCTCAGATTTTGAAACTTTCCTCCATAAACGTTGTTTTACACATAGAGCAAACTTTCATGCATTCCCCTGAATCCAGGAGCTGGAGCTTTAGGAAGCCTGTTGTGAGGTTTCCTCTCCTGAGCTCTCCGCATGGCTCTGCTGCCGTGAGGGGACACGGAGCCCCAGCAGAATTTTGGAAAACCATGGGCTTGTTGTGTCCCTGCGTCCCTGGGTTTGACTGCTCTGAAGTTAGAGGTCTCTGTATTTGTAGCTCGTTTGAATCTGTCGGTCAATCTCTCTGGTTTGGTTTTTTTTTTTTGCTATTTTCCTGTTTGCAGCCAAATTATTAAAAGCTGAAAGCAGGAGCTTCGCTCCAGACAAGTGCAGGCACACGCACACAACCTGAGGAGTAGCAGGCGAACACTTCTGCGGTAATAAGCTCCATGCTGTGCTCAAAAAGGGCACTTAATTTTTCATTCTTAAATGCTGTGATGTTCTTGTCTTCCGGCTTCACCAAAACTCCTCCATGGAGATGGATGGGCCATGCAGAACACAGTTATCAGAAAGATTAAGCCAGGACTTGTCATTTTTTTATATCAGCGAGCAGTCAGGTTGACGAGTGATGTCCTCTTAGCTCCTGGGATGCGTCCGGCACCTTTAGTGCCAGTAGTAAAAAGGACTATAAAAAATACCATAGAAGAAAGGGTAATGATGAAATTTAACTGCTCCCTAGCACACACCTGGGGTCTAGTAATCTGGAAACGGGGGGTTCAGGTGCTTCATCTTTTACTGCCTTGTCCTTGTCTGTAAGTTTAAGGTCCTTCCGCTGAACCATAACATATTGTGGTCAATGCGAAGAGCCGGTCCTTGGCCCCTGCGTGGAGACAGGCAGGGATGTTTCAGCACAGCATCAGCAGATGCTGTGTTTGCCTCCAACAGCCTGGGCTTGGAGGGCTTCCTCCCTCCGCGGTGACATTCGCAGCGGGGGCATCTTCACGGCAGGGTTTCTTCTCTCTCTCTCTTGCTCTTTGTGCCCATCAGCAGCCAAGAACAGGCAGTCAGTGGCCACGGGTGGAACAGCGAGGTCCCTCTCACCGCCCAAGGCAGTATCCAGCAAAGGGCCAGGGTGATGGAGGCAACTCAATGCGTGGTGGACCCAACGAGTCAGCATTACTTTATTATGGTTCAGGATTGCGGCCCGTCCCGGTGTTATTAATCTAAGAAACAACTGATACTAAATGATCATGCTACATTAAATTTATAGACCCTTGCATATAGCTTCTATTGATCTTTTTTCAAGCATCATAAATAAGTGATGGAGTGTGTATGGCCACGCTTTCCCCACCACTCCATTAATGGTGGTTAAACTTTTCATCTCTGTGGTGGAAATGGGCAGGCAGGGATATCCTGGCCGTATCATTTGTATTTTAATTACCAGTAGGTAGAGGAAGCTTCACCAGCAGAACAGGAGGGAGGAAGAGCTACCGCATTTCTTCTTTCCCTAAGTTGCCTCTTTCCATCTTCCTCTCCCTGCCTGGGGTCTTGTCACTTTTCCTTACACACCTTCTGTCCCTCCGAAACGATGTGTTGGTGCTTTTGCTCTTAACCCCAGGAACCACCATCCAGCCCTGCTGCTTGTGGCAACCAGCAGCGTGTCAGAGCCCGTGTGTTTATTTACAGGAACCAAGTGAGGTTTTGTCTTGTGGGTTCAGGAGAGCAGCTTACACACACCTGGAGGCTTGCCAGGGCTGCCCAGGCTTTTCTGTGGTCTCTAGCGTTTCCTGGAGCTCTGTGCCACACAAAGGGACATCACCCTGGGTAGCACAGGCAAGTGCCCTGGGATGAGGATGCCTGGTACCCGCAGCGTCTCGAGGAGATACCCAGCCCCCCGGGTGCTGCTGTGATACAAAACAGGGGATGTGGGATGGGATTTGCAAATCATCCTTCGGCGTCGCCTGAAACAACTTAGATCCTAGAGCCATCTAGGGGCGAAATCCCAGCTTCATTAAGTCAAGGGGAGTTTTGCTGTTGAGTTCAGAGGGGTCAGGAGTGGGGTTTTCACACTTGTATGACCTTGGGGTTCCCCCAAACCCACGTTGCGACGATGGGTATAGTGAATATTTGTCCATTGATACTTCTGCCCTAGCAGGGGGAGCAGCGGTACCCGGAGCCAGGTCTTTGCCCAGTCTGCGCTGAACAAAGGCTGGGGAAAATCAGCTGCAAAGCTTTTTGGCTTTCTTGATTCTGCTGATAATTTGCGATGTTTTACAAGCGCGGATCGAGAAATTGGTGCTCGAGAGAGTCTCCACGGGGTGAGAGGTGTGAAGCCTAGATCCTGCGTCTAAATGAACGTGTGAAAAATGTCTCTAATTAAGTTTAGAAACACAAGCGATGCTTGAGTGAGCCCAGCTGTACGAGCCCCAGAAATACTCCTTGATGTGTCTGGGAAGGCAGGTGGGTGGCAGGATCTGTACAAGCCCCAGGCCTATGTATCAGTAGCCACTCTTACCTGCTTTTTCTGCCACTTTGGCTCTCTTGCCCACAAATGCAGGGGCAGTTTGAGCTGGGAGGCTCTGCAGCACCACCTCAAAGCTATTTTGCAATGCTCTGTGCCTCAGTTCCCCTTCTGCAAAACGGGGTCAGCAATACATGTGTGGAGGAGCTGGAGAACCCTGGTGAGATGTCTCAGGACCCTTGACCAGGAGGTGCTAGCAGTGTGCCCAGCTACCCTTCCGACAATTAGTTCCACTTGTGGTGGGAGAGAGGGGATAACTCCTGAGCAGTACAATACCCTCCGTCTAAATTATTCCTCCTCCTCCTCCACAAATGTCATAGCAGAGATTAGCCATCATGTGTCCTTAAGTATCCCATTTATCCCAAATGACTCTGAGCATGTTAACTGCATTTAGATTAAAATGAGCCTTTAGACCCATCGCATCTTCCTGGCCTGGACCATCCCCTGCCTGGCCCCTCATCTCTCTGTTAGGGGAGCTAAGGATGTGGGGAATCCCGAGTTGTGGGATGGGGAACGTGCACCACCAATGTGGCAACTTCCTTTTCCCAGATAAACATTTTTCTCCTTACTGTTTCAGGACAACTTTAATCCCTACAAAATTCTCTTAATTTTGATTTGCCGATCGTGGATTCCTTTTCAATTAACCTCAAAAAGCAGCAATTAAAGAGAATAGCACGGCAATCACACAAGAATAGGCTACACCAAAGCCTTCAGAAGTGTTTTAGCACCAAAAATTAATGATAAAGGTCAAAACCAGGTTGCAGCGCGGAGTTAGCTTTGAACGGGAAACCCCTGAATTAATGTAAGCACAAGCCCACAAAGTCTTCTGAAAATTTGGGGTAGATTTACTTAAGCTTCTAATTATACAGCCAGGTTTGTCTCGGATATGTATAAAGAGCTTCAAACGTGTCGGAGTCTCAAATTGAAGGCAGAGGAGAAGCCTGGCCCTGCACGTCGAACCCCGGCAAGTTTCTCTGCTTCACAGCTCCCTGCAGGTGGGATTGATGGTTCTCACTGGTCCCAGTCCAGCTGAGCCAGAGCCCAGGAGCTGCAGGAGGGGAACAAAACATCTCCACTTTGGGTGGGATGTGAATGTGGATCCCGGGGCTGGGGCAGCACCTCGGGGAGGGCTTGGTCTGTAACGCTGGGCTTTAGTCCAGCCCTGAGCAGAGGATGCTCTGAGCAGTTCTTGAGAAAACCAGTAACAGAAAAGCTCAGGTTTTTTTTCTGATACCCCAGCCAGGCTGTCCTGTGAGGTGAGAAGCTTCTTCCCAGGACTGCAGCCTTGGGAGAAGCGTCCCTGGGGGTGTTGGATGGGACAGGAAAGTTGGAGACCCCTTGGGATCCTCAGCGGTGGGAGGACAGAGGCAATGGGATAATCTGAGTTGGAGCCCCACAGGCAGAAAACCGGGCAGGCGGGTGTTAACAGGCAGAATAAATCCCACAGGGCTTGGCGACACCAAGCTGGTGGGAAGGACAGGTCCAGCTGTGTCCCCTGGACAAGATTTCAGCTCGAGCATCCTTCTCAGCATGCAGCCAAAGCCACCACACAAGCACACACACACACACGGCTCATCTGCTTTTATGAGGTGGGAGAAGATCTGTGGTGGTGCACATGTTTCAGGTGACAGATGACTCCCCTGTCCTGTGTAACTGATGGTGGGAATAACTTCGACTGCTTTCTTCACTCCGTCAGGATGGAGATTTGATGGTGGGGTTGCGGTGTGATGAGGGAGAGAAGGTGTCTGGTGGTGGTGGTGGTGGTGTGAGCAGAGAGGCCGTGTGGGCTTTGGGAGAGGATGGGGCAGAGGTAGCCCCGCTGCTGGTGTGGAGGAGCAAGGCTATGGGCTGCAGCAAGCTTGGAAAGCAAACCCGGTGACATGGGCTGGGGGGTGGCTGCATTGCTGGGACAGCTGGTGTCACCTGTGCTCAAAATAGTCCTGCCTTAAGGTGGGCTACTGGCCCTGAAAAGAAAACTTGAACTCCCACCATCCTGGTGGTACCATCCGCCTTGCATGTTGACCTGGATGGCAGCTGAGGACTACCCAATCTGGGGACCACTGCTGTAGCACGGGGTGGGGGGGACACTGAAGGCCATCAAGCCACGGGGAACCCTTTCCCACTCTTCCCCTCACTCTTCCCTGCTGTCTGTCCCTTGCCACCACCCCAGCGGGACCGGTGACGCCGGTGATGGAGGTGGCCGATGAGCTCTGGCAACGTCAACGCTCTGCTCCTCCGGCTGAGTCACCAGCACTCGAACAGCGAGTTAAAAAGAAACAGGTTAGCATATCGTAACATGACAGAACTTTTAGAAGATTGGACTGCTTTCCTCCTCTCGTTAACGTCCCCCGGGGCCCGCGGTCTCTTTAGTACTAACACAGTAACGAAGGCCACAGCCTATTAATTGCAGTGACAATGATAAAGGAAGAGTCAGAAGCAGCTATTTGTCTTTCATGTAACCTCGTGCATCATCACAAGATAAATGAAAACTCATTTTCTGCTTTGATTCAGTCTAATTTTTCAGGGCCCCCGAGGCAGGTTACAGGAACTGTGTCGCTTCATCCCCATAAAAGTGCTGGCCCCGAGGTTCAAGGGTCAGGGAAAGTGCAAGCCGGCCGTGAAAGCCTGTCTCTCCCCAGCCTCCCAGGGGTGACGTAAAAGCAGGAAGGGGTCTGCTGCTCATCATCATTAAATCCCCATTGAAAGGCGTTGTCCGGGGCTGATAGATGATCCACGTGGCAAAGTTACTCCCTGTCCCCAGCGCCCTTGGTCACCTTCCCTGGGGACCTCCTCCGGACCAGCCATTTGTGCCCCTTTGTGCCCATGAGTGAGGGCGGGGGAAGTTTGGGGAAGAGTTTTCAGGGAGAGCACCTCATCCCAGCCCTCTACCCAGAATGATTGCTTCCATGCTCATGTAGGTTTGGGGATAGAAGGTGGGATGATGTGGTTTTGCCTACTTTGAGGTCATGGATACTTTGGTGATAGAACGCACCCAGGGTACTTCACCTTCTCAGCAAGGAGTGATCAGTTCAGAAATGATGGGACAACTTCAGTACTGGTATAAAGGGAGGAAAATATCCCAAAGTTTCTGACAACTGCAGTCCCCATCTCTCACCCGGCAGCCTGGTCATGCTTTTCTGCCATCTGATGTCCCCTGTCTCCCAGGGCCATCTCCTGTGGCAGCGCAGAGCCTTGGAGCCACCTCGTTGGGTCTGCTCCAGGCTGGGAGCACCATGTCCAGCACTTGGGCTTGGCTGGATCAGCCCCTCACTTTGTAGAAAGACTGGGCCGAGCTGGAGAAGGAGCTTGAAGAGCTGTGCAGAAAGGTTTGGCGGAGATGTAGAGCGAATTTAAATAAAGAGGAATTGAGGAAAAAAAAAGAAAAAAATATATGATTATATGTTCTGCAGGAAATTAGCCCATCCTAATCAAGAGGAATGAAAGCTCCCATGTAGAAACTGGACACACCTCTTCTGAAAATTTTAGTGTTAACAGCGTGGAGTACATTAACTTGATTAATTGTAATATAATCTTTGGTTGATGTCTTCCCCAAAACGGCTTACCCATTTCTACACTACGTAATGCACGGTCCCCTCCTGCTACAAGCGGAGCTGAAAATAGACACAGCCCTGGCGTCCCAGCGCGATGTCCTGACCATCCTGGTCCTGCCGCCCTCCTGACTTGATGGGAGCGGGGGGAGGGCTCCCATATGTCCAGATTTTCCCAGCCTGGAAGTTTTTTTGCCCAGCCAGAACTC
>JAOTQQ010000006.1:5101851-5105013 GCA_026546715.1 Gallinago undulata | reverse complement strand
CTTGATGGGAGCGGGGGGAGGGCTCCCATATGTCCAGATTTTCCCAGCCTGGAAGTTTTTTTGCCCAGCCAGAACTCATGGACTTTGGCCCCGTGCCTGGGTTTCCGGGCATCCGTCAGCCCACTCGTAGCGGCAGCTCCAACCGAGCTGTGGGATGCCTGGAAGCCACCGAGGAGCGAGCGGTGGCTTCCGAAACCCCGTGCCCAGCTCACCCCGAACGGGTTTGCCTGGGGGTGGGCACGGCAGAGGGCTCACACAGACGGGTGGTCCCGGGGAGGTCCCGCGGGGACGGGGACAGGTCTCCTGGCGGAGCCAGAAGGGCTCGGGGCAGGAATCCATCTGCAGGGTTGGGATTTTAGCCTGAGCTCAGTCTCGTTCCTTGCAGGACCACCTGGCTGTGACCCTGGGGGGACATCCCGCTGCCTTGGGAGAAGGGCACAAAGGGACTCCATGGGAGGGGTGGGGGTGACAAAACACACGTCTTACTGGTTGTAGAGTGTAAATGGGGAAACCAGTGTGGAAGGGAAGGTACCGGGGCTGTACCCACTCCCCAGCCTGGTGGCAGAGATGCTGGGGGTGGGATGGGGATGGCCAGTGGTGCCACAGAGCGATGCTGGGCTGCTCCCCCCCCCCAGCCCCGGAGCCTGGCAGGGCTCTGCCATCCATAATGTTGGGTTTTAAATGATAATATCATTTGCTTCCTAAATGCTGGATAAGAAAATATCACCGGGGCATTTCCTCGATGCTGATTTACTAACGTCTGCTCCAGCTGAGGCCAGCGAGAAGCCTAATCTGGGGGAGATTTGAATGTTATTGGCATTCATGAATTTTTGCTTTGTTATTATTTTGTGGTGGTTTTTTGTTGGTTTTTTTTTAAGGCAAAACAAAACTTTGAAAAATTTTAAACTCAGCTGGGAGTATCTCATAGCCTAGGTCTAGTTAGCTGCCTCCTAGGACACCTTCTCCACCTGACATGGGCAGGATCCCCAAGAAGCCTCAAGCAGGGTTCACAAAACCAACCTCTCCTTGTGCCACGGGCAGAGGGCTCTGGGCAGCGGGTTCCTTGGGGGCAAAGAGCCATGTTACAGGCTCTTGGGCACCCAGCCCAAGTGGAGGAATTGCAGATGGGAGGCACAAACGTGGGAGATGGGGACATCTCTGGCCCCCGAGGACGTGGTGCTACACGTGACAGTAGGGACCGCAGGACAGGAGCCTGGATGTGCCGGGACCGGGGTGTCGGATGAAGAAATGGAAGCAGGAACATCACACCAGGGATGGATTCTCCCCATCCTGGGAACAAGCTCTGACTCTGTTATTTAAGGGTTTCCTCCTGTATGAGAGATGTTTTAACTATTTCAGCTCGTAGCTCAGAAAAGCTGCTGAAGCGTCACAGTGACCACCAGGGCAGTTCACCCTGAAATGGGAGCTCAGCTGCAGGAGGCCCTGGCTTTGTCCCAGGTGAAAACCCCTCCCTGTGCAAAGCAAAGGAGTTTTTTGGGAGGCTGGGATATCCCTCATCCATCTCCTGGGCAGGAAAGCACCGTTTTCCTCATGGAGCCTTGTACCCAGCCCCACAGAAGGGTGCGTGGGGAGATTTCCAAGAGGTCCTACGTCTGGTTAGGAGGAGGAGCGGGGTCGGGGTCAGTCACACCTTCCTCAACACCCTCCACCCTTAGAGCCAGAGCAAGGTATTGCTTTGGTCCCACCATGTGCTGGTGGGACACGCGGAGGAGCAGCCAGAGGGCTGGGCACGAGGTTTGTTGCTATCAAAACCCACAGCTGGTTTCAAGGTGAAGGACTGATTTCCCACGCTGGGTGGATTGCCTTTCGTTTTAAGGACTTTTGGCTTTGCTTTTCGCCTTTTTGAAGTTAGTTATTATCAAGGTTCCGCGGTTCCTTAATTCCCCTTCCCAGAAGCAAGGAGTGAAAGAAGCATTTTGCATTTGAAAATAAAGCAAGCGGTGTTATTGCTTGGGGTTTCTCTTTTTTTAATTTTTATTTAAAGAAAAAAAGGGAGAGAGAAGAAGTGGGACTTAAAGAGCGAAATGAGAAATAAGGACCAAATAAACACACAGATTCTTCAGCACCAGGATGGGAAATGTGTATTTCTCTTCCGTTTTTCCCTGTTCAGGAGGGAGGGGGAAGGCTTTGCTAACACATTCAAATGAATTTGATATTCAATCAATGAAGATTAACTTGCCCAAGGTAAGATGGTTTTTACATTCATAAGGAAGTCAAATACGATTATGCATATGAGGAAATTATACAGAGATGAGTAGAGTATAATGTATGATAATTATTTGAAAGGATATACTTACACACTGATTAGCATATCTTGAAGACCAGACAGAGATGGAAGAATGGAAGGTAAAGAGATTCCTCAAGATGAACAAACTGTATAAAACTCACTCCCCCAAAATCATAGAAGTTAGTTAGAAATAGCATTTTCTTAAGGGTGGCAACCTTAAAAAAAATCCTTCACAAATTCACCTCTTGATTAGAAAATTAAAAAAAAAAAATTCAAATCAAGTGTGTGAAACTTTGCTCGGAATATCCTTCTGCAGAGGAAGGATGGACACAAAGAGATGAAAGGGGAAGGCCAGTGGGACGAGCACGTGCCCAGCTTCCCGCAGGCACATCCCAGTCCACCCTCCTCTCCCAGCACTGGAGCAGCACCTACCACGCTGCAGCTACCTCTCCCACCACCACGAAACAGCATTAAAGAGTTTTTCCCCTGATTTCTGGGTGTCTGGGAGGCTGGTCCAGCCCGGGGAATGCTGCCTGGAGAGCTGGCTCCTCTGACCCGGAGCAGCTCCCTTGGCTTCAGCAGCATCACCACGGCTGAGAGTGGGCAGGCCTGGCCCCACACATGCTTTGGGGTGGTTTGGCTTTTTCCTTTCCAACAGTGATGACCAGGGGGGGAAAAAAAAAAAGGAAAAAAAAAAAAAAAAGCATTTCCATAGCCAAAAATATATATCTGTTCTCCAAAAACAATAAGTTGGTCATCCAAAAATTCAAATTTGTCAGCAGGACCCTCAGTGCGTGCGTGTGTGGAGAGAGCAGCTGAGATGGGGTTTGTGTTAAATACAGTAGAAATATTGTATCTGCTTAAGCAAGGGCAAAACAATGAGCACAGCTCAGTTAATGAGCTAGATGAGCTCC
>JAOTQQ010000006.1:5076851-5096851 GCA_026546715.1 Gallinago undulata | reverse complement strand
ACGCTGAGCCAGAGCCCCTCCTTGGGCAGGCAGCCCCGTGCCATTACCTTGCTTCGGGGAGTACGTGGCTGGGGTAGCACATATCTACGCTGTTTAAAGCCTCTGGAAAATGCAAGGGGGTGTTTTGCTTGTTTGTTTGAAAACATTTTGAACCCTTGACAGTGCGTTCTTCGCCGTTCGGACCGGGCGAAGCGCCGAGCACGTCGATCTGTTGCTGGCCAGGTGATGCTGCGGTGCTGGCAGGGGAGGATTTTCCATTCCAGCTGCTCCTGCCATCTGGGGAAATCAAAAGGAGGGGATTGGATCAGCTGGTCGAATTAAAAGATGTGAAACTTGTTTCAGATGAGTTGTCTAATAGATTCGGCGAAAGGTAGATCAGCGACTGTTTTTCCTTTGGAAAGGAAACATTTTTTAATCTGTTGTACAATGGCAGTGCCCCGCGGGGGCTGATAAGTCTTGTCATTTAATTATCCTTTAGGCTCCTGTGTGTTGGTTAAAAAGTCTCTTCATTTGGTTCTTCACCGTATTGTCCTTGCCTATCTAGTGTGGCAGGGCGATAAGTCCGAGGAAATAGAAATGTAGAGAGGGGGAAGCTGCTGGGCGGAGGGTGGAAGGGGCTGCTTTCTGCCTGGACTTCTCTCTGGGTGCAGTAGGAGAGCGGCTGGAAGGGTCTCCTGGGAGGGGAGGTCCTGCAGATGCTGGAGCAGGTCTGCATCACCCCCGCCCTCCAGATCCAGGGCTTTTGATTCCTGGATCTAGATTCTTTGCCTTCTCTTGGAAATAATGTTCAGTGCCCTGTGAGAAGCATGGATTTGCACCGGGCTCTGCATGGAGAGCGTGGACACCCCAGGGAGGACAAGCTTTCATCTTTGCATAGAAAGACCAAAAAAATCCACCCGGGCCTCAAAGCTTTATTTGTATTAGGAGGTTGCAAGTACCCTAAAAGGTGGCTTTGGTGAAAACAAGTGTTCAGCACCAAGAGAAATCAATTTTTATTAACTAATTTGAAAGAGAGGGGATTAATCTTGTTATTTAAATATTTTCCGAAGGGGCACAGAAGTTCTCCATTGTGGGTAGCGCTGTGTTTTCCTCGTTCCCAGAGACAGGTTTGATTTTAAACGTGCAATTTGTTCAGCAATTAGGGGGTCTCCTCTGCTCTGCATACGGGCATGTCGCTGCTATTAATGTCACCTCCCCTGGGCAGGAGAAGGGACCCCTTGATGTTTAATGTGGCCTAATCTCTGGCGGGGCTGGGGAAATGGAAATGGGAAGCCGGACGGAGTGAGCCTTGAGAATTGTGCCTCTGTGCTCCTGCCCTCAGGACCCGATCCGGAGCCATTCCCAGCCCTCGGGGCTCCCACGGGGGCAGGATTGAGCCTCTGCTCTCCTGGGTTAATGCCCTTGGAGGTTCACAGGGTGGCAGTGAGACACCCCAAAGGCCAGTGCTTTGGCTGCACGTCCCTTGAGATATCTCACCTTACTTCAAGCCTTCCTTCTCACCACATCAGCTGGAGCTGAATTAACAAGCAATGGCTGGAGGAGGAGGAAGAGGATGGCTCCAGGTACCACAGGATGCTTTATTTAAACCCCTGTTCTTAAATGTCCTGTGCAGAGATGGGCATCCCTTCCACTGCTTGGGGTAGGGAAGGGGGCAGCAGCCTCTCCGGCAGGTTAATGGTGGTGATGTCACCTCTACCGTGACGGGGCCAGTAGAAGGATGAGCTGGGATGCGGGGACGTGCCAGCGGGTGGGATGGGGGGAGCTGAGGCAGGGAAGAGCCAGTGTGGCCGTGACTCCTGCCCGCTCCCTGGCAGGGTGACCAAGGGGAACAGGGCAGGGAACGCGGGACGAGGGTGGCTGCAGTCAGTGTTCTCCTTGCATCCCTTCACCGCTGCGTTTAGCACCCGGCAAAGAGCTTGTGCAGAACCCAGGGCTGCTCCTCCTCCTCGCCCAGCCCTGGGTGAGGGATGAGCGGGTTTGTACCCTCACTCCAGCCCGGACCAGCCCCCGGGGCTGCGTCTCTTGTGGCTCCAGGGGAGGAATGAGAAGGTGGCTCCTGCTCCTTCACCATCCGCTGCCGGGAGGTAAAGGCCTTGGCCCCGCTACCTTTGCAGCTAAACCAGCACTCGGTGTTTTGCTCAGACAAAGGCTGTTGCTAGATACGTGGCATCTGTTAACAGACTACTGCTGTCATTAGATGCAACCAGGCATCTGCTGCTCCATCCCAACCCGTAACAGATGCCAGTTTGGAAGGAGCGGGGGCTGGGAAACCCCCGAAGCTCTAATATTTCACTTTTCTACCGACGGCCCTTCGCAGTTGGCAGCGGGGCCGGTTGCACCTCGGCAACCGCGGCGTTCAGAGGAAATCTGCAAACATCTCCCCGCGTCCCTGCCCCGAGCATCCCCTTCCCCGCTCCCCCCCCGCCGCCCCCCCCCCGGGCTCCGTCTGCAGCACGAGCCGGTTCCCCGCTCCCCTGGCTCCTTCTTCTGGCCACGTGCAAGTCCCCGAGGTGGTTTGGGCATGTGGTGCCCAGCGTTGGAGCTGGCACGGCCGGCTCTAATCCCCGGCCACGGGGCCACCATCGCCCCGTGCCAGGCTGGGAGGAGGCACAGCTCCGGTGAGCGAGAGCTGCCCTGGGGTCCACAGCTTTTAGGTGAGACATAAATCCTTATAATAATAACAACGATGTACAAGGAAGGGTAAAATGGCTTTGAATTTTCCCAACCTTCACTTTTATCCCCAGCTCGTTCTGGGGTGGATGAGGAGAAAAAGGGGAAGGTGCTGGTCCTGTAGGGCTTTTCCCCTAACGCCGTACAAATGGGAAGGCGAGGGCCCTGTGCTGATGGGTAATGAGACAATATCAATGGGATGGGGTGTTCGTACCGTACCAAATAGGCTTTTAATTTTCTGGGGAGGTACGGTGCGTCTCTGCAGTGCCAGCATCAATCATCGTCACGAGGTCCCGGGTCCTGACTCTCCCGGGGGCCTTTCATTGTAAAGGATTCCCTCTCCCCCTGACCAGGGGCTGTTCTACCTCCGTGGCGATGCCTCTCGCAGACTAATTGCTGATTTGTTCTTCTTATGATGATAGAGCTCGTGTCACCGCAAAACAGAACATTAGGATCAAGTCTTTAAAGTGGCCGTGCAGCTGGGAAACTAATTTACAGCCCCTTCTGGTTAAAAAAAAAAAAAAAAAAAAAAAAAAAAGTGGTATTGGTAGCAAGGACATTACTTGTGCCCATTAACAGCTGGAAACGAATATGGGGTTGGTCACAAGCTGCTCAGTTCCCAGTTAACATGGCTGTCTCCTCGAGTATCTCTCCTCCTTTCCTCCCAAATCTTTGTAACCAACTTTTCTTTTGGTTTCCTCTGGTTCCTTGGGGAACTGGCAGTCCTCGGGATATTTCTTCTTGTACCTGCTTTGCTCGCAGAGATGGGAAAAGCCTTTCCTGCCTCAGAATTCCTGATCCCTGAGCCCCTCTGCCCCAGCCCAGCTCTTCTTCCCCACTATCTGTCATATTTACCAAGACACATTTGTTCTGGCTCCTAAAGTGCAGCAGAGAGAAGTTGTCGAAGACTCAGAGGACATTAAGGTGACTAGCTGTCATCGGACATTAATGGGAATGGCCTCTGTCTTGCATGGGCACCGTTGGAAAATCTGTCCCTGATGCCTTTGGAGCCCAGTAAAAGCCAATTTCATGGCAAAGGAGAGGGTTTGGGCTCTGTGGTGGTGCAGGGGGTGAGTTTGGGAAGTACTGAAGCACCGAGGCAGGGGTGATGGGCACGCTGATGGACGGCATCGCATGTTTCTTCACGCCCTCCAAAAGCCTGGGAACTCCCAGCTTACACTGATGTCACCTCGGCTGCTGCTCCCCGTGGAAATAAGGAAGATTGGGGGGTCATTTCCAAGCGTGAGATCGCTCGGGAGGGTTTTAAACCCCTTTTCCCATGAAGGGGGACGGGAGAAGCACTGGGGTGGCTGCCGGCCCCGGCACGGAGGGGAGCACCCGGCTCCGTGTCCCTGTCACCCTCCCGGCTCTTTGCTGGCCCCGGGGACAGAGCGATGCAGAGGGAGAATAAGAGGGGGGAAAAAAAAAAATAAATGTTTGTTTGAGAAGCTACTTGGGGGGAAAAAAAAAAAAGTATGGTTAAAAAAAGAAGGCGGCAAAGCGGTGGCTGCGGCCCCTTCCCCAGATGCAATCCCACTCCTGTAATTTCTGGGGGAATTGGTTCATCTTGGGTGCAGATATATTTGTGTCAAGGTGCAGCTGCACAGATAGCCTGACTCTATGCATAGTAAGAGGCTTTCAGAGAAAGAGGTTATGCCCAGAGCAAGGCCTTATCAGAGCAAGCTGCCTGCCATTTATCTGGTTCCCTATCAAATATGAAAACAGGCCTCAATCTGCTGCTTCTATTTTCCTTGTGAAGGCTACGGGTGGAATAATAATTTAGTCCAGTTTTTTTGTTTCCGACGCTAGCCTTCTGCCAAACTCTTGCTCTCCCCAACTTCCCCGGGCGGCTCGGCGGTGGCCGCGCTCGGTTGCCCACCGGGCTGGCTCCGGGTGCCGGCGTCTGAGACCCACCGAGCCCAAACCTTCAGGGAAAGGGGTCTCCGTGTTCCAGCGGGGTGTTACCTGGGCCGTGATGTGCAGGGCTCGCGGAGTATCTGCCGTTTGCCAGTTTAATCTCCCTGTAATTACTCATTATTTGTATTACAGTAGCCCCTAGAGGCCTCGCCGGGTCCACAGATGGGTCCCCATGGGATGGATGGAGTCCTGGCTCCAGAGCCCTCCTGCACGGGCAGTGGGATGGGAATGTCCCGAGGGGGCAGGGGGGAACATGTGTGACCCCCAGGCTGTGCCCAGCCCCTCCATGCACCCAGCCCCTTGGAAAGCTGCTGCTTATTGTGGGACAAGGCTGGGTATGTCCTTAGAGCCACCCTAACGCGTGGGATGTCACCTCCAGGCACTGGAGAAGGAGGGATGAGGCCATGCAGGACGTGCCCGGGTGGCCCAGGACCTGCAGGATAGAGCCTGGGGCAGATTCCCTGGAACCAGGGGGTTGTCCTGGGGCTGCCACCTCTGGAAGGTCCAAGCCACCACCCTGCCAGCCCAGCCATGCCCTGCGCCTTCCTCTCATACACCTTCACCATAAGCTCTCGCCGCCCCAAAACGGTTTATGCTGCTTAATGCAAACCTGGGCGAGAGGGAGAGTGGGGGGAACTTTGGGGGGTGTCGGGTGGGAGCAGCCCCCTGACCTGGGGCTGCGGGGGCTCCGTTTAGCCCAGGGGGATAGCACAGGAGAGGAAAGCCACAGCACGAAACCCCAGCCCCATGCCACGTTCCTCCCTCCATCCCTCCCTCCCTCCGCCATCCGTCCTGCGGGGCCTCCCCGCTGCAGTAATAAGGCCTGAAAAGCCACTGCTTACATTTTTAATTCCATATCTGTGTCTAACTGCTGATGCTAAACTCCGATCCCACAGCTTCTGAGGGCAATGCGATCCACATGTTAATATTTTAAGCCAGCCACTAATATTTTTATGTGGGAAATTGAGATTTTCTACGGTTGCTGGATGAGCAGGCCATTTCTCCACGCCGGAGTATGAAAACTGTAGCTGGGGAAAACATTATTTTACATATTTGTATTTCTCTGGGCTGCCGTCCTGCGCCGGGGGGGGGTGGCCGCTCTCCAGCTCGTCACCGCGCCGGCTCTGTCCTGCCGAGGGGCTCACCCGAAATCCCCCGGTGCCCGCGCCGTTGGACGTGGGCAGACACCCAAGCCATGGGGGAAATGTAGTTGTGACCCAAAGGTGGTGAGCAGGAGGTGTCAGCTCTGCTGGGGGTCCCCACGGTGCCACACCAGGGTCTGCGGCTCCCCCCTGCCACGCTGCCGGGCAGAGACACCCCTCCTGGCACGGCTGCAAGGGGGGGACGGTGGCCACAAAAGCCCCTCTTGTCCCCATCTGTCCTGCTGCCCCGGTGCCACCGAGGTGGGAAGCAAAGTGGATTATTATTTATTTATTTATTTATTCTCAAATAATAGAAGAAGAGGCTCCCTCTCCTCCGACCCTTCTCTATCTCGCAGCTGAACGCTTTGCATTTTTAAACACCCGGGAGCAGAAAGCTAGTTGTAAAACTCAGGTCTCCTCTTGGCGGGTGGCAAAGACTAACCAGCTAGTCTAACCAGCTAGTTAGGGAGGTGGGCAGTGCCCTGGTCACTTCAGGCCACCACTGAAGTCGCAGACGGTCCATCTGCTGCCAGGGGCTGATGCGAGAGGCGGCGTCTCCCCTGAAGGGCCACCTATAAATCACATTTATGGGCCGCGGTCGTGGCCCAGGCAGCGCTGCCCGCACAGTGTTTGGCAGCGCCGGGGTCACGGCAGGCTGTAAATTGTCACCCAAAGGCAGGGAAGCCAAAGCTGCCCCGGAATCGGTGGCGGGATGCAGGGCACGTTGGCGCACGGAGGTGTGCAGGGACCCGCAGCACGCTTGCCCCCCTCGCCGCAGCGCTAGCCCTCCGCCGGCGAGCGGGCAGGTGGGGGCAGAGCTGAAAGGAGCTGCAGCCAAGTGTCCCTGTCCCCAACCTAATCACTCGATCCCCACGGCTGCTGGCACGCTGCATTATCCAAATCCCTGGGAGTGCACGCTCGGGCTGGGCTTTGGAGCTCAGCGACGGCTTTGTCAGCTCAACGTGTAACCCAGACCCTCGCCCGCGTGTCCCCGCCGTGCCTCGGGAGCCGGGGGCTTTACGAGATGGGCTGGTGGTGGCCCAGCATCCCACATCAAAGCCTTTCTCCAGTTCTGCCGCCACTGGAAGTGGATCTGGGGGGGCCGAGTGGCCAAAGCTGGGGACATCCCCCTCCAGTGCCATGGGCCATCCCACCATGGAGACTCGTAGGACAGACCTTGGCACCACGAGTGTCCCTTGGCCCCACATGTGTCCCTTGGCCCCAGCACCCACCCCACAACAGGATCCAGCAGTAGTGAGGATGCTGTGTCCAGAGCTGCTCTTGCCAATAGCTGCCAAACCTGGGGAAAAATGGAAGTGGAAATAGAGGAAACTCCAAAAAGCTTTACCCAAAATACCACAGAGAGATTTTTTTTTCCTCAGGCACAAAAATTCAGCTTTAAAAGAAGCAAAAGCTGCGGGTGGTCAGTAAACTGGGACTTACAGCCGGGGGAGGCAGGAGACTGAGTTCACTCCTTCACTCCTTTTCCTTATTGTCCACCTCCACGGGTCTGGCCCTTGGACACAAAATATTTTAGAATAAAAAACTTAGGGAAATACTTTCCACTGCAGAAAGTGGCCTCTTTCTGCGGCTGAAAATGGAAAGCGTTCTTGGGGTTTAAGCAGGATTACGGATGAAGGTGGATAAATATTGAGACAGATGCACCTCGGCATCTTTCCGGTAGTTAAACGTGCATTTCGTATGTATGGACTTTAACGAGTGCTCAGAGATTTTGACCCGCTGGTATAGATTACTGTGAGAGAACCTGCCAGGCCCACATCATTGTTTAAGACAAGTCCATGATGCAAATTGGCAGACAAAGCGGTGAGCAGTCAATACAGATTAGAATTAAGTCTCTCCTCTTGTCCGCGACCAGGGGCCCTGCATCGATCGCCTCGCGAACGCCAGAAAACCTGGGTTTTGCCCAAAGTGGCCGGGAGGGAGCCGGGAGCCCGTGCCCAGTTGGGGAGGTGCCATCCCTCCTCTCCTGGTGCCCGGCCTCAGCGTCTGCAGGGACCCCCTCCCCAGCCAAGCCGGGAGCATCGATGCCAGTTCATATAAAGCAGCACCTTGGGAAATCGGGGAAGGGGAGCGTGGAGGGGCTCAGAGCTGTGGTTTAACACGGGTTGAAGATTAAACGCACATCCGAGCATGTCCTGTGCTGGGGCCTCTTCCAGCCACACCAGAGCTGGCAGAAGAAACAACCCCCCTCTATTTTCCTCTCCCATCATCTCCCGTGAGGACCCCACTCACACCCCGCTGTGCCTTTTCCACCAGCGTTCACATGAGTGGGATTTTCACTTTGGGGGGAGACAGGGCTTGTTCCTGTAGACCCCTACCCATAGATACTTGGAGGGCATCCACGCATCCCTGCTGGGGGCAGGAAGGGTTTGCCCTGCCCGCAGGCATCCCGTGCCCCCCGGGGAGGGAGGGACACACCTTTGCCAGGTACTGCCCCCCCCCCCGTGAGTAATGTCCATATCAGAGGGTTCAATGAGCAACCGGCTCACAGGGCAACACAGACTCTCAAAAAAACCTGCTTGAATGCTTAAGAATAATGAGTGCATTCATTAAAAAAATCAAAGTTTGCGCCTTGTAATTTGTCCCGGAGAATGAAAAGCTGCTTTTGTTGGGTCACTCTTTTCCTGTGAGTGCTTTGCCCGGCTATAATTTTAGCTACAGCTCAGCATCTACCTCGTACCGCATTGCCAGCTGAAGGAACAGCAAATATATCCTGCACCGGCTGCTCCAGGTGCCACCGAAAATGAAACGAGTTGGTGGTTGGTGTTTCTGGAAGCACCGGTAGGGATGTGGCATCCGTCGTGTTTGTTTTGCAGGGAGGCAGAAGGATTGGGCTTAACGATTTCTTGTTTCGCTTCCGCAAGAGGGTCCGTGGTGTCTTGAAACGCTGCGGTAGCAAATTTCCTCCCGCTGCGGAATTACCCCAGAAATGCAAATATCTCTATCAGTCAGGATCCAGAGCAGCAAGCCACAGCCCCGAGTGACCCCCAGCCCTCCAGCTCGCTCTCTCGACCTCTGGTGCATTTTCTTCTCAAAATAATTTATTAGATAGAGGCTGCAAGAAATAATCTTTTTTTCTTTTTTTTTCCATTTGCGTTCTCATGCAAATGAATTCCTACTAACTTTTATTTTCTTTATTTCCCAATTGTCATGCAGAACTCATCTCTCTGAACTGTATCTCCTCTCCACTTTTTCCTTCTCCCTGAGGAAATTCCCTCTGTTGTGGCCAAGGGCAAAGCTGGGGCGCGTCGCTGGCGAGGAGTGTTTCAGCACAGGGTCACAAGCCTTTCTCACCCCGGCGTGCTATCACCCCTCCCTTCCTGAGAAAACGGGGGGCTCCAGAGGTTAAAGCACCTTCAGAAATGTCTACAAGGGGAAGGACCAAGCCAGGAGGCAGGTGATGTCCAGCCTGCCAGCGGGGTTATGCTCCACAGCTGGGCTCTGTGAAACATCTGGGCTGAAAGCAGTGGGATGCGGGGTTTGGGGGTGTTGGGTTTAAGTTACGGACTGTGGTTAGACACGCTGGCCTTGTCACTGCTCCGGGGCTGGATTTTCTCAGCCCAGCCATGGCCAGCAGTGGTACCAGCCAAAGAGACTCATCCCTCCAGCAGAGGTTTGGGTGCGCGAAGGCTCCAAGTGCTGTTACAGCACGTGGGCATCACTGAACCGTTTGGGGATGAAAATGGAAAATACCAAATTACTCTTCCTTTCCTATTGCAAAAAAACAATCCATATTTTGTCTTTTAGCTGTTTTTTTTTTCCCTCCCCGTGAGATATTCCCGAGCTGGGGAAGCTCTTGGTTTTGCTTGGCAGGGGTTGCTGCGGTGCTGGGCCCCTTCCACGCCACTCCACAGCAGTGGGGTAGCCCCCCCCTGCCCCTCCGGAGCCCCAAGTTGTCCCCACAAACATACCCTCTGGGAGAAAACAGTCTCATGCGGGGGCAAAATAAAAAAAAAAAGGTGAAAAATGATCCCAAGAGGCAATCTTGTGCATGTAGAGCTAAACCTTCGGCTGCTGCCGAAGAGCCCCCCGGCAGCACGGTGGCCTTTGTTCGTGCTCCCTCGCCCCGCGGAGCCTGCCTGCCTCCCCTCTCCCAGGCAAGCCTTTGAATTTTTATGCCGGTGCTTTTCTTTGCATTGACCAGAGTTTATCACATATCTCTGGTTGGGATCCTGCCTAGCTTAGCATAAGACAAAAAATGGGAAAAAAAAAAAAAAAAAAGAAAAAAAAACGGGCTGAATAATAGGACGGATTTGTAGCAGCTGAGGATTTGCATTCAAATGTTCGCCAGCCTCCTCTGAGCTCGAGTTTTATCATGTCTTTACAGCCAACAGCTTGTTTATGAATAAAAAATGTGGCATGAAACCAGAGGAGTGAGTTGTCTTTGTTTTGTCAAGTGTGCGGAGACAAAATGCTCCCTTCTCACAAGTCTTCACTTCATACAAGTCTTCTGGGACGGGGGCAGCTGGCCGCGGGCTGCTACCTGCCCGTTGCCATGGCCAGCGGCACCTCCGAGCACCCCTCCATATGCATGAGCCCGGGCAGGGGACCCGCCGATGCAAAGCAGCCCCTGCTTTGACAGGCAGCCACTTTATTAACTCATTAAGGCTCATCTTGTTCCTTTAAACGCGGTATAATTACAAATAAAGCTGTCACACTTTGTTTGCGCTTATAGAATTTAGCTAAGTGCCGCTACGACCTGGGCTTCCAGGAGGGAACGGGAGGTTACCAGCCGGGGGTTTTTGGGGAGGAGGGAAGAGCTGGAGAAGTTTGAGGGCATCCCCGGCACGGCTCTGGGTGGCAAAACCAAAGGGCGAATCTGGGCTAACGCCGTCAGCTCCGGCACAGGGAGCATCCCTCCTCCCTCCGCCGGAAAGGGAGAGAAGGACGGGGAGAGCCCCCGGGTCGGGCCCTTCGTTTGCAATTAGAAAAGCTCATCAAGCGGCGCCATGTTCCGATATAAACGGGGAAAGGCGTTCGTCTCTCTCCCGGCGGCGTTGGGCGGCCCTGGGCGGGAGGAGAAGGGCTGGCGAGCGGCGGGGGCCGGCGTTGCCCCCACCTCTGGCTCCAGCCGGAATACAGAGCAGGGCTGGGAGCATCATTGGTAGTCAGGGCACAGAGCCGGGAGGGACGCGGGGCTGGGAGCGGGAGTGGGAGAAGCAAGGGAGGCGATGGCATCCAGAGAACGGGATGGAGGGGAGACGGGGAGGGGGGGGGATAGGGAAGAGGTGGGGAGGAAAACTCGGGAGGAAAATGCTGCGCCCCCTCCGCTCCGTCTGCCTTCAGCAGGGGGAGCGCGGGAAAGGCATCTGCCACGGCCCCCACGGCTGCTTGTGATGGGGAGGGGGGGGCTTGATGCTGGGGAGGGGGTGACACAGCAAAGACCTGGAGCAGTTGGCAGGGCTGAGGGAGGATGTGTCCCACCAGAAAGCGCGTTAGATTGTTGAAGAAAATATATATTTTAATTTTTTTTCATTATTTCTCTCCTTTTCGGAAGAAAGGATAAATATTTATACGGGTGAGAATAAACAAAATGATGCGAGGAGGCTTTTTTTAACACCTGATGTCCTTGTGGTTGCAGGAGAAGGCCTCGTTCAGCAATAGTCCTGGCATGGGCTTCTGCCACCAGCTTGGCTTTAGCGCCCCATCTCCGTTCACCCAAGTGCACTTGGAAAGTGGGATGGTCTTATCCCGGGGGAGGGAAAAGAGAGGGATCAGGTTTGTGAGAGGTTTCAGCCACAGCCTTCAGAGACCTGAAGAAAATTGATGGAAGATTGTGGGAAAGCATCCCTGACTTCTCCACACAGAATGGACTTAGGAGACATGTAGATGTGGTGCTGAGGGACACGGGTCGGTGGTGGGTTTGTCAGTGGTGGGTTGGTGGTTGGACTCGATGATCTGAAAGATCCCTTCCAACCCCTTCCAACCCAAGCAATTCCATGATTCTATGACTTCCCAAGGCACCGGGGAAGGAGGAGGAGAAGACCTGGTGTCTGCTCGGGGGGATGATGGGAGCCCTCCTGTGCTCTGCTTGGGCAGGAATGGTCTGACCCAGCACCACCGTGTCCCTGGGAGGTTCTCCGTGCCTTCCCGAGTGCAGGATGAGGCCCCGTGTCAGCCAAAATGCAGGCTGATATCTTCACAAGGGCTAAACAAATTAGCACCTGATTAGGGCCCCAAATGTCTTGGAACCTTAAGTGATAACCCTGCTCCGATGACATTAAAGGGTGATGGGTTGGTGCCAGTAGCTGATATGTTCCCGGCAGAGATCCTTTGGGGCTGGAGGGGGGTCTGCAGCCCCCCAGCATCCCCGGGGGACCCGGCACCGCTGCAGCACTGCCCCGGCCCAGGGGGACAGGCAGAGCCCCATGGGGACCAGGGCACAGCTCCAGGGCAGGATCCGGCACATCCCCTCACCCCCTGATGGTAGAACAGCCCTCGCTGCCCTTCCTTACCCAAAATCGGGGCAAAACCTCATCCAAACAGGAGCAACGGGGTCCTGCTGGGGGCTTGCATCCGTGCGTCCCGGGAGGGTGAGGACCGGGCTTGTCACGCACAGCGCTCCGTAATAAAGGACAGCTCGTTTGAGTGCCCTAACGAGGGAAACGATGGGCTGCGGTTCATTTTTCCCGGTTTTGCAGGAACTCCTCTCAGGCCGTGTCCTAGATTTAGCACAGGTTCCGCTCAGGCTGGGAGAGAGAAGTCCCAGATTGTACTGCTGTGCCCAACAGACTGCTTACATCGTGCTTGATGACACTTCAGACCCGTTGTCGTGACCCCATATAATCCAGCCTCCTGGACCATCTGACACACATTTACACTTAACATTTTGTTAGAGACTCTATAAATGAGATCTCTTTGACCTTCAATCCTTGGCTAATTGCTAGTTTCATGTACAAGACTAGCCTAATTTTACGTGATAATTACCTGAAAGTGGCAATACATATGGCATGGCATGTTTGAAATGTCAGAACTGGAAAAATATCAAGTGTACTGGAGTCTTAGGCAAATGGAGGGAGTGGAAGGGTCAGAACAATATACTTTACTGCTCAAATGATGAAGAGAGACTATATATCACTATAAACCCCGGTAAATAGTATACATCTGTAATAAATCCTGTGCATAATGTTTGTTGAAGGGGGTTGTATCCGTGTGTGGCTGGATGCTGGGGCAGCCATAAAACAAAAAGAGATCTTGAATTTGCAAGCACTTCACTCCCTCGTTCGACTTCCTTCTTTTCACCGAGGAACCCGCCGCGCTCCGCATCGTGGCAATCCGTCCTGATGGGTACAAATCCCATCACCTCCCACCGTGGGCAGGGCATGAAGGGGTGAGGAGCAGTGATGGGTCAGCACCGGGAAGCCATCGGGGGGGGGTCCCAAGGGTGAAAAAAAACCCTGTTTCTCCATCTGAGTGGGTGCCGGGTGGGTTTACCCGTGCGGTGCCCGGCGAGGGAGAGGAGTGGGATGGGGAGGTGGGCAGCAGCAGGTAGGGCAGCACCCCAAAAACATCCAGCCCCTGGAAGGATCCCCCCCGGGGTCCCAGGTCCTCCCTAATTAGTGATTTGCTTTGTGGGAAGTATGATTATGCTGCTTGTTTGCTTACCGGGGTGTAACCACCAAACAGTGTCTCATCCTGTATTTGGATTTAATTAATTGGTTAATAAGATTATAATTAATGAAAATAAATTAAAATCACTTCAGTAATTAATTCACTGTAAACATTATTGACAACACCTCCTAAATACTGTAAACTCAGATTTAAAGCCCCAGTTAGGAACAGTGGGTTGCGGGATCGCTGTAATTAGAGGTGGAACAGACCTATTGGATTATTGAGCACGTCCTCACAGAGGGGCAGGTGCTGTGTCCATACCTATATATACAAATATATATATATATAAATATATATATATATATGTTGTTGGAGTTTTTAGCTTATCAGCTTCCTGATACTGCTTCAAATGTGCCAGGGATGCTCCTCTCCACCAGACGTTTCTATTCAACTCATGAAAAAAACATTTTCAGGTTCTCAGACGTCCCCCCTGATTGCAGTTGTCTGAAATTTTACAGCCCCTTTTCAGACACACAATCCTGTTTTTTTTTCCCCGAGGCTTCGCGTCGGCCCCGCTCTGTGTCCAGGCTCAGGAGGGTGGCTTTTTTTTTTACCAGCTCTGAAAAGGATGCCCAGAGAAGGAGGAGTTTCAGCGCTGGGTGTAATGGGGGGGGGGGTCTCCCAGAAAGGGTGAGGGGGACCGTGGCATCATCCACACTTGCTTTTCTGTGTCTGTCTGGAGGCTTGGAAAAAATACAGCCGTAAAACCCTGCTGTCTCCTCGGCGGCGTTGTTCTGCGGTGGCCTTTGGGGACAAGGGGTCTTTGAGCAGTAACACTGTCCCCGTGGCTCTGCTGCTCCCACGCCGGGCACCGGACTCTCTCGGGGCTTTGGATGCGGGGCTCGAGCAGCGGGGTTTGGGCTGAGCATCTCTCCCCATCCCCTTTCCATCCTCTCCCCTGTCTGTGGCATCAACAGCGAAAACGGAAGGAGGCCTCAAACCCGATGTTTTAATTACAGCCCTCAAATTAAAGGGTGGGTTTGCAATTAGAGGCAGAGCTAATTGCGTGCTCCCGTCCTGTGCAATCAACGTTTGTCGGAGCTGGGAAGGGAAAAGCACGGGGACACGCCGCCACACACCCCCTTCCGCTGGCACCCCGAGCCCCCCCCTCTGCTAACAAAGCACATTTTGGAGCCAAACAACCAAATTCGAGGTATTTGCAGGGCATCTTCTCCCTGCCGCGTCTCAGCCCCGGCCTCTGTTTTCTCAGCGTAAAAAGGTAATCATTTTAGAAACATGTAAATTGGGAAAAAGACCCGGTGTCAGCCCGAATCCTGTCTCCTCCCAGGTGTTTGTTAAGATTAAGCCCTTTTCTTCTCTGTCCTTCTACGCAAACTGATAAGCGGTTGTTTTATCAGATAATAAAACGGTAAACAGGAGGGTAAACGGGTTGGAAATAATTTTAGTGTGAAAGCTTTAGGGAAGCAAGAAGGTATTTGAACTTCAGCCCCCCGTGACCGACTCGGCCGTGTCTGGCCCCCCCCCGGGTTGCTAATTGTAGGAGCACACAGCTGAATCCGGTGTTTCCACCGCTCTTTGGGATACCTGGGCTTGGGAGGGGGCGTTGCATCCCACTGGTGATCTCTGGGTGGCAAAGGTGGGGCCAAAAAGGACCTACCCTTTAGGAAAATGCTATTATCAGGTATGCTCTCTGGCTTATTTTTATTTGCTCGTTAATTAGCGTGGCCTGTGTGGGAAGGGCTCTGCGCTCACCCCTTGCACCAGCGCTTCCCGAAAGCCTGGCCATGCCAGCACTGACATCCCGAGGGATTTGGGGGGGGGGGATGTGGGGGCATGTGCTGCCTCCAACGCCCTCGCTGGCACTGGGGCTCAGTGGGGGCCACGGGACAGAGCACGTTTGCCCGTGGGGTGCCCCCCGCCGTTGGTGTTCCTGGTGTCTGAGCTGGCTCGTTCAGAGCCAGGCAGGGCTTCATCCCCGGCTGCCATGGCTCCGCACCCAAAAAATGCAGCTGACATGGGAGCAGTGGGATTTTTACCCCGGGGGGAGAGCTTGGCCATGTTATTTTACCCCCCACCCACCCCCCCCCGGATTGTGTTGGGTAAATACGTTTGGCAGAGAGCAGGGCTGAGCCCCGGGCTCTTCGCAGCCCCCGGGAACGTGGTGGCCCGTATGGGTCGGGTCAGGGAGCAGAAGCCCCAGTAGAAGGTACCACAGGGCTATCTCCACTCCTGCCTGCCCCTAAGACCGTGCAAAGCAAAGGATCCAGCTCAGGGGCTGGACACATATTTGGGCTGAAGTCTCCATACCCTCCCCAGCCCGTGGGGGGAGGTTTGCCAAGCCCAGGCAGAAGCATCCCTTGGGAACCCGCTCAGGGCTCTCCACAGTGAGGAGGTGGGTTTTCTCCGGGGACAGCACTGCCTCGGTTCTCCTTGCAGCCCCACGTCTCCAGTGGTCGGTGCTGGAGGGGACCAGACCTTTTTACCACCATCCATCTGCCAAAGGGCAGCCAGGACCAGGCTCCATCTGGGCCAGCGTGGTGGGACGTGCGGTGCTCGAATCCCACAAGAAACGTGTCGGTACGTGATGGAGACAGGCAGAAAAAGTGCAGGTTCAACTTTTATTCTAAAATCCAGAGACCCCTTAGCTCACGGGGAGGCACCGAACTTCCCTGGAGCCCCAAATGTTGGGTTTTTTCTCAAGCTTTGGGTCCCGACAACTCCTTTTGGAGATGCGGTTTTCTCTCCTGCCCCACCTGCGGGTGCCAGGTGGGGTAGACGGCGGGTAGCACGCTCTTCCCCTCGCCGGGTTTTGGCACCAGGGGGGATGGCACGGTGCTGGGGCTGCCTTGGGAGCGGTGGGAGAGCCCCCCGTGCCCGGCACGGGTCCAGCAGCCAGCAGACACGCACGCCGCCCAGATGCTCCCCTCTTCTCTCATCCTTAAAGCAGGCATCATATTTTGTGCTGACTTAATACAACGTGGATAGTCGTACTTTCCAAGTAGCTGGCAACCCTTAATCAATGTTAATTGGCTCTAATTAGCATATGTTAATTAATGATATTTACTACAAATTAAAGGTATGAGTGCTCCCAGAGGGTTTCCTGTTCATCCAATTAGTGCCAATTAGTTGCAATTAACACGTGTAAATGAGATGCCATTGAACCCAAAACAAACAGCACAGAGTCTGCTGTGCTCGCTCGCAGTTGAACTTGAGCAGGGGGAGGCGAGGGGAGGGGAGAGGGGCTGCAGAGGGCTTTCAAATAATGGGAAGGGCTCTAACATCTATTTAAGCCGGCTCATTATGTCTTCGTTTGTCTCCCACTCTGCGCCAGCAAGTTGAAGGAAAGTTGATGTGGAAAAAAAAAAAAAAAAAGCCCTTGGCAGAGTAAAGGGGAGGTGTTTTCTCGTCTCTTTGGGCTGCAGAAAGGACACCCCGTGGTTTTAAGAAAACAGCCGTTTCATATTTGCACCTAATCCTGGCTTTGCGTCAGGCAGGGGGGATACAGAGCCCCAAAATTGAGCTCCTGCACTCATCAGGACCCAGCGAATACCCCGGAGCAGAGGTGGCACAAGAAAAGCCCACGGCTGTCCCAGAGGACACCGATCATCTCCACTACTTCCCCAGTCTCCCCTTGTTAGTTTTTCCCAGCCGATCTTCAGCACCGTCATCAAAACGTGCGGTTTTGGTGCTTTTCTGCTCCTTTTTCTGGCCTGGAGGTAAACACATCCGCAAAAGTTTCTTGCCCCCGGCTTCGATTGCGCACACAGGCTGGCAGGCAGCAGAACAAATTGTCATAATTGTGTTTAATTAAAAAGCGTAAATGGATTATCTTCAGGTAAGGATGATTTATTTAACTAATCAGTCTGATCGCAGGGAACGTATAGTCTGGAGACGGGAATCATTTGGGGGAAATGGGTAATTTCTCTTCCCATCAGCCCCAAAGTCAGTCAGGGCTTTAACACAAAATCCAGCCCGGAGAGAGGGGTTAAGCCAAGCCCACGACCCTCCGATGCTTTTGAACCTCCTCTCACTCTTGCACTGGAGTTACTCTTTTCCTTTCACCTCCTGTTTTAAGATTTAAAATGCTGCCTAGTCCCATTTTTGCGTGGTTTGAGCCATATACCATGGGCTCAGCCCTGGGTTTCAAGGACACACAACCCCTCGCCCTGTAAATTTGGAAAGGGACGGGGAGGACATCCCTGGGTGGGACGGAGCCCCCTGCAGCGCTCCTGCAACGCGGGGCTGCGCGGTCCGGATGCTGAGCCCAGGGCCAGGCACCGTAAACGCCAAACGAGCATAATTAATTGACCATCTGGTTGAAAAGCCAAGTATTGGGTGGCGCTGAGGTATGACTGCCCTGTCGCTGCCCTCCGAAATACCCCTGGAAGGTGGGTGCTTTGGGTGCTGCTGGCTGGCTCCGACATCCCGAGCGCTCCTCAGGTTTGATGGGAGTGCTCCTCAGGTTTGGGGGTGCTTTATGGCGTGGTTCAAAAGCTGCAGTTTGTCACCTCCAAGGAGAAAAACCCAAGGGAAGGTGCCAGCCAGCACCCGCTCACCTGGAGAAGGGTCTTTGCAGACCCCGGTGCTCACCTAACCGCATACCAGCTCCCTCATTGTGCCTGCCTGTTTGGGGAATTATTTGAAACCATTACAACACGAGCTGGGGAATGAGGCACCTGTGGTGTTTTCTGTTATTCCTAAGAAAATTCTTCTTGTGTTTAATAGGTGATGTTTAATAAAAATGAAAATGAGCTTATCCTGAGCAGGCATGCACGCCAAAAGCTGGCATTTAAATTAGAAATTATGATTTAATAACTTGTCAAGAAACTCACCAATGTAACAGCGTGATAATTATTGAAAGGAGGCTTCATAAATACTGGAATACTGTGATCTGTTATGAGAATCGAGCTCATAAACGCCTGGTGATCTCTGCTTTGGACAGGCCTGGAAACCTCTGGCCCTCACCAGGAGAAGGCTCTCAGAGAAGTCCTACCCATAAGGTCCATAGGGCATCCCCATCCCAGGGATGGTGTAGCTGGAGTTTTGCTTGCTCCACTGTGGGATTGCACTGTTGCAAGAGCCAAGAGGTCCTCTGTGGGTGGAAGGGAAGGCAGGGAACCACAGGTACCAGGGCAGGGAAGGCTCCAGCTCTCCAGGACTGGGAGATGTCTGCACGGTGCAACTAGACAAGGTGGCAACGGGGAGCTGGATATCTTGTCAGGGGTGTACAGAATCACAGAATCACATGGGGTGGAAGGGACCTCTGGAGATCATCTAGTCCAACCCCCTGCCAAAGCAGGTCCACCCAGAGCAGGTCCCACAGAAATGTGTCCAGGTGGGTTTTGAATGTCTCCAGAGAAGGAGACTCCACCACCTCCCTGGGCAGCCTCTTCCAGGGCTCTGCCACCCTTAAAATAAAGAAGTTCCTCCTCATGTTTAGATGGAACTTCTTATGTTCAAGTTTGTGCCTGTTCCCTCTTGTCCCGTCCCTGGGCACCACTGAAAAAAAGATTGGCCCCTTCCCTATAAGTATTTCTAGGTGTTGATCAGATCCCCCCTCAGCCTTCTCTTCTCAAGACTAAAAAGACCCCAGTCCCTCAGCCTTTCCCCATAGGAGAGATATTCTAGTCTCCTCATCAGAGAGCTGTTCTAGTGTCCTCATCGGAGAGATGTTCTAGTCCCCTTCATCATCTTTGTAGCTCTCTGCTGGACCCTCTCCAGCAGTTCCCTGTCCTTCTTGAACTGGGGAGCCCAGAACTGGCCCCAGTGCTCCAGATGTGGCCTCCCCAGGGCAGAGCAGAGGGGGAGGATGACCTTCCTCCACCTGCTTCTTGGCCTTCTTGGCCACAAGGACATCCCTCTGTGGTGGGACAGGGCTGGCTTTGCAATGGTGGGGAGCGGGAAGGGGGCCACCATTCCCACTCGCTGGAGGCCAAGCAGACGGCGCGTGTCGGGGCGCTGGGGCCGGGGAGGGATGTGACAGACGGGGCTGGGGGCTGCCAGCCAGCCCACGCAGAGGGCAGCGTGGCTTTGCCCCGGGGGAGGTTGGCCATGGCCCAAGGACGCCGTTCGGTGTCCAGCTCCACCGTGCCCAGCCGGCCCCGCCGGGAAGGAGAACACGGCTCCACCGCTGAAACCCCCCGAGGTGTCACTCCGAGGCACACCACGCTGGCTGGGCAGAGGCTGCTCTTCAAGCAATCTGACAACAACAACAAAATATTTATAGCCTTGGGAGGTCACAGTTTGCTCCTTCCCCCCCCCCCCCCAAGCCTCCTCTTAAACCCTTGACTGATTTGCTGGGAAAAATTATCTTTGGTGAGACCTTACTGTTTGAATCATGCCCCGTCTCTTAATTTAAACAAAACGTTCACATAAGGACTTCTTAATATATACTTTAAATTACAATCTTGACTTTCTGTTGGTTGATGATGGCATATGACTCTCAGTTGGAAGGCCGTTATTTCTGCTATGATTTACAAAGCGGTTGAAGCGAAATCTCAGTAATAAATACTGAAGCATTGTGATAGATAATTCCCTGTATTTATACGCGACAGACCCCTTGGCACGACGTTTGGTTGGCAGGAGGGCGTGAAAAACCCGGACAAAAGCAGCTGGCAGGCTCAGTTTTTTGGTGTCTGGCTCAGCCGCGGGTCTCGGTGGGGACCGGTGTCTCGGTGG
>JAOTQQ010000006.1:4986922-5056875 GCA_026546715.1 Gallinago undulata | reverse complement strand
GTGAAGGCACCCGCGCCCGGTTCCCCCCCCCCCCCGCGCCCAGGGCAGGGGAAAGCATTTTAAATCGGTATTATCTCGGCGGCCCGGTCGTCCCCCCCCCCCCCGCCCCCGGACCGCCCCGGCCAGAGCTGCGGGATGCTTTTAGAAAGTCCTAAAAAGCTGCAAAAATCGGTATCGAAATTAATAAGCATAAATGCGAGGGGTTAATGGATAAATAAGAATGGCAACGCGGCGGAATTATTAAAAGGTTTATAAACCCGCAGCGCTGGGGGTAATGGGGGGTTAAAGGACCATTAAAGACGAGGTTAGATTGGAGAGTCTCAGTGTGAGGGTAATTAGGAGTAATCTTGTCAGGGTAATAAGAATTAACTCAATCATTCTTGACCTGCAGCCGGCGGGGGCCGCTGGGTTTGAAACAGATCGGACCCTCCCCTTGATAAAAAGAGACCTCGGAGGGATGGTGGTGGTGGTGGGGACACCCTCATGATGGGGGACCCAACCCAAGGATGGCATCTCCTGTGGACCTCGGAGGGATGGTGGTGGTGGTGGTGGTGGGTTCACCCCCGTGATTGGGGGACCCAACCCAAAGATGGCATCTCCTGGGATGCTCACCTTCTCCTTCTGCCTTTCCAGGTCTGGTTCCAGAACCGGCGCTCCAAGGAACGACGGATGAAGCAGCTGAGCGCGCTGGGCGCCCGCCGACATGCCTTCTTCCGAAGCCCACGAAGGATGCGGCCGCTGGTGGACCGCCTGGAACCTGGGGAACTCATCCCCAACGGGCCCTTCTCCTTCTATGGAGGTGGGTAACGTGTTCCTACCATGGCCCTTTGTCTTCATGCTTGGCCGGCTCGGGTGGCCGCGGCACGGCGAGATGGCCCCGGTGTGGCCAGGCCACACCGGGGCCATCTCGCCGTGCCGCGGCCACCCGAGCCGGCTAGCAGGTGTCCCCGTTGGGTTCAATGAGTTTTGGGTGACATTTTGAGGTCCCGCCGTTGAACCGCGTCGTCTTGGTGTCTTTTCCAACTGGGGTTGCTTCAACCTTGTCTTCTGTCTCTCCTTGTCCAGCAGATTATCAGAGCGAGTATTACGGCCCCGGAAGCAATTACGATTTCTTCCCTCAAGGACCTCCTTCATCTCAAGCTCAGACACCCGTGGATCTCCCTTTCGTGCCCTCCTCGGGGCCGTCAGGCACTCCCTTGGGGGCCATGGATCATCCTTTGCCCGGACATCACCCTTCCAGTGAGGCTCAACGCTTCACCGACATCATGTCTCATCCCCCCGGAGACTCGCCCAGCCCCGAACCCAACCTGCCCGGGTCCTTGCACTCCATGTCCGCGGAAGTTTTTGGCCCCAGTCCTCCGTTTTCTTCGATATCCGTCAACGGTGGTGCTAATTACGGCAATCACTTGTCACATCCACCCGAAATGAATGAAGCGGCTGTGTGGTAGCTTTAAAAACGAACTGGGTCTAAGTAAGTGATGATCATCTAGTCTGCTTATTGTTATGGTGTACAGAAATGAATAAATATAACATCTCTCCTGCCCTAAGACAATATTACCTTGGGAACGAACTGAATCCAGATCTCTCCAAGGCAAGCTTTGCTCTAGACCGGGACAATCTTCATGTTATGGTTGTATCAAACAAGCAAGGGGACTTCTTTTTCTTTTTGTTTTTGGTACCATTGACAAAGAAACTGGTGAAGCTGTACAGTAAAGTGCTGCCATGCCCCGTAGGATGGCGTTAACTTTGATTACCCTGTTGGATGTCATCCTAAGAGCCACAATCCTTAGAAACTTCTCATTTAAAAACAAAAAAACAAAACAAAAAAATTAATTGAATGAAGGAAAGGTCAAGGAAAAGGGGGAAAAAAAGCTTCAAGAACTCTAGCGTTCCCGGTTAAGGATGGTTCTGGCTTTATGAATTTGTTAATTTTTTTGTCTCTCAGAAAGTTCAACAACAAGAAACTCTTTTTAGCTTCAGCCATTTCAGCCTGCTGACTATCAGGTGGGACAACTTTCTTTTTTTTTTTTTTTCTTTTTTTGTTTCCTTTGGTTTGGTTTTTGTTTTCCAGAATAGCAAATACTAAATGTTAAGCCCTCAGCACCAACTCTTCTACCTTCACAAAGCTACACGTACAAAACCTCCTCATCATAGCAAAGGTCACCACCCAGACCTCTAGCGAAAAATGACTTGAAAAACAAACAAACAAACAAACAAAAAGTATTCTACCTTCACAGAGAGAGAAAAAGCTAAACAAAAAGACTCTATTGAACTAAAAACAGTCAACTGTTTACGTCTAATGTTAAATTCAGGAGTTCAATGTTTTACTAATAAATCCTGTTTTCGAACCTCTTGTTCAAAAGCAAAATATTTTGAGCAACCAACCAAAATAGTTCATTTTTCTTTTCTGTAGATGTTATAACCGATTGCAGGGCTTGTGGTTCACTGTGCTAGTTTGTAAAAGGTGTTGTTTACAGAAGGCAAAGAAAAAAAAAAACCCACGAAACCCAGACAGTTGCCAAATAAAGTAAATATATAGCACAAATACTGTAAGGTGCTTTGCACCAGCAACCCGAGAAGGTGTTTAAAAAGTGTTACAAGGTTAAAAAAAAAACAAAAAACAAAAAAACAAAAAACAAACATCTTTGCTAATTTTTAGTCCTGTTGAACATTCATGGAATTGTTAATATGACTTATATAGACCCACACAGGTTTTATTTTTGTGTCTTTAAAATAAAAGTCCAAAATATTTAAATTTTATGGTCAAATATGCAGTCAACAGCTGCTACTTTTTTCTTTATATATTAAATTTCTCATATGTCTTTTATTGTTCTAATAAACCTAAGCTTGTGTGACCTCCAGTGCATATTAGACCATTCACTGTATGAAAGAAAACATGTTGGATAAAATTTGTGCGTTTTTAATAAAATTAGAAAATCTGATGTTTAGATAACTCGTGTTTCATTTGATGTTTTAAGCAATTTCAAATGGATTCTCTCGAGTGAAAAATAGCCCAGAGAAAGAACGATCCACTCGGCTGATAATCCTGTAGAGCTCTTTGGTGGAAGTCTAAGCCCTGGCGTCGGGGCAGAGGCAGCTCCAGCCTTTCTTTCCACCCGCAGCCTGGGCTCTTGAAGTAGAACTAACGTGTGACGCTGGACGTTAGAGTTTGGAATTGGAAACGAATCAGATTGTTAAATCTATTAACCTGTTCTTGGTCTGTGCGAAGAGAAAAACATATTCCAAATGCTCATTTTACGCGTAAACAAAACTGTGTTGTAAATGGAAAAAAAAAACAAACAAAAAACACCTTGCAAAGATATGTTTTTTAATTGATCTGGTTTTAGTTAAATTAATTCTCTGAAGGTAATTTGTTTTTCCTTTTTTTTTTTCCTAATTTGATAGTTTTGAACACAGCGTAACCTCAATGTCATGAAAGTAATTTTAATCCTTTTCTCGAGCTGATACAAAGTCAATTGTTTAATAGCCTCTGGTACATATGATGTTCTCTGAAGGGCAGCGGGGGAGAGGATTTTGCTTTGCACTAGATTTGTACTCATTTTCTTGGAGGGAAATGAAACACAACAAAAAAAAAATCCTGGAACCTCGTGAAATGACAGATTTAATGTTTTAATTAGAAATGATTGCCGAATCCCAAACATTCAGTTCTTCAAAAGCAAAAGTCTCGGTGATTCCGAGAGGACTTTGACCTGTGGTAGAAGCAGAGAATTAGGTTCGGTTCTGAAAAGTCACTGGTTTCAATGTTTTCCACCTGCTGAGCTCATAGAATGGGATGAACTATAATTGCATATTTTCCTTCGTCTCTCAACTAATCGTGACTCTGGCTTCTTTTTTTATTTTACATAGAGACAGAAATTTACGCTAAAACACAGACTTTACATTCCCAGCGATCCAGTTATTTATTGCTTTGGAATGAGGGGGAAAAAAAAAAATATCGAAATGCTTTAAAGTTGTACGATTTGTAATTTTCAATGGTGATTTTTTATTTTGTTCACAACCTAGTTTCTATGCCCGGCGGAGGGGCCACCTAGATGAAGCAATAGTTCACTTTAAACACAAATGTCTTATATACTAATATAAAGATAAAAGATAAAAACTATCTGCAAGGGATCTGTTAGTGTTTCTAAAAAAAAAATAATTCATGCTTTATTAAATACACGGGAGACTTCTTAAACTCATGGACTCTGCGTCTAACTCATTTATTTATTTGTCTTTGGTATTGCTGCTATGTTTTGTTGCTCTTGTTTTGCATTTACATAAGATTTACATAAGCTACATAACGAGTGATCTATTTACAAACTTTTGCTTTTCTGGGCGAGTGCTATTGATAAATAATCCTGGTTGTGCTTCTGCTCTGTGCTGCTGTTTCATTGTTGAATCAATTATTTGAAATGAGAATTTCGCCGAATGGGTTTATTTTGTAGAGAACATGTCTGCCACATGGTTTTTTTGTTTGGGTTTTGGTTTGTTCTGTTTTTTTGTGGTGGTTTGTTGGTTTTTTGGGTTTGGTTTTTTTTTTTTTTTTTTGGTAATGAGGTACTTGTACAGTTTATTCTGTGTTAATTTAGGCAGTGATGTGATCCGGTTCGGTTGAGGTCGGTGGATTATGAAAGGGAGGGGGGAGATGCTGTATTTTTTTTTTCCAAGCCTGGGGTCGTGCCTGTCCTCGGGGGGTTGTTCCTGTCCTTGGGGGGTCGTTCCTGTCCTCGGGGGGTCGTGCCCGTCCTCGGGGGGAGCCCGGGAGCCGGTCCCACGCTTTGGGCTGAGCGTGTCCTTCCCGGGATGGGCTCCGGAGGCCCCAGCACTGGGTCAGATTTGAATTCTGTGCCCTTCAGAGGGACTGGGTGTTGCTGCAGACCCTAATCCAGCAACAATGGCACAGTCAAAACGCCTTTTGAAACCATTGTGGCCTTGGGTTCTTGTAAGCCCTTGTTTACAAGAGCCTTTCCATTGACTCCGGTGGCGTGGCCGGGGCCAGCCCCGGGGCTGCGGGAGAAGGTCCTGGGAAGCGTGTGCTGCTCGGCTGGATTTGACATGTGCCTGTCAATCTTTGTTGTTTGTTTGTTTGTTTTGTTGTGTTTTTTATTAACTGCAGAGGCCCGGAGGTGCAACACGCAGCCGTGCCCACCCGCGATGCCATTTCGAAAGCCTTATTATTATTTTTTTTCCGAAGTAATCGCTCTCTTTTGATCTTTTTCCTTCCTTGGTGGCTTCGGTGACCTTCACCTTGGGGCTGTGTCCCAGCAGAAGGTGCAGCAGAAAGGGACGTTAAACCCCACGGCTCCTCGCCCCGTTTTGGACGGCGTGAGCCAGGGTTGGAGGGGTGCACCCCCCAACCCCCCCCAGCACGGATGAAGGGGGGGCTCCGTGTCTCAACGTGCCCAACCGAAGACCTGTGGGTGCCCCATGGGTGCCACCACCTAACGCTCTGCTAGGAAACTGGTGCCAGGCAGATCTTGTAAGTATATCACCATACTAATTCCTATTGAGTTCATCCATATGAGGGAGATATTTCGAAGGTTGATCCAAATGTCTTTAAAATGCTGTGAGTTTCCAGCACCCAAAGTTTTGGCCAAGCTGGGGGCACGGCGTGTCCCATCGCCGGGCGATGCTCCCTCTGCCCTTGGTCCTCACCACTGGTGGCTCCTGGCTCAGGCCTCTGCTTGGGGAAGGATGCGCAAAGATCTGCATCCCAGGAGCCAGAATGTATTTAAATTGTGATTTCCAGACAAATGGTGTGTAGTATTTGAAGATGTGCATGTGCAGCCAGGTGCTGGGCGATGGGTACACGATACAAATCTATAAATAAAAGTATAATTTAAAAATACCAGTGGTGATTTACATGCTTCTGCCATCCTAGGAAGCGGCAGATAGCGCAGTGTCCTCTCAGGAACAATTCCTTTTGGCCTCAATCTCGATTTTTTCCCTTGAAAAAGAGTATCATATTTAAGCTTTGCATGTTCTTGCAATATTAAATGTAGGCAATTTCAGTCTCCCTTTCTGTTACTACCCTAGTAGATAAATTCCCATGTATTAAGATGAAGCAATTGATACATATCCTTAAATGCTGCTGACGCTGTTGTGCTGGGAAGAGGGAATTGTGATGCTGGAGCAGGTGCTGGAAGGTCTTTTATTTGTGTCTACCGTGGCTCTGGGGCGCCCAGCGTTCCTCCTGCCCACAAAACCTCCACGAAGTTATAAATGCAATTAACGGGACCGTTAAAACTATATTTTTGACCATAAATCTTTCCGAGATGGTTGTCTTCTGTTTCTTTTGCAGCAGTATTTGTGGTGCCTTTAGCTGCAGACCACGGGGCCGGGTGTAGAAAGAGGAGTTTGTTGTTGCCTGGAGAGTTTTGGTTTTTTTGCCCGTTGAATGCGGAGTTGTGACGCGGGGATTGCAGGGGGTGCTCTGGCCTTGCAGTGGGCTGACCCCCCCCCCCCCGGTGACCCAATCACCGTATTTGGGGTTACGGTACCTGCCGTGGTGGGGGTGATGCTCTTTGGGGGGGGGGCTGATCTCCCCGCAGCGCGGTGCCCGTCGGTGCGCGGGGTCGCAGAGCGCGGTGTGTGCGGGAGTGCTCATTGTGCGGGTCGTGGTGGGGGTCTCGGAGACTCCCCCTGGCCTCTGCGTGGTCCCCCTTGGGGACAAGGGGACAACCAGCCTCTTGGGTCTTCTGTTAGAGGCTGCCTGCGAATTCAGGAGCAGCTCCGCTTCCCTGACGTTTGCTGTGCTGTTTAGAGAGGTTTTTGGCCACCGTGAGAATTAGATATTTTTTAATTTTTTTTTTTTTTCTTCCTGATTGGTTTTAATACGAGCAGCATCCCAACCTTTGGAGAGGCTGAGGGCATCTCACGTGGTTTCGGGGGGGAAGCGCTGCCGATGGAGGGGAAGGCTGAGCCCGCAGGACGGGTGTTGGTTGGAAAGGTCTCGGGACGGGGTGAGAACAAGGCCCCGCGGCACAGATTGTCCCCGTCAGCCGGGAAACACCCCCAGCACCACCGGGGAAACACCCCCAGCACGGCGCCTGCAGAGCCGGAGCCAGACGTGTGCGGGGTGGGATGGAAGCTCCTGGCAAAGGCTGCCCTGCGTGGTCCTGCCCGGCGTGGTGGGAACCACCTCGTGCCGGCATCGCCACACCGGAGGGTGCACACACACGGCCTTTGCACAGGGAGGGTTTGTTGGTTTGGTTTGGTGGTTTTTTTTTTTTTTTGTGGATGGAAAATAGATTTTTTTTGCTCCCTCTAAAAAAAACCCCCACGTTGTCTTCCAGTTTCTAAATTGTCTCCGGGTGGCCTTTCAAATCCTTATCTGCTGGAAGCGTCTTTAGGCTGTGCATCTATTCAGACACACTGTATTCATTCTATTTTTAGGTGTAAGGACGTCTAAAATGTTTAAATTTAAATCTTTAAAACAGTTGTGGGTTTGTTGGTTTTTTTTTTGAACGAGCGATAGGTTAGGAATATCGGAAATACTTGAGTAAATATAAACACGGAAGAAAAATAGTAATAAATATTTATAAGGTGTGTACATAATCTAAATTTCCTATTATGTAATTTGTTTTAGCGGACAGGTTTTATGAGTGCTTTTTTTTTTTCCATTTTTTTTTCCCCTCTTATTTTTTTCTCTTGTTTTCACCGACAAATTGTGTTGCTGACTTAAAGAGAGAAAAAAAAAATTAAAAATTGAAATCGCGTGGCTGAAAGGAGAAAGGTTGGTTTGGAAAATGACATTTGCTTGCCAAAGTGTCGGGAAGACAAGCTCAGCTCCGGCTCCTCGCTATTTTTGGGAGGGCACGCGGCCCTCGGAATAGGGGTCAGATTCTGCCCTCCATAAAATGCAATTCAATTAAATTCGGGGGCGGCGTGTGCCGGTCCCCTGGCTCCCTATGGGGATCCCCCACGCCCCCCCTGGCTCCCACCGCCCCAAGTCCCCACGGTGGGACCCGGGGCCAAGCACTGGTGACGGCAGGAGGACACCCAGGCCGGCGGCGGCGCCTGAACAGCTTTACATTTCCATCACGTTTTCTTTATTTATATATTTAAGTAAAGAAATGCTCCGAAAAATGGATTTGTATTAATAACCCGTAATTATGCAGACACACAAGGATGATACGGTCCTTCCCTGCCAAAGCCACCATCTAATCTGACAATTTCCTAAAAGATGACAAGCTCCACAAAGACACGGGAGCAAAAGGAGCTGAGGGTGAGAAATTAAAAGTGCTGTCTTGTACAGACTATTCGAGATTCACTTGTTTATCTTCCCTGCGTTTAGGGTGTTATTTCCATTTTAGCAAATAAGCATGTAAATAAAAAGTAAAATTAAGAGGAAAAACGCCGAAGAAATGATGTCAGTTAGTTTGATGGCTTCTGCTTACAGTTTATAAACAGGCAGAGGGTTTTACAGAACGTACCGTGATGCATAAAAAGGCTTTCATGATCCTCTTAAATTAAAATGTATTGATATAATTTTTGTACAAATATTCCCCCGCATGATTACGAGTCCAAACCACGGCAGCGTGGTTGGAGGGCATGTGAACCAGAAATTAAAACCGAGCCTGAGAGTCTGATTTAATTACCTTGCTAAGTGAAAGGCAAAAGAGGGAGAATAAACAGCGAGGAAGGAGTCTCTGCTGGTGAAATATTTTAAGAGCCCGTGACTGTCAGACGCTGCCTTTTCTGTTTGATGTGGGTTCGTATTGACTGAATCTCCTTATCAAAAATTAGGAATTAGCAGCCCCTGCGGGTCAGCGGAGCGGGGGACACCGGAGCATGTCCCAGCACAGGGTCCCCCCCTTCTCCTGGTGCCCACCAGTGTTCCTGTCACACCAGTATGAGGACGGGAAAGAACGGGGTTTATGGGCTCTGTAACCCCTCGAGGTTACCTCTGTCCATACGTGAATTTTAATGCGTTGCTGGGGTGGGGGTTTATCCCAAATGATTGCCCCTTAGGCTCAGGGGGTGAAATCCTGATCTCACCGGCGTGAGTGGCAGAAATGCTGGCAACTTCAAGAAGCCCATTTTTGACTCAAAAGGACTGATGCAACTCACTGTGGTTTTTTATGAATTATAATGGGTATATTTGATTTCCCCATCACCAAGCGCCTCTCTCCCTTTATTAACAGCGCTGTTTATTACCTGTTAGGTTTGGGTAGAGAACAGCCCTTTTTCACTCTGCAAGGTTTGAAAATGCAATTATGCAGGGGGGGCATGAATTCTCTGCTTAGGTGAGTGGTTAGTTACTGCCACGTAACTGTTCGGGTAAGTACTTGTTTCTGCTACTTAATTTTCTATAGATTTATTTCTCCAGGCTCCTCCCTTTGTTTATAATGGAAACAAAATACCTACAAACTCAAAGGAAAAAAAACACCCTAGAAGCAGAGCCAGAGAAGAGACACTGTGTACATCTCCTGTTTTATAAATTTCCTGTAAAACCACATCTTGGTGAAAAGAATAATAATTAAAAAAGTTAAGAGAGCAGTGCTGAATTTCCCGTTGCTGGAGCAATGGCAAAACCATAATATGGAATGCAGAGCATTATAGCTGCCAATCATGCCAGGATAAAATAAATACAAACTACAAAATGAAGTTGAAATAGGATTGAAATACTCGACAGCATAAAATCCAGGGGTTTTGCTTGTGATGAAAACGTGCATTTTTAGTAAACATTAGTTCTTATATAAATTGACCTGTTTATTGTCTGCAGGGTGCACAAAATCACAGAATTTTACAGGGAGAGGCGTGGGGCGTGTGAGAAAGGGGGGGAGATGTTGGGATATTTTTTTTCCAGTCGCCTCCTCCCTGTGTGCCTCTCGGGCCCCCGGAGCCCCCATCCCAAGCTGGTGGGTGGCAGCGAGGGGCTGCTGGCGGCGCTGGTAATTAATGATATTCCTCTGCCCTCTGTAGGAGAAGTGCCTGCACTGAACGCTGCCGCTGCCTGGCCTGCACCTCGCAGGAGGAATCGTGTCTGCGTCCGTTTTTATGGCATTTAAAAATAAATAAGGAGTGGGGAAGGGTCTGGTGGTGTCAAGACGGGGATGAACAAGGAGCCCGGGGCTCAATGGGGGGGTACCCAGCCCCGGTTGACACCCGCTGCCGGTACCCTCGCAGGCAGAAGCTCAGCACCGGTTGGGGAAAGCCCAAATGCTCTGGGTTGACCCCCTGGAGCTGCTCGTGGTGGGGTCTGGAGGTCAGACCTCCATCTGCAGCTCAGAGTCGAGATACTGATTGGGGGCCCTTGTAACAAAATACCCCCCCCCCCCCCCCCCCATTGCTGCTCCCCAGCTCCAGGTCTCACCTTGTGTTTTGGGGCCACCTCACTCCACAGAGCGGCCAGGAGAAGCAGTCAGGGGGCTAACCCAAGAGACACTGTCCTTGTCAACACCTTCAGCAGGTCCCTGCCGTGTCCCTTCCCTGCTGCCTCTTGGCCAGAGCTTGGCCAATGTGCCCCAGGAGCTTTGGTGCTGGTACAGACTCACTGGGGTTGGTGTGATGCTGGTGTAAGGACCCATCGGGTGGACATGGGGTGTAAGGACCCATCGGGTGGACACGGGGTGCAAGGAACCATCTGTGCCCAATGGGCAGCTCCAACCACAGGACCCACCTTCCAGTTCTTGCTGCTGGAAGAGGGACCCCAGCTTCCACAGGGGCCACAAAACGTATGGGACAAGCAAATAATTAATTCCGTTCTGCCCAGGCAGCGGCACTAAGAAAAAGTGTAATGTTGACTTAAAAAATATATAGTTGTAGTGGGTTTGCATCACATGACGTGACTTTGCTTTTATTCAGCTGTTACTCCACTGCTGCTCAGACGCAGAGCACTGGGCAAACGCCAATTCTCACGACCCCCGTGTATATAATTACCCTTATTCCCCCGTTAATGACGGAGGAACCGGGCCAGCCAGCCCTCCCGGGGCTGTAACTATTTCTATTTATCACCGTTATTCCTGGCTGTGCACCCGCCGCATCTCAACCCAGGCGCCCGCCAGACAATGGGCGGACACTCCGAAACCCCCGAACCCCCTGGGCCGGCCCCTCCCGCCCCGCGGTGGCCGCTCTCCCCGGCTCCGGCCCGCTTTCCCCTGCCCGTTCCCGGTCCCTGTGGCCCCCGGGCTCCCGGCCGGCGGGCGCTAGGACCCTGCACGGCCCGTTCCCGCGCTGCACCGGCCCCGGGCGCCGGCCACGCCCCTCAGACCACGCCCCCAGCGATCGACCACGCCCCATGCACAGACCCCGCCCCCGCTGCGCTCCTCCCGCCAGACCCCGCCCCTCCCTCCTTCCCACGCTCCATCCCTCCCAGCCAAAATGGCGGCGCCCTTAGCACGGCAGCTGGAGGAGCTGCTCAACCCCCGGCCCAGCTTGCGCGACCCCGAGGACGACGCGGAGGAAGGTGAGGGAGGGCCGGAAGGAGGGTTTAATACCCGCGGCCAGCGTGGGCGGCCCATAGTGGGCCGGAGTGCCGCCAGACCGGCCGCACGTGGTGCCGCCGCCGCGGTGGGGGGCCCGGGCCTGACGCGGGTACGGGGCCCCCTCGGTCCCGCTGGGCTCTTCCGTCTCCCCGAAGCGTGGGAGGAGGCCGGATCTCGCCGCTGTGCCCCCAGCCCCGTGCGGCCCCACAGCGAGCGGTTCTCGGGCCGCTGCCACCCGCCGCACCGGGCCCGGGCAGGTGGCGGCCGGGGCTGTCTGTGGGATGGAAGTTACCTCAGGGACCGGGGCTGCCTCAGGGCAGCGTGAGGGGCTGGGGTTGCCTCGGGGATGGACGTTACTTCAGGAACCGGGCTTGTCTCAGGGCTGCTAAGGGGCCGGGGCTGGCCGAAGGACCTGGGTTACCTCAGGGGTGGGGTTTACCTCAGGGCGGGCCGGGCTGTCCCGGTGCAGGCCCCGCCGCAGGCTGTGCCGTGCCAGGAGCCAGGCTGAGGAGCGGATCCGGCTGGAAATTTCCAGGAAAAGGGTCATAAAATCGCAGCGTCGGGGCAGGACGGCACCCTCTGCCTGTGAAGCCCGGCCGGTGTGGCCGTGGGAGGCTCAGTGGATGTGGTCGCAGGTGACTCCACTCTCTGTCACACCAGGTGCTCGGAGCAGGCCGCAGCGTGCTGCACCTGTCTTGTTTGATGCTTTCCAGTGACCAATAATCAGCTTACCTTTTAAATCAAGCTCTTTTTGCCTTAGTTATGGATTTTGAGACATTGGTCCTTTTCCCCGTGATGTGTAGGTGACTGTGTCATCTTCTAAGTTTCCAGGCTACTGCCTGCCATTTCCTTGAGTTACCTTCTCCAGAGCAGAGTCTTCCCAGAGACCAGTAGCACCAGCTGAGCCATGGGGCAGGACCTGTGCAAGCTGACTCTCACGCACTGGCAGTGGTTGGCTTTAGGCTCCAATCATGCTAAACGTTGTGCCAGCTGGCCTGGTTCTTCTATACAGGTGTCTGTGAGAGCAATAGTATCTTGTAAGCACCATTTCAGCAGCCATCGAGAAAACTAATGGAGTCAGCAAAGGCGTTTTCCCATTCTAATAATCATAATTTAGTTTCTGACTTTGTGCTTTAGCGGTGCCAGGTCTGAGAGTGCCAGAAGATCTGTTGAGTTTCCCCAGTCGTTCTGCATCAGCCCCTCTTTCCCTGTCGTTCCTTGGTGCTGAGCATCTTGCCATCCTCTTGTAGCTGCAGTGACTATATGTAGACCAGATCTTGTTGCTTTGATTATGAACAGGAGATTTTTTTTTTTTTTTGCTCCCCCCTGCCTCAAGTAAACACTATATGTGAGGCATTAACATTTCCAAACACACATTAAAAGAGCACTTAGCGATGCTCAGCCATTTGGATCACTCAATTGGTTGAACAAAGCTAACCCTGTAATTTTGCATACAGGGTGTCTTGCACATGAATGAAAATAAGGAGGGGGCTATGGTCTGATGTGTTCTCTTTGCTGGACTGGTCTCCTGTGTCCTGGAGAAGATGGGCATGAAAGAGGGTAATAACAACAGTGAAATTACTTTCTCTGTTTAGCCTTCTCAAATGTTTACCTATTTATGTGGTTTGTATATACAGCAAGAAACCAAAGTGCATCTGAATTGCAGTTTTCCTCATTTAATCTGTAAGTGTGAAGTGAGTGAGGGCATTCCACCTGGAGGGATACATTTCTCCTGAGACTTAAATGAATCTGTGGAAGGGCTTGGATGGGCTTAGTTTGTGATGCTTTGCTCTAAAATAAAGAAGAGGCAGAGGAAAAAAGTGTGAATGTAAGCAGTGTTCATTACAAAAAAATTAAAAAAAAAGAATTCAGCGGGATTTTTGGCAAATGTTAATAAACATTAATCTCTGTATTGCAGGTGAGCCCTTTGGAACTGAACCTGTATATGGAGAAGTCCAACGTACTGGGAGGGGGGTTGGATTTAGTCAGTTCACATCACATCTCCCTTCCTTCCGCAGAGGTTAACCTGGCAGGTGGGAGAACAGCTCTGGCCACAGACATGTCACAGAATTTGTTCTGGAAAATAACCCTGTAGCTGTTTTATCTCTTCTCTTAGATCTTAAGTATAACTTTTCTCAGTAGTTTGTAGGCAGGACTGGTGCAGATCTACACAAACCCCAGCTTTGAGGCTTTTTCTCTGTCCTTATTTCCCCAGCAACCTTTCCCCCTTTGAAGAAAAGTATCAGACTGGCTTTCCTTCACCAGGCAGGGAAGAGCCTTGCTCCATCTCAAAGCCTAAAAGCCAGACTCTTAACGTGAGGCTGCGTTGCCATCCAGCTCACCTTTGCATTATATTTTTATTTGTAGAGGATGAGGAGTTTTCCGTGGCTCTGTCTTGCAGGTAATTCTTCTAGTCTGAAATTCAGTTCAGTAAATATCCCTCCCTTAATTTTTTTTGTTCCGCAGCTACAGTTGCTAAAGTGATTGACAAATTTGAGGATGAAACTGCAGATGACATTTTGCCTGTTGGTGATATACGAAAAAAAGCTTCAGCCTCTCTCTTGGAAGCTGATAAAAGGTATAGTGGAAAAGCTACATCTCGCAAAGCTTTGCAAGAAGAACTCTGGGGAGATGCTCTGTCTGAAGGAGGCTCTGGTAAGGATTCTTGTTTCTTTCCCCTTTTCACTAGACTACACAGAATATGATGTTAGCATGTTGCCTGAGCTAGTGCCATCTGAACTGAGGTGACAAACTTTAGGTACAATTAAGTTGGATGTCTTCTTGAAGTGCCTTCTTGAAATTTGGGCCATATTTTTGTGGTCTAAGGGAAGAGGCTCAGCACACTGCCTGAATATTGTGCAGAGGAAAAGAAACAGCTCCCATTTTTAAGCCAGTATATCTTGGGGACTGCAAGTATATTCAGATTCTCATTTAAAAAAATGCATGTAGCAAATTCTGATCACCTCGTTTGCTTATCATGTCATTGTTTCATTAGTAAGCTAAGCCATGGATCTACTGATCATTGCTGCAGTAAATGTGAGCTGAGATCTTTTTGTGGATATGTATTTATGTTTTCATTATTTAGCAAAACCAGAAAGTAAGATCATACACAGATAAAATGGAGTCTGGAGCTCAAATAGCCCAAACCTGTAGATATTGATGATACGTACTGCAAAGTGGCACATTTTGCTGGTAAGGAAATAACTTTTTTCCCTTTTAATTACTAGCTGAAGAAGCATTAGATGAATGGTACAGTGACGTTGAAGATTCAGAAGAGAATGACAATGAAGGCAGTAAACCAAAGAAGCCCAGCAGTGACCAGGAGGAGGACTTGGATGAGGATGAAGAGACCGATCTGTCTGTCAAGGCCAAGGCACCAAAGTTCAGTTTCCAGAATATCACAGACTTTGAGAAATTTACAGAGGGGATGGATGACGTTGGAAGCAGTGAGGGAGAAGATGAAGAAGATGCCAGCATGGAGGAAGGCAGTGACAAGGAGGAAGGCAGTGACGAGGAGGAAGGCAGTGACGAGGAATACGGGGGTGAAAACCACAACCATATAAAGGAAACCAAAGACAGCGAAGATGATGGGGGGATGATGACCTTCTCAAAAGGCCGAGACACTGAGGAAGCAGAAAAAGGCAAAGCTGTGAAGAACCAGCTAGGTTTGTGCATGTTTGCTTTGTGTTTTAACAAGACTTCCACCTTGCTGACGCTATAGAAACTGGCCGTGTTAGGAAGCACTTCAGCACGTTAACATGCTGTTAGCATCCTGCATGTGCGTGCTGCAGCAGCCCAAGTAATTTGCAAATGTTGTGCCAAATCTGCTGTGCAAACTGGTGTCACTGCTGGTACAAAATCTCGTGTTATGAAGTGTATTTATCCACTGGTTTAATTGAACCACTGCTGAATATACTTGTAATATGGGTGGGGATGGGCACTTGCTACACTGGTGGTGCTGTGCAGTGATGCTGATACCATTTCTGTTTCATTTAAAAATGTAATACTAAATGCAATATCTTTCACTCTGTCCTATTAAACTATCAATCTCCATTTGCAGCATTTCCTTTTAAACAGTAAAGCAAAGGGATGATATTTTTTTTTCTTTATGAATCACAGAATTCCAGTCAGGTTCAGAGCACGGGTTGCTGCTCTGTCCAGAGACACCACGTGATACCAATTTTGTGCTGGGTCAGTGGAGGCAAAGATTTTCCCTAACGGGGAGTAATATAGCCCAAAGGAGAAGGCCTGTGCTGTTCAATCAACAGCTCCTTCACAAGGAGCGAGTGCTTTGGCTTGCTGAATAACTGTTTTATTTTCTCTTTGTCATGAAGCACTGTGGGATCAACTATTGGAAGGGAGAATCAAGATGCAGAAGGCGCTCCTGACAGCCAACCGGCTTCCGCAGCCAGATACTTACCCAATCTTCAGAAAGGAAGGTGGACAAGAATTTGACAATGCTGTCCAGAACTGTAAGAATTCTTCAATTTTTCTACTTTGGGTAGACTCTGCTGTAGCCAGTGTGTTTTGCCTGTGGGGGGAAGTGTTAATGGGACACCGATGGCTTTGAGTAGCATCTGTCTCTAGTATTGGCTGTTGGTTTGTATTGCCTTAATCACTAATAGGGTACTATGCAAATAGAAACCAAAAAGTATTTCCTGCCCCGGACAAAGAAAAGGTCTCCTGTCACCCACATCTGTCTGTACCTAGTTGATCTCTGCTGATGGCCTGTTGTCACTTAACTGATGTTGATAAACCTCAGCTCGGGTCCTGCTGCTGTTTCTAGTTCACGTGGGGATTGAATTTTGCTTATCAAATGTAAGTTTTGTGCTGGAACTTGGAAATAGTAGGTTTGGTTATCGCTGTTTGGTGCAGAGTTGAGATACTTCTTTGTCCAGAGACACCTTGTGGTACCAATTTTGTGTTGGGTCAGTGAAAGCAAAGATTTGCCCTAACCAGGAGTAATGTAGCCCAAAGGAGAGGGCCTGTGCTGTTAAGCCAAGAGCAAATATCTTTTCAGCTTGGAGCTGCTTCATCTATTTATTTCCTAGGATCACTATTAATGATATTGATCTGATGAGATTTGTATTAGATTGTCCAATATGGCAAATATAACATGCAGGCTCCAGTTGATAAGTGCAAAGTACTCAACTTCAGTGTGTTGTGGATCTATTTAATTTTTAGAATTGAACACCGTTTTTACTGGCCTTAAGGTAAAAGCACAGGGAGACAAAATGTCAGGTATGCTGTCCTTACGAAAACATATAAACTACTGTATGATTTTTGACAGAAAACAACAGATGACAACGTTTATACACAGATTGTTCATTGTGCCCAATCATTCTAGTCAGAAATTTAATGAACTTCGGAGGATATTCTTCTAGTGATTTTTGGAATAATAAAGATAAGCCCAGTAGCATTTTAAAGCTTGCCAGATTGGTTATCCCTTGCACTTCTATTCCTTCTTTCCCAGTCTTGAGACTCCACTCACATTCCAGAACGTTTCAGCTGTGTGGGTGAGCACCAAGTGGAGGATAACGAGAAGCCCCCGCAGGTGAACCAGTTGGTAGGAAACACTGGTGGTGCCCAGAGCCTTTCATGCTAAATCTGAACTGCCTGGTTTGCTGTGGCTGTATCCATTCCAGCACACTGTGTGTCAGGTTGTACAGGGTGTAGCGATACCTGTGCATTGAGAAACTGTGGCCTGGGCTGGCACAAGTCATCATAAAAACAGATTAGGAACTTTCATGGTCATCAAACCTGAGCCTGAGTCTTGCCCCTACACCAAATTCTGACTGTCATCTTACGGCTTACACCTGACCTGAACATGGCAGCTAATCAGCTTATCTGAAGTTACAGCAGGTGAGGTACTTTCTATTTTAAAGTTAGGGCTCCTGCTTTAAATGAAGTGATTAAGGGGAAAAAAAAGGCGAGCTCCCAACAATACTAGGCTGACCTTTCAGTGAAATGCACGTTATTAATGTATTTAATGAGATGCATTACAAACTGCACCGAGCACTGTGTTTCATTACAGGTCTAAAATGCAATATCATTAAAGACCTTTAGCAGAAACAATGGTTGACATTTTGATATTTCCCATAAGCAAAATACATCCAGGAACGTGGAGTATAATACTGTACCCAGCACAGCAGAGAGGTTAATCTTTCCGTTGTCCAGAACGTTAAAGGAAAATCCACTGTTAATAACTGCTCAGTGATTCTCTCCCCACAACTCTTTTCATAATCCGGGCAGGCAAGTTGCAGTATTCTCTGATGTTCCCGATAGCCTGGGCTCCTGTTCAGTATTTCATCTGTGAAGACAGCAAGAAAATAAAGCTGGAGTGGCCTGGGCAAAGTTAGCAGGGGAAGTGCTCAGACTGGCAGGTGGAAGTAATGAATTTAGGAACATTCTGGTACTACTAAACTTCTTTAGTGTTTTCTGGTGTTCTCTAAGGGACCAAATTCAATATTCCTTTTTTAATTTCTTTTTTTTTTTAATACAACAGTAAAGTAGGTTACAATAAAAAGTAATTTTTGGCCATCCGCACTGTTGTGCAATGCAGCTTATCTTTCACTGCCCTCCAAAAATGCTCTTTCCGGAAGTCACAAAGTGCCAAGCATGAAAAAAAGGAGTGAATTTATACATGAAGATCTCGTGAAAGACTGGGGATGCAGTCGGTGTTATGTGGCAAAGACCCATTTCTCTCACCTTTTGCTGTGTTGGGCCCTGGGAGAGGGGCTCATGCCTAATTAGGAGCTAGAGCTTTGCCCCATGGGCAGTCTGAGCCCTGTTACAGCTTCTGCCCGGACAGCAGGGTTGTGACGTGTCTGTTCAGGTGAAACTAAATCCTTTCTGAAAATATGCATCATAATATATTTAAAGTTCTTTCATTAATTGATACACTTTGATTTATGAGGGGGGGAAAAACCCGCCTCACTTATAAATCAGCTTCCAGTAAAAGTCCCAATTTTTAGCTGATCAAGTGGTTTAGTACCTTCTATAAAAAATAAACTTTTTTACTTTATTCTAAATACTGATGTACTGGGCTGGATAGATGTTTCTGGACTTTAGTATTACCAGCTTGCGGGTAGGATCCCATTCCCCAGATGGAGAAAAAAAACAAAGATTGTGCATGAGAAAGATGAGTGGGAGACAGGACTTTGTAGATATTGAATGTTGGGGTGGTTCCACTGGATGTGGTGTGTGCTTCACTCTTGAACAGGGTTTGGGATAATTGTGACGTTGACACTGTTTTGGACAGGATGATAGTCTCCTTTCAGGGAAGCCTCAAGACTTCTTTCCGAAGCCATGAAGTACCTTTGGCATGCTGTCATCATCTTTACTGAACAGGAGGAAATCACTTGGTGTTCAAGTTGAACAAAGCTGTTTGTGCCAAAAATCCAGACTCTGGGTACCCTGTAGGGCAGGAGGGCACCTCTCTGATGTCCTGGGCGAGTCCTTCATGTCCTTTTGAAAGCTGCCCCGGAATGATTTCCATAGTTTATCCCAAGTCCTTCCATCATTCATGAAATTTCATGAAATTTCTACTGTGTGCTCACAGCAAGAATGTTTTTGTTTGTTTGTTTGTTGTTTTTTGTTGTTGTTGTTTTGGTTTTTTTTGAAACAGAAAACTATCCTTCCTATATTTGCTTCTGGTATCTCCCACTTGTGACCTCCTCTGTGCAGCTCCAAGGGGTAGAGAAATTCCCTAAGGGAAGGAGTATAATTATGTTAAAGAGTAGACGGCAAAGTTCTGTACACCTGCAGTTTTAAAGTCAAATTTGAGTGAAAATGGCAAGGTCATGCTTGTTTTCCAAATTTTGAGGTTGCAGGTTACAAAACCTCCACTGTTTAATTTATTATTTTTGTAATATTTTATGATTTATTTTTTTATTTAAATGATACAACATGCCTTGGACAATCTTGGATTCCTGAGATCTCAGGTTCTGGTGGATGATTTACTACAAAATTGCTTATAAATTGAAGTAGAAAATGTTTTGCAGACCTGGCAGCTTTCAGGCTTCACACCCATTTGTCACCCAGCATTTCCCTTTGTGTATAGAACAAGAATTAATTAGGCTGCACTGCAGGAAAAGTTTATGGCCATAATTTATATAGGATGAATTTCTGTTTAAAGAGACAGCATTGCTTTGTTTGCACTGTCTTACTTTTTCTTTCCTTTTTTTTTTTTTTAAATCTTTAATTATATTCCAGATATTTTTTTTTTCTGTCACCTTTTTTACATACAAATTGGAGACCAAACTCTAGTCGTGGAGCTCGTGTTTATTCCTGTTTTGCATACATGGAGGAAGTCTGAGTGGTTTTTAATGCTGAAATCACAGTGGCTGCGCTCGGAATGCAATGGAAATGTTTAATGCACTGCACACGTGTGAGCGCTGCTGCCTGGAGTGCTCTGTTTCACCCAGATACATTTGTATTCTCTTACACCCTATCTCCCAGTCTGGTCCAGGGCTTGAGATGTTGCCTCTGTTTGGGGTCTTGCACGTTCAATTAATGTTTTTCATAATCAATGCAAGTCAGAATTTGCAATCTGCTCCTGATTTGCACATTAAAGAGACCCATTAATTAAAAATTCCAATCCCTGGCATGTTCCCGCAGGATCCTTGCATTATTTACATAGAAAAGGAGTGCAAGGTGCAAGTTTCTGTGCTGTGTCTCCGTGCAGATTGCATGCCTGCCATTCATATTTCCGTGTATGTTTTCAAGGGGGAGGAAGGTTAGAAGTGGATCTCATGAAAATGTCACAAAAAATTACCTCGGGGGCAAGAAAGAGCCAAAGAAGAGGTGGGAGCTACATTAGTGAAGCCCCATCCAGTGTCAGGAATTAAACAGGGCCTGGGTCTGGGGCTTGTTGTGTTAAATCTTGATTTGGTGAGAAAAAGCCCTACAGCTAATTGGGGGGCAAGGGGGCAACGAGAGCTTTAAGAAATGATATCTCTAAGTCAACAGAGGGTAGAAGCTGTTGTATGTGCCCTGGGCAGCTGGGCTTCCCAAAAGTAGTTCTGTTCATGCTATTTTAATTATTTTCTTTTTACAATCCCTGTTAAAAAATACTAAGCTTGGAATGTTTCACTGAGCAGCAGTTAGACAGCGGTACTTTATGCTTCACAAAAAGAGCTGCGAATTCTCATTTTTAAATAGTGTAATGTGTTATTTTCAGTTTTTAGTGGGCAAGATGAGGAATTAAAAACATAGAAACGCAGGTGAGGCTCATGCAGAAGGCAAGATGCTGATGGAAATTAAATGGAGAAGTACTTATATGTTTATGTGTATATAATTCCACTTTCCAAGAGTTCAGTAGGTCCCTGAAATATAAACTACCAGTCGAATTTTTATGGGCCTTTTTTGCTTTGACTCCATCTGTCAGTGGATTAAGAGGAAACTCTAGAATCCCACATTTCTGTTCTTCAGCATCAGCTCAAGAGAAGTTGTGGAAAAATGGAGAAATGGAGAAAATCCTGGTTTTGGTAAGAGGTAGACTTGCAGGGTCTGTACGAAGGGGTCTGCTCGCTGAAGGGGCAAAAGTGGAGACGACAAATATTAACTGTTATTTACACTTTGATAGAGCTGTGGAGAAGTTATACAAAGTTTATTTTCAATAAGAAAATAAACCTGAATACAGTGAAATGGATGAAATCAAGTGAACTGCTCCGTGTGCTTGCAAGGCCGTTACCCCTGAACCCGCCTGGGTTATTAATGCATTAACGAAGCGGCAGCGCTGAGCTCTGCCCGAAGCAGCCAGGACTCTTCAGTGCAGGGCCTTGTCTGCTGCTGATAGATACAAAATTTTATACATTTTTTTAAAAACTCTGCTGAAATTTGAGCATCTTTTTTCAACTCGCAGTGATGTCTGAACTTTAATTTATATTCTCTGTGGTCAACTCTATCTTATTTTCCTGGTCGCTGTGATGTTACTCTAGATGATTCAACCATGGACGTTCTCTGTAGCCATGAGCTAGTGGCATTCCACCTGCGCACAGCATGCAGATCCTGAGTTCCTTGTACTCAAGGAAAATGTATTACCTGGGAGAAGCCTTGTTTCCCCCATCATATGGCATTTCTACATCCCTCCAGGGATACAGAAATCCCTCCAGAAGAACTGTTGCGTGGGGTTCATTCACACAGAGATGGATGTCCTGGAGAGAGGGTGTTGCAGAGCACTGAGACGTAACCTTGTTCGCTCCGTGAGCACACTGCACTGGGGGCTGAGGACAGCAGAATAGTGCATTTTGCCTCCTGGGACTAAGTTAAAGGTAATGGTGGAGATCAGTCCTTTTTTATACCCTCCCAGCAGTGCTCCTTGCAGCCTGTGTGGTGTTACAGAGAGTGTGTGTTTTTTTCTGGCTGCTCTGGGAAGGTAATTACACCTTGAAATGGTGTTGCTGCTTGAACAGTGGTTCCCAGTCCTGCCTTTCCTTCTCCAGATTGAGTTTGGACTGCAGAGTATTAAAGCATGTGCACCTTTTACATCCTTTAATATGTGTTTAAAATGGGATGCTGTGAAGAATCTTTATTTAAAAGAAAGACATGGAAAGATGGAACAAGGAAACGAGCGTGAGTCGCACATGATGTTTGCAGGAAGCAACTGGCTGTTCATAATCTTTCTGTAGCCCATTTCTTCAACTTGGAGTCAGTTGTTGGATAACTGATATTACACATTTATCAGTTATTCCCTTAAGGTGTTACATGTCTCAGGGGCAACTAGACAATGGTTACTATTTAATTATATTTTATTGAAAAGTAAAGCTAGAAAGGAACACTTAGAAAACTTTGCAGGCCTTGCCCGGGACTGCCAGGGTATTTGGTGCCTTCTGAGAAAGAAAGGAGATGTGGGCATTTGTTCCTAAAATGTGCAGTCCAGTCCAAACACTGACCCAGAAATGTCTGTTTCTGGAGCGGAAATGGGCACATTTGTAACCAGGGTCCTGCTGAAGGGCTCTGCTTCCACTTGGAGCTGTGTGGACCTTTATAATCATTGCCTGAGCTGGGCTCTTGACGTGGCAGGTTGGTTAACTGCTCCCGTGACAAATATCTGAGGCTTGTGACTAAACAGTACGTTTGTGGACAAGGCCTCTTAAGGATGTGATTAAGAATCCCACTTACATTCATTGCCAGCAGGAGACCTCCAAAGATGCCATGTGTTTTCTGGTTTTACATTCTTGCATATTAAATGTTTCTGTGTGAATGCTCCACGCTGATTATCTTTATTTACTTCTGGGTTAGTTCTGTAATATTTTGGTGAAAAGGCACTCCAGACAAAGGGAAAGATTCTTTTTAGTATCTGGTTGGTGTATGTTTGTTTGTATGTTCTCCGTGTCTTTTATTAGAGGATTTTTTTCCTGGAGTCTGTTACTCTGATTCCTGATGTTAAAATAATAATTACATTCTATGCAATGTCTAGGTAAGTCACGTTGAAGCAGCTGCTTAAGCATTGAGTAACTTTGGATAATATCGAGTCGGCTTTAGGTCCCAGAGAACCTCTACCCCTTCCTGCAAGAGAGGATGTGTTGGGCAAGGTGTCCTCTCCCGTGGGACAGCACTGCTCCATCTGATGGGCCACCCTCTGCCCTGCTTCTCGCCTGCTCCTGCTTGTCATTTTACACGTCTGGGTAGAGAAAAGCCATCAGAGGAAATGTTCTTTGTTGACACGGGCTTGGAATTTTTCAGAGAAGCCTGCAGGAATCAGCTGCCAATAATTCCAGTCATAATTTTGTTATCACCTCTGTGCGTGGATCACTTTTAAAACTCAAATGTATCCATACATATATCTGGAGATGATAATGCATTAATACAGAGCAGGGTAGGTGTCACTGGGGAGTGGGGAAGGAACTGAGGCACAGGCAGATTATACAGTTTCCAGAGGCATAGAGCAGTTACAGGATTAATTGGTGCTAGGCAAGATCACGGACTTAAATATATTCTTGCTTTGAAGATTTTACTGGAACCCTGCACAAATGTGTGACAGCAGAACTGGGTTTCAAGGCTGAGTGTAAATTATTGTGATCAGATCTAGCCCACTTAAAACTGGTAGTTCATTTTAATTGAATTGTATTAGTGTAGACACTTTATGAATACCAAAAACATCCTGCATGTCAATTCATGCAGGGCTGAATTTGATTTAAATGGATGTGGATGCAGGTGTCCCCAAATTTCACCTTTCCTCTCTGATCTAATGAAGAATCTATTCAGCTCTTTTTGGGACTGAGCCAAAGCCTGTTGACATTAATGAAGACTTCTCTCGACTGAAATAAATTAATGAATCAGACCCTTTTTTTGTCCATTTTGTAGTAATGATCCTCTGCCTTGGAGAGCTTTTGGCAAAATCTGGAGTCAGTAGGGATGATAAGCTCATGGGTATGCCAGTGGGTGAGAGGGAAGAGATACGAAGTGAGAAGCTTTAGCCAAAGGCACAGGTCTCAGGTTTGGAGCTCTCTTGTTTCTCTGCGTGCTCAGCTGGGTGATGGCCATGTGAGGTGTTGTGCCAGCACAGAGTTGGGGCTGTGAGAGCTACCAGGAAAGTATTTAGTGGTCTTGTCATTGCTGTGTGTGAATTGTTCAGAAATCCTGGGTAGGAGGTAGTGGAGAAGCACATGATATTTATTTAACATGTAGTTTGGGGCTTTTTTCGGGGGGGGTGGGGGTGGGGTGGTGGAAGGTATTGCCCTTCCTCACCCACTGCCAAGTCATTTAGCTTTTGGTATTTAATCTTTTTGAGCAGAACTTTTGTCTGCTTCCCTTGTACAGATGTGGTATAATTGAAATGTTCCCATTTTATAGGTTATCTCCATAGCCATATGTGTTGGACACTATTGGTGTTGGAGGTTTATTTTAAATCTGTCTTAAATTCTGGTGCAAGAAGTGCTGGGAGAATCTGTAGGTGTTGACCTGATACATCTGAACTCCAGACCGTGGGATTACACCACGCTTAAAGCACATCAAATAGGTTTGCCTACACTTGAGTTTCCCGAGTTAATTAATAGCTAATTAAATTGAGTTTAGCTAAATATTTGTGCATGTTAGTCCTGTATACTCCACAAACAAGATGCGGGGAAACAAAGGCTTGCGAAGCATCCAGACAAGCGTGTGCAAATGTCAGCTAACTCGGATTAATTGGCAATTGGTTACCTTGAGATGGAAACTCAGTGCTTGTCATGATAAATGTAATTAATGGCTTGGTATTATATGGGGAGGTCAGTCTAGATGGGCTAATGTTCCCTTCTGTCCTTAATATCTAGATAACTATGAAATTTCACGTTTCTTCTTCCTTTTTCATTCTTGCATGTGTACTTGGGGATTCCTGCCTGGTAGAGATGGGAATGTGTGCTGTCAGCTTCTTTACATTTACAGTAATGTAAACCATCAGTTTTTATAAATCTCATTTTTACAAGCCCCATCCCCTCCCTGGTTTGGGCTGATATCAAAAGAAGACGGTTGAGGGGAATCAGTAGAGCATGAACTTCATGGAAGTGTTTCTCTTTCTCTCCCTTCTCAGCTTTCCCCCTCCCCCAGTCCCCACTAATAAAATCCTTGAATACCAAGCCTTTTATTCTTTTGCATCTAGTTATTTTCTTTACTTTTAGCAAACTCATCTATGTCTGATCCTGTTGTCCTTACTGTCAAATGCAGTAATATTAGAGTGAAAGGGCTAAATTGAGTCTGTTCTGTAACTCTTTGGGAGTCAGCTGAACTGCTTGTGTGAAAGGGGTTTGCAGCGTTGGCTCCTTTGTGCCGAAGGAACACAATTTTCCCCTCTGCAAAGGCTTTTGCATCATTTGCATTCCAATGGAACCAGCAAATTGGGCCTTTCCGTATGGAGCAGACCTTTTTTTCTTGCAATCAGCAGAAAAGTCGGCCTTTTTCCTACCATAAAATTCCACAAACTCGGTGTTTTGGGAAGCATGAAGGGAATGTTACTACCATAATTTCCTAAAATAGGATGGGCAGGTTTACAAGTGCTTTGTGCTAGGATTCAGCTGAAGTCCGTGGGAAACTGAGATGTAACCACACCACCTCTTAATAAAAAAAAAAATCAGATCACTCTTTGCTGCCAAAGGGCTCGCAGCAAAGCCTGTAATTTAGTCTGGGCTGGCTCTTGTGGCTTCTGTCTTGCGCTTCTCAGTAGCCTTTTATTTCTGTGCATCTTGGGTTTGGGGCACCAGGACACACAGGGGTGCAGCTCTGAAGACAGCAGAAGTCCTCCTGCCCCGTATTGTTCCTCCTACGGTTAGTTACGCCGCGGGAATTACAGCAAAGCTGTTGTCCAAAGCCCTGTGTTTACGATGCGGTACCTGGAGGAATTTCCCCCGCCTTTTCCTGGCTGCTAACGTGTCTCCGCTGTTGGGAATAGAGAGCGAGCTCCAAAAGTAATACTGACAGACTTCAGAATTATGATACACTGGAGCTCTGGCGTAATTCTTTGTTGAAGAAGTTAGAGGCCTAAAATGTTAAGGCTTATTGTTATTCTGAGTTGATAATCTCTGCCTTGCTTTAATAATTTTTCCTCATGCCTGGATAGCCTGCGAGTTGCACAATAATCACTCACACAGCTTTGTAATCAATGCCCAAAGTAATAGGATTCCGCTGGCCAACGGCAATTAATAAATTTGTGTCTTTTTTAAAACACTAGCAAGTCGGGCCTGAAATACGACTGACTGGCTTTCCTCATTTGCATATTTATTGCAGTGGAAAAATTCTTGCCGAATGATTGATGTTGAGCCTGCCTCTTGAATTCCAAACAGCACATTATTATGAAATGAAAAATGCCGGCCATACAGTTGATTAAAGTTGAAGACAGTGGAATCGGTGTTTTTTAAGATTGTGGGAGAATTAAAGGCATATTTTAATAGATGTTGACAAGAAGTGAACTAACAAAAGCAAAGCAAAGGATTTGCTTGAAAAGATTTAATCAAACGTGTTTCTTGGGGGATTAATTGCTGGGGATGACTAGTGCAAGTGGCTGGCTTGTGGATTTGAATGAGAAGTATTGTTCTCGGGCCAGCGTATTGAGTGCCATTTTGACCTGTAGTTTAACTCCTGTCCCGCAGTCCTTTGAAAGGAGTGAAAATTTCCCCTCTCCATCTGAATGTCGGGATAAATGCGTGTACCTGATAAAGATGCTTTTCATTACGTGCAGCTATTAAAGTAAAAGAGGTTTGATTCCTCGCCGCCTCTTTTTTATTTGCATAACGTGACCAGAGCCCTGGGCACGGCGCCGGTTCGGTGCTGTGGTGACACGGTGATGGGGGGGGGGAGAACTCTCCCAATATTTGGCAGCTCGGCTTCTGCTCCCCAGGCTGTGGTTCACACGCCAGCGTTGTTCCAGCTTTTCTGTGTGAGCACCTCAAAAAAACCCCGTGGAGATGCAGGGAAAATTAAAAGCTTGCATGCCAACGGTATTCCTGTGATGCCAGATCCTCCGATTTAATTGAGGGGAAAAAGTAGTTAATTTCCAGCTTTGGCGCAGGCTCTGAATTTCTGCCATCCCCTGTGCGTGCCGGTGTTTCGTGCTGGTCCCTCACGGTCAGGATGCTCGGGGTTTGTGGCCGCATATGGTGAAAACAGGCACCGTTCTGTAGGGCACAGCAGTGCCCCATCACAGCCTGTAAGATATCACAAATGTACAGCCGTGGAGTGAAAAACCTGTGAGTTTTGCCCCAATTTTAAGGACACCATCCCTGACCATCGTACTCTGGACCTGCTGGTTGGGGAGGAGCTTTTTTTGGGAGTCCCCCTGGTCTTCTCTCTGTGAATACCTCTGAAAGCCTGGCCTTTTTTCCATCGCCTCGAAGCATCCCTGCGTGAGGCTGCTCCCTGCTGCTCCCACCAGCTGCCGCTCTCCGCAGCTGCTTGGGAAGATGAAATGAGACCCCATTTTTCGAGGTCATGAAAAAAAGTGCAGATATTTTTCTACGCGGGAAGCTGCCCGCCTGTGGAAATGCTGAACTGGGAGCGATGGATGAGCACAGAAGCCATAGTGCCTGCGAGTCCCCAGCGTGGCAGTGCTTGGGGCTCAGCGGCAGCGGGGGGCAAAGCCACCCTCTGCGGAGACCTTCTCCTCTGATGGTGGGACCACATTGTGGGGTCGGTGTCCTGCAGCCAGGAGCCACCCCGTGCAGAGGGGGGGACGCCAGCAGTGCAGTCAGTTTGTCCATAACCGCTGGCATTGACAAAATTGATTTTTGTGGTTTGAGAGCAGTAGGACAGATTTCATCTCTGGTGGGTCTCCTGACACTTTGATACATGGCAGTGCTATCCCTGAACGGAGCTAAATACTCCAGGGCTACTTTCTGACTGGGTGAAGGGATGTATAAAATGAGAACATATGAGAGAGTATTAACAGAAAGGCACACTTTGATTTACTGATCCTGGCTCCCAGCTTTCTTGGTGGATTGATATGCTGTCTGCCAGATCTGGAACAACTTTTTCACTCCTGTACACAAAATGAAGGGGCTCCCGTGGACTCTTAAAAGTGACTCTTACAAGTTAGTGCCTCACCACAGACACTCGGAGTCCCATTTAAGCTGGAAGTTATATTCCAACCACGTTTGCTGTGTTCTTGGAGCAGCTGCAGATGGATCCCACTCAGCATCTTTTTTTCTTTCCCAAAGGGAAGGTTTGAAAAGGTTTGATGGAAGGAGGGATTGCTTCTTGCCTTGGGGTTACTTGGCCTCTCCTACACACAGCGTATGTGTTCTTGTTTGGGGGAATTTCAGTTGCTCATATAGAAATGCCATAAGGGGATCCAGCTTCTTTTGCTTTTAAGGCAAGGCTGAGCCACCTGTCCTCAAATAACACAGGTTGGACATGCAGAAGCAACTCCTGGAAAAGGAAATAGTTTTGAGGTTTTTCTCACTTATGGTGCATCGCCCAGTGTTTAAGATTTTGGTTGTGACTCTGATGTTGCTATAAGTTAGAATATTTATCCCAGTATGTTGCAGTGCAGATTGTAAGAGAGCTGCAGCAAAGCTCCCAGCAGGGAGCAGGAGAGAAGGGGTGGGAGAGGCACAGACCCAAAAGCTTTAGAAACCAAAAATCATCAGGGAACACCTAGGACCTAATGCAGCTGTTGGCCATGGGAGGCCCAGGTCTGGCATTGCCTCTGCTCTTAAAGGCATTGCTTTGGCCTGTGAACAGAGCAGGACCTGATGGTTATCACACGTGAAAGCTGCTGCTTGGTTGCCTTATGGTACTGGCGTGCTTCAAAGCTTCATGTTTGTGAGTCTTTTTTTGTTTAATTGTCTGTTTCACACACGGAGCAACATTATAAAACCACCCAAAAAAACGTGCTGTGGGGGATAGGAGAGCAGGAGGGTCAGCCTCCAGCTTTCCCTCAAAATGACATAGTTTGCATCTGTGAAACAGTTGTGTTTTATGCTGCCTTCATTCACAAATGGAGTCAGTTTTTTCCCCAAAGCAGACATTGTAAAGGCAGACGAAGGCATTAGAGGGATGAGAAGATGAAGAAGAGGAGATTGGGAAGAAAACAATCCCTTCTGGAATTAAACTTGAAATGCATAGGGCAGGGCTGGATGGGAAGAGGGCAGGGGAGGGTGACTCTTGCCTTCTGAAGTTGAGTTTACAGCACACTTAAGCACCCAACAGTAACAATGAGAATGCTATCCAATAATGCTATTAAATACACAAGAACTGAAAGCACGGAAATTACCCAGCTGTAAGAGGCTCATGATGAAGCCACTGTCTGGAATAATTAGCCCTCCCACCTGGTTAGACGCACAGTCATTGTCTTCCCTGCCCTCTCCATCCCCTTCACTCCAAATAAAATTGCTCCCCATCCCCACTTCTGGTGGGGTCCATATCTCATAGCCTGGGGGAGCTCGAGCCTGTCTTTATTCCTTGCCTGCTCGCCGTGGCCCTGATATACCCCAGAAGAGCTGGAGTGCTACTCCAGTTATAATTGACAGGATCAAAGCCGCCTGGGGTGCATTAGCACGGCTGCTGGAGGATAGGCAGCGGGTAGAAAATAAACAGTTTCGGAAGCTCTGGGGACATTTAGCTGTGTTGCAGGCAGTGGGAAGGATTTTGCTGCTGTAAGCTGTGGGCTCGGGCTAGGGTGGGGGCACTTTCCTTTTGCGAGTGATGCTTTAGCTGCACACACATACAACAAACGGGCTTTTTAAGGGCTTTTGTCTGTCAGTCTCTCGGAATTGTTTCGATGCTAACACAGGACTGTTTTACAAGTACAGCAAATCTAATCCGTTAATAGGTTTATATAGAAGAGTTGTCAGAATGTATCTATAATGAACCGTGGGCCGGGGGAGGATAAGTCCAACAGCTGATCTGCAACAGAAATCTTAAAGCATCTTCTCCTTGACATTCCTGTTACTGAGGTCAGGCCGTAATTTATCTGAAGATGGTGACAACTGAGCAATATCACAGTGGTAACATGCAGGAGATTGAGACCTCTGAATGTCTGGGCTGATTTCTGCTCGCACTGTCTCTATCTGGCTGATGAAGATTTGCTTTTTGCTCTACCCATGATCTCTGTGTCCTCCATTTAAAAACAAACAAACAAACAAAAACTAAGAAGAAATGAAAACTTCTTTCTGTTATGGTAACTCCAAAAAAGAAATGGGTTTGGGATTTAGGGAAAACAGCCCCACTGACTTTACATCAGGGGAGGAACTGGCAGAGGAGGTACCAGGGGAAGCTCTGGGGAACTTCCCACCATGGCAATGCTCCTCCTGCCCTCTGGACAAATCCATGTGCTCCAGCTGCCAGGGTTACTGCTGCCCTCAAGGATGCTTGTTGGGTGCATGGGGAGGGAAGCCAAGCCTACATGAACATATCCTGCAAGAAAACAGATCCTGAAGTGGTGTGCTATGTTCCTCCAAGCATTTCCCCTTTCGGTGGTGCCTCTTTGTAAAAGTAGAAGGCAATGCACCAGTGTCAGGTAAATATAAATTAATCTGTGTGAAGTTCAGTTTAGGTTTTTTTCTTTTTGATAGAAGCGTGCTAAGTGTTTTACCTGTAAGAGCTGACCCTGTGATGGATGTGTAGCAATGTACAAAGGGAGAGTTTGTGTAGGCCTAGACAAACACTTGTTTTATATCAGAGTGTTCTGCGGGGAGGCTTGTTGGTTGCCACAAAGGAACTATTTTTAAAGAACAGATGCTGCAGCGGTGTGCTGTTAACCCTTCCTGCAGTCAGCTGCGACCGTGTGTCCTTGGAGAACATAAGGTCATTGGAACAGAGATTGTCTTCTCTGCATCTGCATAGATTCAGGAAAATAGTCAGCTATGAAAGCCTTTGGATACAGAGCATCAGATCTACGGGATTTGTGTCTGCAAATACCCTGGAAGGCAACTGCTCATCCCCCTAAAACAAACCTTCAGACCACGTATTGAGCATTTTGTACGCCTCTCTACTCCAATCTTTTCTTCACGTTATCTCTTTTCTATGGATCTCTGGGCCTGAAGTTCTGCTTTTCTGATCAGAATCCTCTCATTAAACTTGCCAGGGCATTGCTTAAGTTTCCCCCCAATAGATCAGATCTTGCTACATTTAATTTTACTTACAATCTAATTTCTGTTACCTCCTGCGTGGTGAGCACAGCGGCACAGAATCCAGCAGTAGTCACAGCCCCGCAGGAGCTGTTTTTTCTTCTTGCCCTCCCTCCATCTGCTCCCTAGAACGTGCACCTTATGTAAAAGGAAGAAAAGTCAGAGGTCAAGTTTAGATGGGGTGTACATATATACATTTTCCTGTGTGTTGCTTTGTATTATCAAACTGACACTAAGCCCTGCTGCAAAACTTAACACGGGAGGGAAGTAAGTTAGTCAGCAAAAAAGGTTGTTGTCGTGTGTGTGTCATCAGACACTTGTGCACACAGTACTTGCTTCTTCAGTATGTTAATCCTTTGGGCTCTGCCTGAATGTTTGTTGGTGAAACACTAGATCAGTACTCCCCATGTGCAGCCAGGCAGATGTTTAGGAGGCAGTCCTGCCTCCTTTCCTCCCTTTTGAGAAAAGAAACCTTCTTTCCTAGCGTGGTGATGTTTGACATTAATAGCTATAAATCAGTTTGAAGAGAAACCTGCATCTCTAACTGATTAGAGAAGAACTGTTAATGGGACATGCAGCAGCTGGGGCAGAAATTCAGGTTCAAGATGAGAATCTAAGCACCACAAAGCTTTGTCTCCACCAGAAGCAAAGATCAGGGGGAAATTGTCACTTGTGTCTCTTGTTCTGCAGGTTGTAAAGCCCTGGAGGCATTGCTGAAAGTATTAGTGGAAATTCAGGATGAGCTGCTTTATCAATACCCAGGCACGAGGCATCTGGTAGATGGAAAACAATCAAAAGCTGAGAGGTAAATACAAAATAAGACCTTTCTGAATCCTATGGTCTCCATCCAATTCTTCAACAAACAGGGCAGTGCATGGTCTTCCTGACCATACTCACTCCCTGCTGTTCTGTCAGCTGCTACTGTACCTGGGTGACAGACACTCTGGACAAATGACCATTTGAGATCCTTCTGCCAGAGTGAAGTCTGTTTTGTAATCTTTCTGATAACAGAGGAGGGGCTAAACTATGGGTCTTTTGCCATAAATGTCACCATGGTGTGGAAGAAGCATAGGTGGGGAATAATAACCCCTCCAAAAAATAGTGGAGGGGCCATTAATAATTCACACATTGCCTTAGAGAGGTGTAGGGTATTTAATCTGCATATTTTTGTTGTAGTGACGAAGAAATCCCTAGCAGTAGTGATGAAGAACAAGTGGATAAGGCTCAGGAGAAGAGGAAGAGCCTCCCCAAACGAAAGCTAAAGATGGAGGACTACCCAGAATTCATAGCCAAGCGATATGCTGACTTCAGGATCTACCGGAACAACGTCTTGCAGAAGTGGCATGAGAAGACAAAGCTGGCATCTGGCAAAATGGGAAAGGCAAGTCTTTGTTTCTATGTGCTTGCTTTGGTGGTTATTGTTTAGCAGAAATTTGTGCAACAAGTTAATCTGACAGTTTTGTATCATGGATGTTCCGAGTTAGGACAAGAGTTACAGCAGTAAGAATTAAATACACAGGTACACACTTTTCCCCAACCTTCAAATGAGTTTGGAAAGAAGCCCAGCCCTCAAATTTCAAAGGCATAAAGATTCTCTTTTATTTGGAGCAGATGGGCAGGAAAAAAATTTTCGGAGGCAAATGGTTTCCCCAGTTTGGTGAAAAACTCTTGGGTAATATTGGTGTTCTCCCAGCCAGAGACCTTTTCAAAGCCAGTCTGCAGCAGCAGGAAAAGTCTATGAAGATGCCACTATTGGTGAACAACAAGCCGCTGTGTTTTATAACACAACTAGGGGCTTTGTGGCTCTCCTCCTCCGGGAAGTGTACACTTTAATACAATGGGTAATCATTTCACCCACAGATCCAGGGTTTCCTTACATCTGTGAGTTAGTATTAATCATTGAGAAGTTCATCTGAACCAGGACAGCAAAGGCATTTTATTAAGCCAGGCGTCAGGTTGCCTCAGGTTGGGAAAGGAGAGAGAGGGTGAAATAAATAAAAATTCCTAGCAAAAATCACTGCAAAGAAACCCAAACCCCCTCCTCTTGGAATGCTGTCTGCTTATCCACTGACATGGAAAGATAGAGGAACATTGCTGCCTTGAGGAAAAGCTTTCTGCATTATCTGACACTAGTTAATGTTGTTGCAGGGTTTCGGTGCCTTTGAGCGTTCAATCTTGACTCAGATTGATCATATTATGATGGACAAAGAGAGATTACTACGGCGGACACAGACCAAGCGATCAGTGTATACAGTGCTGGGAAAGCAGGAACAGGAATCTCACCCGGCCCCCGAATCTTTGCCTGAGAATTCGGTAAGAGTGTTTTGTTTATATAACTCATCCTGTAGAAGCAGCGAAACTCTCAGCAAAACAATTAGCTCGAGCCTTTAGCAGGCAACATTCTTGTTTGTGAGAGATTTATGAAGGAGGTATCTGAGTGTTGATTCCTGTAATGTAATGGCTAAGAAAAAGATGCGGACGTTTCAATTCTGGTTTTATGGTGTGTGCACTCTCTCCTGTGCCAGATCTTGACGGGGGATTTGGTCTGTGATTGTGCCCCTCCTGATGCTCGCTGAATCTGCTTTTTGAGGTGGCGGCTACAAAACTTTGTTTTTACTCTGGAGTTTAGAATCTTTAACCCAGAAAGTCACTTCTAAAATCGTGCTGCATATAACCTACAGAATATGTTAGTAGTAAGTCTGTTATTAATTTAGTATTTAAGAATGAATAAATACTCAATTCTGAGAGATCATGTAGAATTACTGCACTTGCAAGATATATTTTTGCCATTACATTAAAAATATCTGTAGTATTTTGCCAGAAAGACTTTGCACAATCCTATTTATTTCCCAGTAAAGGTATCATAAATCTATTTTGGCATTGGCAGCGTTTCTGCCTTGCTTTTAAATGTATTCCTAGTCCTTAAAAGCTTGTTATGTTGGGAGCTTTTCTCTGTTCCTTCATATCTTCAAGTGTGTGTAGAAGTGGCTGCACGTGATGTCGTCAGAGGTAGGGACAGAAATGCTCACATATGAACTGTCAGTATTTCTTTTGTGCTTCCAGGAGGTTCTCCCACAGGCAGATTCCAACAGGCACCTGAAGGACATAGATGAGGAGATATTTGATGATGATGACTTTTATCACCAGGTAGGTGATGGTAAATCTGTGTTGGAATTACGGCTCCAGTTGGGTTTTTATACTTACGGAGGTAACGCAATTGAGTCCGTGCTCTAAATTTCTCTGACCAGTGAAACTCAGTTATCTCTTTTAACATCTGGAATCTCTGTAGCTGCCTCAGAGGACTTTGCTGTCAACTCTGGATACAGGGCTGTGGGAGCTCAGGCTTGCTTTGTGGATGTCAACTTACTGCCATTACTGGCACTGCTGTACTGGAGTGAGTCGGGGCTTGGGGATAAGGTCTGTGCCTGTTGTTCTCACTGGGGAACGTTGCTACACAAGAAAAAAATCACTGAATTCTCTAGAGGTGACTTTTCTCTCTGGGTAGAGTCCCATTATGAAAAACGATTCTAGTAGATCTTCAAAAGCACCCGAGTTACTCTCATCTCAACCTAAATCATCTCATCTACCTCCTAAATAAAAAAGCTGCAGGGCTTCTCTAGCACTTTTTTTGGAGTTGTGCCAGCTTGGATTTAGGCCAGTTATTCCTTTTATTTGCAAAATTCTCAGAAACAAGGAATCTGCACCCAATGCGTAGAGGCTGCAGTTTAGGGAAACCTTGTGTTTGTAATTTATTTAATAAATGATGGTGCCAGTTTTATGAAATACTGAAATTGTCACATATCGAGGAGAGTGATTCACTGTTAAGTCCATCCCCAATGCACAAAAAAATAGAGAGCTTTATCTTCAGGACTAAACAATACCATTAGATCATTAGAAAAGCAGAGGTTTCTGATCTGAGTAGTTATTAGAGTGGCTGGTAAAGTGTTAGGGCAGTGGAAGAGAGCTGTTGCCATGTGACTGCACTCTGGTAACTGATTTAACCAGAAGCATTTAAATGCTTTCAAAATTTGGGATTTCATGCACAGGGCCAGGACTAAAGAGGAATAAAAAGATGTATTAAATTGGTAATTCTTACCTATGTTTTACAGATAGGAAATACAGAAAACTTTAATACTGCCTTATATTTTTCCCCTCTAAGAAGGTTTTCCACACACTTCCAGCCCTCCTGCTTGAGATGCCCACGAGAAGCTTTGCAGTAGACCTCACCTAGTGCAGAATTAGGACAATTTGAATATTTAATATTTGTGAGGGATCTACTGAAGGCATCCTGCCTCAGAGACAGGAACGTATGCCGAGTTAGCTCCTCTCCAGGCTGTGTATTTATTGTAAGAGCATATTTGCTGTATTACTGTGGCTTCAGCAGCATCTCTTGGGCAGGCAAAGGCGCCCGGTTCATCTACGGAGGCTCAAAAATGGAATTTGGAGAGTGCCCATCTTCTTGGCAGCACTGGTTAAAGAGACCGAATCTGTAACGCAGTGGGATAACACTGAGGGGGAACTTGTGGTCCAAGCAGACCCAAAGCCCAACTTTAGGAACCAAGTGAACCCTAAGAACACAGAACAAATTAAGTCACTATAACAAAATAATGAAGTGGTTGAGGCAAAATAGCTGTGATTGACAATCCCTGTACCTGTGCAGGGGAAGTGATCGCTGGCCATGAAATGTTAAATTTTTAAAAGAAAAATAGCAATAGATGAATGGCCCGTCTTTCCTTCTAATAACTTTAACTTCGATAAATCGTGATTTCAGAAATATGACTAGTCACAGCTTAGCTTTTCCCCTCACTGGTTAATTGGGGTGCTGGGGTTAATCTAAATTAAAACTTAAACTAATAGAGGTCATTGAGGGAAGAGAATCACCTGAGTAAAACAAATGGGTCTGCCAGGCACAACTGTATCTTGGCCATTTCCCAAGAGGGAAAGTGGCAGCAAATTGGAGTTGTTTCAGCGTTCGGTAGAGGTGAAGGATGGGTGACACGGGGTTTAATGTACGGCACCTCCGGAAACGTTCCAGATTGCATCCCTGGCTGTACCGACCGCCGCCTCCCGCGCCCCGCGCACGGGAGCAGGCCCAGCCGACAACATCTGGCAGCACAGCAAGGAATGGGTGCAACTTTCGAAACCCCACGGACTCTAAATATGGTGCTTCGCCTGGTGGAGGCTTTAATCACTTACCACTCCTTGGCAGCCGGCTACGACAGCTTATCCCAGCCTCGTACATCACGCACAGACATCTGCTGAGCCGGAAGGCAGCTACACATTCATTTTCCTTTCTTGCTTGCCTTTTTTTTTTTTTTTTTTTTTTTCCATCCTTCCCTCCCTCTCTCTCCTTCCCTCCCTCCTTTCCACCTTTCTCCTCTCCTCCCGTCCCCAATATGCTTCTTGGGAGAGATGATCTGGAAAGATTACTGCTTCATTGTGCGCCAGTGATTGTGGGGATGCCAGCCCCTCGCCGGCCACCGCGCGGCCCCTCTTCCGCTGACCTGGTTAATGTCTTCCCTCGAGTGGGATTTGGCAGAGATTGGAGCCCGAGCCAATTCAGCGATAAGGCTAAAGAACATGGCTGTGTGTTTGCTGTCACCTCCCAATTAAATTGGTTTCATAAAATGCTTTCCTTCCTTTGTCGGGGCGGTAAGCCGGGGCTGAACGTTGCATTCGGAGAGGGCCGAACGCGTTACAATAGGGCGCTGACAATAGAGCCCACGGGGTCGTAACTCTGCTCTGCTTTTGTGTGCGTGGGCAGATGTGCACAGATGAATAAAACGGAGAGAGGGAACTGCTCTTCAGGAAGTGACCATCATCAGCACCTCTGGGTGGCGGAGCTCAGGTGGCTCAGAAACCCTGACCTCTCTTATGGCAAAGTGTGTGTGTGTACCCGTCAATGGGTGCTTTTTTTCTTTATATTTAAGTTTAGATCCAGACTTTTTTTTTTAGCATCGCTTCCATTTTTCTAAATAACAGTTTATAATGATTAGTTTATTTTGATTGCTGCTTATGATTTATTAAAGGCAAAAATTCAAATAAAGACAGACGTTGGAAACCGACTTCCTGTATATTTCAGTGTGAAATTAAGCAAGTAAAAATGAACGAGATCTGATGAATGTGCACAAGTTTAATGATAGCAGAATAAGTAGCTGTACTGCTTTATTATAGATTATAATACAAAACTCTTTAATTAATCTGTTTTTCCTGTGGAAAAACAATTTTCTTGTCCAGGTCTTGGCATTTAAGGGACTTCACCATGTGGGGCTGGTGGAATTTTATGACGATTCAGGATTTAACTCTGTTCTGTCTGTTCATCCCGCTTTGCCTTTTCTCATATTCTTCACTAGTTTTATAAGCAGTTATAATTTTTACTGTGGTGGCCCGTGTTGAATGGTAACGTAAAGCTGAGCTGAATAATGCAAGTGAAATATTTTTATTTGGGTTGCACTGGGTGTGAATGGTTAAACTGTCTCAGAAGTATCCCCATTACTGACAGCAGTGAGAGGCCAGACCCCATTTCCGTTTCTTTTAAACTCTCTTTCATACATGGTTTTAAGGGAAGAAAAAGGCTTTTTATTTTTAGAAGTCATATTTATGTAGAATTCATTACAGCTGATATTGGAGCATTAAGACTTAAAATTCCAGCCTGCTACCAGAGAGCTGCTGGTCTGACATGCTACAGTGGAGATTTTATTATTAGGTTGAAATACTCCTCTAGTAAAGGAGAGAGTGGAAATTGGTTTATTTCCAACAGGAATTAGGTTAGTGTTCATATGCTAAGCGTTCCACTGGTAGCAGCTCTTCCCAGAACAAATGTTCATCACCGATGGCAGCAGGTATGCCTAAGGAGAATTAGGAATATACATATAATCCCTTTTTTCCTCCGCTCTCCCCCTGGTTTGGGGTTGTGGTGTGTGTCACCACTGTTTATAACAACCCGTAATCATTGTCAGCATTGTCCCTGATCACCACGGCCTCAGAAGCTGGGTAGAGCCAAAGTGGAGGGGGAGCATGAAGTGTTGGAAGCGCTGAAGTGTTGGAACTGGGATGGCAGCAGTTTGCCGGGCAGGACTGTCAGTAGGTTGGAGAGGACTTACATCCCACGGCTGTAAATGGACTGCCACCCGCTGGGATTTAGTCCTCCCAAGGTGAGGACGCTTGCACAGGGAGGAAGAGGCTTGCTCCCTTCTTTATCTACACCCTAATTACTTAAGAAAGGAGTTACAGAGTCATAGACTCTCAACCTAACACTGACAAAGCCCCCAGTGACCCATGTCCCTCAGCACCACATCTGCCCGGCTTTTAAATCCCTCCAGGGATGGAGACTCCACCACTGCTCTGGGCATCCCGTTCCAAGACTTGATATCCCCTTCAGCATAAAAATTGTTCCTAATATCCAATCTAAACCTCCCCTTGTGCAACTTGAGGCCATTTCTTCTTGTCCCATGGCCTGTTCCTTGGGAGAAGAGACCAGCCTTCCATGGCTACACCCTCCTTTCAGGGAGTTGGAGAGAGCGAGAAGGTCTCCCCTCAGCCTCCTTTTCTTCAGGCTCCCTCAGCTGCTCCCCATCAGACTTGTGCTCCAGACTCTGTAGTTGTTCCTGTAGTAAACATTGATTAATTGTAGGACTTGTGACTGCCTTTATTGTTGTCCCTGGTGGAGTGGCACTGTATGTGCCTGCCCATTCTTTACCTGCTCCACGTGAAAGCTGTGGTTTTCCCAAGTCAGCGAGAGATCTCCCTCCCGTCCTTTTCCCTCCCTTAGTGCATGCCTGCCTTCATCCCAGTAACCACAAAATGAAGTTCCAAGTCTGAATCTCTTGTCCAGATACTTGTAGCTCAGTTTGTTTCTCTTCTGGGTTGTACTTGTGTCTAAGCCACATTGTGTGGCTTCTTAGAAAACTTCATCTGATGGGGTAGGTTTCTCCTCAAGTCCAAGAGTTGGCCTAAAGCAGTTCTTGGGCACATACTGGGGTTTTTTCTCCCAGGTACCTGATAATGCCATAAACAAGTAATTACTAATCCAGTGAACTATTAAAAGTCGATAATGGTGAAGAATAGAGAGAAGACTGGCTTTCTGACAAGCTGGTTTACCTTAATTAAACTGGTGAGTGATTAATACGGACAGATGATCTTGTGGCTTTAATGAGATGCATTTAGAGTTTTGTGTGAATAAGAGATGTCTCGAACCATCCCACAGGTTAATGGCAATACAATACTCTTATCACAGGCATGTATCTTTCAAATGGCTGGGTAGATGGTTAATAACACGTTTTAAAGCTTGATTTGAAACTTCTCTTAATGGGTTATTAGAAAATGCGCAAGTCAGTGCCTATTTTATACAAAACTGAATTTTAATAAAATGTTTTTTAAGAAGAGACTATCCAGTGATTCCATCTTGCAGTTCAGGTTTTCACATTATAAATAGATTGCAGACAATTAAATTTTTTAGAAGTGTTTCAAGGGCATTTAAAAATAATACTTGAGCTGCGGTCTGAATTTTCTCTGGTGTTGCTAGAAATCCAAATGCTCTTGTGCTGCTGCTGTGGGGGGAAACTTGAAGGAGAAGAAACTGCTTGTTTCTACATCCCGGCAAAATGCAGTGTAAAACGCGTGCTGGACTGGAAGCAACATAATTTATGCTGGTTTAAATAATTGTATGATGCGTAAATATAAAAAAGAAGAAAAAAAATCCATGTGATTTACCATGTCTTTCCAAAGACTAAAGGAGAAAAAAAACTAAATTAGAAAGTATTGTATTGAAACTACATGGATAAAATGCAGCTTTGTCAACTTCTGTTCATAGTGCAGTGACTTGGCATTTTCACCAGGAAAGAGGAAAAGCAGTTGGAAAAGCAATTGTCATCTTACTTCTTTGCTTGGACTTGACGAGTTGCACTTGGCTTCTCTCTTTGTTTCCTGCAGTGATTTTGTCAAAAAATAACTGCTTTGTAAACTGTTAAAAGATAACAATAACACATTTTGTGAATGTTCCCATGTCACATTGGGCTCTGTGAGGCAGGATGAAGGGAATTTGCCTGAGCTTTTGAAAGGATTCTGAGTTAAAAGACAGCGGAGGGCCATTAGGAGACCTTCCCACCACAATAGTTGTTTGTTTACTGTCTCCAGTAACTAATACACATTTAGCAGAAAAGTCCACATAAGGAATTTACAAATATTTTAGGAGCAATTTGCAAATATTTTAGAGTCTCACTAATAAATGGAGTTGGTTTTTTTTTTATCCAAGGAGTGACAGAGTGTTGCAGTACAGACAAGCAGCTGCTGGTAAACCTGGAGTCTGGGTTTCTCATATTCTTCTGTTTCAGAACGGATGGATCAGGGAATCTCTCTCTGTTGCTTTCAGCCAGTGACTAAGAGGGCAGAAGGGGTACGAGGTGCTGCGTTTCCATTGTTTTAAAAAGAACATTGTCAGCCCCTTGTTGGAGCTGGGATCCCGATGGGACTGTTCTGATTTCTCAGCGCAGGGCTGAGCCTCACTCGCCTCTTCCCGTCCCTGACTCCCGAAGTCAAAGTGCCACCTCCAAGACAGAGTAGGTGGCTTTGATGCACCGTAGCAGAAATGACCTGGGCCTTCCCTGGCTATTCTGAAGATGTTAATGACATCAGAGAAAAAGTGTTTCTTTTGTTCCGGTTGTATTTCTGGGCTTTGTGAACTAAACTGTTCCCTGTGATATACTACAGATCAGCTTTCGCAAGGTATTAATTTGAATTGGTCCGTGAGGGCTAAGAGAAGTGAGCCTCGTGTCACGAGGCTGATCTCAGCTATACTTAGCTCTTTGTCTCAACTGGAAATTCTTAGGGGTCTGCAAATCAGAAAGGTCAGCAACTGGAGTATTAGAAACACTGATAGATAGTGCATGAAAATGAGACCTAACCTCTAAAATGAAAATTGACCTCTAAAATGAGAAATGAATCTCTATTGCCCTTGAACAACACCCTGATGGCATTTCTAAATCCCTTTAATTTTCTACGATGTACTTTGTGTGCGTCTCTTTTAACTAGCGCAGAGACTGAGTCCTTTTAAGGTGAATCCTTTAGAAAACACACATCATTGACTCCAGCGTAAATTTTAACAGTGGCTTCCGTGTCGGCAGAGGTGGGTGAATACCAAGAGCTTCCGAATTCTTGCCTTTGGAGGTGTTCTGTGGGAATCCTCTTTGGTAGTGGTTGGAGATTGTAAGCTCTCTGGTGTGCTCAGGACATGGGAGGTTTGTTCCTGTCTGCTCCTGGCCCTTCATGAACATGTCTTCTGGGCTTGGCAAACCACACAACCTCTGCCGTGCTTTTCTTTACCAGGGTGGTAAGTAATCCCTGGGTTTGAGAAGGGCGTTGGGTTTAAAAGCCAAGCTTTGTTGACTTCAGAGATGCACACACCGAGCAACACTCATGGCAAGTGTTGCCACTTTGTCCCAAAGACAAATAAAACTGGATATTAGGAAAAATTTTTACACATAAAGGGTTTTTAAGCCTTGGAACAGGCTGCCCAGGGAAGTGGTTGAGGAACCATTCCTGAAGGTATTGAAAAGCTGGGCAGGTGTGCTGAGAGACATGGTTTAGTGATGGTTTTCATCAGTTTAGGTTGATGGTTGGACTCGATGATTTGAAAGGTCCCTTCCAAACTGGACCATTCTATGATGTTTGCGACTTTCTTCTGCTCCGTATTGCCCATTGTCCGCTTTGCACACAGTTTGTCTTCCTGCTTCCAGCTTTTGGTAGGAGCAGCCTGGAGTTGGTGGTGGAGCTTCAGGCTGCTGAAGGTAGTTGCAGTTGGTCGCAGGTTGTGTTTTTGCTTCTGTGGGAGACTGAGCTGAGGTTATTTTGAAGTTCAGGGGAGATGTGAAGAGGTGAAGGAGGGAAAGCAAAAAAAGGATGTGTTTCAAATCAAAGCCTTTTGATGCTAAAATTGCCTAACTCAAACTCTGTCTTCACACATCAGGGCTTAATGCTGATAGTGATTTACTTACACTTCCTAGTTAATAATTAGACATTGGAAGACACCATATATCACTCTTAATGGAATGTATGGGGTCTGATGAGAGTTTTCTGTTTTGACTAATAAATTTTAACCAGAATCGCCAAGCTTAATGAAATATTGCAGCTTCGGAAGTGTTTTAAGTCTTGCGCTGTGAAAACAGTGTTGCTTTATTCAGTAAATGAATTTATCATTCATTCTGTATCCTGAGCCCTGGCTGGCTCTGGAGCATGGGCTGAATGCAAGACTCTGAACTAGAAAGCGGAAAAACTAATCAAATCCTTAAAGACCAAAGGCAGCGAGGCAGGTCTAGAGTGACTTTTTCAGTGGTAGCCTCTGGCTACATCCACTTTTATTTTAGTAACCATTGTTAGCATGATTTATAACTTTCGCTTCAAGACGTACACTATTTAGATGTAATAAGATGCTTCGCAGCTTTTATTTCTTATTTCCTAATTTCCCTCTTGTCCCTGCTCTTTTTTTACTTCTCCCCAGTCTTTGCCTCCCTCTCCTCTCCCCAGGAGCGTCCCCAGTCCTGCAGTTGATGCTGCATTGAAAGACCATTTCACGGTCAAGGTCAACAAGCCTGGCTCTCCTCAACTAATGGCCGGTTGGCTGGTGGCCTGAGGGGATGACTCTGGGCAGGGTTCCATCTCCTGCTGCTGCACAAAGCTTTTCCCAGCTCGTTCTGGTGAGAGGATCCTCTGTACACCAAGAGGATACGCCCCCCACAAATGTAGGGATCCCTGCTAAGTGATGGGGAATTGAACTACTCCCTGCCCTTCACAGCCGAGACGGGAAACGCTGCCTTTGCCAAAGGGAGAGGGATCCTGTCCAAAGATCCCACCTGCTTCCCAGTACAGCTTTAGGAACCTGCCTCCAAAAATACATCTCCTGGACATTCAGTCGGTCGGCGAGCTGGTGGTCAGGCACAGGAACAGCCTGCCCAGGGAGGTGGTTGAGTCACCATCCCTGGAGGTATTTAAGAAAGGTGTAGATGTGGCACTTCAGGGCTTGCTCTAGTGGCCAAGATTTTTTGGTAGGAGGTTTCTTTGTGTGTGTGTGTGGTTGGACTCGGTGATCTCAGAGGTCCTTTCCAACCGTGACGATTCTGTGGTTCTGTGACATCATTGGTGGCACTCCTTGGTGTGCAGATTTGGTGGGCCACCAGGAAGAGCAAGTCCTGCTGAAAACGTCTTGCTCCTTAGTTCTCTAAGGGCGTAGGGCGTCTCTGCATCACTGTCTTCTGGTGCCTCAGCCTCTGCCGCTACCACTCAGCAGTTTTTTCTGCGCATCGTGCCGAGGAAGCACAATAAGAGGAGACCATAAACACACCTTATTGCTGGTACAGGAAGAAACCCCTAAACCCTTGCTGCACCATTTCTCGCTGCTGTTAAAACCCTCCCTCCCACCTTGCTTTTGACAGAATATTGACTAGGAACCAAGATCCCATTTCTGCTTAGCCTTAAGGGCAGCTGTTTACAGAGTGGCGGTGTTACACGGGTTTACTGTGTCGTATGTCTGTGTAACACTGGATTTGGATCTTGTATTTAGCTGCCAGAAGTGACTGTGATGAAGTGGGAGAGATAAACTGATAGATTGTGTGCCAGAAAGATGTTGGGAATCAATCAGATAAAGGGGGCAGAGAAGTAGCTTGCTGTTTGCTCGTGATAATAAACCAGTGGCCTCGTTTCTTGGAAATTTTAACAGTAATTGCTGCAGCAATAATCTCCAAAAATAAGCAAATAGAAATAAAAAAAGTCATGGCAGGTTTTTAATTATGCTTGAATCACTCTTTTATGTGCAACGTGATGTATGCCTTGAAGGAGAGGAAAGAATGTGGACAGGTATAAATATTATCTCTGTTGCTTGAGAAAATTTGAAAATAAAAAGTGCGATAAAGTGATACCCATCTACCTTCATGCCATTTTTCTTTTGTGGGCTGCACACCTTTTCCCTCCCTAACTCCAGTAGTATCCTTAAGTGATCAGAAAATGGAGGGGTCAGCATATTCTCCCATAGCACGGTGCCCGGGGCAGTGTTGGTGCCGGGGCAGGCATTCGAGGGCAGGCTGTGCTGGGCACAGCGGTATCCAGAGCTGAGCTGTGCTCAGAAATGCCATCCTCTCACTTGAACTGCTTTGGGAGGATGTGGAGCTTCTTTCTTGTCCTCTTGCCTGTCTTTATGTGCTGTCTTGGACTGGGTGAAGATGACAGCCAGAGCCATGGTTGCTCCCCAAACCCTGCTTTCTCACTATACCTTGAGCGACCGTTGCAGTCCGGTTCTCCCACTTCAGCAAAGGGATAGGATGGAGGCAAAGCATCTTTCATCCTTTCATCTCCAGCATCTCTGTGGAATGGCCTGGACTCCCTGGTTTCCAGGTGGCTCTGTTTCGGGTCCTTTCTGAGCTGTGGCAGTAACTTCACTAGACAGTAAAATGTCAGCATCTAGAAAACAGCACGTGCCCCTCAGTTTTGTAGGGTTTGTTTCTGTTCTTTGTGTTAATATATTGGCTAATACCCAAGGCACAGCACGTACAATTTACAGTGAGTGGTGATAACCATATAGCACCAGTCGAGTATCCAAAAAAGGCTGTTCACAATATTCGTTGGCTGCAGGAAGCAAAAAGGACAAAACCCAACCCTCAGGACATGAAAAGAAATAAAAAAGCTGCCTGAGCATTCCTGCTCCAGCTATAAAAGTTATTTTGCTGTGCTGTTCCTGAAAGCGAGCGTTACTGCCCAGCAACACTTGGCTTCTCTTTGATGAAGTGCTTCAGTGCCCCCCTGCCCTCCCCACTTGAAGTGTGGGGCCTTGGAAGTTTTCCCTTGGAAAACTCTTTTGCACAGAGGAAATGCTAAACAGCCTTGGTTCTTGGGAGTTTCAAGGAATGAGGCACACAGGTTCCCTTGGGAAATTGGTAGTTAATTCCTTAAGTCTTTTGAGAAACCTGTGAGCCTATTTGCATTAACGTGTCTTTTTAATGGGATTGTTTTCTTTCTTCTAGCTCCTTCGAGAACTTATAGAACGTAAAACCAGTTCATTGGACCCCAACGACCAGGTAGCAATGGGCAGGTAGGTAGGAATTTGTCCGTAACATCACTGTCTTCACTCCAGTCCAGGAGTGCAAAACTACCTGTGGGCTTCCAGTTCAGCTCCTTGTAGAGGGTAAAATTTTGAATGACCCTGGAAAAAGCATCTAGGTGTTAGAAATTGTATAACAAATTATTAAAATGGCATGACATTAGTCAAGAAAGCCATTCTCTGTGATGTACACTCTCCTTAACTGTGAATCACACTGTCTGCCAACGAATTTGCAGCCTTTGAGCTGGGCCCTGCTTTGTCTGGGGTCCCCTGAAGATACTGAAGGCTTGTTCCAGACTCAATATTTTCTGTCTCAGTGGTTCATGCACCACGAAGGGAATCCATAAAGGGGTGTCTTAACTGACCCTTGCAAGGGGAAACTAGAGAAAGTGTCTGCCCGCAGCTGAAAATTTGGCCTTTTCTCATTCTGAGCTCTGATTTTTCATTGTATTAAAGGAGCAAACCTTCTGTCATGAGATCAGTTACAGCAATTCCTCTGTGCTCTCTCCTGCTGTAAGAAAAGATAGTATACAATTAAAACAATATTAAGGAAAGTTTCCTGCATGCAGAAGTAAAATATAATTCCATGCAGGAAAGTTCTTATTTCTCTGTTTAATTCCGTAGTTAGAAAATAAAAAATCTTCCAAATACCATTTAATGAACAGTGTGGATTTAAATAGCCATGGGCTATAATTTAGGAAAGTGTAAAAGCAGAGGAAGGCTGAAAATGGGGGTATGAGTACGGGAGGGGGACAAAATGCATTAGGAAATTTTGTGATGGGGAAATAACTTTTATCCGTGTAAAATATTACCCAAATTTTAGTGCAATGTGTCAAATTTATTTTGTGTATGTCTGGAATATTATGAAAAGCTATTCACTATAATTTAACATGATATAGACAAAATTACATTTAAGTGGTGATTACATTGTACATTTATCTGACTTTACAATAAAATAGATTACAGTAATTAAGATTATATTAAGATTGCAGTAATTGGATTTTGCTAGATTTTTTTCCCTGATGTCGAGTTTTCATTGTATAAATCAGGTAAGATGACGCTCACTTTCGTAAAAGAAAAAATATTTATAACTGGTAGAAGTTTTCCTCTGCTGAAAACTTCTTTGACTTGATGAAGTTCTGTTGGAGGAGTTGAGCTCTCCTTCTAAACACAGGCAGGGATCAGACAGCATTTTCTGGAAGTGTTTCTTGCTTTTCTTTCTTTTGTAGTTTTGTGTAGTAATAGTTGGAGTGTTATATAGGACTTCTCACTAGATTTGCCAGGTTTAAGTCAGAGGTGGTGGGGAGAAATACTTGCATATAATTTTCAGTATAGTTTGTAAAACAGCGGAAGGAAATAAATTCAGAGCATCTACTGTGTCATGGTAATTCTCTTCAAGAAGTTGACATAACTTGTCTGACTTGAAGAATCAATTTGGGATGTGGCAGACCATCTATTCTCTTACAGGCTTTCTATATGCAGAACAGAGGCCCCAGTAATCAAGGCAGAAACAAAAAAAGCAGTACCTGTAAATATAAAGACCTTCTTTACAGATTTTAGCATTTATATTTTGTAAAGATTTTATTTTTAATTCTAAAGATTCTTAAAAATATTCAGTAATCAAGAAAGAGTGAAATATGGAGCCAAGCTTGTGGCCTCATGGGTTTCTCTGCAGGTAGAATATTCTCACTGGGTAGCAATTGTCTCCTGGGGATCAGGAGCTCTGCTCTGCGTGTCCTGTTGTGGCTGGAGTCAGGAGAAACACCCCTTGCTTAAATGCCATGTCCTTGGGATGAAGCAGTACCACGACAACCTGTGGTTTCATACTTGTTTTCCTGAGGTTCTGATCTCTCTCACTTGGGTAAATGCAATGGGTAGAAGGGCTGGGAAGAGCCTCAGACCCCAGAGTACCTAAACCTCATTTTTCTAGTGTCCCTAGAAATTGTGTAACCGTCTTTTTGCATCCCTCAGGCAGTGGCTGGCCATCCAGAAGTTACGAAGCAAAATAAAGAAGAAAGTGGACAGAAAAGCCAGTAAAGGAAGGAGAATCAGGTGGGTGACAGCTTCTGCACACAAAGAGAAGTTCTGGTTTTGCCAAATAAAGTCTGGCTGGGCTGGGTTGGCTCTGGGGTGCATTGGTAGGGTTATTCAGGCCTTTTAGGGGAGGATGTCTTGCTCTGGGGCATCCACTGGGAAGCCTTAATGTTCTTTGAGCCTGGAATAAGGGCTTGGTTGGATGCAGCCTGTGAGCTTTGCCCAGGTCAGTCTTGGCAAGAGTGTTCATTGGTCTCAGAAACCACAGGAGAGAGGTGTTCAAGTGTCCCTAAGCAATTTGGGGCCATAATTTCTAGTGAAGGCCAGTAGACACCTCTTGTGCAATATATATTTAGCAGACTAAAATGTGGGGAGCATCTCTAGGGGTGTCTCTAGTGCAGAAATGCCTCTGTGAGGTAGATGTCCATTTCCTACTATCTAGTTGTCCATTGGAATTTGGTGTTTAATCTCTATTTTCCTAACTCCCACTGCAGCTTTCTTTAGCTTTGGAGCATTTCACGTCCTGACTCCTGGATTGCTAATTTGGGTTGATCTCTCCTGTTGTCTTTCCGGTGGAAGAATCTTCCACGCAGTAGGGTGGAAAGGGAAGCAGACGGGAGAGGGATAGGGTTGTTTTTTTTCCCCCCACTTTGCAGAGCAGATCTATTAGTCTCCCTGAGTTTAGCGTGACTGCGTGATTTGTGGTGGAGGAGGTGTTTGTGGCAGGGAGGCATGCTGAAAAGCTGCACCGCTTCCTGAAAAATCCGCAACATTAACCATCCTTTTGTGAGTAAACTATAAATCGTGAGTTTAGATGGCATCTGATAGAAAGTCAGTGGAGTCAGTCTGGGTCAGGCCTGGCATAGCAATTTTTAAGATAGATGTCATAAGATAATTTATTAAAAGAGGGAAGAGCTACTTTGTTGGCCTGAAAAGCCTATAATTATTGACTATCAATATTCTTTTCTGTCAGCATCACACATAATTGGATATATTCATGATTCAGTCAAAACTACTGACAACATCACACAACTGAGTCAGACTCGTAAACCTCCAGGAATAATGGGGAAGCCTCTCATTGTGTGCAATCTGTGGCTTCAGCATTCCTGAGAGATCAGCTATCTCGCCCAGTCAATTGCCTCTTAGATCTTAGGTGCCTTTTTTTTTTTTTTTTACCCCTTCTTTAAATAAAAGTTGCACTGACCCTGCAGGGAAAATATCAATAAAAGCAAAATGTCTCATTGTCCATATTTAGGATTAACATGCAGTTAAGCTCCAGTGTCTTTTCAGAATAGCCCAGTAGAGCCCAAATGGGTGTTTTAAAATAGTTGGTTCTTCCCCTGGGGGACTCAGTGTCACCCCAAGCCTCTCACTTATCCTCTGTTCTTTTTCCTTCTCTAAAGTTGGGGCAGCAGTGCTTGGACTTGTTTTCCTGAAGGACTTTGAGATCCTGGAGAGCAAAGTATCACACACTGTTTCATCTGTCTCCATAATTCTTCCTTTTTAGCCATCCTTTAGCAAACCTTCGATATTACAGCATGTTTGGATGAAATGTGCGCTAGTTTATCTAGCACACATGCTCTGCGGGTCTGAGGATCTTCAAGTGCTTTCAAAAGCAGTTGATCTTCTATGTGACATAAGTACCTGTCCCCTTCATAGCCTGGGGAATTGGAGCACTGAGAGGGAAGTGAGTTTATCCAAAAACTCCACAGTTGAGCTTAAAAAACCTTGTGCCTCGAACTCTGCTGTCCTTCACTGGAACATGCCTTTTCTTGAGGGAGATGTTTGCACACCTGTTTTTCACGACGGGGATTTGTGGTGCTGCGCTGCTGCAACACGGGGTGTCTGTCAATGAAATTAAATATTTTTATATCCTGCCAGACTGGGATTTTTGAAGTCCTGATTTAAAAAGAATGTGACAGTAATTAGTTCTGGACAAACAACTCTAGACGGAGATTTTATCAGAATTGCTAAGTCCCCTTGTCAGGGGACACAGACCGTCCCTGGGTAAGCTTTGATCTCTGTGAATCCATCAGTTATTAATGTCTCATAAACGAACCATTTCATAGTCCAGCGTGTTGACCCTGTGTCTGCTGCAGTACGAGCCCCGTGCGGCCGTTCTGCTCCCTGGCTCCATCCTCACAGCGCTGGACCAGGGCAGTTGCTTCCATGAGGAGTGACAAAGCCTTGATCGTGCAGAGAAGCCCTTGTGGCGTGTGCTGTGCCTGAAGAGCCTTCTGAAACAGTCTTGTGAGCTAAAAATCCCCTCCAGGGAACGTTCCTGCATAAGCAAACAAAAGGGAGAGCAGAGGTGACAGAGTGGAAAGGTGATCCTGGGCTTGTGAATCCTTTTTGCCTGCTATTTGTCAAGCTCTAAAAATAGCAGCAGCTGGGATAAAGCATTTCAGAGTTGGGTAGGCAGCGTGGTAGCGTACACCAAGGCCAGCGGTTTGGAATCCCCTGCACTTGGACACCAGGGTTTAAAGCCACCTTTTCATTCCGAGTTTTTCAGTACTTGGTTAAATTCTGTGTGTCAGATTCTTGAACGTAAGTCGTGAAAAGCTACTGCGAGCTCCTAGCCCAGTATGGACAGAGGGAAGGGAGTGCTGTGTCTGGAGGTGCAGCACAGCTTGCAGAAATTCTGGTGGCTCAGAAGCTGAGCCAGATGCAGCGCTGTATCACCTCGGACATGCTCCATCTCCTCATCTCCTCTTTGCACAGGTCTTTTTCCTGCCTCCTCCTTTGCTTGTTTGTAGGTGCTCCATTTGTACGTTATTCAGGGTAAGACTCTCCAGCCCCGGGTATGGCTAGCAGAATTGGATTTTGATAGCCTTTGGGGCCCTAGATAGCGTAGAGCAAGGAAAAAGTGGTAGCAGATGGATGCTTGGGGAGGTCTGATGCTCTGATGGTTCTGCTGCCTGCAGTGGGCTCTTTGGGCACAAATTCCAGAAGGTGATTAAGACACCAGCTGAACAGAAGGCTGAAAACGAGTTCTTGTTTCTCTGTCTCTGAGTTTTCAGGGGTGTCTGTCTGGGAGTCTGATTACTTACTCGTGCACAATTAGTGGATGCTGTATGTTCTCTTTCTAGCTGTGATAAAAAAAGGATTTGCTTGCTATTCAGTTCATTGTATCATCTGATTATTCTTATGTCCATGTTCTAGGAAAGGAGGAGGAGGGAAGGGGGGGGAATTGTCAGCTACAACTAGTGACTCATTAGATACCAGCCGCCAGGAAAGCCAGTGCTTTGCATTTCAGTGGCTGGGGTGTTTCTGTTCATGCAGCAACATTTCCTTTTCATTAATAGTTACTAATGTGCTGCCTGCTTATATCCTGTGCTGTTCAGGTACCATGTCCATAGCAAGCTGGTGAGCTTCATGGCACCTATTGACCACTGTACAATGAATGATGATGCCAGGTGAGTAATAGATTAATTACGTTTCTCAAATGGCTTCATGACAGCGTGATATTGACCTGTTCTTCAGTCTGTCGCCCCCTCCATTTCTTCTTATCAGTTAACCATTTGTCACTGGCATCATAGCCTGGGTGTCTTGGTCACATCTGTCCGGGCAGTCTGGCTGAGCTTCACTCTGTAATTACTGTGACACCAAACAAGAAATTTTCACAGGTTTCCGTACCTGCATTTTGATTCCTGCTTTAAAACTCCTCTGATTTTGAAATCTTCGCATTTTATGGAATTATTTTGGAAACAGACAAATTTGGTGTCTTCAGGTATAATAAAAGCTTACAAAGAACTTGTCTTTTAATAGAAATGGCAACTGGTTTAAATTCTGTTTAGTGTGCGTTTACCTAGGTCAGTTAATAACTGGAATGGTTTGGTCAAGATTCACTCAAGACTTAAATGTTTCTTGTGTTTATCTCTGTTTAAAGAATGAAGTACTTTATTGGAAGACTATAATGGTTTAATATGCTAATTAGTAAGAAAATATAAATGAAGTTTTGTGCAGAGCTACTAGATAGTTTTTCTACATATGCACCTATATTTCTTAAGTATTACATTTTTAAACTAAAGCTCAAAATGCTGAGTTTTTCGTGGGAAGGAGGTGGAATAATTTTTCTGGTGAATGGATGTAGAAGGCTTGAGAAACATCTTTCCCCTGGGTTGTGGAACATGTTTGTGCTTTGTGAGAGAGAGATGTCATTTGTCTGTTTGCGAAATGGAAACCAAATACCTGCTGTTCTCCTGACTGCTGCCTTTTGGGATATTGCACAGACTTCTGCAAGAGAGAGAGCTCTCCACTAAGCTGCCACTAAGGTGTTTTGTGTCCACAATAGACCTGTGCTGTTTCATTGTGCATCTCTCAGAGTTTCTTTACTCTTTCTATTTTTCTTTCTTTTTTTTTTTTCTTCCAAGTGAGAAAACTGCTCTGATTTCTCTATATTGTCTAGATCCTATCACCACAAAAATAAATGTGTTGGATGTGTAGGGTGAAAGCTATTCCTCCAGCCATGTTGGGTGGTCAGTTCTGCCACCCCTCTACCTGGATCCTGGGAAGAGAGGGACACAAGTGGCTTGGGCACTGTGAGATTAGACCTTTTTGGTTATTTGGCAAATAAATCAAGTGCATTTTTGTTTCTGATATGCAGGGCTTGAGCCAGCAGCTGTTTGTGCTCCCCAACTGGCAAGGACCTCCTTATCTGTGTGGAATTGGTGTCTTTGCTGGTTTGGATAGTCCCAAAACAAACGTGGGGCAGGACAGACAGACACGTACCATCCTGTAGAATTGGTTCTGGGATGTGCTGCTCCTTCCCCTCATCTTTTTATCTGAGGGTAATTAGCAGGTGGCGTATGTGTGTTTGGGAAAAAACAGTTCATAACTGTTTTCATTAATAATCTGCATGACTCTAGCATTTCTCTATCTTAGTATTATGTCCAGTTGACTGGTTACTACTTACGCTCTGAGAATTTCAAATTAGGTTAGAGTGTCTGTATTTTTTTTGCATATAATACATATTGCACCATCCTACAAGTAAGGCAGGTGCACGGACTCCTGCTCTGGCCCCAGAACGAAGGCAAGCTCAGCTTGTGTGAGAGAGAGGAAGGTGAAAAACAGTTGTGAGGCTGATCCTAATAACCTAGGAGTTTGCTGTCCCCAGAGGTGACACTGCCTCCTCCTTTGCAGTCCACCGCACTCCACACGTTCCAAAAGTTGCTCAGAAAACTCATTCTCTAAGCCAGAATCCTGCAGCAGGTCAAGGCAAACGTGAAGTGCATTGAAACAGCTGGGAGAGGGGAGTCGCTCTGCACAACGGGCTTCTTGGGCTCAGCTGCCCTTCGTTTGGCTCCCATCATCATAACCCTCATCCCCCTCACTTCTCGGGAGGCACCTTGAATCCACCACGAGCTGCGCGGGGCCTGGCTGACCCCCAGAAGTTGTCACAGCCAGTGGGGTGCCATCTCCGCCGTGCTGCGTTGCCGTACTTATCATCGGGGTAGGGACAGCGCGTGTGACATTTGTTTTGCTGAAAATGTCTCCCGGGGCTTTTCTCCACGTTGAGCGGGTTATTGCATCCCTCGCGTGTTTTACGGGTTCTTTGGTGGCAGCAGCTGCTGCTGCTTATTGTCTGACTGCGGGAACTTAGTCCGTACATTAAGTTTATTAGTGGCTTTGGGGCCCGCCATACTTTCCATTAATGTCGCTTAAAAATGGCATTTTAGTCGCTTGTCTCCCGCTGCTGGTGCAGCCCCGTCTAGAGCGAGACCGTCGGTGGTATGTTTGCACACCAGTGAGTGTGCCCAAGGGTTGAGTGTGCCCTATCCCAGGCTATCCAGACCAGCAGACCCTGGGCATGGATGGGTTCTCTTCTGCTGGTGCCTTCAGAGATGACCTTGAAGAGGTTGCTCTGTGTTTCTGTCACTGATTCCCCCTCTGCGCAACCGAGGTCTGCTGCTGAGAAGTGCCTGTAAAAACCACAGCTTTAGTAATAGTAGTAGTATTTCATTTTTTAACATACATAGCAAAGCTTTAGTTTCAGACAAGAGGTGCACAAATAGAAGCCTAAGCTTTCCTCGCTGTTTGCCAAAATACCTGCTGGTTACCTATAACACAAAGAATATGCCTTCCATTTGCCTATTGCAGGAATTACAGTCTTCCTTAAGCAGTTTCTCTGCAGCTTCTTCCCCACGGGATGTGCTTTGCCATTGTTTAGTCCTAATGTTGAGCTTAAATTTCCCTCTGCTGTAATTTAGGCCTGTTACTTATTTTCCTGTTCCATGTGGGCTTTAAGAACAGATTCTTAACTTCCTCTGTGCAGCAGCCCTTCTGCATTTGGGTGGGAGTTCTTGCTTTACACGCCGAAAACCTTGGCATTATTTAGCTTAGCTTCCTTCCTTCCCACCCTAGTTTACACCATTTGTGTTTGCATCCAGAGATAAAGCACATTCAAAATGCTGGAGTGATCAGTGTCTGGAATTAGACCTCTCAGGGTGTTTTGGGCCAGCTAGCCCAAAATGAAGATATCTGCTGCTACCAGTCATTTCTTTGAAAATCAAAGCCACTCTCTAGGGGTCACTTCACATCCCAGTTTAAAATGCCCCCGCACTTGCCATGGGCCATAATACCTCTCTAGCAGCACACGGCCGTGCTGGACAAAGCAAGAAGGATTCAACATCTGCTTTAAACTGCGGGTGAATTAAAAAGAAAAGACCAGGCCTGTACGCATGAGAGGGAAGCAGTAATGATAACAGCTTTCCTTTGTGACAGAAGAAGGTAATTTTATTGTTTGCAAGTGTGAATTACTAGATTGAAAATGCGAGTATACACTTCACAGTGATGTGATCGTGCTCTGAGCCATTTTTTTTTTTTCTCCCTGGTCAGGCACTTAAAAGGCATGACCCCAAAATAAATACACGTCTGAACAATGAGGTGCTCTGCATTGTAGTGTGAGAAATTTTAAAGTGTCAGTGAGCTGTATATAAAAAAAAAAGGGTTGTAGAAACAGAGCTGGCAGAACATTGCCTTTATGTTCTACCGGCGGCTACAGTGGCAGGTAGGGACCTGGAAAAGGCCAGTAAAGAAGTATTTTTGTGGGGACTTGGAGGGGCAGAAGCCTGGGGGTGTTGTGTAGAGTCTGGGGGGGGTGAGGGGTGGTGTAGAACCGGTTGTCCCTTGGCTGTGCCCAGTCCTTGCTGCCCATGAAGAACAGCACAAGCACTTTGTGACGGAGGCAAAAGCAGAGGGGAGTTGTCTGTGCCTGTTTCCTTGCTTTACTTGCTGTCAGTGCTTTTGAAGGCACGAGTCTGAGGCAGTGTAACAGCTTGCTCTTTGCTGTATATTTAAACAGCTGATGCTGCCTCGGAACACATTTCTGATTCTCTTGTACATTTAAGCCATTTTACACGACTCTGGCTGTGCAGAGAGACCTTAAAATAGTTCAAGGAACTCCTAGCCCTCACCTGAAGGTCCCTGTGTAGTGGTGCTGAGGCTGTGGGATGCCCAGGACTTCTGGCACATCAAGTTTATCACTTACCACTGGCTGGGAAACAAAGAGCAGATGCGTATGAGGAGAAACAGCCCAAGCGCTGCGTGGAGAAGGGGATGAACAGTCACTCCCCAATTGTTTTACAGCCTGAATTGGGAGAAAAGAAACGTACAAGTATAATAACTGCCTTTGTCAACATCACTGCCACTTTCTTTCTTATTCTTGCTGCTGGCTGGAATAATAGCATTCATGCAGGCAATTAATCTTCCTCTTGCCAGTTTTTCATGCACCCTACGCATGGGCATGGCTGTTTAACCTTGTGCTCACATATATTATGTTGTAATGTGGGGGACACTGGTGGCCTCAAGCCCTCCTCTCTTTTAACCCCTCTTTGGTAGTATTTTAAAACATACACTGGACAGTGATTTTTATGGTTATCTTGGGGTATATGTTTATAGACTTAAATACATTTATAGTACTCCTGGGCCAAGGTTTTTCTAATCGGTCCAAGGTCATTGCTATGTAAATGGGCCTGCCCTGAGCCAGGGAACCTGAAGGCAAAAGCTTGAATGTAACTGTGTGTGGTGGTTGTCCAGAGGAGAGTGTCGCTGTCTCAGGCAGGAATTACTCAGGATTGATCTCCCCCTGGTTGTGATTCTCCTGGCATCGTGTGGGTGCCTCTTCTTGGACTTGCCTGAAATATTCTGTTCCCATCTTCACGACCCCATGTACATTGCTGATCCCATTGCTCTGGCATCTATCTGATATCTACTCATCCTTCAGTACTACCATGTGCAACAGAGCTGGGGAGATGCCAGTCATCTTCGCTGTTTTACACTTTGGGAAGCTGGGCATGGAGAAACAAGAGCCTATGTCTCCCAAGACATTTGAGTCCAGAAATCCATGAGTTGGGACCCCCAGTTACTTTCTAGAGGTGACACAGCAGGCTGGGGCCAGAGCTGTAGTTGAACCCACATCTTCCATACTATCACCTTCAGCTGGCCCAGCTCTGAACAGCTGTTTGGTTTTAGGAGATCAGACATCTGTGCACTTGCAGAAAGCTCCTGTGCTTGGCTGATGTATTTCTTTATTGGGAAAATTGGGGCTAGAAATTCCCACTGAAGGCCTGCGGGCCCACAGGCAAGTGAGAATATTTTCAGAGCGTGCGGAGATGCTGTATCTGCAGGAGTGGGTCCTCTAAACAGCCTGGTGGTGGCAAGGTCAGGTAAAGCCTGTGTTCCTGGGAAGAGCTGTGAGGGGATTTGGGGTTTGTTCTATCTCTCTGTCAGCTTTGATATATAGATCTTCAGATCTCTGCAATGTCCGTGTGTGTGTGGAACAGAGACTAAACACAGACACTTTAGAAAAAGGTATAATATCAAATTACTGCTAAGTTTGATGAACATCATTATTTTACCTCTGGAGGATGGTAACTTGCAGGAGAGACGTTCTTTAAGGACACAGATGTTTGGTCCAAACACCTTTATCTCCCAAGACGACTCAGGATATTCTGACAGGTAAAACAAGATTGTGCAAATATGCAACAGTGATCTAATCAGCTGGAACAACAGCAATATTTTAACTGGCGCTACCTTTTAACAGCATCATTAAGGGCTCTCATTACTCTTTTATTAGAGGCTCACTCTATTTCTTATCAGATTACAGAATGAACATAACTCATGGCACTGATTTGATCTCTTGTTAAAGAGGATTACAGCTTTGCATTAACTTGGATTGACACGGTTTATAATTTGCTGTTGATACACATGCTGGCGGTGTCGCATGTTTGACCCCCTCCCCACGGCACCGCGGAGGAAAAGGACACCCATACATCATCATTAAAGATGGCACCCGGCGCAGAAATGGGAGGCAAAAGGAGGCTTTTCCGCAGTAAAGTCAGGCAGGACAAAAGAGACGCGTTCTCAAGTGCAAGCTGAAATTCCAAACGGGGATTTGTAACTGGGTGAAGGTGGGGGAGAGTCTATCGGCTTTTAGATAGGTTACTTTTTACCTCGGCAAATGGTTCTTCATTACGGAGGAGGACTTTGCATCTGCTATGAGCCAAATTAGAGGGAAGAAGATGGCCATAATGGAACTGTCTCAGACCCTGCAGTTCCACCCACAGCGTGAGGCACGGAATCTTTTCCCTGAGCTGGGGAAATTTCCCCGGCTCTCCTCAGACCTCCCAATGTTGTGATTGTCACCAGTTAGTGAACTGGTCCCTGCCTTGGGGCAGTATGGATCATACACCCCCAGCTGATGCCATTAATTTAGCCAGATAACCTGGGGTGGAAGTTACCTTAGTGTCACCTCCTTGGTTTGTAGGAACCCCAGGCAACTGGAGCTTCAAATTTGGGCTGCGTGGTGTGTGTGACTCCCTTCTTCCAGCTCCCATGTGTGCATTTTCTCTATGGTTTTGTTTTGGTTTTTTTTTTAAAGCATATGGTCAAGTTCCAGCAGAGCGTGCTGTAGCACAGATGCCTGTGTATACCTCTATATGAATATATACAGTCTCTCCACACCTGTGAGGGTACATTTTGTGTTTGGCTTCGGAAGTGCAGCCTCAGAAGGTGGCAGAACTGAGCTGGGGGCAGGAGTCACTGCCTGAAATCCCACGACCAAGTGCAAGAAATGAAGTCCATGACCCCACAGTCCCCTTGGCCTCAGGTAGATGCTTGGTAGAGCATCCAGCCCACTCTTATTCTTGCCCGAGCAAATTGGTGCCTGCTGGGAAGCTGAATTAAGGCAGAGATTATCCAGCTGCCGGTGAGGTTTGGATTAGAGCATCTCCCTTGGATTCCACCAGGATATTGTGTATTTTCCCAATCAACATTCTCACTCCTGGTCTTACTGCAGTTGCTTTGTCACAGTGTGTCTTGCTGCAGGCAGAGGGGGTATGTAGTAGGAAATCCTGGTATTAAAAGATTAATTTACTTATATGACAAGAGTTTAATATTTTAAAAAAATAAATAAAAAAAAAAAGTTGGTGAGATACCAGCCTTTAACTTTGTACTTCGGGTATTAAAACACCATGAGACTAGATTAATGGAGGAATTTGGGCTCTGCGATTGTCAATCCAGTACGTTCACTGCGACAGAAGCCCCTGTAAGGTGGCAAAGCCCTTCTTTCTGCAGCAGCTGAACTGTGCTGCGGCACAAACCTCGGGTGGGAAGAACCCTTCTAAGTTTGTGTAGACACAGGTTGTCCTGCTTTGTATTGACTTTGCTTTGGGAAACAAAGAGATGAGGTGGAGGGCAGTCTCTGAGCGTGTGGTGCTCTGACATTTCAGAGAAAGTGGGTGTTTCTGGCGTGAGGCTGCGGGTGGGAGCACGAGATGCTCATCTGGGCTCTGTGGCTGCTGGAAGAGCCCCCTGGTCCCCTCTCGGGTCCCTTGAGGGGGAGATGGAGGGACTTTCCTGGGGAGGCGGTGTGTACCCCGGTGCTCAATGGTGGGGAGACCTGAGCTGTGCTGGAAACTGGGAAAAAAAAGCACGTGTTGTCTCATGAAACTGAAGCTTCTTGTCTTGGCTGTTGGTCCTGAGGCACTGTGGCTTCAGGATCATTCTGCCCTTTGTGTATCCTTTGGTTGGTGGATTTGATCCCCCTCACCTTTGACTCAGCCTCAGAAGTCAGCTCATGTAGGTGCAGTTAAGCTTCCCCTATCGCTGTTAACCACGGCCCTTAGACGGGTTGGTATTTAAACAAGGAGTTTTTGTATGTTTTGAAGGTGGCAGCAGTGAAGTGGTGTACGTGACCCCGGTTAGTGCCAATGGGCTGAAATCATCGTGTCCCAACATTTGATGTTTGACATCCCGAGTAAGAAGACAGACGCCTCTGTTATGGAAATTTCCTTTTTAAAGGGAAAAAAAAATAACCTGTTAAGAGCTGCAAGATGATTTGTCGCCCTTCCTTTGTGAGACAATTTGTCTTCTCCTGCATCAAATCTGTTATAAAACAGGCAAGCTGTGAAAGAGGGAAATCATCCTAGGAATATGGGATGTTAAGGTACACAAAGAATGGTCCCCTCCGTGCGCCTGTGTGCACGTCTGCGCAGGGCACTTCACATGCGGCATTACAGTGGCTGCTCTGCTCAAATACCCATCGAAAAACAGAGACCGAGAAGGCAACATTTTATGAATTTCATGGGGAAATTAAAGCTGCTGGAAAGCGTGCCAGTGGAGCGAGCTGGAGCTTTCTGAACCTCCCGGCGTTCTGCTACTTCTCCAGCCTCTTGTCCACATCTTTTCTGCTTCGTGCTGTAAAAGCTCAAGTGAAAATGTGAATGCACATCTGAGATCAGGATGAGAGAGGTGCCATCTCGTTAATACTGTCCTGAGCTCAGGGCTGGTGAGCAGGCAGGTGGCTGTGTGCTGGTGTAAGGGGGAAACGTTCAAAATTGGTGACAGAGGTGGCAGGTCTGAACCCCGGCTCCGGTTAAGTTTGGGGGATGTTATCTCAAGCAACAGCCCCTCTGTCTCTGCTGCCCTCCCTCTCCCCACCTCAGCCTCAGCTCCGGCCTCACAAAATGTGCAGAGTCCCTTTGTTTAGGGCAAGAACCGGCTTTCTGAAATATTTATAAATCTTTGTGCCTGGTCTCATGAGACAAACCAGAGGTCACATGTCACCTTTCATAATTTAAAGCCGTGGGGGCTAAAAGCATTTGCACAGACTTGAAGGACCCAATCCTGACCCGCCTGAGCGAGAGGGAATTGCGGCAGACCTTTCTGAATCTCCTTCAAGCGCCGGGCACGGTGATGAGAGCCGTCTGGCTCTGTAATTTACAGCCGGAGTCGCGCGCTCCGGTTTTGGGCCGTGGCGGGGAAGCGAGTGAGAGAGTGCCATCTCGTGGGGCTGCCTTCCCGGCCGTGCTGCCCGCACCGCACCGCACCATAGTGCACTGTACAGCACCACACTGCACTGTACAGCACCATAGTGCACTGCACTGCACCATACTGCACTGTACAGCACCACACTGCACTGTACAGCACCATAGTGCACTGTACCACACCATACTGCACTGTACCACACCATAGTGCACTGTACAGCACCATAGTGCACTGCACTGCACCATACTGCACTGTACCGCACCATACTGCACTGTACCATAGTGCACTGTACCACACCATAGTGCACTGTACCACACCATACTGTACTGTACCACACCATAGTGCACTGTACAGCACCATACTGCACCACACTGCACCGTACCGCACCATACTGCACCGTACAGCACCATAGTGCACTGTACCACACCATACTGCACTGCACCACACCATAGTGCACTGCACTGCACCATACTACACTGTACAGCACCATACTGCACTGCACCATACTGCACTGTACCACACCATACTGCACTGTACAGCACCATACTGCACTGTACCATAGTGCACTGTACAGCACCACACTGCACTGTACCACACCATAGTGCACTGCACTGCACCATACTGCACTGTACCACACCATACTGCACTGTACAGCACCATAGTGCACTGCACTGCACCATAGTGCACTGTACCACACCATAGTGCACTGTACAGCACCACACTGCACTGTACCACACTGTGCCGCAGCATACCGCACTGTACCACATCGTACTGTAGTGCATCTCCCTGTACCACACCACATCTCAGCGCACCACACCACACCGTACTGCACCACACCGCACCACGACACACCGTATCATGCCGAACTGCATCTCACCATACCTCATCACACTGCATTGCGTCGCACTGTACCACACCAAACTGCATCTCACTGTACCGCATCACACCACACTGCATCTCACCGTGCCGCGTCACACCGAACTGCATCTCACCGTACAGTATTACACTGCATCACACTGAACTGCATCTCACTGTACCACACCACACCTGTACCACATCACACCACACTGCGTCTCACCGTGCCGCGTCACACTGCCCTGCATCACGCTGTACCACACCGAACTGCATCTCCATGACCTGCATCTCACCAAGCCACATCACACCGCACCGCGCTGCACCGCATCGCATGGTACCACATCGCACTGCCCTGTACTGCACCCTGCCATACCACACCTCACTGGACCACATCTCACCACACCGTACCGCATCACACCACGTCACACCATACCTCGTCTCTCCATGCCATGCCATGCCATTCCATGCCATACCATACCATACCATACCATGCCATACCATACCATACCATACCAATCACACCGCATCACACCGCGCTGCAGGCCAGACACCCGGCAGTGCTCTGCTCTGCATTTCAGAAACCTTGCTTTTAAAAAAAAAAAAAAAATGGGTCTTTTAATTCCGCTTTGCTGATTGCTGCTGCTCGTTTTACTCCACGTCATCAGCCATAGCCTGGGTTTGTCCCTTTGGACATACCAGTGTGGGCAACACGTGTCGGAAGGTGTGTGAGTGGAGAGCCAGACCCCACAGGACACTTAGGGTAATGCCTTCAAATAGAAATTGATAAATAAAAGGCTTCACCTTGCTTTCTTTCCCTGGGTACCTGCTCTGCTGGCTGGGCACCTAGCAATCTGGATTTCATGCTGGTGGACAAAAGATTCCTTAGGGGGCAGACAGAAAAGTTTTCCAAGGAAATGATTGGGACAGCCAGCTTCAGTTTTCATCACAGGATGTGTATTTTCCATCCTCACGTCCGTGGCTGTTCATGCTCCATCTTCCACCAGTTTTTGTGAATTAAAAATTCATTGCTCCCAGTGGAGGATGTCAGTAGGAATGGGGTAGTACTGCTTGGGGCATATTCTAAATTATCTTTTTTTTTTTTTTGCCTGGAAGAAGAGAAGATGTAAAAGGTACATGGGAAAAGGTAGAGAAATTTGTTGGAGGGTGTTTTTATAAAAACAGCACAGCAGTGGCTCAGGCAGTATTGCCATATTAACAGCACTGAAAAAAACCCAAACACCAGAAACTGAATTTTCCCCGTTAATATTGCTCTTTTAGTAATTTACAGAACTATATTGAAAAAAACCCAAGTAAGATGATTATAATTAAACAAATGAAGTGATACAGCCTTAGTTGGTGTCCCTTTCCACGGGCAGGTGTGTTTGGTTTCCCCTTGGTGTGTCTGGTGGAGTTGGTGCAGTTGGGCAGGGCAGATTCTTGGGCAGCTCTGAACAGGTTCTGTGATTTATATTTTGTTAATTCACATATTTATCAAATGTGCTCTTGCTATTAATATTCACCCAGGGCACTCCTGCCCTCTGCCTGTGTGTTCCCGTGCTCTCTGTAGCAAGAATTTTGCCTATAAAATGTGTTTAGTAGCAATACCTGGGATTTGGGGGGGAGGTAAGTGGACAATTAGCACAGGCAGCACACCGCGTGAAGTAGTTGTTCCTATTTATTTTTTTTTTTTAATTTTAAATACTGCTGTTGATGTGAAATCACCAGTTTCTATGGTGGGGAGCTGGTCAGCATTTCCACGCTGCCACGGAGTGGGGGCTTCACAGGGGGCTGGGGTCCATGGCCCCTCTGCCGTGCGCCGCCGGCTCCTTTGTCTGCGGAGCTCCCCGCAGCGATGCTGTGACCGCGCCAGGGCTGTGTGAGTGTCACACTGCCAACGGGAAGACACTCGAGCTTGGGTTTTGTAGGGGGGGGAAAGCCCTCCCCGGGGTCCGTGGCACAGCTGGAGCGGCTCCGGAGCATCCCTTCCTCTCCCTACCCACAGCGCCGGCGTAGCCAAATTGCAAATCACACCAATACCAGGATTCTTCCAACCAAACCGGGGCACGGAGAGGAGAATAAAACGCCTCCCTCGCTTAGACCTTTTGTCTCGGGCTGCTGGTGCGTTGAGAGAAGGGGCTGGGTGAACTTTGTGGGTGCCCCTGGTGCTGGGAGGGGGTGGGTGCCTGGGCACGGCGCTCCCGGCACCGTCCGCTGCCTTTGGAGTCGGCTCAGAAGAAATGCATAAATAATTAAGCCAAGGTACTTACACACACATGTTTTATGGCAAATGGCTGTGTGGTTCATGATCATTTTTTCCAGAAACAGGTTTTATGATAATATAGTAAAAATATTAAATTAGAAAATGCCTCACTAAGGGTGATAAAACCTTACTACAGTGGAAATAGGTAATTATCCCCTCTACAGCCTAAATGACAGTTTAAAAGAAATAAAAATGTTAGTGCTCATTACTTGCTTTTGTAGGTTGCAATAAAGGGTAAGTTAAATTTTAATTCAAGGAAGACCCCTGTATCGACCTGCTTCCTCCACACTCTCTACCTGAGGTGTGAGTCCCGTTAATTACTGGCGCAGGTTATTCCTCAGCGCAGGGCTCTGCCCGGTGCCTCTTTGTGCTAAAGTCACCTTTTCTCCGTCTGGGGACAGTGGGCTCGCAGTGGGGTGGGTTGTTTCAACTCAGTGGCTCAAGTCCGATGTTTAATGTGTGGGGGTGGAGGAGAGAAATTTTATGTTTTTTAACCAAAATCCAAGTTCATTATGCGTAGCCTTAAGGGGGCTGAAAGTATTAAAATCCACACTTACCCTGGTGAATTGAAACAGAGACAAGGTTAAACCTGGAGGATTGATGAGTTTTACTCTCTGCATGGTTAAATCCTGCTGAGGGGAGATGCAGTAGCAGAAAGGTAGCCTAGATGATTAGAAGAGGGAAAAAAAAAAGGTTGGGTTGTTAGTTTTTTTTTTTACCAGGGTAAAAATATCTGCTCCGTTTTGGGGGTGATGGGGGTTCCCGCTTTCCCACCTCCTGTCACTCTCTGCCAGGGTGTCTGCCCACGCTGTGTTATTATCCAAACAGCTCCAAAGGAATTTTCCCTTCAGTGGAGGTTGCTGGCGTCGTGACTGGCAGGATGGGGCCGTGGGGGCCTGTCTGCGGCCCCATGGAACCCCGGGTGCAAGTGCCGGGGTCTGTCGGCGCTGGCAACGGCTGGAGAAGAGAAATTCTTTTCAAAGTCTCCCTGGGCCCCGCTTGCTTGAAAAATGACTGTTTATTTAAAATCTGTAGGATTGGAGCAAATTCAGGGTTGATCCCTGAACTCCTGTACCCATCAGAAGACAATCAAAAAAACCCAAAAATGAAGACAAAAACCCAAGGAGACTGGTTCACCAGTGGGAAAGGCCAAGGCGGGCTGCGAAGAAACAGCACTTTTGGCGTTTGCCTACTTGCTGCGAAAATACAGAAACTCTTGCTGTTTTGGGCTAATTTCTGATGGGGTCCCCAGGATGTTCCTATTGTGTTTGCACTCCCCTCTGCTGCTGGGGACGGTGAAAAAAGGACAGAATGTGTAAGAGAAGGGCAGACACGGAGGAACGGCCGAGGGGAGCCCCACCGTACGATGGAGGTGATGGCAGGGAGCGAGTCCCCTTTGAATTTTGCAAAATGCCTTTGGGGTACGTTTGGCCACGCAGCTGGATGGTTTGAAGCCTGTTACCTGTGAGTGAGGCTCGTGGACAAAATAAAAGCCGTTTCTGCTGCTCACTGGCCACAGGTTGTGGAAGAGGAGCAGGAGAAGACCTGCCTGCAGCTCACTGGAAGTGTCCACACTGAACCGGGTCTGCCCAGGAGTGTGTTTGTCCCCCTGGCAGGCTCTAAAATGGGATTTCTTCAGTCTTTTGTGTTGCCCAAGTGGCTCAGCAGCCGGAGGAGAGTGGGGTTTTATTTCCAGGACGAAGAACATCCCCACACGGGGCAGTTGAGGTTGGTGGAGGGCAGCAGAGCCATCTGCGGTGGGAGCGTGGATCCTCCCAAGAAACAGCCGTGTCTGCAGAGCCGGGACTGCGATCTCTGGTGGTGTTTAGGTACAAAACCTGGGGGAGAGCCCACGGAGCGCTGGAGGCGTGTGGAGACCACCTTGTCCCTTAGCGAATGGTGGAGGGATGGGAGTGGGTCCGTGCAGGAATGCTGTGAGTTGTTTCATCGCTGGGAATGGAACTGGGCTGGGTGGGAATGGAACTGGGCTGGGTGGTGTCTCTGCCCAGCACGTCCTTTAAAACAAACCGACCGTGGGAGCTGCACTGATCGGAGGCATCGAGCCCTGACGGGGCAGGAGGAGCATTCCTGTGTCAGGATGGAAAATGGAAACCCTCTGGAGAAAAGGAGCTGCGAGCCCCTTCTGCTGCTGGGGGGTTCCTGCTTTGCAGACCCCTTTCCTCTGCCTGACCAGGCTGGGGTCTGGTGCTGCCTGTGGCTTTGTGCGGCTTCTGGTACCTGCAGGCTGGAAACCAGCATTTGATATTGTCATTTATCTTCCTTAGATTGTTTTCCTCAGTGCAATTAAGCCACCATGTTTAAAACCAGGGGAGATAGGATGAAATGGGTGCCGTTTCGTTGACAGTCCCCCAGTCTCCATGTCCTTGTTGGCAGCAGCGCCGTTTGCCGTCCCATTTCCCACTTAAACCAGCAAAAGCAAGTTACAGTTACCAGTTTATCAGCTGGGAAACATGGGAAATGGCGTAGGTTTGGGTAAGGCATTCCTCTCTTTTTTTTTTTTTTTTCCTTTTTCAAAGTTTTCAGCTTTTCAAGCACCAGTTCTGTTTTCTGGAAGTGTTTTCATTTTGTGCTTGTGTTAAACCTGCCGCATCCTGGGAACTGTGTTTCCGAGCCTCAGCTGGGCTTTGCACACACAACATGGCATTGACCATTTCGTCAGGCGAGGAGACCACAGACTCGTTTTCTGAGGGTGGAGCAGCTGATTGGTTAATTAGCTTCTAAATGAAAATTAATTTAAGAGAAGTGTCCCTCTCTCAGGCGTCCATGCATGTCTGTCCACCCTCCTGCGTTGCTGGAACTTCGTTCTTCATCTTCCCAGGGTTAATGGCTGGTGGTTTTTTGCCATCGCTGTTCAACACTGAGGAGTTCCTTGGTTCCCGAGCCTGACGGGTGACTCTCTCCAGTGGAAGCGTCTGCAAGAAGCAGTTTTCAGACCAGTTGCCATTTTTTATTGATCTGGGAAGGAGTGAGGCATCAGCACGGCCCTAGCGAGACTGGTCCCTGTTGTGGCTTAATTGAGGAGGCAGCCAAAAATCACTGTATTGCCATCGGGTCTGAGCTTCAGCCTTTGAAGCTGTGTTTCACTGACTCTTGAGCGGTGCAGAAAGTCTCTCTTCTCTGCCTGGCCTGACAGTTTTCCCGGCTTCTGCAGCAGCTGCTTTCCCAGGCCCTGATGAACCCTCAGGTTGGGATGGGATGGGTTTGGCTGGGACTCCAAAGTGTGCTCCGAAGGAAAAACACCATCCTCTGTATAACCAACACTCCTCCGTGTGCACCGTCTCTCCAGGCTGGTGCTTCAGAAAGTGCCTGTGTAAAAAATGAGGCTCTCCCAACACTATTTCCTTGATTTCTGGAAAAACACCATTTATAAAAATGCTCTCTCCTTTCCCCCATCTCTCTTCTCAGGTTACTTTGGTTTTAAAATTAAAACTAAATAACACCAGCCCACTTTTTTTTTGTTGTTTGTTTGTTTAAAGGGAAACTTGCTCCCGTTATCAGAATTGCTGCATGTGTGATATTAATTGGAATCTTGTTGCTGGGTCATTTTCATTGTTTTTCAAGTACCGTCAAGTCCAAGAAAATGTATGAAAACTAAATTATAGTCCCACGTAGCCTGTCTGATTGAATCCTCCTTATGGCTCTGCCATCTCCTACATCCTATTAAAATATTCAATCTTGTTTTCTTACTTGAAGAGCCTGTCTGTAAAGGGCAAACTTACAGAAAACCTCATTCTCTGGAGATGTGGTATCCAGCCACACTGAAATATTTACATATTTCTGTACTGCCTGTGATTGGTCTTACACAAGTTCTCCCCTTTGCCTGTATTTATTAATAAAGATTGTTGAATGCATTTTTAATTATACAAGGCCTCCTTCTAAGGAGTGGATGGTTTTCCTGGCAGCCTCTTGCTTCCATTTTGACCTTGAAAAGTAACTTTTTCCCCTCTCCTCCTTCTTCTTTTCCCCAGGACAGAGCTGTATCGGTCGCTGTTTGGAAAAATCACGGGTCCCGAAGAACCCGAGCGGGATTAGCATCGTGCTACACCGACACACCGACAGGTTCCGCTCCACTCCGGGGGGGTCCCGGGGGTCCATCCCACTCTCTGTGACATCTCCTGCTCCCACCTGGTCACCTAAACCTGCCCGGGAGCACCCAGGGCTGGTTTGTCCCTAAAAAACCTCACTGAAGGAACATCAAATCCGGTTACCGCTCCGTCCCACACACACAGGCTCCGAATGAAGAGGGGAGGGGGCACATTTCGCTTGCCTGAATGCCCTCCCCTCCAGCTCTAGAATGAACTCTGCTTCCTCGCAAAGACAATCCATTTTTAACTATTCTCTTTAAATTCCTGACCTTGATTTTGCAATATCTGCTCCATGTGGGGAGGGGAGGGACACGCCGTTCAGGCCAGCAGGGACCACCAGCTCCCCCCCCCCGCCCCTTGCAATCAGGTCACCCACGTTTGTATTAAATCCTTGGGGATTTTTATTTGGGTGACTGGAGGGGGGTGTGGGTGTGTGGTTTAAGTGTGCTGTTCTGGTCGTTGGCTGCATATCTGGAACGTGTGACTTTATTTTTCACCGAGTCAAGAGGATTTAAATGTCATTTGCATAATTAACATGGCCTTAAAACAGAGGAAAGGTGCTCTCCCTCGCTGGCAGCCAGAGCTCCCAGTTCAGAGGGGGATGAGCTCAATGTGGGGGTATGGCGGGGGATATTTCTGCAATTGGAGCATATTGGTGAATTTTTCAGCCCGGTATTGATCCCGAACACTCAGTTATTTCTGCTGATGGTGACTCTGAGCCCTCCTCTCCTCACCATCACCCTGACACTGGTGGAAGATGCCAGCAGGAATGTAAAACCGGCCGGAGGAGATGACTCACTCCGGGGGTTTTGGGGGGTTTTTACATCCAAAGGTCAGGAGCTGGAAATTAAATCCCTGTAAGGGGAATGTGCCAGCCTGCTGGGATCAATCCGAAATGGGGCTTATCTGGCCTAAATAATATGTGCATATATATATGTGTGTGTGTGTGTGTGTGTAAGGTGGCCAGAGCTTGGGAGCACACGAGCTGCACTGTCTTTGGTTTGTGTTTAGCGCGCTTTAATTAAAACACTTCATGAACTGATGGGCCGAGTGTGATGGGTGCAGGGAAGGTACCGGCAGCCGCGGAGATGCTGGGAGGGCTGGAGCCCCTCTGCTGGGAGAACAGGCTGAGAGAGATGGGGGGGGTTCAGCCTGGAGAAGAGAAGGCTCTGGGGAGACCTTAGAGCCCCTTCCAGTATCTGAAGCTGGGGAGGGATTTTTTACAAGTGCGTGTAGTGCCAGGTCGAGGGGTGATGGCTTCAGCCTGTGAGGGGAGGTTGAGATGAGATACCAGGAAGAAATTTTTCACTCTAAAGGTACGTGAGAGCCTGGCCCAGGTTGCCCAGAGAAGCTGTGGCTGCCCCATCCCTGGAGGGGTTCAAGGGCAGGTTGGACAGGGCTTGGAGCAACCTGGTCTGGTGGGAGGGGGCAGGCGGTGGCAGCTGCTGGGATTTAAAATCCCTTCCCACCTGAAACCATTCTATGGGTTGATGGTTTTAGCCTTTTTTTCCCCCTTAGAAGACTTTCTCTGCAGCCCTCTCTGGAGCTGTCTGCAGGGCTGATACTAATTAATCAATTTTGCACCTCATCATTGCAGATCTAAGCCTCCCCTTGAGTCACCTGCTCCCAGGAACCAGCTTCCCAGTACCTCCAGTGTTGAGCAGAGCAAAGGCTCCACCAGGCCAAGGCAGAACCAGCTCCTCTGCAGAGCCATGGCTTCAGCTGTGGTTGGTGTGTGAAATTCTGGGTTTAATAGTGGGGAAAAAAAGCACACCTGTGTAGGGATGCACTTCTGGCTGAATTCTGCCCCTTGAGAATGGGGACAGCCTGGTGCAGTGTGACATGAGGGTCCAGACCCTGGTGACAGAAGCAGTTCCTTTGGGCACAGAGGACTCTTTCTCCATGTGGGATGTGGTGGCAGCTCCCTGCCCCGTGCGGGAACAGAGCGTTTTTCTCAGCTTCAGAAGGTAAGTGCCGAGGTGAATATTGACTTTGTGTGGGGAACGCGCGTGTCACGGGGGGATGAATCTCCCCCCTCGCTCATGGCCAAGCAGGAGCTGCTGCTCTCGGGGGAGTGCATTGATTTCTCCTGTCCCCTCCAGCTCACAGCTTTCTGGGCAAAATTTGCCAGGTGGAAACACTCTGAATGTCACTGTTGGCTCCTCTTGGCTGCCTGGTTTTTATTTCAGCTGCCCACTAATGACCTGCTGCACAGCAGAGAGCCCGGCGATGCCCAGCCCTCCCACGGGGGAGTCATGGGCAAAGCTCGAGGGGGAGATGGGCCCAAAGGGTCCATGGCTACAGGGAAGGGGGAGTTGGAGGACACCTGGCCAGGCTGTGATGAGCAAGCCCACGTTGATCAGCCAGCCAGCTCCTTTGGTTTAGTGTGATGCCTGTCAGTGGGCAGCTCCGTGGCAAATCCTGGCGCTGTCGTGTCCTGTCCCCCTCCCCCAGCAATTCCTGCTCTCTGGCAATTAGCAGAAACCAGCGTGACCCAGTGGCACCTTCCACCCTACGGTGTTGGCACAACCCACGTGCCAGGGGCCGAGTCACCTGTCCCACCCCTGGGTCTCTACCTGCGCTTGGTTTCCGAGCGGCAGCGAAGCTGCGTGGCCTTCCAGCATCACTGAAATCTCATGGTTTAATAACCCCAATTCTGAAAGGCGTGGAGGGGAGTGATTTAGCTGCTTCCCAAGTTTGTGTCGGTGGAACGGTTTCACGCTGCTGGCGCTGTCAGAGCAAGCATTAAGGATGTTTCAGAGAGAGCCCTGTGTCCCCACGTTGGGTGTACTTTCTGTCCTGAGTGTGTGGCTGTGGCTCGGGGACGGGGGTACCCACTCCCACCCGACCTCTCTGTCCTTTACAGCTGTAGCACCGGGACACTTGATTTTAGTATTTTTTTTCCCCCTTTTATTTTTTTTTTTGAGCGAGAGCAGGATGTAATGTTAAAAGGGTAATATGAAACACTTTAAATGTGATAACTTCTCGTTGGTATTGTTTGAGGAGATAAGAGCCAAAGCCCTGCTAAGCGTGCTTTTGAATTTACTTATCAGTGGGTAAGCAGGCTTTTCTCCTGCTCCCCCCCCCCAACCTGGGCAGCGCGATGCTCGGGGAGACCCTGGGCCAGCAGCTGCAGCTTAGGACCCCCCCCGTTTCATCTGCTGAACCTCGCTGGGGGGGGCAGTGCTTGATTCCCGGCGTGAAAAACTCTCCCTTCTCCTGGGTTTGGATACGCTGCGGGAGAAGGTGCAGCCTCTGCGATCCCCAGGGACCAGCAGAGCCGCTTCCCCGGGAGGCTCCGGTGGCTCTGCCATCGCCCGCGCTGGGCTGGTGGCACCCTGCACGGCCACGGGGACGGCCCGGACCTCGCAGCCCCCC